>JARUHQ010000022.1:11940338-13140338 GCA_029955515.1 Chrysomela aeneicollis
TATTCCACTTTCATGTTATGTTTCAATTGTGAATTATAGTGTTTCAGAGATATCAGAGAAAGAAATGAAAATAATTATATGTCCTTGAAGAATTCTTTTTCCTGGAGTTTATTTTTAATGCAACAGATAAATTACTCCCTTTATGCAGGTTTGTCATGATTTCAAGATTAATAAAATATAT
Source organism: Chrysomela aeneicollis (assembly GCA_029955515.1). Lineage (NCBI taxonomy): Eukaryota > Metazoa > Arthropoda > Insecta > Coleoptera > Chrysomelidae > Chrysomela > Chrysomela aeneicollis. The sequence goes on from JARUHQ010000022.1 coordinate 11,940,520, forward strand.
AAGATCTATAAATTCACAGTTCAAACAAAAAATGAAGATGGAATGAAAAAATAAAATGGATTTGAATTCCCGCAATGAAATCACAGATGACAGCTGTTAGCCATTCAGAAATTATATCATGGAGCATAAAACACAAGAATTAGTAGCATTTAGTTAACTTTTCACTAAACTCTCTTGGGATTGGTCAATTCCTCAACTTCTTCTGCTTATCCATGTCATACCTGCACATCGCTGACAACTTCCATGCTGATGCTGGTGCCCGCGAACAGATCCCTGAGGTACTCCTCTATCCTGGGTGGAGCCATCCTCTCTGGATCGCAGTCGCCTATGTCGCAGGCAGCTCTTCTTCCTGCCTCGAGGATTCTGGCGATGTGGACCAGTTCTTTGGTTTTGTCCGCGTTGTCTGTATAGACGCCCATGAAGTCGACTTTGTTGGTTTTTGACGGGTCATGTTCTCGAACTTGGATCGGCTAGAAATTGAGGATGATGAGGGAATCCGTGAGGAGATATCTCGGCGAATTCATCTATACAGGGTGTCCCGAAATCATATGGAAACATTTCAGCTGCAGACACTGCAGACAGTGTCCGCCTTAAAGTTTGTTATTGATATTTCTGAAAAACTCTTATGGTGGTCGTTTCTGCATATCTGAAAAATCCATTACGACTAATATCACTTGACCTCAGATTTTGCGGCAATATGAAAAAAAGGTATACAGTGTCCTTCATAAAGTCCGCATCATATGGGAAAAACTTTTATGAATGAGTTATTTTGAAATTCGACTTGGGCGTTAAGTTGTGCTTTGAAAAATATGAAAAATGACCTACTGGGATGTGGTCACGTGACTTTCGCGACCTGTCAAAAGTAATATTTTTTCAAAGTTATCGCTGAAAATAGACTTATTTATTGGAATGTCAAAAAATTTCAAGGGAAAAAGTTTTGAATTATGACGTTGGTATCATTTTAATACCAAAAAAATCCACTTAAATGAATTCTTATCCTACATGCTGGAAGATACGTCAACTTTGCATCAAAAATAACAGAAATGTTAACCAGTAATTCTCATTTTCTTGAGAAAAACATATTTTTTGGATGATTCGTGATTGAAAGTTAGTCGCATATTAGAGCTACTGCTATAAAACAGTTTTGTCAAAGTTACGAATTTTTTAATGTTCCAGAAATTTTGTAATTATCAAAAAATTGCAAAAAGTGAAAGTTGCAATAGAACGTTCAAATTTGAGATGTAGGTGTAAAATCGAAAAAAAAAAGAAACTTTTTCCCAATTCCAATAAATAAGCCTATTTTCAGCGATTACTTTGAAAAAATATTACTTTTGACAGGTAGCGAAAGTCACGTGACCACATCCGAGTAGGTCATTTTTAATATTTTTCAAAGCACAACTTAACGCCCAAGTCGAATTTCAAAATAAATCATTAATAAAAGTTTTTCCATATGATGCGGACTTTATGAAGGAAACTGTATATGATGCCAAAAAAAATTAGCAAGGATAAATAATGTATTATCAAGTTTTAATAATATATATTAGTTGGTTCGAATCATTTTTCACGGGTTGATAATACTAAATAAGCTCATGTGCATCAAAATACAGGATATGACTACAACTAGTGACAAGAATAAATGTTTTCATAATTATTAACCTCCCGCAAAATGTGTTTTCCACAAAAAATACTTGATCAGTTTTGACCCAACCTTATGTGATTTAGATTAGTAAAGCTGTTTTTAGATAAAACAAAAATGTATCATGTAAGAGTAGAGGAATAAAAATCGTATTTTTGATATTTTTTTTGATTTCGGAATTTTTTGTGTGAACAATATCTACGAACATTCAGAGTTGACATGCCAGAAATTGAATGGAAACACGCTCCTAGATGAATTATTATTTGAGAAAAAGGCATTATTATCTATTGCTGTAAAAAATGGTGCAACTTTTTTATCACTGTGAAATTGTACAAAAGTCATCTACTGGAGTTGATTTATCAGCGCAAATGATCCCAACAAGTACATATCAAACATAATAACGTCAAGTGCACATAAAGTCAGAGATAACTATATATATTTCAAAAGCAAACAGCATGAGTCATTGGCATATTGAATATCAGTTTTGTTGCTAAGCAGATGTAGCCAGACATTGTGATTCAAAGATAACATGAACTGAATAATGAATACTGATATGTTCGAGAGAATTTATGGAATATTTTCTTTGTTCTGTGTGAAAAAATTGTCATAATATACAGTGTCACACATAAAGTTCGCAACATATGGAAGTTTTTTTATTGATAGATATAAATAAAATTTGACTTCGCCGTTAGTTTGTGCTTGAAAAATGAGTAAAATACAGCATCTTTCTAAACCTGTCAAAATTGACATTTTTTTCTAAAATCCTCCAAAAAAATTTTTGTTTGGTAATTTCGAAAAATGCTAGAGCAAAAAGTTACTCAGTTTCCAATTTTATGCATTTGTTCGAAATTTGGACTCTCTACTGTCACTTCGACCACTACTAAGAGAACATTTTATTTCGATTTGATCATGTACCTACTATTTTCATCCCGAGATGTTGCATTAGTCTTGTATTGTTTAAAATCACGAAATTTTATATCATGTCTAGTACAAATCGCTAGAACGAAAGTATTTTGAATAGTTATGAAACTGTAGGTCATTGTTTAGTTTACAGAAAAGTATGATATTTCGGGTTTGTTTGTAACTGAATTATTGGTCAGAAAAATAATCAAACTGCGGATAAAAATCTAATAAAAAAAGAAATACGAGTGTAATAAGAATGAAGAGAAATTCGTTTATTCGATTACTGACATATTAACGTCCATACATTGAAAATCCACATCAGTTTAACAATGGAATGAAAAAACTAGATGAACTTTGCAACAACAAAGACGAATTTCTGGAGATGCATTTTTTTTATTTTTTGGTAACAGGCCAATGTAGGTATTTCCTGGGCAAGATATGATATTGAAGTCTCATATTCATCAAAATCATGAAATTTGAATCATGTTTCGTTCGAATCGATAGAGCGAAAGATTCGAAAAATTTAAAAAATTGAAAAAAGTCGAAGTGACAGTTGAGTCCAAATTTGGAACAAATGTATAAAATTGGAAACTGAGCAACTTTTTTCTCTGTCATTTTTCGAAATTTAACAAAAAAAATTGAGGATTTTCGAAAAAAATGTCAAATTTGTCAGGTTTAGAGTAGCACATAAAGAAAGGAAAGGTGCTGTATTTTACTCATATTTCAAGCACAAACTAACTGCGAGGTCAAATTTTCTTTATATATATCAATAAAAAAAACTTCCATATGTCGCGAACTTTATGTGTGACACTGTGTATACCTACCAACACGTGTGTCTGTTGATAAGATATTTTCATGAAAATTATTAGATTATTGAAAATTATCAAATCTTCATCAAATAGAAGATATAGTTCATTAACTCTATGATTATTTGGTGATTCAAATTTTATCAAGTGGAGCAGGAATGGAATCGAATATGGCGATCTAAATCGAAAACAATACGCCGCAGCGTCGTTCTCTACGTGTTACGAAAATAATTTACGTAAATCACTATTTTTTATGACATTGAAGGCTGAGTGAATCACTATCACTATTCCAATACAAATAATAGCTTGATGGTTGCACAAACCGCGTATCCGATTGTCAATGATAACAATTGAAAATAACAATAGGAGCTAATAGAATTGTTGATTTTCCCTCGGAATAAGCAGACATACATAATATTCCATGAACAAAATATTTTATGCTTTGAAATCCAGTTCGCTACTAGACGTTTTTTGCTTAGAGCCTCGTGGATTTAGAAAAAAATTCAATATATTTGGAACCCTAAAGAACGCAGGAAAATTCTTAATTGAGCTCTAAATACTAACGTGACAATTATTAAGAAGTAAAATCATATGCTTCATTTTTCGGGGTTATCACTTTGCTTGTTTACCATTTCAACCCTTTTCCGAAAAAACAATTTCAAAAAAGAGACTTTAAATGGGGATTTAATATTTGAAACACCTAGTTCCTATTTCACCATTTGGCAACATCGACTGCAGATATCATAAATAATAAAGGACAACAAATCCATTACGTTGATTAGGTGAATAAAGATAGTCATATTTTGATCAGGTTAGAACACAGAACTTATACTACCGATAAGTTCTGTGGGTTAGGTGGCATTCTGCTTTTTCTGTTCCATGCTCCTCAAAAGATATGCTACTCAGTTTTGGAGGTTATGTTTATATTTGACTCGTGGATGGACTGGTGTTTTTGTTGGACTGAAATTCATGTTTTTACTGTTTTTTTTTATATTAGCAGTTTGATTCCTGAATTATACATTGACATCAAGTGCACGTAATAAAAGTGTGGCCAATTAATGTGAGTTGTTGTTCTTCTAGCCCACTAGGCGCTGTTGCCAATTCGTGAAGTAGAAACAAAGCGATTCAAAATTTAAAATCCCATATTTGAAAAAATTAGTTAGATACCATACGAATTCGAAAAATTCAGGAATGAAACTCATAATAAATAAGTTTATACTTGCATTTGCTGTGAAAAGCCGAATTGAGGAATATTCCCCATTATGTTGTTGAAAAAAAAAAACCAACCCCCTCCTCACCGTGTACAACGCCTCGAGCGCCCCCAACACCGTCACCAGCTCGGCCCTCTCGAACCGGGGGTGCTCCTGCACCACCAGCAGAGGCCTCCTCACCCCCGCTTTGAGCGCCCTCTTGACCGCCTGCGCCGCGGCGCTTTTCAGGCTGCGCACGTCGTCGTAGTCGACGTCGACGGGCCCCGTGGGGGCGTAGACGACCCTGGAGGCGGGCAACCCCACGGGGAAGACGCCCGTCTCGGTCTTGAGGGAGGGGTCGCAGTGGAGGGCGTCTGCGACGGCTTTGGCCAACCTGGGGCAGCCGGCGAGCTGCTGGTCGGGGGAGGTGACCACGAGGATGGCGTCGTAGTCGGGCGAGTCGAGGGTGGTCTCCACCTGGAGCTTGGTTTCCGGGGGGCTGGATTTTGACATTTCAGATATTCAATGTTTCAAAATGTCACGATTAGTCACGAATCGAATATACCAATGAATACTTTTTACAGTACATTTTTGTATTAATCAACAAGAAATTTTCAATCCGAAGAATCCTCGTACATCGATATGTGCTCAAAAATTACCTAAAAACTTCGTCAAGCTCGTTTTTTCCAAGCAACAAGCTTTCGAAATCTGTTATAAAATTTTCTCGAACAATTATCGCTTGTAATCTCCCTATAGCAGCAGAATTATTACCGATAATTTTTTTCAAGGTCACGAATGTTTTTGTTGCTGATAGAAAATGTTTTTTGAAACTGCAAAATTTCGGAATTTCCAAAAACTGTAGCAATTTTATGGAAATAACCTTATGAATCGAAGAACTACGAGATTAATGCTGAAGGACTGAGCTAGCGAACAGTGTAAACAGAATTCAAATTGTTCAAAGCAGAAAAAAGTTATTCGAATTTTAACAGGGGCAAAATTTTGGCCTAACTTACGTATTTTGGCCTCCTGATCACGAATCTGAAAACCAAATTGTGCGGAAACCAATACTTTTCGAGATATTCGCAAAATGAAGTCATTATAACCCTATTATTTAGCAACACTTATTCAGTGATTCAACCTTTATCATCCTTCTTTAATTGTTGTTTGAAGAGCTATATACCTTCCTTATTAACTATAAAGTAATATTTCATGAGAAACGGCATACTATTTATTAATTTAACCATTTATTTCAAAATTATTATCAATGCTCATATTAACATCTTCCATGACAAAAGGTTACATTGGTGACAAAACTCAGCACAAATTTTCTCGTGGAGCATTCAGTATTTCTTTCTATCTACTACGTGACGAAAAGAAGGACAGATATATATTGAATGAGAATTCCCTCGCGTGAACGGACGACCACTGGCAACATTGCCAGTGTTGTCTCTATTGACTGATAGCTGTTATTCAAAAAACTACATAAATATTTAAGGTAATATCAAATTTTAGCAATCTCGTTATGTTTTTCTAATAACTGAATTATAATGAATATGGTATCTATTTTCCGCGAGCACTTACACCGAGTTTCGTGTACAACAGACAAGCCAGTGATGAGCAGTTGAACAATAGCAAAAGAAGGATGATGAAGGTTTTATTTTGCGAATATCTCGAAAAGTATTGGTTTCCGCACAATTTGGTTTTCAGATTCGTGATCAGGAGGCCAAAATACGTAAGTAAAGCCAAAAATTTTGAAAAAAAAAGACATCGCCACCTAACGGAAGAATTATCCAAAATTACCCCTCATTCAATTTGTGACAAAAAATCTCCCCTGATTTTTTTGATATGATGGCGTGCCATTTTTATGTAAAAAATGAAATATCGCGTATTTTTTATTTTTTCCATACATCATCAAGAACCATCTAAAAAATAATACTAATACGAAGCATTTGCGGACATACGTTTATAAAGCAATCTGTATTTTTTTCATGCAGAATCATCCCCTGAAGTTTGACGCATCGGCAAGTATTATATTTTCTTAGATCACTGGGCATATTACGTGCATGTACCATGGTTACTTATGCTCTTTGTCTAAGAGAATCACAATAAAGTTGTAATTTTCCTAGAATTATCCTATTATTTCACCAACTAGGCTACATAAACAATGGCATCGGCCATTTTGAAACCCCCTGTGCGAATCTTGACCTTGACTCTTGAGTGAATAAGAACCTATACTTTGAGTGAATACTGTGGATGTTACAGATGACTTGTAAAATGAAAGATAGATGTCGGTAAAAGAAGGTGAAATTTCGAACTTTAACATGGATTATCTCATGAAGTAGAGGTTTGTTCACGGTTTCAATACAAATTTCGGATTCCCGAGGTCAAAATACATAGACACAAACCAAACAGAAATTTTTATTGAAAAATAGATCGCATGATAAGAGCAAAATACTAATGAGAGCCTGCTGTCGGCCTGTTGTTATAGGCGCTTGTTTTGTTTACCTTGTAGCAGTCATTGTGATGTCTTGGGGCGGTCGCGGCTTCAAGTTGGCCGTGCACTGTGTGAACTACGCATAGTGAATTCCGATTTCATGGAATTCTGGACCAACTGAAAGGCCTGAAAGGAGTGGGAATTGTTTCGATGAGTTCGAGCCGAGCCGGAGCCAATCGGCTAACGGCGTCACTATAAGAGTTGGTTCGCGGATTTAAAGGCAGGTAGCAGCACATGTCGAGCCGGTAATGCAGGTTTCGTCGTTGGCGTTGAGTCTATTTATTCAATCAACGGTTGGGAGCGATAACTCATCAATAGATGGCAGTACTAACGCTGATTATATTTCTATGGTCTGGAATACAGTGACTCTGAGTCACTGTAGTCTGGAATACGTCTGGAATAGTCTGAATTAGTCTGAATACAAATACAATAAATACCTTTTCAATTAAATTTTTGAATAAAAAAAAATAATAGTATGAAATACATTGGAGAAGAAAGAATATATAACCAGAAAGAAAGAAAAATTGGTAGTTTTGCACTGTGCGATCTGAATTTTGATAAAAATTTTTGTTTTGGACCTGAAAAACACGAATTTCATAATACTATCGTGAACATATCTCTAGTTTTAGAGGTGGAGTTGGAGTTGGAGTTGAAGTTGGAGTTGGAGTTGGAGTTGGAGTTGGAGTTGGAGTTGGAGTTGGAGTTGGAGTTGGAGTTGGAGTTGGAGTTGGAGTTGGAGTTGGAGTTGGAGTTGGAGTTGGAGTTGAAGTTGGAGTTGGAGTTGGAGTTGGAGTGGGAGTGGGAGTGGGAGTTGGGAGTTGGAGTTGGAGTGGGAGTGGGAGTGGGAGTTGGGAGTTGGGAGTTGGGAGTTGGGAGTTGGGAGTTGGGAGTTGGGAGTTGGGAGTTGGGAGTTGGGAGTTGGGAGTTGGGAGTTGGGAGTTGGGAGTTGGGAGTTGGGAGTTGGGAGTTGGGAGTTGGGAGTTGGGAGTTGGGAGTTGGGAGTTGGGAGTTGGGAGTTGGGAGTTGGGAGTTGGGAGTTGGGAGTTGGGAGTGGGAGTTGGGAGTGGGAGTGGGAGTGGGAGTGGGAGTGGGAGTGGGAGTGGGAGTGGGAGTGGGAGTGGGAGTGGGAGTGGGAGTGGGAGTGGGAGTGGGAGTGGGAGTGGGAGTGGGAGTGGGAGTGGGAGTGGGAGTGGGAGTGGGAGTGGGAGTGGGAGTGGGAGTGGGAGTGGGAGTGGGAGTGGGAGTGGGAGTGGGAGTGGGAGTGGGAGTGGGAGTGGGAGTGGGAGTGGGAGTGGGAGTGGGAGTGGGAGTGGGAGTGGGAGTGGGAGTGGGAGTGGGAGTGGGAGTGGGAGTGGGAGTGGGAGTGGGAGTGGGAGTGGGAGTGGGAGTGGGAGTGGGAGTGGGAGTGGGAGTGGGAGTGGGAGTTGGGAGTTGGGAGTTGGGAGTTGGGAGTTGGGAGTTGGGAGTTGGGAGTTGGGAGTTGGGAGTTGGGAGTTGGGAGTTGGGAGTTGGGAGTTGGGAGTTGGGAGTTGGGAGTTGGGAGTTGGGAGTTGGGAGTTGGGAGTTGGGAGTTGGGAGTTGGGAGTTGGGAGTTGGGAGTTGGGAGTTGGGAGTTGGGAGTTGGGAGTTGGGAGTTGGGAGTTGGGAGTTGGGAGTTGGGAGTTGGGAGTTGGGAGTTGGGAGTTGGGAGTTGGGAGTTGGGAGTTGGGAGTTGGGAGTTGGGAGTTGGGAGTTGGGAGTTGGGAGTTGGGAGTTGGGAGTTGGGAGTTGGGAGTTGGGAGTTGGGAGTTGGGAGTTGGGAGTTGGGAGTTGGGAGTTGGGAGTTGGGAGTTGTGGGAGTTGTGGGAGTTGTGGGAGTTGGGAGTTGGGAGTTGTGGGAGTTGGGAGTTGGGAGTTGTGGGAGTTGGGAGTTGGAGGTTGGGAGTTGTGAGAGTTGAGAGTTGTGGGAGTTGGGAGTTGGGAGTTGTGGGAGTTGTGGGAGTTGGGAGTTGGGAGTTGGGAGTTGGGAGTTGTGGGAGTTGGGGGTTGTGGGAGTTACGAGTTGTGGGAGTTGAATGTTGTGGGAGTTGGGAGTTGTGGGAGTTGGGAGTTGGGAGTTGGGAGTTGGGAGTTAGGAGTTGTGGGAGTTGGGAGTTGTGGGAGTTGGGAGTTGGGAGTTGGGAGTTGGGAGTTGGGAGTTGGGAGTTGGGAGTTGTGGGAGTTGGGAGTTGTGGGAGTTGGGAGTTGGAGGTTGGGAGTTGTGGGAGTTGGGGGTTGTAGGAGTTGGGAGTTGGGAGTTGGGGAGTTGAAGGTTGTGGAAGTTGGGGGTTGTGGGAGTTGGGAGTTGTGGGAGTTGGGAGATGGGAGTTGGGAGTTGGGAGTTGGGAGTTGGGAGTTGGGAGTTGGGAGTTGGGAGTTGGGAGTTGGGAGTTGGGAGTTGGGAGTTGGGAGTTGGGAGTTGGGAGTTGGGAGTTGGGAGTTGGGAGTTGGGAGTTGGGAGTTGGGAGTTGGGAGTTGGGAGTTGGGAGTTGGGAGTTGGGAGTTGGGAGTTGGGAGTTGGGAGTTGGGAGTTGGGAGTTGAGAGTTGAGAGTTGGGAGTTGGGAGTTGGGAGTTGGGAGTTGGGAGTTGGGAGTTGGGAGTTGGGAGTTGGGAGTTGGGAGTTGGGAGTTGAGAGTTGAGAGTTGGGAGTTGGGAGTTGGGAGTTGGGAGTTGGGAGTTGGGAGTTGGGAGTTGGGAGTTGGGAGTTGGGAGTTGTGGGAGTTGGGAGTTGTGGGAGTTGGGAGTTGGGAGTTGGGAGTTGGGAGTTGGGAGTTGGGAGTTGGGAGTTGGGAGTTGGGAGTTGTGGGAGTTGGGAGTTGGGAATTGGGAGTTGTGGGAGTTGTGAGAGTTGGGAGTTGAGAGTTGGGAGTTGGGAGTTGGGAGTTGGGAGTTGGGAGTTGGGAGTTGGGAGTTGGGAGTTGGGAGTTGAGAGTTGGGAGTTGGGAGTTGTGGGAGTTGGGAGTTGGGAGTTGGGAGTTGGGAGTTGGGAGTTGGGAGTTGAGTTGGGAGTCGGGAGTTGGGAGTTGAGAGTTGAGAGTTGGGAGTTGGGAGTTGGGAGTTGGGAGTTGGGAGTTGAGAGTTGGGAGTTGGGAGTTGTGGGAGTTGGGAGTTGGGAGTTGGGAGTTGGGAGTTGGGAATTGGGAGTTGTGGGAGTTGTGAGAGTTGGGAGTTGAGAGTTGGGAGTTGGGAGTTGGGAGTTGGGAGTTGGGAGTTGGGAGTTGGGAGTTGGGAGTTGGGAGTTGTGGGAGTTGGGAGTTGTGGGAGTTGGGAGTTGGGAGTTGGGAGTTGGGAGTTGGGAGTTGGGAGTTGGGAGTTGGGAGTTGGGAGTTGGGAGTTGGGAGTTGGGAGTTGATAGTTGGGAGTTGGGAGTTGGGAGTGAGAGTTGTGAATTGGGAGTTGGGAGTTGGGAGTTGGGAGTTGGGAGTTGGGAGTTGGGAGTTGGGAGTTGGGAGTTGGGTGTTGTGGGAGTTGGGAGTTGGGAGTTGTGGGAGTTGGGAGTTGGGAGTTGGGAGTTGGGAAATGGGAGTTGAGAGTTGAGAGTTGGGAGTTGGGAGTTGTGGGAGTTGGGAGTTGTGGGAGTTGGGAGTTGGGAGTTGGGAGTTGTGGGAGTTGGGAGTTGTGGGAGTTGGGAGTTGTGGGAGTTGGGAGTTGTGGGAGTTGTGAGTTGTGAGTTGAGAGTTGAGAGTTGAGAGTTGAGAGTTGAGAGTTGAGAGTTGAGAGTTGAGAGTTGAGAGTTGAGAGTTGAGAGTTGAGAGTTGAGAGTTGAGAGTTGAGAGTTGAGAGTTGAGAGTTGAGAGTTGAGAGTTGAGAGTTGAGAGTTGAGAGTTGAGAGTTGAGAGTTGAGAGTTGAGAGTTGAGAGTTGAGAGTTGAGAGTTGAGAGTTGAGAGTTGAGAGTTGAGAGTTGAGAGTTGAGAGTTGAGAGTTGAGAGTTGAGAGTTGAGAGTTGAGAGTTGAGAGTTGAGAGTTGAGAGTTGAGAGTTGAGAGTTGAGAGTTGAGAGTTGAGAGTTGAGAGTTGAGAGTTGAGAGTTGAGAGTTGAGAGTTGAGAGTTGAGAGTTGAGAGTTGAGAGTTGAGAGTTGAGAGTTGAGAGTTGGGAGTTGGGAGTTGGGAGTTGGGAGTTGGGAGTTGGGAGTTGGGAGTTGGGAGTTGGGAGTTGGGAGTTGAGAGTTGAGAGTTGAGAGTTGAGAGTTGAGAGTTGGGAGTTGGGAGTTGGGAGTTGTGGGAGTTGGGAGTTGTGGGAGTTGTGGGAGTTGGGAGTTGGGAGTTGGGAGTTGGGAGTTGGGAGTTGGGAGTTGGGAGTTGGGAGTTGTGGGAGTTGGGAGTTGAGAGTTGTGGGAGTTTGGAGTTGTGGGAGTTGGGAGTTGGGAGTTGGAAGTTGTGGGAGTTGTGGGAGTTGGGAGTTGTGGGTGTTGTGGGAGTTGGGAGTTGTGGGAGTTGGGAGTTGGAAGTTGTGGGAGTTGTGGGAGTTGGGAGTTGTGGGAGTTGTGGGAGTTGGGAGTTGTGGGAGTTGGGAGTTGGGAGTTGTGGGAGTTGTGGGAGTTGGGAATTGTGGGAGTTGGGAGTTGTGGGAGTTGGGAGTTGTGGGAGTTGGGAGTTGGGAGTTGGGCGTTGGGAGTTGGAAGTTGGAAGTTGGGAGTTGGGAGTTGGGAGTTGGGAGTTGGGAGTTGGGAGTTGGGAGTTGGGAGTTGATAGTTGGGAGTTGTGGGAGTTGGGAGTTGTGGGAGTTGGGAGTTGAGAGTTGGGAGTTGGGAGTTGGGAGTTGAAAGTTGTGGGAGTTGTGGGAGTTGGGAGTTGTGGGAGTTGGGAGTTGTGGGAGTTGTGGGAGTTGGGAGTTGGGAGTTGTGGGAGTTGTGGGAGTTGGGAGTTGTGGGAGTTGGGAGTTGAGAGTTGGGAGTTGGGAGTTGGGAGTTGGGAGTTGGGAGTTGGGAGTTGTGGGAGTTGAGAGTTGCGAGTTGGGAGTTGGGAGTTGGGAGTTGGGAGTTGGGAGTTGTGGGAGTTGAGAGTTGCGAGTTGAGAGTTGGGAGTTGGGAGTTGGGAGTTGGAAGTTGTGGGAGTTGTGGGAGTTGGGAGTTGTGGGAGTTGTAGGAGTTGGGAGTTGTGGGAGTTGGGAGTTGGGAGTTGGGAGTTGGGAGTTGGGAGTTGGGAGTTGGGAGTTGGGAGTTGGGAGTTGTGGGAGTTGGGAGTTGGAAGTTGTGGGAGTTGTGGGAGTTGGGAGTTGTGGGAGTTGTGGGAGTTGTGGGAGTTGTGGGAGTTGGGAGTTGTGGGAGTTGTGGGAGTTGGGAGTTGGGAGTTGTGGGAGTTGTGGGAGTTGGGAGTTGTGAGAGTTGGGAGTTGGGAGTCGTGGGAGTTGTGGGAGTTGGGAGTTGGAAGTTGTGGGAGTTGTGGGAGTTGGGAGTTGTGGGAGTTGGGAGTTGTGTGAGTTGGGAGTTGTGGAAGTTGTGGGAGTTGAGAGTTGGGAGTTGGGAGTTGGGAGTTGTGGGAGTTGTGGGAGTTGGGAGTTGGTAGTTGGGAGTTGGGAGTTGGGAGTTGGGAGTTGTGGGAGTTGGGAGTTGGGAGTTGGGAGTTGGGAGTTGTGGGAGTTGGGAGTTGTGGGAGTTGGGAGTTGAGAGTTGGGAGTTGGGAGTTGGGAGTTGTGGGAGTTGGGAGGTGGGAGTTGGGAGTTGGGAGTTGGGAGTTGTGGGAGTTGTGGGAGTTGGGAGTTGGGAGTTGGAAGTTGTGGGAGTTGGGAGTTGGGAGTTGGGAGTTGTGGGAGTTGGGAGTTGGGAGTTGTGGGAGTTGTGGGAGTTGAGAGTTGAGAGTTGAGAGTTAGGAGTTGTGGGAGTTGGGAGTGGGAGTGGGAGTGGGAGTGGGAGTGGGAGTGGGAGTGGGAGTGGGAGTGGGAGTGGGAGTGGGAGTGGGAGTGGGAGTGGGAGTGGGAGTGGGAGTGGGAGTGGGAGTGGGAGTGGGAGTGGGAGTGGGAGTGGGAGTGGGAGTGGGAGTGGGAGTGGGAGTGGGAGTGGGAGTTGGGAGTTGGGAGTTGGGAGTTGGGAGTTGGGAGTTGGAGTGGGAGTTGGGAGTTGGAGTTGGGAGTTGGGAGTTGGGAGTTGGGAGTTGGGAGTTGGGAGTTGGGAGTTGGGAGTTGGGAGTTGGGAGTTGGGAGTTGGGAGTTGGGAGTTGGGAGTTGGGAGTTGGGAGTTGGGAGTTGGGAGTTGGGAGTTGGGAGTTGGGAGTTGGGAGTTGGGAGTTGGGAGTTGGGAGTTGGGAGTTGGGAGTTGGGAGTTGGGAGTTGGGAGTTGGGAGTTGGGAGTTGGGAGTTGGGAGTTGGGAGTTGGGAGTTGGGAGTTGGGAGTTGGGAGTTGGGAGTTGGGAGTTGGGAGTTGGGAGTTGGGAGTTGGGAGTTGGGAGTTGGGAGTTGGGAGTTGGGAGTTGGGAGTTGGGAGTTGGGAGTTGGGAGTTGGGAGTTGGGAGTTGGGAGTTGGGAGTTGGGAGTTGGGAGTTGGGAGTTGGGAGTTGGGAGTTGGGAGTTGGGAGTTGGGAGTTGGGAGTTGGGAGTTGGGAGTTGGGAGTTGGGAGTTGGGAGTTGGGAGTTGGGAGTTGGGAGTTGGGAGTTGGGAGTTGGGAGTTGGGAGTTGGGAGTTGGGAGTTGGGAGTTGGGAGTTGGGAGTTGGGAGTTGGGAGTTGGGAGTTGGGAGTTGGGAGTTGGGAGTTGGGAGTTGGGAGTTGGGAGTTGGGAGTTGGGAGTTGGGAGTTGGGAGTTGGGAGTTGGATGTGGAAGTGGAAGTGAAGCAAAATTACTACCTATGGAAAGAGTGGAATGGTAGAGGTGTAGGTAATGTAGAGATCTACAACTTTTCAGCTCTCATTTCCTAACAACCTCAAAATTTATGTTAAACATTTAAATCACCAGAGGTTCTTGGTTTTTTCTTTTTTCTTTTTTATCTTTCAAAAAAAAACCTCGAGGATTTATATGAAATCTTAGGTAATGGTCGTTGTTTATGTAGGCTATAGTTGGTGAAATTTTAGGAAAATTACGGAGAAATTTCATATTTATGATGTTTTTCTTAGACAAAAATTTTAACCATGGTAAATGCATGTGATAGGTGAAGGTGAAATTTCGAACTTTGACATCGATCATCTCGAAAACTAGAGATATTTTCACGATAAGATTATAAAATTCGTGTTTTTCAGGTCTTAATACGTAAAACTTCAAAAATTTTCATCAAAATATAGATCGCATGGTAAGTGAAAAGTTACCAAAACTTACTTTTCATGTCTCGGACATACTATGTAATTTTTTTGATTTGAAATATTTTTTGTTTAACTTGATATCAAAAATGCACCCTTATTTTCGATCGAAAATTCTCACGTCAAAATATCTGTTTTTTAAAGAGTCTGTTGGTTGAAATCTCTACTTTCTGATGCTATGAAAAAAAAACAGTGCTATGGTCAATTTTCTAAGAAAATGAAAAAAACGAGAAGGAAATAAAAATAAGAGGTAATAAGGCCCAGATATCTACAATATTTTGATATTGCTATTTGATGATCATTGTTTTTCTTTCAATCCAAGTTTATCTGTAATGCAATGATAATCTGAAGACACAACGTGTCTCAGATATATTTTGTTATTTATTACGAGCATCTTTATTCGTGATATTTATCACCTTTTGTTGAAATCTGTTAACTTTTTCGCACGAAATCTATTACGAGAATTTTAGGCCAAGGAACATCAATCGGTGCACTACGAGTAGATATAATTCAATGTTCTGCGTGGTATTTGCCAGGAATATAGTTGTTTTCTGCTCGTAGTCTATCTTCTTTTGTAAATTATTGATGATCGAGATTTAATTTATCATTTTGTTTTTTCCATTACTAAATACAATTCTTGGTTTTTCCTATGTATTTTTCGAAACCATATAAATAAATAAAGACAAAACTTGCATGTACTGGTGTACTCATAATATGTACAAAAATAATTTATTAAATAAACTCGGAATAAATAACAAAACAGTCATCTGTCGGACAACCCCACAAACCCCTCACGAACGCTCAGGGGTTGTTGGTGGAGGTGGCTGTAGGGGTGCCGGGGTAGTAGCCAGAGTAGGCCATGCTTTGGGCGTCACTGTTGCCGTTCCACACCCTCTGGTAGGGCCCACCCTGGTTGGGTTCCCACCCTGGTTCGTAGGAATTCGGGGGAGCCGTTGAAGGTCCGGGGGGACCGTAGAGGGATGATGGGGGCTCGGCTGGCATCATGCTTATAGGCATCGGCATCGGCATACCTGGAATGACAGGGAAACCTCCTTCAAAGGCAGGGTTGCGAAAAATCACTATTTTTTTTGGAAAAATCGAAAGTATGTTCGTTTTTATGGAAATAATGACTTTTTTGAAGCTGAGCCTGAATTGGCTTCTGAAAATTTCATTCATGGACGACCTAAGGCTTCCTAAAATAATTTTCTCAAGGCTAATGAACCTTCAAAGCATTAACAAGTATACTTACAACTGAGCCCTGCAGTTGAAAGAGATATTCAATGATTTGAACTTTTCTGAGGTATGGGTAACATTATCATTCAATAATCTGAGAAGAAATATTGATAGAATACTGGAAGTGCATCGAGAGAAATTATTTAATGAGGATTTGTCTAAATTGAGCACAACTGAATACTGTACTATCTATAAGTGCATCTCTATTAGTACTAGGCCTGCCAATTATCTTCACAGCAAACTTTCCATATCGTTGATAAGAATTTCTTGTAAAATTCGGCACTCTTCAGAATATAGAGTTAACTTGGCCTATAAAGGCTGCTACTATGTTATAAACCAAGAGGAAATCTGTACGATGTGTAATTCCAAACAGCTAGAGACTATTGAGCATATCGTGTTACACTGCAGTTTATACAGAGGTATCAGAACACCAGAAATAAATAACCTGCAGGACTTGGATGAATTCATAATGTTATTGAATAATCCGAGCACCCACCAACTCAAGGATATTGTTAACTTTTTCATTGGGGTTCTGAAACTCCGTTCCTTTGTTATTAATTAATAGTCTGTTTGTCTACTTATCAATTGATTCATTAATTATTAGCATGTAGGAAACTTTGTTTTTTTTTCTCTTTCTTCCGATTGTGATTATTTTCATTTACTAATTTACTTGTTGTTTATTCTTCCTTTTATATTATTCTTTGAATGTATATATCAACGCTCTATATAATGTAATGCAAACCGTTGCTATCTGATTGTATATCAATGCGGAAGCAATATAGATTATTATTATTATTATTATTATTATTATGACTTTGGAATCAGATAACACTCAGTTTTGAATAAACTTCTACCTTTTTTTTTCTGAATTTCCTGATGAGTTATCTGCTTCGGCGACTTGTTTTTACAGAAATTCATAGTTTGATTTGAATCACGATTCGAATTGACAAAATCAGTTAATTCAAATCATGATTTGAATTACCCTGATCGAATGTCCATTCCAAGTGATGCTCTCACTTTTCTGTTGTTTCTCACCTGATTTGCCCAAGAACTGGTAGATGATGAAACCGAGAACGATAACAATTGCCAGCTTGCTGAGAATCAGAGCCTTGGTGGCCTTGAGACCGATCAGGGCCACGAACAGGGGCATCAGCATCTTCATCTTGAGCTTCAGCAGCAATAGCACCGGGAACAGCAGCTTCTTCTTCAGTCCCAGACCCCTAGCTGCAACACAAACCCTCACCATGGAGCACTGACGTTCCCCTCTTGGCATACTCACATTCTTCTTCGGTCTCTTTGGTGAGGATGTCCAGCCCGGTCTTGGGGTTGAAGACGATCTCCGTCTGGTCCATCAGGGCCTCGGGAAGCCTCAGCCTGAACTCGTGCGTCTTCAATATCCTCGCGACTCTCTTGAAGATGGCTGCATCGATGTTCTGCAAAACGAAAGACATCACCTTGTCTCACCTCGAGGTACCACCCAGCTCACTTTAGCCATCCTGGGATCGCTCTCAATGCCGTTGACGTTGTCCAAGTACCCCAGAACGTTCTGCTTGACGCACCCCATGTCGATGCAGTTGTCCAAGACGGTGGAGACGAGTTCATCCCCTGACCTGGGGGTCGTGAACGCTTCGGCGTAGACGGCCAAGGCCACGGTGGTTGCCAAAAACCTCCACATGATTGTAATGATTGAAATGAAGAACGATAATTCAATGATAGGCTAATGGCGTGGGCGCAGTTATATACCGAGTGTGGAGCGAGAAGGAGGGCGGTCTGTGATGGAATTTTAAATCGGGTGGAAGGTTTGCTTGGCTTTATGGTGTTGTTCCGCTATCGGATCCGGCGTGATTTGATTTAATATTCCACAGCGGACGTATTCACTTTTTAAAGTGATGCGCTCTGAATTGGGTTATGTGGGTTTCGGTGTCTTCGTCAAAGGCTGCTTGCGCATTTTCGGAATGAATGCTTGGGCTGGGTCGGATCGGAGACCTAAAATGTTTGCATCGAAAGTGAAATTAAGAAGTTGGATCCTAAGGCACTATAGGATCTACACTTGAGATAGTCAATTATGGCCAAATGTGCCATATTGTCACTTTTTCCACAAAGTCTTTAAAATAATATTCCAGGAAAATTGTTTTCTTTAGAAATAGTCAGGAAAATTTAGGTAGGTAATTCTTGGGAACATTCTGAGAAAAAAATCAATATGAACATAATTTATGTTCTATTGATCTTAATTTTTTATCGATAGGGTCTTTGTGAAACGTACTACACATCTCCTAAGCAAAATAATTTTTTATTCTTGCCAGTGACAAGTTGAATGAATTGTTTTTCACGGAAGTCGTCTAATGAGATGCAAATAAATGATTTTTTTATTCGGAAACCGTACGTTAAACAGAAAAAATCAAGATACCAGATTCGCTCAGAAAGAAATGAGGATTTCCAGAATGATTTTTACCTCGAGAAAAATCACTATCCTCTTCAAAAACTTCAGCAACCTGTAGTACAAAAATTAAGACTTTTGGGACAAAATGGACGCAAGAAGAACCTCCTTAGATATTAGCATATTATTGAAAAACACCCTGTGTCAACTGTTGGCAACAGAATTTAACAAGGTGTTGGAATATTCGAAGAAATATTTTATTTCTGACAGTGACATTATAAGCTTATATCGTCATAGTTACGATATCTATAATGAGGGTCATAACTCCCTTGGGATATTAAGGTTCAAAAACTCCCTCTTACCTTTTACAGGTGAAAATTATACAAGAAATGCTTATAAACGTTTATATGTAATGAAAACTAAGACATATTTTCCTTATTCACGTCATTACAAATAATAAATGTACAATTTTCAAATGTTCCCTGAAAATTACTTCCGCCGCTGGAAACAATTTCTTCTTTTTTATGGGTGGTGCTGTTGCTGTTCACTACAGTCGAGGTGCCTGCCTCTTCTGATGGCAAAGTAGACAGCATACACGCCGTTTTATTTCTCAATTCAATACTGTCCTCCAGATACCCCTCTGCCACCGTGGAACTTCTCCAACCTCCGTGTCTTTTTAAGTTTGTCATAGTTGCTCCTGCATTGGCTAGGGCAGTAGCAGAAGTGCGACGAAGGCAATGTCCCGTATAGGTTAGTGGGTTTGGCAATCCTACCAGAAAATACTGAAAATACTTTACCAGTTCTTGAAAATATGCCAGAAAGACAGTTTCGTTGGCATCTTTTGACATACCATTTCTCTGTGTCAGCCACTTCAGATATAAGTTGTATTCTTTTTGATATAGGGCTTCACTTTTCGATGGAAGTAATGATTGTCTTGCTTTTTCCGCTTTTTTTATAATATCCTCCATTATATCAGAAAAAGATCGTCGATTTGTGGTAAAAAATAAACACGTTTTTAACGGAAAAACATTGATTGATAAAGAAAGTTTGCTTATAAACATGTAACATAGCGACAACCTAGCAACAACCAACAATGCTACAATCAACGCTACCTAATTCAAATATACCAGAAAGGTTATGAATTTAAACATTTATTGCGTTCTAAATATGGACATATTATTATGAAAATCGGTCAAAAATAAAATTATCTATGTACCACGGGAATTATAGAGCCTTAATAACCTCTGGCAATTGCTGTCCCTCGGGCCAGAGGCCCTCGGGACGCAAACTTTGCCATCGGTAATAATCCCCTTAATACATAAATAACTATTTTAATAAATAGAACGAGCAGATTATCATGACATTGAAACTTGCTGACAGTTCCAAATGTATACAGAGTGGCCAAGATGAGTATAAACAACTTTCGGTAACTGTTGAAGGGTCAATAAATAGATCCCAGGAATGCTGTTTTACTTCTTGAGATAATACGTAATTTGGCGGTTTGGATTTTTTTTACTGACGTTATTTGAAAAGTTTTGAAATACCCAAAGGCTCTTTTTCATCTCTACAAAATGGTGTTTAGAAAATCTCCATGCAACGCATAATTTTGAAAAAACCATCATCAACTTATCTTGGGCACACTGAATATACAGAGTTACAAATTGTTCATCTCATTTCTCCATGTGACATCTACAGGGGTGACAGGTTCAATCAATCTTGTAATGTCTATACAAAAATGGATCGTTTAGACGCTGCATGGGGTGAAACGTGACTATTTTTTGAATTTTTTCGATACTAAACTACGATAATCATCCGATTATTGTAGGTTAGTACCTAATTCAAAAACCATTTCTCAAAATTCACCATGAGTGAATTGCTAGTAAACGTGATTTCCTGATGAACATTTGAAGCGGTAAATAACATCCATGTAAATGATGAACACGCTTTGGCCCTAATACGCTGCCCTGTGGCACTCCTGAAATACCCTTGCGCTGATGACACTATAAACTAAGATTTCTATTTTGGTTATTTAATGAAGTCACTATGAAACGCAAATGTGTATTGAAATAGCCTCTGTTTTGATACGCATTTTTTATTATTCGCAAGTTGGTACAATCGAACTGTCAAAAGAAAGTCAGAAGAGTTAGGTCCGGCTTACTTCAGAGCGATTTAGGATTTGGTGATACTAGCAGTGAAAACTTGATGTTTTTATTAGTAAATTTTAATTCAGAATATGATTTGATTGAAATTGACCAATAAAAACAATAACAACATTTAATTTTTCACTGCTGGTATTGCAAAAATCAAAATCGCTCAACAGTAAATATTGTGTGTCAGATTTCAAATATTTCAATGTCATCATTGTTACCAATCGAAGATGTTTTGTTCCAATAAAAGACTTAATATACTATCAAGAATGCAGTCATCTAGCTTTTGATTCAACTCTGATATCAGTATAAGTACCATAGTGTATACAGGGATATCCAAATCGAGTGTCCATCATTGGTAACTTTTGTTATTCATATGTTATGCGTACTTAAGTATACATGAAAAAGTGTTTGGATTAGCAAACTATCAGTAAATTTATTTGAGATGGAAGAATATGCAAACAATTGATCTTCAAAATGGGGTTGGTATCAGTTTTTTAGAATATATTAACAGTAAAACTAGTAGGAATACCACATAAGCCTCATACCTTCAATAATGTGAAATGTTTATTGATTCAAAAAGAGCAGTCCAGTGCCCTGACTTTTCAATAACTTACATTTTTACTTGAATAAATATTGATATCCGCGATAAAAAGAAGAAAAAAAAAAGGAAATGGATTGTGTTTCACTTTTTTATTTGCGCGTAGGTACTATGATCTATAATAAATATAAATAAATATCGAGGTTATCACAGCCTTCTATTCCAGAGGAGCATATCCACTATACGCCAACTGTTGGGCATCAGTCCTGTCCAAATGGGGGTCCCAAGCCCCATGAACGATGGCAGGGTGATGGTCATGGCTCACTTTGGTGCAAATCTTCCAAATGGCCAGGGCGGCTGACGTCACAAACGACACAAACGCCAACTGGATCGCGTTCCACGTCTTGAAGCCCAAAATGGCCAGAGCCAAGGGAATCAAAATGATGGCCTTGACCAGGATGAAGATCAGGATCGGGATGAAAGCCTTCTTGATCTTCGATTTCTTGCGGGCTGCGGAAAAAGACGTGATGGTTTGCATGTTGAAGAGATTTTTGTGATTTTGGCAGTGTACCTTCCACCTCACTCCCTGTGCCGAAGTTGAGTTTGAAGTTGAGTTCATCCAGGTCGAGATTTCTGGCACCCATGGTGACTTTGGATCCTACGAATGGTAGGTCGAAAGAGACTTCATTGTCCTTAACATATTCTTCCACTATTTCTTCGATAGACTTCTCTTGCCTTGTAGTTATCTGCGTATCACTGTCCACAGTTTCATCGCCCTGAAAGAAAAAGAAGTAGCAGTAGTGATCGATGAATCTCATCGAAATAATTCTCTTACTTTGCTCGATTTCTGTTCTTCTGCAGCTGTTGGCAGAGCAGTCGCTGCTGCTACAAGAACAAACAATATCACCAAGTGACGCATAGTTCAATCGGTCTGTTTATCTTCAAATTGTTGCACCAAGTGATTCTTTCTTGCGATACATTAAACATTTATATCTAGCTTGTCTTGGACTGACGTGGGTGGTGGTAATACATTTTGGAGTACAGGAAAGTGAAATCAGAACTGAATCAGTATTCTGATAAGGATGAAAAATGCTATTGATTCATTATTGGTGTCAGTGTGATGGATAGTTCGATACGTTGACCCAGAACTTGGATTTGGATAATGTTAGGTTGTTTCAATACTATATGTGGCATTGGTGTTATCAGACTATGAAATAGTTGACAATATAAATAAGTACTATTGTTGCGTTTTACGAAGTATGCTCGGAATTCATTGAAAATCAATGCGGTTGCGAATGGATGAATATATTTTATGAAGTTGGCGTTCAAATCATGATATTTTCATTGAGATGAAAATAAATTTAGTGAATATATATAAGTTTGCAACAGCTCGATATATCGATAGGTAGATAAAGCAGAATCGAATGTTATTTTACAATATCAATAATAAAACTTGAAAAACACATACACATGTTGAATAATAATAATTGCTTGCCTCTCATGGAAACTGATTTATTTTTCACCCTCACGAAGATTTTATAACAAATTAAATAACGTAATTTTTATAAATTTTCTTATCTTTTTTCACAAAAAAGCCACATGCGTTTAGATTTCTTACCCCTATTTCCTGAGATGATTCAATAACAAAACAGAATTCATTGAATGGTTCATCAACATTCAAAATGTTCTAGATTATTTTTCAAACATTTCAAGTTTCCCCCCCTCATATTTTTGATAATGAACAAAATTTTATCTGTAGAAAATTAAGGAATCCAAATAATTTTGGAAGCATTATAAATTAACAGGCTTGAAAATTTTAATTATATTCATATATTCGAGTAGATTTCAAAAAGGTACGAACATACAGGGTGTTTCATTGAGAAAACCTAACTCAAAACCAACGAAAAAACTGCTTAGGAGCCTATTTAATCGATGTGGTAGTTTAGTAATTGGTTTCAAGAGCATGATGAAATTTGGCCCTGTAATGCCCACTCCAGCCCTTTCATCCATTTTGGATCCATTTAGTGTACCACACTGATGCATCCCATTCCAGATGAGATCCGTTTCTTGGTTGTTTAAGACCATTTCAAAGTGCGAAGTCGACCCAAACTGATATTTGTTGGCTTAGACATGGATTCTAGAATTCAAGTGATATGTATTGAATGTAATGAGATATATATACTTTTTTGTTCATAATTGATTTAGTGCTTCTGATGACACTTAAACACTTAAAAAGATAATGGTTTACGTCTTCCTAGATCATACAAGTCCTAGACTTACGAGGGTTGCTTTGCAACTAAGTTGGCGGTTCAAAAAACTTTTCAAAAACACGTTTCAAATGAGTTTGAATATTTTCTGACAAAATAGTACATTGTTTTATTAGGATCAGACGTGACACTTTGTTTGACAAGCAAGTCAAACAGCGACACTTTTGATCCGAACGAAAAATGTTATTTTTTCTTCAACTGAAAGAAAAAGTGATTTGAAAAGTGTTTTTAACCGCCAACTTAGTTGGAAAGCAACTCTTGAAGTCTTATTGACGTTTGTATGAGTTAGGAATCTGGGAGTTACGATATCTAATTTATAAAATGAGTTGGTAAGTGAAATATCTATACCATCATGTTGGGTCATGGCAATCTAACCTTGACCAATTTTATGACAGAAAGAGGCCAATTAGACGAAAAAGAAGGAGAGGGAGAACAAACCTCACCTGTCATTTCATATGTAGAGTTTTCTTGTTCATATGATATTTGTTAGATATAAAAGTTGGAGGTTCATCATTTATACAAGCTCAACTAAATGGATATGAGTTAATCTAAGATTCATTTCATATGTAGCTCTATAAGAAGTCAGAAAGAATGTTCTGGCTGATTGCACTAGTAGCAGAGACCATATAAAGAAACATAACATAACAGAATATTTTGTATTTGTAACTTTTAACGAATCTATTTTCAATTGTTGTTAACTATATGTGCCTCATTTTAAAATCCAAGTATTCAAAGAATCATTTTATCACGTGGGCACTAAAAGTGTTGCCTAGCAACATTCATATCAATCATTTTTTTGTGTCATCATGAGAAACGTCAACACTTCTAGAGCCTATTTCAGATCAAAAACGGACAACTTTTGAGTCGGTTGCAGAAACAAGTATTTTTATATTCTGGTTCTATAATGAAGTCATTATTAAACGCAAATGCGTATCGAAATAGATGCATTTTTAATTTTTAACAATCAAACTGTCAAATGAAAATCAGAAGAGTTTGGCCCAACTTACTTCTCAATAGTTAACTGGGCTTTATGCTTGTGCCTCAGAGTTTAAATATTTCAATGTAATCATTGTTACCAATCAAAGATGTTTCTGTTATTTATCGATATTAAATCAGTTTCTTTCTATAAAAGACTCCAAATTAATGCAAAATCGAAAAAAAATTACATGACACGTTTTATGAAACACGTTGTCGCACTTGTTCGCTAGTCGTACTTCAAAAAACGCTTGCGACAAAATAGCGTCTCATAAAACTTGTATCATAATGTACTATTATCTCATAGGCACTAAAAGTGTTGCCTAGCAACATTCAAGTTATTAATTTTGTTTTGTCAGTAAGAGAATCGTCAACTTCTAGAGCTAATTTCAGAACAAAAAGGGAAGACTTTTAAGTAGGTTGCATCAAAAAGTATATATTTCTTTCTTTCATTTTATTTCGAAGGAATAAATTAACAACAACAACAACAACAACAAATAAATAAACAATCCCGACATGCGCAGTTCCATCTCACTGCGGCGCATACCCGCCATACGCCATCTGTTGGCCGACATCCGACCTATCATGCAGGTGCGCATGCGCGTCCCACGCATCGTGCACGATGTGCGGCTGGTGGTGGTGGTGGGGGTGGCCGACTTTGGAGCACAGCTTCCACACGGCCATGGCCAACGCTGACACGAACGACACGAATGACAGTTGAATGGCGTTCCACGCCTTGAGGCCGAGAACGCCCAAGGCCAGGGGGATCAAGGTCATCGCCTTGATCAGGATGAAGATCAGGATGGGGACGAAGATTTTCTTCAGCTTTGATTTCTTCCTGGCTGGATATGTGGGGGTGTGAAATGATTAGAGGTCAATTTTCAATGAATATAATCATATCGAACAGAAATAGTAATTTACGTAACAAGTCCGGAAAATACTGTTTTTTTGGATGAGTGGACAAAATTCTAGGACGAGCGTAGCGAGTCCTGGAAGTCTGCGAGTCCAAAAAAACTGTTTTCGGGCGTGATGCGTACACAATTTTTTCGGCAACCGTGTAGAATAACAAATCAAAGAAACATTTCTTTATTAGAACAAAATTTCGAACATTTCAATTATTATTTATATTAATATTTATATTAAAATTAGAACAAATGTTGATATTGAATGGATTCAATTTGTTTGAAATGTTTGGTATATTTAAGTGCCTTTTGTTGAAGTCAGAACAAGAAGGTAAAGTTTCCGTTTCACATTGATTGTTTTCATCTGATAATTTTTGAATGTTAGCTAATTTTATGTCAGATAGCTGTCAGTCGTTATTTTGCTGCTATGGTAATGATCAACTGCATTTATCAAAACCATACTACCAAGATTTTCATATTTACAATGACAACAACGATGTGATTCTTCCCGGCCTAGTCCGGGAAGTACGTACTTCCCGGACTAGGCCGGAAAAATGCCACTTTCTCAAAAAAAAAAATCGTCTGGAAAGTACGTACTTTCCGGACGGTTGCCGAAAAAAACTATTATTCAGTGACTTTGTTTATTTGTTTGAATTTTGTTTGCAATAATTGTACTAAATTACATCAAATGGAAACGAATTCTGATTCATTTTTCCATGGCATGCTTGACTACGAAACTTGGAAAACAATGTGAAAACTCAATTATACCTATTTCGATTCTTTGATAAATTCGTTAATGTAATATTCTTTAAGCCATAACTCTTAAACAAATGAAGATATCGCCATGTGGTTCGAACATATTATGTTGCAAATTCGATCTACTTTCCGAATAATCATACGGTTCCATTCAAGCTTTTGGAGAAAAATTAAAAAACGGCCAACTTTATAAAACACGCATCCTAGCGAGGGCCATTAAGTCAAACTTAAGTTATAGACATTTTTACAGTCCAAAAAGTTCTGGATCCCCTTCCGTCTTTATTTTACGTCCTACGATAAAATAATATAGAACAAAAAGATGGATCATAAATAGTACATTGTTTACCGGGTAGGAAAAGCTTAACATTCCTGGGCGACTGTGAAGATTGCTAAGTCGAGGCGTAAGCCGAGACTTAGCAACACAGAGTCCAGGAATGTGGCTTTTCCTACGAGGTAAACATACTATTTTTCCGCAAATCGTTTAAAATTCGACAGATATTGATTGATTTTGAAAAAAACGCGATAATTTTATTCGCAAATAAATGGTGCTTTGAAATTCCTAATAAAATTACTTGGGCTACTATGGAAACGTATTGAGGTTGAATTGTCAAACTTGACGCTTATAAATTTAATTGCTGGTGTTCTCGAAAGTAAAATGATAAGTGATGATGAAATTTCCATTCCTGAGACTCCTCCAGAGCTGGTTGAGGCAGTGAATACTGCTTCATTAGAATTATTGCCAAAGAAATCAAGAGAAAAGTACGAAAATGCATACAGACGTTTTATGGATTATCGCATGAGTAAAAATACGAGTTCTTTCTCAGAAAATGTTGTAATGGCATACTTCCTAGACCTTTGTTTAAAGATGAAATCTTCAACATTATGGGCCAATTATTCAATGCTAAAGTCAACCCTTGCAATTAAACACAATGTAGATATATCTACATACTCAAAACTTCGTTCTTTATTGAAACGGCAAGCTCAAGGTTATAGGGCAAAGAAATCTAAGATTTTAACGAAGGAAGAAATTGAAAAATTTATCCAGGAAGCTCCAGATAAAGAAAATTTAATGATTAAGGTAATTAACAAGGTTTTAATTTCTATTTAGATTGTACTTTTATTAATTTTTTAGGTGGCTGTAATATTTGGTATTTCTGAGGCCTGTAGAATGGATGAGTTAGTCCGAATGACTGTACACGATATAGAAGACCTAGAATCTAAGCTTTTAATCAGCATACCTGATTCGAAAACCAACAAACCAAGATCATTTGTAATCAATCAGATCTACTTGAATGTTTATCGAAAGTATGTTTCGTTAAGACCAGAAATAATAAACAGTGACCGATTTTTCTTTAAATATCAAAGCGGAAAGGGTTGTAGACAAGTGGTAGGAATTCATCAATTCAGAAAAATGCCCAAAATAGTTGCTACTTATTTGAACTTGGTAAATCCGACAGAATACACTGGTCACTGCTTTCGTCGGTCTTCTGCAACAATATTGGTTGACTCTGGTGCCGACATAACTAGTTTAAAGAGGCATGGCGGATGGAAGTCATCAAACGTTGCTGAAGGATATATCGAAGAATCGCTTAACAATAAAGTTGAGGTGGCAAATAAAATTTTCACAGTACAAAATATTCAACAAAATAACCCTACCACCCCGCATGTTGTCCAAAATGTTTCTCATAGTTCTAACAGTGTTCCTCCAATGTTCAATAATTGTACTAACTGTCAAATTACTGTAAATATAACAAATTGATCAGCAATGACTTGATGTTTTCAAAATATAAATTAATTCCTTATAAGTAATGTGTTTTCAATCATTTATGTAGAACACCAACAACTGTACGGAAATATCATTTCCTTACAGTAAGGAAATGACATTTCCTCACAGTAAGGAAGTCCTGACTTTTTCTTCAAGCGATTTGCGGAAAAAATATTTTCAGTTATTTTTCTTGGTCGATTTGCTCTGAAAGGTCTTCTTCACAAACTCCTATGACTATTCGTTCCTGAGATACAGTACCTCGTTACCCTTATTGAATCACCCGGTACATATGGCATTGAAACACATGAATTATATCCTAATTTTTTTTTTCGGATTGCTCTTGTGTAATTTTTGAACCTGGTTTTATAAATGTGCTTCGTTTACATTATTTTATTTTTTCAACCGAAAATATAGATCAGCATATTATAATCGTATAACTATTGTCTGATATCCATCTTTTGGCTTTCTCATACAGTGTGCTCAAGAAAAGGATGAACATTTGCTTCAGCACTTTTTATTTGCAATGTTTAACAATAGTTCTTACCTTCTTAGTTCTTATTCTCTTGGTTTCTCTTGGTTTAAATTCTAGATCATGTTGAGAAAGTATTGTCGTGTAATATAAAAATCAAAATTGATGATGGTTTCTTCGAAATGAAACGTGAACTCCTTTTAGAGAGCTGAAATAGTGGCGATGAGAAAGTGCCTTTGGTTATTTCGAAACTCAAATTTCTGCAGAAGAAGAAACCACAAAATTTCGTTTTTTTTTCGAATATCTCCGGGAGTAAATAACATTTTTGGGATTCCTCAACATCTATTTATTGAACCCTTGGAAGCGCTACTTTTTGCCTATTTCACCCACTGATAACATTCCTCATTCATAGTTGATAATCAAACATGGCATACCTTGTACTTCACTCCCAAAGTTCAGCATCATGTTCAATTCGGTATTGTCCAAGTTCTTAGCCTCCAATGTGACCTTGGAACCGATGATTGGTACATCAAACGAAATCTCATGGCTTTTGATGTATCTTTCGATGTGATCTTCCAAAGAACCATCACTATCACTCCTACCAGTCGTGACGTCATTGCTTTTTATGTCAACGTCGCCACTAATCTGAAAAAACCGAGAGGGTGTCAGAATGAATTGAAGGGTTAGATTAGGGATTACCTGAAGGAGATTGTTCCACGCAGATTCTTCCACTTTGGTAGCAGCATCCACAAGGATCAAACTGGCTAGCACTAGAACTATCAACGCAGTACCCATATTCTCAGGTGTCTTGATTGTCGGTGGAATATTATGAATGAGATTCATTTTCGTACCCTTACTATTTATACTGCTATAAAGAAGTGACAATGTTATGGGCGAGAAAGAAAGTGATTAATTTTTCGTGAGCGGGAATTGGTAGGTATCTAACAGCAGCCATGTTTGGCATTCATTTGGTCCGGAACTTGGGTTGAATATTGATGAGGACTGATTAGAAATGGGTGGCATGAAGGTATTTAGTTTATTGATGGATAATTAGTGGCACATTTCATATTAGTGAAAATGTAGGTAGTTTGAAACCGCGCCTCACATTTATAAGTATCATTGTTGCAATGTTCATCACTGACCTTGAAAAGAAACATGTAATTAAAGTATGAAACTTTTTCGAATATTTCAAATGGACATGGATGGACCGACTTGGGGAAAACCATTTTGTTTATTTTTTGTCATTTATATCAACCCTTTGAACTTTCATGATTTTTTCTGAATGGATGCACCGATCTTAAACTTCGGTATTATCTTTTTACCCCTTTTCTTTCGAATCTAAAAAGCATTTCTTCAATCAAAAAATCTGAAATCATTTTATAATAATATTTTTCTTCATAAAGATAGGGGTTTCTAGGAACTTTTTCGAATATTTAAAATCACCATAGCTTCCGAACGGATAAATTTACTTTTATGTTCTTTTTTCTTGTAGCGGAGAAATATTTTTCTTCATGGAAAAAATGTATTAAAGAAACTTTCTCAAAATTTTCAAATCGTCATAACTTCAGAACGGATGGACCGATTTTTAACCAGACAACATGTTCTTATTTTCCTTCTTTCAATGTATAGAATTCAGTTTCTTTATCGAGAAAACCAAAATCGTGAAATAAAGTTTTTCATAATTCAAATTTTCAAATCGCTATAACTTCCGAACGGATGTAGCAATTTTTCTCATCGGATTTTCATTTTTTTTTCTTCTTTTTCATCATAGAATTCAGTATTTGCACCGAAAATTCCAAAATCGTCGAATAATGTTTTTCAACATTTACAAATCATTTTTTTTCATCAGAAATTCCAGTACTGTTAATAAAAAATTCCAATATCATAAAATCCATATTTTTTATCGTCCAAATTTTCAAATCGCAATAATAAGGGATGGAAAGATTTTTTCAATTGGGGCTATCAGGGCCTCAGAATAATATCTAATTACTATACGTTTTCAAAGTTTGGAATATGTTAAACTTTCTCTAATGACATCATCCCCGGATAAAAAAGATATCAATTGGCGAAAATTAAATGAAAAAGTTCTCAAAATAGTCACACTAAAGTTAGAATATGATAGTATAGAAAATAGGGTATATTTGGGTGGCATAAACAAATGTTATTTGAAGGCAGGGATGGAAAGCTTGAAGGATGAACAAAAATACATCTACTAGAGAACAATCCCTAGTCAAAGATCATAATAAGCTATAACGTTTATTTATTTATTTATTTATTCACACACAAACATTAAGAAAGATCATATACATTGCTACAAATGAGACGTGATTGTAAATAAATGGTCTACTCGATAAGTGAACAAATCATTTGTTTAGAGAGAATATAATGGTAAAATATTATGAATATTATTAGTTATATTGATTGAAAATATTTAAAATAATATATAATATAATGTCAGACTAAACAAAATGACAAGAGATCTTGATGAGTGATTGAACATTTGTTCCAAGTTCCTACAACTAAGAGATTGACAATTGATAAATTGGAAAAATATTATACTATGAATAGATACTAATACAATGTTGATTAATATAAAAGGATTAAAAATTATGTGGAAAGGGGATATTGATCAATTAATTAATAAAATACATATGACTGATACCATTCTGGATGAGATGAACAAGATAATGACTAATGTAACAAAAAATCTGTTCATTCATATATGTATATAGAAAAAAAGGGAAGTATTTGCTGACCAGTGAAGAACAAAACTGCTGCAAGCCCCAAAATATTCAGCAGTATATATTTATACGGGAGATGAATTCATTGAGTTTCAAGCAGGTTACTGAAAACATCACGTGAATTTGCGATCATGTAATATTTCAGCCTTCTCTTGAAGATCCTTGGGTATGAAGTTATAAAGTTTTGGGGCAACAAATTCATAGAACTATGTCCGTGCGTTTTTTTTATATCAACAGGTTTTCTTATTTCATTTCATTTCACAAAACTTAGGCACCTTTCATTGGATTTTCTCAACATCCATTTCCTGAAATAGTATCAAAAAGAAGCCAACACTTCAATAAATAATTATTTATTAACAAAACAACGAGCAGTCACATCCCCCAACAAGCCATATATCCCATATCATTCATGAGCATTGTACGCCATTTTCTGGGCCTCCCCCAAGCTTCTCGCGTAATGCGCCCCCACTGGGGATTCCCAGGGGGCGGCAGCAGCGATGTGGGGGTGCGCATGCGCCCCGTCTGCGGCCAACTTCTGGCACAGCTGGAAGATGGCCAGACCGGACGAAACGATGAAGGAGATGAAGGAGAGTTGCAGTCCGTTCCACGCCTTCAGGCCGAGAATGCCGATGGCCAGTGGTACCAGAGTTATGGCCTTGAGGAGCAGGAACACCAAGATGGGGATGAAGATCTTCTTCAGCTTGGACTTTTTGCGCGCTAGAATGGAGAAAAAAATTGTGTGCGATACTTCCGTAAATATACTCCCGTAAATATACTTCCGTGAATATACTTCCGTAAATATACTTCCGTATATATACTTCCATATATATACTTCCGTATATATACTTCCGTATATATAATTCCGTATATATATACTTCCATCCTACAACCTTTCACTTCATACTTCCGCTCTGTGTGAGTACACAATATCTTTTTTCTCCTATACTTCCATATATATACTCCCGTATGTATACTTCCTTATATTTACTTCCATATATATATTTCCATATATATACTTCCGTATATATACTTCCTTAGTGGAAGAAGAAGTCGTTGCTGGCTTGTTAGGACTCAAGCTCGAAAATATAGTGGGGAATTAGAGCAAATAAAAGAGCACTCTTTGAAATTTATCCAAGCTCTCTTAATCTATTTTATTCCATCATCACAATCTTTACAATGTTGACATGTCATAATATTCTAGTTTCCCTGATGATGGAATAAAATAGATACCGAAAGCTTGGATAAATTTCAAAGAGTACTCTTTCACTTGCTGCAATTCCCCACTATATTTTCGAGTTCGATATACTTCCTTACATAAACTTTCATATATATACTTCCGCATAAATACTTCAGTATAGATACTTCCGTATAGATACTTCCGTGTACCTACTCATTTAACTGGGGAATATTGGGGAAATCAGCAAGTAAACGAGGACATTCTCAAGTTTCAAGCTTTCAGGAAGTTGTTATGTTGAAATTGTATATTACAAAATGTGACAATAACAGTTATATACAATCAAAACTCATGGAATTTCATCAATAAAATATTGATAATTACATGGGAATGTATCTTCCAGGATTTTATTTTTAATAAATTTATTTTAATACTAGCAGATGCATAGCTCTATAAAGAATCTTCTTAGAGCTATGCACGTGAATATAAGTTCTTCCTCGATGACGGTGTTTAAAAAGTTTTTCGAAAACTTGAGACTTGAAAGAAACCTCGTTTACTTGCTGCTTTTTTCAATGCTCCCTAGTTGAATCTCTAACTAGTCAGCAAAGACTAGATTTCTCCTATTGCCGTATATATACTTCAGTATACTTTCGTACATACACCTCCGTATATGTACCATCATATATTCTATTTGAATTTGAGACTTATGTAAGATTTTATGAATATTTTTGAATTAAGTACTCTTGAAGATTATTCGAAAAACGGAGACCCAATACTAACACCTGAAGTTTAGATATATATTTGAAAAAAATAGATGATTTCATCTATGAAATTTATTTTCGATCAAGTCTCGCTATAGAAAGCATCAAAAGAGCTGGATGGTTCAATGAACTGACAATAGCTTAGGTACCAGCACCAAGAAAGAGAAGGGAAGATGAATTTTCAGGCCGCAGGAGCTAATCTAAAGTCCAGAACTGTCTCAGCAGCAAAGTCTCATCCTTGCTTATATCGTAGCGAATTGAAACCATTTTAGTGCAGTATATTTAGCAAACTACATTATTAAACGCATTGATTACCTTCAACTTGTCTTCCTGACCCAAAATCGAGTTTCAAATCGATTTGATCGCTGTCTAACCCACTAGAATTGACCGTGACATCACCAATAGCGGGTAAAGCGAATTTGAGGTCGTGGGTCTTGAGGAATCCTTCCACACTATCTTCCAAGCTGCTCTCAGATCTAGAGGTTATTTCGTTGGATGGGTAGCCGTTACGTTTAACTTCCATACCCCCAAACTAAAACAAATCAGGTGTAGACTTCCTAGTCAAGGAGAACCACTCGTCAAAAAGCAATAGTACTCACTTGGAAATAGTCCTTTCTCAGTATGGTATCCAGGAAGGTGAAAGCCTTGTATTGCCAACAGGCTATGGAGTCCTCTTGGGCGCAAGAAGTCCTCATTTTCTCGACGTGTCCATCCAGAGGGGTGCCTTTCCAGAATGCTGGCTTGTTGGATGGCAAAGCACTCACAGCTGCGATCACACTCAGACTCAAAACTAACTTGGCCGCCATCTTGGGTAGGTCTGTTGTGGACTAGTACATCGACCGAATGATAGAAACAATTTGATACTGTTTGCTTTAATACCTTCGCAATCGAAAGTGGATGAGCATTGAATACTTATAAGGACGATTTGGAGTGGCTGAATTCATTTGTTTGGCGACTTGGACGTGACGAGGGATACAAAATGATCGTGCGGATTGATTCGTTACCTACTGAATTTTTCCGCATACCTGATGCTCGAGTTTCATTTGAGGTTTCTCGATTGGTGGCGCTTATTTGGAAAGTCAGGGATAATTGATGAGGGTAGATGGACACTGAAAACGGGACAATTGAAAATTTCCACTTATAATACCACTAGAGATCCGATTATTACTGGAATTTTCTGTTTTTAATCAATGCTAGAGGGGTATTCGGTGAAAAAAATTCACATCAACACTCCAGTTAAGCTGAATAAAATACAAAATACCGACTTAAGTTCCGCAAAATAATAATAAGTTAGCTGGTGGTGATGCAAACCATTATTATTCACTTACTTTATCCCACTAAAGTTGGTATAAATATACTTTCTTACAAGAAACTCAATGGTACTCAATATCTGCGAGGTTAAATTTCAATTCCATGTAACTTTTAAACGTCAAATAAATTCCAGTGTAATACCCTTTCCCCAAAAGGAAGAGACAAAGATTTCCGGAAATTTGTGTTGTTGCTATGGTTACGATACAACATATAGGCTTTTGATGGGTCTAAAATGTTAAGAGTGAAAGTTTCAGTAGTAATACCATAAGTGCTTCAAAGTTTTCGGGTTATACATTGATAACTTGTTGCATAATTTCAAAGAGTGTCAGTTTGACAGTTGAAGTAAACCTACCGCGAAGCTGGAGGTTGATTCTGTCAAACTGACACGGTCACTATGGAAATTCGAATATTTCTGAATTCATGATTGGTGGAGCTACTCAATATACCTAAGTATATCCAAATATATTCGAAATAATACGAAGTATAGTCCAGCTTATTTGGACGTACCCATTGATTGAGAACTGTATGAAAAAATAATCAGAATAATATCGTCCCTTATTGAATCGAAAAGGAGTTTCAAGTTCATTCAATATTTCATCACATTCATCATTTGAATCTTTTTATGATATCTATGTGGTCTGAGTGTTGAGATTTTTCAGTCATTTAGAAATGTTTGGCTGGTAGCCTCATTTTTAATTCATCATAGACGATTTTTCAATCGATGAATAAAATTATTCGAATTATATTATAGTGACGTAGTCAGAGTTCATCTTATTTTCTATTTGAAAAGTGTTTCTTGATGATGTAGTCAGATTTTTTCTTAAACTCGCCAAAATATTTTTTGCGATTTTTGACATTGAAAAATACCAGTGGTTGACATGGAAAACTCATACAATTTGATATTTGGTGATATGGTGGACTCTTCAATTGTCTATCCAACAAAAAACATGCCAATCGGTTTTATAATGGTGCTTCCATTTTGTATCGGTCAATTTTCCAAATACATTATTGTTTGGACCAATTGGTATGTCGTATTTTGCTTGTGATCTGGATAAGTTATAGTGTTATTATGTTATAAGTATTCAGAATAATTTGATTGAAAATGACAACATTGTTAGCTGTTTAACTTCACATTACTAACATTCATTTCATATATATCGTTGTGGGTCTGATATTTCGACATTTAATACATTTTTTAGAATGCAGATGATACAGTGAATAATGTTGAGGTTGGGGATCATTGAAAATGGAATACCCAACTAAAAACGAATAATTTCCTTTTTGACAACAGAAAAACATGAGGAAAACGGTGAACTTGACATGTGGAACTCGTCATTGAATTGTGATATTTGGTATAGTTTCCTTAGGTATACTTGATTGATTGATTCTAAACTGGAACTATCGAATGAGATTTGTATCAATTATAAATAATACATAACATTTTGAAGGAGTTCTGATGTTGAGAAACTATAAAAAAGCTCACTCAACTCCAGAGAAAAAAAAACGTACGAGATAATACCATCAGAATAAATAATTTATTACACAGACTAGATCAAACACAAAATAAATAGCTTCAAAACACGTAACCAGACATTATTCCTCCTGCACATGGGCTGAGTAGGCCAAATCATGGGCCTGGTACCCCCCAAGTCCCCCCATGCTCCTCGCTGCTGGAGCTTCCCAAGGCCCATGGGCGGCGATATGGGGATGTGCATTGTTCTCTGCGATTTTCTTGCACAACTGGAAAATAGCCAGACCGGATGAAATGACGAAGCTAAAGAAAGACAGCTGCAAGGCGTTCCACGACTTGAGAATGAGAACGCCCAGTGCAAGGGGCACCACGGTGATGGCCTTGAGAATGACAAAGACCAGAATCGGGATCAGGATCTTCTTCACCTTGGACTTTCGACCTGAAAGGGACATTGGTATGGTGTGGAATCAGCGAGTGCGGTTGTCCTACCTTCGACTGCCATTTTGTCCGCAAACTTCAAGGTGAAATCGAGTTCTTCACTATCCAGATTCCTCGCAGCAATGGTAACTGTTCCTGCGAGAGGCAGCTTCAAGGTCACATCATGGGTCTTGATGTATCTCTCGAGCTTCTCCTCATAGTCTCCACTTCTGCTGCTTGCCTGGTCCAATTTCACATCATTCCTGCTTACCTCGATATCTTCAGACACCTGAAAAAAACAAGCATTATTCACAAGAACTGACTCCTCCAGTTCTAGTTACTTGGACGTGGTCTTTTTGTAAGAACCCATCGAAGAATGACATCAGCTTCTCTTGGAGGTATCCCAGAGGATCATCTTCGAAGTCTGCGCTTTTTTCGCTTCGAAATGTAGATTGCTGTGTTGGTGAGGCGTATACCAAAGCAAAGAAGCAGAATCCGACACATATTTTGATCGGTGCCATTGTGAGACTGAGCACTATATTGCAGTGGGCGGAAAAAATGTCGAACCCGCTTTATAGCTGTTAATGAAAATGTAGACCGGGGTTCTTTTTTTGGTGCGGAAAGATGCCGGATATTGCACGGGCGTGAATACTAATCGGGTGTGTTGTTCAGAACGGCAATGTCGTTTTCGGAAATTGGTGTTCGATTGGTATTCAGATCTGTTGGTTTTGATTTATTCACGTATTTGGGGCGAATAATTTATTTGGATTCTTTCGATTATTTGCGAGTGAAACTATTGAAGCGGTTTCAATGAATAGTAATGTTGGAGAGAGTATTATTGTAGACCTAGTTGAAGATACTAGCCGAAAAAGTTATGGATAACGATTTCTATTCAAGTGCGGAATCAGTATGTTTGGGGAAATTCAAAATTTGATATCCACAGAGAAAAATATATATTTACCAATACCTCAAGAATGTGGCATATCATCAATATCAAAGTTGCATTTTTTCTTAGGGCACTCTGTATTTCTTGCATTTTCAGATGATCGATTTGGAAAAAATCTCCTTCCATAGAAAGATATTTCAACTCATTTATGGATATTTTCAACATTTTATCTTTACCACCTTCAAATTGATATTATCGTGTTCATTTTAGATACAAAATCATATATTTAATTCATTCGTCATGTTGCAAATTTGTTTTTTTTTTAACCTTTATAAAACTTCCCATATATTCAGATACAATAACGGTTTACATTCACACTTTGTAACAAAATCACAATTTGATCAGAAGATTAGTTTGGAGTATAGTAATTTACGTAACAAGTCCGAAAAATACTGTTTTTTTGGATGAGTGGACAAAATTCTAGGACGAGCGTAGCGAGTCCTGGAAGTCTGCGAGTCCAAAAAAACTGTTTTCGGGCGTGTTGCGTACACAATTTTTTCGGCAACCGTGTAGAATAACAAATCAAAGAAACACATTTCTTTCAAAAATTGAAATGTTAGCTAATTTTATGTCAGATAGCTGTCAGTCGTTATTTTGCTGCTATGGTAATGATCAACTGCATTTATCAAAACCATACTACCAAGATTTTCATATTTACAATGACAACAACGATGTGATTCTTCCCGGCCTAGTCCGGGAAGTACGTACTTCCCGGACTAGGCCGGAAAAATGCCACTTTCTCAAAAAAAAATCGTCTGGAAAGTACGTACTTTCTGGACGGTTGCCGAAAAAATCAATTTTTATTTATCTGATTTCGGAATTACAAAAACGTCATTCAAAAACAGGAGTAGGTATACAGAATGAAATAAATACGTTATCAGTAGATTTTATTACAGAGAATCACCCAATCTGAAGCAATTGAGAACATAATAAGTCCAACCTTCAATAATGATGAGAAATAATAAGATGCAATAGGGTCTATAATTATTTAAAAAAGTACTCGAGGCAGGCAAAAAAAGTGTTAGTTAAACTTTTTAAGTCGCATTTTCAGGTTTTTTTCAGGAAGAGGAGATTTTTATGATTGGGCCCCTAGATTCCCAGATTTGATTCCAATGTTTTTTTTTTCATCTGGAGTTATTTTTGATATACCTATCGTTTATAATAGGACTAGTGAAGATGTGGAAGTCAGGTTATATTATGTTATTGATTTTATCACACCAGCTATAGTTTGAGGAATGTTCAGAAAGCGTTCGAATGAAGAGTCAGGTCAGACTTGAAAATAGCAATCACTCAAATATGCATTTTTCATCTATGTAGTTCTACTGCTTGCTGTGTTTTTGAACTCATGTTCACTGAATGTTCTCGAATTGATTGAATAGGTAATGCCAATTTTTATATTTTTGTGATTATCTTATGAACCTATAATTTCGTTCGAATTATGTTTAATGGAGTACAGCGCGGTATGATATTTGGTATCAGCAATATTAGACAAAAATCTTCAATGTCATTTAGATAAATTTTCAGAGCAAATACTTTCAGATAATTAAAATAATCCCAAAAGATCAGTGAAACTGTATTCTCATGAAACACCCATTATTCCAATTCCAATTTTTACCAGAATATGTCATGTAAAATGAACTGTTCTAGCAGTGACCTACAGCATTTTTCTTGAATTATTTATCTTTCTCTTCTTCCATCAATAATCCGACTGCTTCTCATCACAGCCTCAGTTTCATAGGATCAGAATGATTGAAAAAATTCAACAAACATCACATTTAATTCGAGAAATAAATACCAATAAATATCAACATGAATACTACAGGGGCTAAGAGTTATCAGTTCAAGAGGCCAATTGAGAACTATACGCCATCTCCTGGGCATCTGAACTCCTTCCATAAACTGGCTGGGCTAGCGGAACTGCACCAGGCACTACGTCAACGTGATGGTAGTCATGGTGATCAAAATGCGCTGCTACTGGTTCAGGATAATGAACAATTTCATAGGTGGGAACCTGGAAGTTATGGATAACATTTTTTAATAACAGTAACTGAGGCCTAATGAGATAACAAACTGAAATGTTCAGTATCTGGATAAAGAAAATGAAGTGGTGATGCACGATCTTACCTTTGGAGACGCAAATTTCGAGAACATGGCAATGGCTCCTGTTAGAACGAGCGATAGAAGCCCCAAAGTCAGTGCTTTCCAAGTCTTCAGTGCTATGAGAGCCAGGGCAAGAGGCACCAGAACGGCTGTTTTGAATTTGAGACCCAGCAGGAAAGGGAAGATGACCTTTTTCACCAGTTTCGATGAACGTCCTACAGAAAATTCCTCATATTATAAATATTCGAGAGATATACTGGGTACTATACCTGTAGCAGCTAGGGGTACTGCCAAGTCGTTTGGCTGAAAACTTCTTGGGATATAACTACCAAAAGGTCCATCTGGACGGAGAATGGAAGGCGCTCTCGCTACTAGATCATGGGTTTGCAGGAAGTCTTCGAAACCCTCGAGTATGTCTTTGTTCGAACCTCTAGTTTCCTGGAACACCAAAGAGACGTTTTAGCCCGATCATCTGGGTATTATAATATATTTTACCTGAACTTCGGGACTATATTTCTTCACTAGAGCCAGATCTTCGGTGATGCGTATGGAACTCTTCTCAGCTACCCTCTTAGCCCACTCTAGGGCCCTTGGTTTCACGCAGTCTATCCTGAATTTCTGCAGGCAAGACGTGAAAATGTCCTTGGCGACTTCGGCGGCTGATTCCTCTGCCTTTGCCGATGCTATCGACACTACCACCAGCAATATTAAGTGCTTATTATTCATGTTGTATGGATATGCGGTGCTGCGGTCGAATGACTGAATGGATGTATTGAATTAAAGTACGATTTATAGATTTGTGGACCGGAAGTTTGGACATGTGGGTATGTTAATAACATTTAAAAGGACTCGGTGATAGCGAAAGTAATGTGGGCAGGGTTTTCTCAACTTTTTTAGTAGAAGGCATACTGCCCCAATTTTTATTTCATCATCTTTATAGTTCCATTGTCATGGATGAGGCTCGAGGAGTGAGTTTGGATCATTCTTTCTGATCATTCTAGTACACCTTCCTGGTAAAACCTCATAAAATAATAAATAGTAGAATCCTGAATTCATAAAAATTTGTGATTTCGATTTCTATAAAATTACCTCTTGCAATATTCAACTCTTTTGTTTGGTTCTTTCGATATTATAGATTGATTTTTGGGTTTGCCTTTATCAAGCAAGTATAAATGAACGCTAATTAGATATATTTATTTTATTATTTTTTACCGCTTTATAAGTTGTATTACCCTCTCAGAAGTTTACCAGAATCTTGTTAGATCTCTAACAAAAAAATGAGTAGAGTACCTTCTTATAATATATTTTTGGAGGTATTAGGTAGTGAATGTAATTCAATCAACATTTTTTCCACCAGCAGATTTCGAAGATTTTCGGCCTAAGTTTTTGGAAATTCAGATTCATCAATTCAACTAAACAGTTTCTCTCTTGATAATCATGCTTGCTGTTAGATGTTTAGGAATCAACAATTCTCTTTTCATTCTCATTGCTAGGTTTAATTCTCATCACACGCTTTTGTTGGATCCTCTTACATTTGTAATAAATCAAAATTGAATTCTTCAATCTGAATGGGGTTAGAAGGGACTATAATTTGAGGAAATTTGTGTATACCAATGAAGGCATTGAAGAACCTGAAGAAATTAAATCTTTTTTCAAACAATATCCAGTCAAAGGTACTGAATGCAACACCTATTTGCAAGAGAGCTGCATTGAAATCATTGAAATGTTAATACAGGGACATTCCTTTCTTCTCTCCAAACATTTTGATTTCTATATGACCGTTCTTTGCAGATGTCCAAAATTTTATGAATTGAATCATGGCAATACTGGTTGAAACATTATCTGACATTTTTTTCGAGGTATTCATCAGAATATAGGCATTTGCCAGCCCGTTTGGATCACTTCTTTACTGAAAAGATACAAAGCTGTTCTAACGACTACCTACAATAAAATGTTCAGGGATTCAAAAGCTATCATTATCGAACAACGTCATAGAACTTTTGTCAAATTTTCAGAAATCAAGAAATATATTTTGGAAAAAATGGATTGTTTCTGGTTGTACTCGCCTTTGGTATCATCAAAATAACGTGATGTGAATTCGATATCATTATTTTCTTGATTAAATTAACTCCCCTAAGCTCTAAGGAGTAATCCTCATGAAATATTTCATATATCAAACGTAAATGTTCTGTAAATACAAATATTAAGTTTCTTCTGATGTCCAGAATGAATTGAGAGCTGTTTGGTTCTGATTTGATTTGATTCTCGATATCTCGAAATGAATATGTTTGATTTTTCCAACACACAATCGTAACTCACTAAACTGAATCGAAACAAACTTTGAACAACAACAGCAATAATTTAATATCAATAAATATGCACAAAACAATAGTATCAGTTTTCCAAATGAGCGTTGTATGCCATTTCATTTCCTGTCAACTGTCTGCCATATCCAGGATGTTCCCATCCAGAAGTGGGAGGATGTTCCACATGATGTTCGACATGTTGGGGATAATGGATCACTTCATAATTGACCACCTGAACAAGAAAAAATATCATCAATAATATGAATCGACTGGATTTCATCAACTTACTTTCGGTTTGGTGAACTTGAAGATGACCAAAGCTCCAGTCAGAACCAAGGAGAGCAGACCCAATGTGAGGGCTTTCCACGTTTTCAACGCGATGAGGGCCAGAGCAAGAGGCACAAGAACTGCAGTCTTGAATTTCAGTCCCAACAAGAATGGGACGATGACTTTTTTCACCAATTTCGAGGATCTACCTGAGGAACAAAAGGAACTGGATCAGTGGAGTAAGTGAATACGATGCCTAGCCTTTGCAATACCTTTTTCTGATATTGAATCGAGTAGTTATGAGTTGAGAGCAATTACCTGTTACTGCAAGAGGAACTTTGACGTCTTCGGCAGTGAAAGATCTCGGAACTAGATTCGCCAATCCACTTTCTGTGTCTGTGAAAAGTTTTGGTGTCTTCATCAGCAGGTCGTGCGACTGAAGAAAATCTTCGAACCTCTCGAAGATATCATCGGAAAACCCTCGTTCCTGAAACCCAAGCCCCTCTCACTTTATCGAACAGTTTTGGGAATGTCAAATACGCACCTCAACTTGTCCAGGTACGTCTTTCTTCACGATCATCAACTCCTCCGTCAACTTGATCTCCTGTTGGTTGGCTATCTCACTAATCCAGTGCAGGGCTTTGGGTTTGACACATCCAACGTCGAAGTCCTTCAGGCAGCCAGAGTAAATATCCTGTAGCACATCGACTGCGGAAGGGTTAGCTTCGACCATGGCCACGATGGCAACGACTGTCAGGAGGAATTTTACGCTGGCCATGACGGTTGGCTTCAATTAACGCAATCAGAACAACAGTGAAGTCTCTTATCATATCACAATTGTTTTATATATTCTTCGACGGAAATAGAAACTTAAAGAGACAGCACAGAGACGTGAGTGGAATTCGTTTGCCTGTTGTCTTCGATTTTCATTGGAATGTTGGTCAAAAACTGGGTCTCCCAATATCGATTCTAGTTTTGAGTCATATCAGAATGCTATGGAACGCCGTTTTACTTTTTATTGTATCATTTTTATCCACCCTGATTTCAATAAGACATAATTGATCCGTTCTGACAACTTATGAACAATAATTATAACATAACAAACATAATTATACAGAAGATCTTCTTATACAGGATCTTCTCTTTCTCACATTCTTCCCCTGCTACAGGAACTATTTTTCGACAAATTTAGTGACTGGTTTTCTCACATTTGGAATGTATATCAAAAGATTCAAAACACATTTATAACAATTTTTCAAAAAATTAGTATGTTTCATATGATAGATGATTTCGAATGTTACATGAATTCAATAGTTTGATGAAAAATTATGAGCAATGTATATATTTTAGCTTCGTCTATAATTTTCAATGACATAACTTTATTGATGTAACATTTTATTTCACCAATCGACATATTAACTTTTATTTCAATGATACATGAATTATTTTGTTTGTTGATAATAATTATTCGCAAGAGTAAATATAATTGTTGATAATTTTATTTAGGCGCTGGCATCGAACGGCAATTTTGGGTACCAGTTTTAATTAAAATTATCAACATCATATCAATTCTTGTGAATTAAAATTATCAACAAACAATTAAATTCATATATCATTTGAATACATCCAACATTGTATAACGAACATTTTTAGAATTGAAATGATGCATGAATAAAAATGTTTCATGTAAAAA
The DNA here is from genome assembly GCA_029955515.1 of Chrysomela aeneicollis. Taxonomy (NCBI): domain Eukaryota; kingdom Metazoa; phylum Arthropoda; class Insecta; order Coleoptera; family Chrysomelidae; genus Chrysomela; species Chrysomela aeneicollis. Next base: position 11,983,412 of record JARUHQ010000022.1, read on the forward strand.
GTTAACAATATATCCAATACGTAAATATTAAAGTGATTTTTCCAAAACTTCGACAATTCTTCAGCTGCGAAATATTAAAATCATATAATCAACCATAAAATTTAAAACTTGAGTGGGAATGTTTGACTTTCTGAAGACTGATGAAATAAAATACTCCATGAAAATGAATGTTCGCAAACTGAAATTTTCAACTATGAAAATTTAGTTTGTTGAAAATATCTCAACAAAAATCATCAATCAACCAAATTCAAGTACCAATGTTAATCAACATTGATAGAAACAGATACCAAATTGAATCACATTTTAGTTCATCTGCTATACAATAATGATCGTTGAATTCGAATGAAACTCGAAAATGTTGGTTGAATAAAAATTTTTGTCGAAAAGAATTGATTCTTGAATAAAAAAATATTCAGTTTATTATAATTCAACATAAATAATAGAAATTTGGCATACCATTCCACCGTACTGGAGGGTTGCAGTTTTTAACTTTTGTATTCTTTATAGATTGAAAACCTAGCAAAAATGCAAGATTAATTCAATAACCGATATATTCCATGTACAATCGGTATAAATGTCCTCTGATATATATATGGAACATTTCAAATGTAACGGATCGATTATGACTGATTAAAAATGGGGTGGATGAAATAATGCAATGAAATTGGGTAACTTGTGTTACTAGAATAGTTTAACAAAGCTCTCGAGTTATAGATCATGCTATTGGAGAAAGTAAAACAACTTAATTGCATCTGTTTCATTCATTTATATCGAAACTAGTTGGGATATTTATCGATATCTATATCATATCAGTTCAATGTGATACCCTGTAAAAGCAAAGACATTTCAAGTTGAGTAAATTTTGCTGTGGGAATTGCAAAAAATATGGTAGTGAAATATTTAGTGCTTGTTTAGAAGAAATGAGGGGGAATTTCATTTCATTCTGTGGTTTCTTTCTCCTGCATAGTCTGTAATAGGGTGAAATATGAATAAGACGATTTCAGAACCTGTAAAGTGAAAATATTGTTACATTAATATCGAAATATTTTGATAATCCATATAGGAACGTACCGAAACGAAAACTGAAATGGACATGGTGAATAATCCACCAGCTCGGAGGTTAATAGAATTTTTCACTTGAGTCATAAAAATGAGAAGGACTTTTCGAAACTTTGTATCACAGTCGAGCCAAGGAGTGTTGTATGACGACGTCAAAATCCTCCCACTCTGAAAACGACCAACTACTAATATAAAAATCGTGTGAAAATAATATGAGAGGATAAGAAGCAGAAGTCCATACGGTCCTCAACATATTCAATATTTCTCGAATACCTTGTATATTATCTCATTTCCGAACCAGCAGTACATGAACTGCTCCATGAGCATGCAAAGCAGAAAGGAAACAAACAGGCAGAATTGAATTCCTCCCAATTCAACCTGGAAAATATCAAACTCCAGTATTTTTTATCTGTTGAAGTCATCTGTTCATCTTACCATACTCAATTGGAACAGAGCAAAACAAATCACCATTGACCCCCCCAAGAACAGAATGAACACACTGGTGTGATGAATATCCTCTATGTCTTTAGATAACCTGAAAAAGCCTTCAATGTAGCTCGTGTGAACTATTCTTATTTTGAAAAAAATACTCTGTATGGAAACAAATGGAAGTCAGATATAAATATTGGGATCTGGCCAGATGTTTGGGAGTCTGTTGAAAGACCTGATGCACAATAACTCGTTTCTTTTTCTCCCGTACCAACAGCTACTGTACATCTTAACAGGTCCTCGTGTTCTATAAAGCAGGAAAATCTGTTTCTATGGCATGAAGTACTCACTTTTTGATTTCTTTATAATGTTCTATACAAGTGACCAGATTCTGAAACATTGTTTCATCGAACATCTGTACACCCATTTCACATACATTCTCATCATTCTGGTATAGAACTGATTCTAACATGCTAAACCTTCCCAATGAATTCAAAGTTACTCTCAAATAGTCGCATTGGAGTCCTACTTGCATCAAGAGACCAGAAGTGAACGTATCCAAGTTCAAGAAAATCAAGGTATTCCAGAGTATCACCACATTCTGGAAGATATAAACGCACTCGTAGTTCGGAGAACGCCTCCAATCCATTGGGAACCACCCTTGAGTCAGCTGGACCAGATCTTTGCGGAAAAACGGTATGGCAGAGAAGAAAACGTAGGTCTGCACTCCGAAATAGAGGCAAAAGTAAAACAAGGTTTTGTGGAACTTCTTCACTGAAGCTGCCAAAACCAAGTGCTCCTTGCATTTCGGTTGAAAGAGGGGTTGGTTCAGCTTCTTCAGCAGGCTTTTGATCAAGTCCATGTTTCTGTATATTGCCAACATTTTGATCAAGTCGATGGTACAGGTCATTGCTACGTAGGAAACGTCGGTGAGCTCGTCAATATTGTCAAATGAACCAAAGATGAAGATGAATTGGGAAATCAGAAAAGTACTCCAAACTGCGGTACACATGAACGTATAGAAGTTGTATAGTTTCTTGAATCTCATTTCTTCATCAGGTTTCCAAAATCCCAATAGTTTGAAGGTAGATATATGGAAAGAGAAAAATTCGATATAGTTGATTTGTCTCTGCATGTTTTCTTTATTGAATTGAAATGAAGAGTGGTTATGGTAGGTATGATATTTTATTTGATTATCAAAGTAGCTTGCTGAAATGAATATTGATGTATAATTTCGATAATGGTGTACAATGAAATATTCATACACTAAAGGATCTAAATGAATTCAGTGATGGTGATTCTCATTGCAGTAATTTGGTCTCATTTTAGTCATTTGAATTCATCGACCTTGAGAACTGCATTTCTAGGAGAAAATATAATATAATAAATATATTGTTGAAGGTTGAGCATATTGAAATATTCTATCTCTGAATTTTCTGATGATAATCAATATCGTTTATCGTGTTTCTATCCCTATTTAATATTGTATTACAAGTCGACGGGTAATTTTTCAATGATTGGAGTAATTTTCCTCTATTAAATATTGATGAAATCATGATTGATGTACATATGTGAATATTTCAACTGTGAAGTCACTGGAGTAGTCATCATGTATAAATTTATTCAATTGATCAATGCAAAGTATGACTTTGAATTCACTACATGTATGCTAAAGAAATATAGCAAATTCCATAAAAAAATTGGTGATTATATTAATCTGATAATTTATGAAGTCGCCACATTGTTTTTCGAAAAATGTATTCATCTTTATTCAGTGCAGCGGTTGAACACATTTTTTTTATTCTGATATCGAAAAGTGACATTTGGAACGAAAAATATAATTAATGTCATAGAATTTCAAGAATCCATACATTTTCATTGATACGAATAGTTTTTGCCATTATATTTATTACATAACACACTATAATAGTTTATAGAATATTCTAGTTGAATAGATAGATAGAGATATAGATAGATTCATTTCAATCTACAGAATAAAGTAGTCTTGTATCACAATATTTTATTCAACAATAACTATGTACAAATAAATAAATAAATAAATAAGAATTATTGCATAAATAGATAATTAGTGAACTGAGTTTGGGAAAATCAAACAAACATTTGATGCCACATTCATTCCTACCCTAGATATCCACTCACATAAAACATTCCTTGTATTATGTAATATAATAATCATTCTCGAAAACTTCACATTCACATTTTAAAATCTAATGACTTAGTCCTGTGGTTTCTAAGTGTTTTTGAAAATGTACAAAATGGCAAAAAAAGGGGAAAATAATGGAACTAAATCTAAACATTGGCAATAAAAACACATAGATGAATGAAAAGAAATGAACCATCAATCTTAGTCCTCATCTCATCCCAAGGGCAGTTAATATTCATTCTTCAGCCTCAGTGTTCACTGCACATGCTGGATAAAGTCTTATGCAGTCTCTCTTATCTTGTCCATCCCTAGCAGCTTGCACGTACTTGTAGAACCTCACCACTGCTGCATTTGTTGATGATGGTTTCTTGAGTTCTGTTGAATCTCTGTAATCGGAAAAAGTATATACTTTCATATAATTCTGAATTTTTCGCTAGACTCTAAGTAGAATCTAAGCTTCCCATTTGATTATATCAGAGAAATATGATGATTATCAAAATTATTCACAAGTTTTTGAGCAGTAGATAAATTCATATTGAAGTTTCAAATATTTATATGCATGACCTTGAAATGACCTCTCATAAAAATGATCGGGTTTATGAGAAATAATATCACGGTCACCTACTCTCATGGTGTAGCAGACAGTGCTAATGAATGATGATTAGACGAAGCGAAGAAGAAAGTAGTCAAGAAATATCTTCCATTTCTCTTCAACCCAATTTTTTATACGTTGAAGGCATCAATTCTGAACAGCATTAATGTATCACCGAATATACTGAGATTGTGTTGAGATCTGATGATATTTCTTTCAAGCGATGGAAAATAACTAGTGGGATATCAAAACCAACCTGTATGTAAAATTTTAGTTTCGGCACTGTATTCAAGCCTATCAAATATTAGGTACATATACAAACCTGCTCAAATCCGAAGATAGTAGATTACTATGTGGACTGAACCTGGCAGGATTCTTATACATGCTACAAATCAGCCTCTCCCTGCAAGGTTCTTCAACAAAATCGAGATTATTCAGGACATCATCTATCTTTTCCAGAATCGGACTGTAGAAGGGGTCAAATGTTACCGAAGCAGCTTTATAAATATCATCTTCGAATTGATTTGTGATTGAGCCCGCCTGATTTTGCTTCGGTGGTTTACTTTCATCGAAACCTGAGAAAGACTCGAATGATGGGGCTAATGCTGGTCCTTTAGGCTTCTCGAATGGTTCCGTTATCTCGACAGATTTGACGATATCTACAGGAGGTTGCTTCCGGATATTGTCCTGATGGAATGCTTGATTTTGGTTGTAGACAGGATACACTTGTTGCTGGGTTTGAGACGTTTTTTGCTTCACGAAATCTATGGGACATAAAAAGACTCGAGTTTAGATTAAGTGCTTTCCACATTTGTGGCAAACGGATCTTATAAAAACCGAGATCAAATCGTAATCTCAAAGTCACTATGCTTCTAAGGTGGGGTATGTTAAAATTCGATGCCCAATACTCACTCTGTACAGCCTGGACAGTTTCCCCAGGCAATCCAGCTCCTATTATCCCTTGGAGACCAAAATCTGCCGTACTGCCCTCTTCAATATGATGACCATGACCTGCTGTGTTGCCTAACCCAAGCACATTTTTGAATCCCACGAGATTCAATCCTCCAGTGCTCTGCTGTTGCGACCCAACAACATTACCAACTGCACCATTTGGCATTCCAAAGGAGTTTCCAACTCTCACTGCTTGTCCCATTCCCACTGTTGGTTGCGAAGAACCTGCAGCATTTTGCAGTCCGAAATCGTTACTCGATCCTATCGAATTCCCTGTTCTCACTGCCGATTGCAGAGGGTCAACAAATGTGGACGGTCTGTAGGGAGGCTCAGCGAAAGCTTCTTGGGGGTATTTATTTGGGGGTGGTCTGGGTGGTGGAACCAGAGGGGCAGAAGGGTAGCGTGTCTTGGTCGCCGAGGTGACCTTGGCGCTGTGGAAAGCTGCTTGTTGTTTGAGTTTCTCCTGGATTTTCAACGCGTTGTTCAGTTGCTGCTGCAGCCTCAAGTTTTCTTCATGGATCCGTTGTTTTTCTCGCTGCAATCGAGATTTGATCTGGAACAAAAATCGTAGTCATGGATAATCCGTTTCGAATGGACAGCGCTGTACGTCCGTTTTGAATGGGCGCACCTGTACATCGATTCTGTATCATCCGGTTCAAACTCACCAGAGCTTCTTTCTCGGCCTTGAGTACGATGTTTTCTATTTCGGTGGGAGTGAGAGGCTTATTGGTGTCTGGTTTTCGTCGCCTCGTCTGTTGACCTTGACCCCATCCGTCCACTTCGTTGTCTTCTTCTGGATCTCTCCTGTGCGAGATTATTCTAAAAAAAAATAGAAAAAGTGTGATGAAGAGAGGTTTCTCGTGATTAGGTGATTACGTACGGTTACATGCTGTTAAGAAAATGTTATGTACAGGATGGGCAAATTTCGAGTAGGTACATATCTCTTGATATTTATTTTGTGACGGACATGAAGATTTGCCGACCCTGTACAGACGGGAAATATGATAGTATTTTTGGATTTTATTCAATTACAGACTATTTCATCCCAAGAACTATTATCTCGAAACTCTGAAGAGATCATTAGTACATGTGTGACGAATGTGACAACATTTTTCGACATGCTAATAAATATGATCTATATGAATAACTAATAATAACTGAATACAGTGCATCTAAATTAGTGAATAACTATTATTATTGTTGTCTTCTACTTTTTCTACATCTTACTCAATCCCAAGTTTGAAGAAGTTTCGCAGAATATTTACAACAGATTTAATGATATGAATCGCCATAGTTTTGAGAACAATACGGCATGAGCTGTAAAAAAATAAGTAGGTATTATTTCGAAAGCTATCATATTCTCATCATATTTTTGAAGAGATTGAAAAGAAATGATATAACCAAAAACATCATCTCTGGAGTATATGTACAATGATGTCATCATCATGAACAGCTTAGATATAATATCAATTTATGGAAATTATTGTTGTTCAGAAACATCAATCGCATTCTAAGAAGATTCGGTTAGGAAGATGATAATTCCCACAATAGTGTATTTTTAATTATTAGATGCATATTAGATGCATAATAAGAAGAGAAATCTTCATTGTCGACGATGGAACGCTTCCAATGAAAAATAACAGGGTAATTGCTAAAGTATTTATCTGAGATACAAGTTAACTACATTGTTCTTCGAGTTTTTATTGTTATGCCAATTACAAGAGTTGAAAAGTGGAAAAATTGTGTGCTTTTTATGCTCATTCCATATCCTATATGATTCTTAGTAAGACAAATACCCATTATGAAGGCCAATGACATTGATCTTCATTGATTGAAATCGTTTTATACCGACAAATGGGACTGGAAATTGGCAACTGACTCATACAATCCGACAAGTATCGGTAAATACGTAAATATTCATCTCATAAGTATGTTATGGGCCAGGTTAACGAAGTGAGAAGAATTTCAGGCCACGCAATCTCATTTTCATAACACAAATTCTAGAACAGGTTTTCAGCTGGACAAATCAATGCAGCAAATATCGACCTTCTTTGTTCTGCTCCAGGTATCTGTTTACTTCTTCGATTTATCCACAGAAATGATGCATTCAATATCAGAATCGATTTGATTGAGCAGGACTGACCCAAAGTAGAATTATTCTTCCTTTCCAGGCAATACAGCATAGTTCTAGTTTCCTCAATAAATGATATCCAATGTGGAAGCCTCGACAATGATATAGAATAAGCCTCTGCTGTATAAAAACTCATTGAAACTCCGATTCTTTGTACCCTGGAATCATTTTCCAGTGAGAAGATCTTGTTTTCTCATCATCTCTTGTTCTTCTCGTCGATCTCTCTGCAATCCACTTATTATGTCCAATGGTGGTTCGGAATCAGGAGATGCTGCATGTACACCAAGATCCATTCCAAACAGTGTTATCTTATGAGAAGATTATTCGAATTAACTGATGATATTCATTCTTCATTATTTGAAGAAGATAAAGAGATAGAGGAACTGGAAAGATTAAGCATTCCTCATCGAAGAAGTCTATCCATGCATGCAGATCCAGATACTTGACGAATTCGACCCTTTCAAATCTCAAAGTGATTTGATCACAATCATGAAGACACTGGGACATTTTGTAGTTCTTAAAGGTTCCCACTTTCTTCCAATTCCAATCATCATCATCAAAAATATCATTGAATAAACGAACAAAAACTCACTCATTCCCGAAGTAGGGTCCAGAGGGATGATGGTCAGGCTCCCCGTACTCATCGTGGGCGTAACTTTCGTCATGGTGGTGACCTGGGGGACCATCTCCGTAGTGGTAACCTGGGGGACCTTCTTCGTAGTGGTGTTTGTAGGGATGGTTCTTGTGCGGATGCGCCACCTGGTGGATGTGGGCGATCTGGTGCTTGTGGATGTGGTGCTTGGCACCGTAGGGGGTGTAGGCGCAGAGCTTGAAGAGGTGGTGGAGGGCGGGAAAGAGGAAGAGAACGATCTTGAGGATGAGCTTTTTGGCGGCCGCCACGCCGATGATCGCCGGCAGGACGAAGAGGACTTTGACTGCCAGCAGTTTGATGACCACCAGGATGGCTAAGAAGGCCAGCAGGAGACGTTCTCCTATGTACTCTTCTGTAAATTCAGGAAAAAAGGTCGTGGAAATTAATGTCAATACATGGAAGAAGATATCTTCATAGCTTTCATTTACATTATGGTCATGTTTTGCTCTTGGGGGCTCTGAAGATGATTTTTTGTCACAGCTCAGTGAGAACTTCCTTGTAGATAATGTGGCAAAAATATAGAAACAGCTACCGAAACCAGAAAGCATAAGAAGCCAAAGTGGCTGAGTTTGTATCTAGTGGCTGTTTTTTCACCTTTAAGCCATCGAAATCGAACAGAAAACATAAACAGAAACTATTTCAAGTATTTTCTAGTGAAGCCAAACACCTAATACTGTGACATAATGAGATGAAGAATATGACTGCCCCAAGAATACATTCAGAGATCTCAACGTTCGAATGAAGATGTGTAACACCACAACAACAACAGTTATTGCTCATTGACGATATCACGTGAGTAATCAAGATGAATCCCTAATGTACCTGAAACCACTTGATGATGGTTCACCTTTCAGCCATCGAAATCGAACAGATAACATAAACAGAAACTATTTCAAGTATTTTCTAGTGAAGCCAAACACCTAATACTGTGACAGAATGAGATGAAGAATATGACTGCCCCAAGAATACATTCAGAGATCTTAACGTTCGAATGAAGATGTGTAACACCACAACAACAACAGTTATTGCTTATTGACGATATCACGTGAGTTATCAAGATAAATCCCTAGTGTACCTGAAACCACCTGATGATTTCATAACAACACCACTGAGTGGAGATTCATTGAAGATAACATCAACTTTATAATATTGATGCAGTTGAGCAGTGAAACGATATCATATCCTGTTGAAATCCATCGAGATGAGATGGTATCTTTTTAATTAGGGACAATTGGAAAGTAAATAATCATAATGGTGAAAGAGTATCGAGGTGTTTGTGGTCAATGCCGTGTTAAAACTGCCCCAACATTTCGACGTAACAACTCAGTAACATTGAACTTCAGAGGTTGCCATGCATAGAGTAAATGGCGGGCTATAAATGATAGAGGACAGTCCATATTATTACCGGAAATCACCAGCATGTTATGTAATTTCTTCACTTGCGAGGTGAGGAATGACAAAGGTATCATTTTCCATGGTCAGTGAGTGAGTAGTAATTCATCAAACACTGCTCATTGGGAAGGCAGCAAGGTTTTTACACTTTACAGGATGAAGAATCTTCTTTCTACCTCTGCATGAAAATGTGAAATTGATACACACTTGGAGAACATGTGTCTTTTTCAAGAGCATAGAAATATTATTTTTCGATGATATGGAAAAATCGAAACAGAACTTTCTATATAAAAAAACATCCAATAACCCATCATTACATGACATTGTTGTATCAGGAATTTTGGTCAGTTGACGCAAATTGAGCTACAGGAAAATTAGCTTCTAATCTCTTTACATTATGAACCTTGAGACAATTAACTCACTAAACATATTTACCTACTGTTTAAAAGGTTAAAGAAAACATTTTCTGAACGTTCTCTATTATGTCTTGGACACTTCAGTAATTAGCATATCTAACAGTAATTGAAAGTGTATCAAATTGGACGAAACTAATTTGTCATAGAGACACACTCAATTGATACCATAAGGGAAAGTTCACATCCTGATATCGCATCAATTTTACTCATTTCCTCATTGAATTAAATGACCGTGATATAATTGATACACATTTGAATCACTCATAATCACTGGCAAATCCAATATGCAAAATTTCTCTGGTTCCGTTTGACCTCAATCAAGGTCCTAACGCATTTTTTGATGAAGCTTTCACCCGTTGACATTGACAACTTCCTTTCATTCAACATGTACCGTTAATTGTTCACCAATATTCGAATCTCATTTAGAAACCATCAAAGTGCTTGCAATGGAGAGAACGCAGGAATAATTCAATTATTGAAGAGTTTGTATCATTCACAGTTGCACCCAAGATTATTGAAATTCTCAAGATCGAATCGAGGTTATGTATGACTGTTTATGGATTCGAAACAGATATACGCTACGTTTTCCACACATCAAACGGCATTTTCCACAACAGTGCCGCCTGATGTAATGTTTCATTTTGACCACATGAGGTCATCACCCTACAAAGCGGTCTGTCAATTATGACGTCCCTTTGGCGCAATTACTATACCACGTGACCTGATAATCCCCCTCCCCCTTCCTGAGATGAGCTTGTTGACATTCCCGAATTCATCACGTGATCTGTCAACCATCCCCTCGTGACACGTGACCTGTCAAAAACTTACGGATCTTTTTGATGAAAATCCTTCCTTCGCCGAGAGATCTGCTTGAGCCATCAGCATCCCTCTTCTCTAGGTCCACCTTCACCAACGTCCCCGAGCTGTCATCGAGCGACCTGGGGGACACCTTGAGGACGGTGCCCATGAAGAAGGTCTCCGGCAGTTGCAGCTCGAGGTCGTGCGTCATCAGGAACCTCCTGGAGTTGTCCCTCAGCGACCGAGTCACCTCCTCCAACGGAGTTTCTTCGGCTAGGGCGCGCTCATCATCCTCAGCTGCCTCGGGGGCTGCGGTGTAGTTGTTGGTGTTCCTGGTGAACCCGAGGAAGCTGGCGAAGCGCACGTCGCTGGAATGGTCCAGGGTGTCTTTGAGGTAGTCGTGAATGGTGGTCTTTACGCAGGTAGCACTGGGCTTCTTGCAGCCCTTCAGCAGGCCGGACCATAGTTCGTTGTCTTCAGGGGTCTCGTCTGCATTTGGAGCACCGAAAACGTTGCACATGAGGAGTAGCAGCAGGAGGTGGCCGGACATTTTTTTCTTGGGGTCGCGGTGTGGCACTTTCATTTCACTTCATTCTAGTTGGCGCGGTTTGTTCGTCACGTGGTGGCAGCCAACTGGACCATCTCGATCGGTGCACTCGCTCGCTGGTTCTTGCGCTGTGGTAGTCGTTGGAGGAATACGAGAAGACCGGGCGGCCATTAACTTATCATTTCCTGACACACTTCCGAAGACGCGGACAGATCCGTATCGAGGGGAATGGAGTTGCTGGGGAACTACGTGGACTTGTCTTCAGGAGAGAGGTTTTTTTTAGCAGAAATGTCATCGAACTCATCAGTGGTACATACAGAAACGACAGCAGGATAACGAAAAATCGAGGAATTAACAGGAACTGAATGAAATACACGAATCATTATATGTCTTCAAAAAAAAAAATACAGATCCTTGGGATGAATAAAAAATCTTCTACTTCTTTCGATATCTCTCGTGATGTTTTATGTGGAATATTATGTTACATTTTATTTTTTCATTTCCTTTTTTGAGTATCCTCAGGCTTCTGAGATAATCTACCTCATAATATAATCATTTCCAGATATATACGTTATTTTTCATAAAACTTGGAACGCACTCCAAGGGGTTATAGAGTCACCCAAGAAAATGATAAAAGTTGTTATTAATATTTGTCCGAAACTATTTAGTTTCCGAGTAACAGGGTGTTAAAATTTCAAGTCCTTTATAGCTTTTTCCTCAAATATTTTGCAGGTTTAAGTCTCGTATCATTGGGCATGCCACCCCTTTTTTCCACCCTGAACTTTTTTGTGATACGCCGCTGGTGAATTCTGAAATAGAAGAGGCAATTCATGGTTCTTTGACAACGTTTTGTTCTCCTGTAGTTTTTCGTATCTGCGACTGTTATTCAGAAAACAAGTAAATATGAATTTCTGTGATTCATGTTTTCAAATTTTGGCCAAGCATCGAAAAAAAAAATATGAAAAGAGTCTCCATAAGCATATCGAAATCTCATTGTCGAGTAACACTTTTCACTAAACAAGAACATTTTACTTGGATTGGAAACTACAGAAGCTATAAAGAAATAAAGAGAAAAATCTTGAAATTTCAACATCTTGTAACTTGGAAAGTGATGACTTTTGGAAATATGTTTATAGGAACATTTATCATTTTCTTGAGATAATCTATATCACCCCTAGAAGTACGTCACACATACCCTGTAGAGTAGTCATTCAGAATTCCTACATCTGATCCAGTTTCTACTATTTGACTCCATGAGCTGTTTTTTTTTCAACTCACTACTAGCATTAATCTTGATCTCAACTATGCCACAAAACTGCTCGGAGTACTCAGAGCCTCACGTTTCAATTGATCATTCTCTCTGATTCGATTTAGCAACCTCATCGGCTTGAGGTTTATTGTTTATATTTTATGTTTCGTTTTCATCCTGTTATTATTTTATTCACTACTACTATTAGGAAAACTCACATCTTGGTATATTTGGACAATTTTTTTTGCCACTTTCCTGTGCAATCACCCTCGATCCGGCTCTGTCCAAATGTTTATCATTATGTAGTTCTCGTCTCATTCATTGCTTTTCTTTAATAGGTTATTTTTGTAAATGAGCTGAGCGGTGTTATAGGTGCCTACTTCTGGTGATTATGGGGAACTTTGATATAATCGTCTATAGAGTCGCTTATTCGATTAAATAAACGTATGAAATTTGACAATCGACGTGTGATACTTTTCTTGAACTTTCTAAGAGATAAATTGACCTGATATTTTGGTAAACCCGGTTTTTCCTATCAAGTGTATATCAGCTAGTGATCAACAATAAGTATAGTAGTTTTTCTGATGGAAAACGCACTCACTATTCATTTCAAATTCTAATACATCTTCACTATGTGTAGGTATTATTATTCAATGAAGTTTCAGAGTTTTACGCTAATTTATTTCTGGAGACTGAGATGCCTGCTCAGATGAGAAACCTAGTACAAACTAATTCCTAATAATTAAAAACTGATGTTATATAGATACATGGGGGTGGCATTAGTTTTAGAGATAGCTGAATTTGCACTCAATCTATGGCTATACCATACAATATCATGATCAATCTTGAAATACATGGCAGTGCCATAAGCCATATTACCTCAGATCATGATGAATTTGTATAGGGTGTACCTTCATCTCACTCTATAGATAATATAAATGAAACGTTAAACTATTCTTTCAAATTTTTTTTACTTCTTATGGTTCTTTACATATTTCAGAAGAATTTCATTTCGGCCTCATATTCCGTTGGTACAGATTGTTTATTCTGATAATGTTCAACCAACCATACAATAAGATGTTCATATAAATCTCGATATAAATAGTGTGTATGGAAATTTAATAATCAATCATTACCTATGAAGGCTTTTCGCAGAATATATCCCAAAGGATACTAAGAGAATCAGCTACTTTTGTTTCTATTTCCATTAAAATGAAGTAGTAAAAACGAAGTCAGATTGCAGTAAACAAATCACACGCAACAACTGAAGCACTCAAGATAGTATGCGAAAACATTGAAACTGATAATCAAAAGACTTGCTAATTTTTGAGTTCAGACATTACATGTTCTTTGACCAACTTTCTCCTGATAATGGTCAGATCAAGTTTATAATTGATTCATTCATCGAAATAATTGACAGCTGCTCCAGAAAAAATGTTCAATTCATTATTCCGGGCATACACCATTTTTGTGAGTTGATAATTATTTCGTATTATTTTTCTGAAAATTTGTTAGATAAAAAGAAGAAGACAAAATGCAAGTCATTAAAATTACAAAAAAATATTGCTAATCAGTTTAATAAAACATATCCGGAAAATTTTCAGGTATGGCATCATAGTTACTATGAAAATCTATGGTAATGAGTAGAAATTATTGAAATGGTGAGACAGTACCTTTGTGCTTTGATGTACGGTCAGTCCATTGGTGTCCATACAAATGGGGAAATTAACATTTTTCACCGTTATAGAGATTGATGTCAAATGTTTTCCTATGCATATGAATCGAATAATCAATTATAGAAAACACAATAGTTCTTGAATAGCCGCCAAATAACTACAATGAGATGACCCAAAATTTCGTTATGTGTAGTTTGTTTTGAAGAATCTTGAATAGTCTCATAAATGATCATCATCATTCATTATGATGGCCTATTTGATAATGATGCTAACATTTTTTCAGTTTTGCTTAGACAGAACAATTCACAACTCTGGGATCATAGTAGAATCTTTCAGTCGAGACGAGAGTCTATTGGAATCACATTCACTATCCATCGGAATTCACTCGATTCTCGATTCCATTATATAAACAAAAAATAGAAAAGAAAATCATGAATCATTTGGTGATACGAAATTTCGAGCAATAGTACTTAGTAAATTAGAGCATATTTTTGAGAAAATTGTACTACACCTTTTCCAGTTTTATTTCAGAAAGCGTCAAGTTGATTTCAGAATAGTCACTTGTATTTCAGAAAGTATCAATTGTATTTCAGAATAGTGAGTTGAATTTCAGAAAGCGTCAAATGTATTTCAGAATAGCGAGTTCGATTTCAGAAAGCATCAATTGTATTTCAGAATTGTGAGTTTAATTTCAGAAAGCGTCAATTGTATTTCAGAATAGCGAGTTCGATTTCAGAAAGCGTCAATTGTATTTCAGAATTGTGAGTTTAATTTCAGAAAGCGTCAATTGTATTTCAGAATAGTCAACTGAATTTCAGAATTCGTCATTTGAATTTCAGAATATATCATTTGTATACAAATGACGAATTCTGAAATTCAATTGACTATTCTGAAATACATTTGACGCTTTCTGATATTGAACTGACTATTCTGAAATACATTTGACGCTTTCTGAAATTAAACTCGCTATTCTGAAATACATTTGACGCTTTCTGAAATTCAACTCACTATTCTGAAATACAATTGATACTTTCTGAAATACAAGTGACTATTCTGAAATTCAATTGACGCTTTCTGAAATAAACTTGATGGTTTCTGAAATACAACTGGAAAAGGTGTAGATATAAAAACGAATGAAGTCCTCGATTTTGAAACTGCAAAAATGTTCTTGATGATATTTCGATAATTATCCATAATAACCAATATCATGGAGATACAAGAAGCAAAAAAAAGTTTTCGTGTAATCCGTGATCGCTTTCAACAAAAAATTGACATGCAAATATTTTGCATGAATTAATAATAATAATAATAATAATAATAATAACTTTATTCACTCAATGTACAAATACAAATACAAATATTTAGATAGTTATGAGGCAGAAGTGAACAAAGTGTTTCAGCGATAAGTGCAAGCACTTGATTCGCGAAGAAAATATCAGATATTTATTAATAATTAAAAAAAGAGTTAAACGAAAAAGACAAATCAAGATCAGCGTCGGATGGTG
The DNA here is from genome assembly GCA_029955515.1 of Chrysomela aeneicollis. Lineage (NCBI taxonomy): Eukaryota > Metazoa > Arthropoda > Insecta > Coleoptera > Chrysomelidae > Chrysomela > Chrysomela aeneicollis. The sequence goes on from JARUHQ010000022.1 coordinate 11,998,973, forward strand.
CAAAATGTACCTAATAACAAATAACTAATATACTATAAACTATAATACTATACTATTACATAACTACAAGATATAATTATACAATTTAGAAGATAACATATAAAATATAGAATATTAAATTTGAAAGATGTAACGTAAAATGTAAAGTTTATTATTATTTTTTAATAACATTCGTAAAAAATATAAATTATGAAATGTAAAATGTTAACTCCAACTCCAATAAGATGGACAGTGAACAGTAAATAATGAACAATGAATAATAAACATTGAAAGATAAGAATAAGAATTATGAACAACGATACAGTATATAAAACAACACGATAGGCAATGTATAATGAATAAATAGACATTAAAAAATATAAAATTACTGTAATCCAGAAAGAAAGAACTCAAAAATGGTTATATAAATTGGATGAGTTCATTATTTCTTTGCGAGTATTTTTCAGGAAGAAATAACCTATATTGGCGATGCTGCTCATACTGCGATATCCATAAGATATGTTAAGATTTCTCCTCCTGTATCAAACAGGGAGTGCTAGTCAGTCAATCATTAATACAGTTCGAACGTATTGTGAATAGTCTACCCATCTTTAATCACACACTATACTTTTCCGGTACTACTGGCTTCCCATTCAACAGAAGTGAAAAAGGAAAGTAGTACTCTGTAAGCATCAAAGGAAGTACGCTACTTAGCTAGAATCGATTGAGAGTTATACCAAGAGAGGGCAATACGATCTATAAAAATGAGGTCACCGTATAGAAAACAATATGAACGACTCTCGTGAATCTCTCATTGAGATATCGAAAAACCAACTTATATTCATACAATTATTTCAATGAATTGCATACATAAGTGGAATGAAGAAAAAAAGTGCTTATTTCTAACAATATAACCAATGAACTAATGAACCAATTTGATGAGTGAGTGAAGTACAAATAATGCATATGAGTACTTGTGATGCCATCTATCTCATTACTACATATACCTCTATCAAATGTCGATTCAGATATCTGATACAGGGTTACAGGGTTCGATAAATCAGCTTTCCAAAAAAATCGTGTATCCTGTACCCAGGTTTATTTTCTCCAAATCCTTGCCAGCGCCTATAACTTGGCAACAACGTAAAGTTCAAATATCATTGCGAGATTCGCCTGATTGAATAGTTTCCACTTTGGACCATTCCCATATCAGATTTCCATTAATGAGAAGTGACCAACTTGGCAACATCGCATTAAAAAAGTTGAAATCATAGAAGTTGATCGAGAAGCAGATTCAAATCAATATTCTTCAACCGAATCCTCCATAATCTTCTCCAAATCATTTCTGACTCCCACAACTTGGCAACAGCGCATGTCCGCGGAGTACAAATATCATCACAAGATTTGCCTGATTGGATAGTTTATCATCCAATTCCAACCATACGAATATCAGATTTCCATCGAGATTTTCAGTAATCCGAAGTGACCAACTTGGCAACAGCGCATTTCCGCAAAACAAAAATGGTACCATTAAAATTGTTAAAAGGCACATAAACGCGATTGTCTTTTTTTTATTTTTATAACTGATTTCCAGTAAACCAGAGTTTAACCAAAATATCCGTCTCAATCTGAGCTCTACACCTTTTCCAGTTGTATTTCAGAAACCATCAAGTTTATTTCAGAAAGTGTCAATTGAATTTTAGAATAGTCACTTGTATTTCAGAAAGTATCAATTGTATTTCAGAATAGTGAATTGAATTTCAGAAAGCGTCAAATGTATTTCAGAATAGTCAATTGGATTTCAGAATTCGTCATTTGTATACAAATGATATATTCTGAAATTCAAATGATGAATTCTGAAATTCAGTTGACTATTCTGAAATACAATTGACGCTTTCTGAAATTAAACTCACAATTCTGAAATACAATTGACGCTTTCTGAAATCGAACTCGCTATTCTGAAATACATTTGACGCTTTCTGAAATTCAACTCACTATTCTGAAATACAATTAATACTTTCTGAAATACAAGTCAATATTCTGAAATTAACTTGACGCTTTCTGAAATACAATTGGAAAAGGTGTAGTAGTATTACCTTGGTCAGTCGTTCTAAATGGAAACCTAGTAGGCTAGAACTCATTATACCGTCTATACTAGATTTTTATTTGGATCGACAATGCCTTGGTATTACGCCCGCGGCCAGTATGCTGCCTTCACCCCATGTACAATCCAGGCTATACTTGGGACGTGGTGTCATGACCCTTGTGGAACCGGAATCGTGCATCACGTATCAAGTTTTGTTGGTTCACCTGTTTTTTTTTTATTAATCTAAAAAGGACTCTGTCAATAGCTTTGGCCAACACACTCAGCAATGATATGGAGCGGTAGCACTTGGGATCGTTTCCATGTTTTGGTAGTACAACGAGCCTAGTTTTTAGAGTGGCTGATGGCTAGTTCTGGTCCATTATAATTGCGTTGGTGATATGATTGAGTTGCTCTGCCATGCAGGTTTTTCAGAAGGATGATGTCCATATCGTCAAGACCTGGTGCTTTATTGGGGTTCATGAGCTTTACTATATCCTTGATTTCAGCTTGACAGTTTCATTTGGGACCAGCCAAGGTGGATATAGGATGATAAAACAGCTATTCGCGAAAAACATTTAGATCATTTGAGAAGTGTAATAATATTTCCACCAGTGAATGAAGATGGCGGTAAAAGCGACTATCAAGTAGGATATCTGTTGCTTATTGTATTTCTGTAGTTCGCATCTGACAGGACGTGAATTGTGAAACAACATTAACACAGTAAGTCAGTAGAGCTGGCATAGATCTGGAATATAATAATAATAATAATAATAATAATAATAAATCGACTTTATTCATCAAATAATCCAAAAACAGAAAAATGGTATTTGGTGAAAAGGTGAAGTGTCAGCAGAAGCTGTTTTTCAACTCAACCTTCAAAACAATAAATACAAAAAGTGGATAATGGAATACATCAACTACAATAGAGTTAATGAAAAAGTGAATGAAAAATTCTCGAAGATTACAAATTACAGGAAAGAAATATGACTATATATAATATAAGATCAGTATACATGATGTATTTTATATAATATATCAAAAAAATTAAGATTCTAGAAGAAGTGATGAATTTTATAATACAGGGCTATTCAAATTCGAGTCTATGTATGGGGATTTCGATAACGGTAAGAGATAGAGGGTTGGTTAAAGGAGGGCAAAGTAGCGTATTTCAGAGGTTAATTATATGGATGAAAAAAATCTGACCTAGCTTCTTCAGTTCTGGAGTTATACAGGAAATTTTTTTAAAAAATGTTGAAATTTTACTGGGAATAGTTCAATACTTCCAAAACACTCTGTAATTCAGATAAAAATACTACGTCAGTATAATACATGACTCTTGGCATTCAAAAAAATGCAAGAAAAAATACAGGTCCGTGTTTGAAAATTAATAGTTGAGGGTGGCCCAATCTATACAATACCCTGTATATAATTTTAATTCAGATATTTGGAAAGGCTACATTTTAATTCAGATATTTGGAAATGCTACATAAAGTGGCGAAATTTTGAAAAAATCTCTGTAAAATAAAAAGATATTGGCAAAAGAAGAATTTAGAAATTCTTAATTTTTCCTGTATAACTCCAGTACTGAAGAAGCTAGGTCAGATTTTATTCCTCCATATAATTAACCTCTGAAATACGCTACTTTGCCCCCATTTAACCAACCCTCTATCTCCTACCGTTATCGAAATCCCCATGCATAGACTCGAATTTGAATAGCCCTGACTCTTCTTGGTCTTTATTCTCCAAGAACAGATGGCACTGATGAAGAGATGAGAGATGTACAGTTTCTGTTTTACCAACACAAGATGTGGCGCCATCTCTGGTAACTACAGGATATATTACTACGGTTTGAAATCGAGTGAATCTAAAGTTTTTTATTTCTGACAGTGACATTATAAGCTTATATCGTCATAATTACGATATCTATAATGAGGGTCATAACTCCCTTGGGATATTAAGGTTCAAAAACTCCCTCTTACCTTTCACAGGTGAAAATAATACAAGAAAACAGTATCCCGGTCCTCTATATCTGCTATACTATGCATATTTAGAAGTTCCTGAGTTCTGCATCCTCCAAAATAACCCATAATTAGAACAACCTATAACAAATAAAACGAAATAAACAAACGAAAAAGAAAATTATGAGAAAACATTTTTTTTCTCATAATTTTCTTTTTCTTATGCAATAAATGAATTTCATTAGGGGCGTCCTTTAGAAATTTGATGACATCTTTAGGAGATAAGACAGCAGACTTTTTCGGCTTATACCCCTTACTTTTCCGTTTCAAAAAAGCCTCTAGTTCGTTGAACTTGGTGATATCTCTTTTCTCATATATGGTCACCATCGATTTGAGCATTGACCATTTAGTCCATAACGAATTTGGGCTAAACGTTTCTGACTGCAACGAATAAATACAATTATTACCAAATCTACCAGAAAATACTGAAAATACTTTACCAGTTCTTGAAAATATGCCAGAAAGACAGTTTCGTTGGCATCTTTTGACATAACATTTCTCTGTGTCAGCCACTTCAGATATAAGTTGTATTCTTTTTGATATAGTGCTTCACTTTTCGATGGAAGTAATGATTGTCTTGCTTTTTCCGCTTTATAATATAATATCCTCCATTATATCAGAAAAAGATCGTCGATTTGTGGTAAAAAATAAACACGTTTTTAACGAAAAAACATTGATTGATAATGAAAGTTTGCTTATAAACATGTAACATAGCGACAACCTAGCAACAACCAACAATGCCACAATCAAATATACCAGAACGGTTATGAATTTAAACATTTATTGCGTTCTAAATATGGACATATTGTTATGAAAATCGGTCAAAAATAAAATTATCTATGTACCACGGGCCTTAATTAAGGCCCTCATAATTCCCTTAATGCATAAATAACTATTCTGGTGCTTGTTTATAGGAAGCTGTTTCACGATCCTATATCCACTTTGGTTTCACTATTAAGAACGTCATATTCGATTAGTGACAAAAATAATCAGGTGAACTCCAGGAACCATGCGTAATAATAACACTAAATCTTGGACAAACCACACATTTAATAACGAATAATAAATAAACAACAACCAAACAACTCCTCTTCTAGCTTGAGGGCTTGTACCCAGGCTGCAGACTCAGCGGCAGCGGCACATCAAAACTCCTCCCGTACCCCGAATGACCTCCTCCATGCCCCCCCACGGCGTAGTCTTCGTGCGACGAAGAGTACGTCTGCGCCTGCGTGTAGTGCGGCTTGGCGATCACCTCGTAGGTGGTCTTCTGGCCGCCCCCAGACAGCGATTTCAGCCCCACAATGGCGGACAGCAGCAGGGAGATCATGGCCGTCATCATGGCCTTGCCGGCTATGGCCGCGAGGCCGCTCAAGGCCAAGGCCATCATCATGCCCTTCATCATGGCCGCCGCTGCCAGCATGTAGCCCATGCCGCCGCCTTTTTTGCCACCCCCGCCGCCGCCTGATGGGAAAGAGCGGTCAGAATCAATTTTTGCGATGTACTTTTCAAAACAGCATATTGAAGTGGTTATAGTATATTACACAACAAGTGTGGAAAGTGACATATTTCACACGAGTAGTCGTTTAGCACGAGCCGCGTAGCGATGAGTGCGGAAACGTAACGAGAGAAGGAAATGCACTTTCCAACGAGTTTTGTACACTATTTTTCCTACGACTCCGAATACTTTCATATCGCGGAAAGTCTTGTCAAAAATGTAACTTGAGCAGGCTCTATAATTTCAGGTGGTTTTGATTCAATATCAAGTACTGTTTATTTCCATATTCAAGATGATATTTGAATACTTCTCCGACAATTCCTCATTATGTGAATTACTGATTGATTGAATTAGTTTAGTTTGGACAAATTTTATTGATATTGACACCAGCGTACATAAACAAACTTGACAACATACGCCTGCTAGCGCCAGTAATCACGCAACCAGGAATACAGAACCATAGAAGTACGTAGTGCGCAAGCGCGTACGAGTTACTCGAATTAGTGCGTCCTTGACTCCTTGCAAACATCTGTGATACCAAAGAATCTTCTCTTTGGTGATACTGTGATATCAAACTGATGCAAGCAGCAAGCCGCGCAAAAAACTGTAGCCGTACTCTTTTGAATGACCTTACCCTCTGTCATCAACATCGAAATATTTCCAGCAAAGAGTATAGGTTCCAGTTTTAAAGTGAATTCTCAGGTTATGTATCAGACACATTGAAATTGAGTTCTCGGTATAATTCAAAACGAGACAGAAATTTCAATAAACAATATGAATTTGATTTGAGAACGCTTATATTGACAGTGAGTACCTTCACAATATACCTAATTATTTCTATATCAATTTAGGCGACCGTTGTGATATTTTTCATATGAACACTAGTGCTTTTTTCTTTCAAATAAACAATACCATGGTGGTATGAGCTACTTTCTGAATAACAAAACAGTGTGATTATTGACGTTTTCATACGTGGTCGTAGGAAAACTTTTTTCTAATATACTGTATTTTTATCTCTCATCTTTAGGAGATAGCAATACTGTCCCACTGAAGTGGTTTAGTATCCTAAACTAAAAGAAAAAGAAAAAGAAAAAGAAAAAGAAAAAGAAAAAGAAAAAGAAAAAGAAAAAGAAAAAGAAAAAGAAAAAGAAAAAGAAAAAGAAAAAGAAAAAGAAAAAGAAAAAGAAAAAGAAAAAGAAAAAAAAAAAGAAAAAGAAAAAGAAAAAGAAAAAGAAAAAGAAAAAGAAAAAGAAAAAGAAAAAGAAAAAGAAAAAGAAAAAGAAAAAGAAAAAGAAAAAGAAAAAGAAAAAGAAAAAGAAAAAGAAAAAGAAAAAGAAAAAGAAAAAGAAAAAGAAAAAGAAAAAGAAAAAGAAAAAGAAAAAGAAAAAGAAAAAGAAAAAGAAAAAGAAAAAGAAAAAGAAAAAGAAAAAGAAAAAGAAAAAGAAAAAGAAAAAGAAAAAGAAAAAGAAAAAAAAAAAGAAAAAGAAAAAGAAAAAGAAAAAGAAAAAGAAAAAGAAAAAGAAAAAGAAAAAGAAAAAGAAAAAGAAAAAGAAAAAGAAAAAGAAAAAGAAAAAGAAAAAGAAAAAGAAAAAGAAAAAGAAAAAGAAAAAGAAAAAGAAAAAGAAAAAGAAAAAGAAAAAGAAAAAGAAAAAGAAAAAGAAAAAGAAAAAGAAAAAGAAAAAGAAAAAGAAAAAGAAAAAGAAAAAGAAAAAGAAAAAGAAAAAGAAAAAGAAAAAGAAAAAGAAAAAGAAAAAGAAAAAGAAAACGAGTATATACGCACCTCCTTTGCGAGCCGTCTCGCTACTCTCATCCCCCAGCAGATTGACCTTGACCACGTGGCTGCCGAGGAAGCCCCGCACCTTCCTCACGAGGAAGGCGTCCAGCCTGGCTTCGGGGTCACCGGGAAGCTCTCTGGCGAGGTCGGCCACAATGTCGGTGGTGGACGACGTCCCCGTGGTGTTCTCGCGCACCAGGCTCACCCCCGGCAGGATGGTGAAGTTGCCGGCCTCGCTGAGGCGGTCCACCCAGGAGATGACGTCCAGCTTGAGGCACGTGGTGGAGTAGGTGGAGGCGCAGTCTCTGGACAGGGCTCTGCTGTGTTCGTTCCTGTCGCTGTTGCAAAAGGAAGACATGATTATTTTGTACTCAATAATTAATTGTTAAAGCCTTTCCACCGTAGGTGGTGTGAGAGTCGTTTGACTGAAAATGAAAATGAAAATACATATTTCAACATTATCCGATCAAACGTTTCCTAGAGGCTACTGGTAGGTTAATACTGTGAAATGAAGCGTTTCTTTGTAAGTTCATTACTGCAGTCTTCAGGTATGATTGAGATATCATTGTATTTATTTCCATGCGCTTTTACTACAACCCTGAATACTTCGATTAGACATTATGGTCACTCTGTATATAGGGCTCATAATTTTTGCAACGACATCGGCAAAGGCTAATAAATAGTTCATGAAATCATTCTGCTAGAAAATAGTCTCCTTAAAATATTCCTATTCATAAAAATCATGTAAATCTAGTAATTTCATTTCTCAATAGGTACTTTTTCCTGAAAAGAAAACCTAATACGTTTTTCGCCCTGTCACCCTGTATCGAAAATTGTCGCGATTTGTCATAGCCTTTGCTGTATGATTTTTCTATCGTATATAATTAATTTATTTCACGGCTTTAGCTCTGTTTGATTATTTTTATATTACCCTGAAAATTCGTATACCAAGTGTGGAAAGTTCATAAAATAAATAATCTGAAACCATCTCGATTTTCATTAATTTGTATTTTGTGATTTGATTTCACCTGTAGATCCGTATAGATCTTGTTTACTCATTTAACTTGAGCATTTCCTGATACTTCCTAGATTTTTTTTTCAATTCTAAATACCATCGGTCTGGAGTAGCTTGTAATTCAGTCTAGTTTAAGGGGGTGTAATTAAAGACTACATTTTCTTGATGACTTGCTTTACCAGTCTAACTATCTGACCCCTGGTTACACAAAGGGATACATTGTATGGACTTACTCTGTATCCCTTTTTCACAATTAGCTACCCAAGGACCTTCCAAAGAACTTCTAGTTCTGGAAGAAACTGGAACATACCTACCACTTTATAAAAAACTGGCGCTCGAGGCAACCGATCTTAGAGAAATAAGCCCTGAGGTTCTTTGTAAGAGCCTTACTACTGATAACTAAATCATTTTAGTCTCATTTTGTTATGAATTTTTAATCATTAATTTCTTTTTCTAAAGGGAGACAAAACAATTCTACTGAAGTATCTGAAAATGTTCACATCATGGAAACAATTAGAATCTAGTCAAAATATTTTAAACTTCTGGATATTTTTTGATGTTGTGTTAATTTCTTTGGGATAAAAAAAACCGAAACTGTGGAAAATATTAAAAATTCTATGATATTCACCTACTAACTGCCAATGGGACTTGTGGATTTTCATCACCATTCACACTAAAAATATGCACTAGAACCAAAGCGAATGCAATTCTGCCCGCCATTGTTATTGTTGATGCGGTTTTGAGATGACTGACAGGGTTGAGGTACCACAGCTACTTTTTATAGTCGAGCATTCATATTAGAAAAATATTTTCTCGTAGTACTCAAATTAGTGTCCAGCGGTTAGATCGACAGAGTTAGTGGAGCACGAAGCATTTAACATCGCAAGTGACGGATTTGCTGAAGAATTTTTCTCTGTCTCAGCCGGAATGGTTATTGTTATGGAAGCATTATCGAAATGATTGGTTTGTGATACATCCGCTAGGAAAACTGCGGCTTTCGATATAGTTATTGTTAATCAGTATAGGATCTTGATGGTTGAAAGAATTTTTAATTCATATCTAATCAAACCTGAAATTATTTTTATCCATTTTATCCCACGTTATCAGCTCTTGATGAGTTTCTTCACATGGAAAACCTCACATACAATTAAATTCTCGAATGCATTATCTGACTTGTCACCAAATACTCATGAATTTGATGAGAATGAATTCCCTTTTTTTGCGATCCATATACATAACATCATATTTGTAAGTATAAAATAACAGTTATTTCAAATTAAATTTGACATTGATGAAAATATCACACAATTCCATGTTTATACACATCTATAAATTTTTGTATATATCGATTCCAAGTTTGCTCCAGAATAAATGCAGAGGTTTTCGTATTGTGTACAGGATGATCTACAATGGACAATTGATATAGAATAACCAATTTCTAGATGAGATACAAAAAAACTAACTCATATATTGAAGGCTCGGTTTTTGTGTGAGAACTTATGCCAAAAACTGCACATCGATATCTTGAACCGTTCGAATGATACAGGGTGGTTTCGAATTTTGTTCATATTCAACCAAATCTCATGACTCAGTAATTCATTTATGATAACTTTTTTGTTCGTATTCGAATATTTACGCGAAGCACTTTACTGAGAGGAATTTAGTGGTGTATCTAGTTTTTTTGTAAAAAGTAGTATTTATTTCAAAAGTCTTATTTGGTCCTCTCTGTACTTTGTACATGATACATTGACCAACTCATCTTCAGCGTTATACATATTTCATAAGTATTTTTTTACTCTTGTTTCACATAATATGAGAATTGAAAACATATTTTCACTATTATTTTTATTAACCGTTGCATACTGAATCACAATTGATGCCTTTTAATATTCAATTGACTAATTTGAAACGATATTTATGATTATTTAATTACAATTATCGTTTTCTGAATTCAGATTACCTAACCTGAATAACTACCTATTGACATTTTCTGTCTTGGACTCAACCAATCTGAATAAAAATTGATGCTGAAATACTGCCTGGTATATTAACTAATTATGACTATATTAGACACATTTTGATTGTACAAATGTACTCTGAGCAGTTTAATCCATGCTGCTGAAGTTCATGAAAGGTCCATAGAAAATAAGTCCTACAGTGATAATAATTGCATTAATTATGTATGAGCGAGGAAAACTAGATTCTTTCATATTCAGCTGACTTTGGTGTTAGTGAAGAATAATAAACTAACTGATAATAAGCAGATTTACCAAAATTGAGATTCATAGCAGTTTCATTTCTGTTGAAGTGTCATACTTGCTAAATCATACTATTTAAGAAATTAATATAATTTGGTCATCATAAAAAATATTTCAGAGATGTTGTAGTCGGAATCACGCAGTAGGTACAGTTGTGTGCATAAAAAAGTAGTACAAAGTTTGTATGGTGTAAACCTGCCTAGGATGTTCCAGATTTCACTAAAAAGTGGTGCACCTACACATTTGGAACTTTGGTGACAAAAATAGTTTGAATTATGACACTACTTGTCAAAGTCGACAAGAAGTTTAATCAAGATTGACAAGCCTGACTCAAAATAAGCCTATATAACTGCTGTACGACTTTTTTATGTACACAACCAAGGTGGATATAGGATGGTGAAACAGCTTCCTATTAACAAGCACTAGAATAAACTGTAGAACTTTGCCTACTTGATTTCATACCGTAGTAATATTTCCTGAAATTAACCGAGATGGCGACATACCTTGTATCGGTAAAACAGAAACTGTGCATCTGTCACCTTTTCATCAGTTTCATCTATTCTAGATGAAAAATGACTGAGAAGAGTCAAAATATCGATAATTATTCCAGATTCTGAAAATATTGTTTTTTGATGTCATTTCAACTCATGTCTGTCAGATGTGAACCACAGAAATACGTAAGCAACAGAAATCTTCTTCGATAATCGATCTTACCGCCATCTTTCAAACGGTCTACAAGTTTTTCGCAGAAACAATTGAAGAGCTGTTTCACCATCCTATATCCACCTTGTACACAACTGTAGATCAGATCAGGACATCAAAAGAATCAAACTAGGTAGTATCCAGAAAATAAATAATTTATTGACACAAAAAAATAAATTAGACACCACGACATCCACCAACCTACGGAAGCTTGTACTCCGGCTGCAAACCCAGTGGCAGCGGTGTGTCAAAACTCCTCCCATACCCCGAATGCCCGCCCCCATGGTGGTAATCCTCGTGCGAAGACGAATGCGAATTAGAGTGCGTGTACACCGGCTTGGAAACCACCTCGTAGGTGGTCTTTCCTCCACCCCCAGAGAGCGACTTCAGCCCCACAATGGCCGACAGCATCAGCGAGATCAGCCCCGTCATCAGCGCCTTCCCTGCCAGAGCTGCAAGGGCCCCCAAGGCCAAGGCCATCAGCGTGCCCTTCATCATGGCCCCAGCAGCCAAAAGCATCCCCATGCCGCCTCCTTTACCGCCACCACCCTTCTTCCTCGCAGATCCCGCATCCTCTTGGTCCAGGTGCACCTTGAGCGAGTGGCTGCTGAGGAATCCCTGCACCTTCTTCAGCAGGAAGGCGTCTAGCCTGGCGTCTGGGTCATCTGGAAACCTTCTGGCGAGGTCTGCCACCATATCGGCGGTGTTGCTCACGCTGGAGTTGTCCCGAACTATGGAGACGCCCTGGAAGACGCTGAAGTCTTCTGCCTCGTTGAGTCTGTCCACCCAGGAGACGATGTCCAGCTTCAGGCAGGTGGTGGAGTAGGACTGGTCGCAGTTCTGGATGGACCTTTTGGTAGCCTCTGGTTCTTGGGAGGTGCACAATGATACGAGGATTGTCGCTGATAAGACTCGGTAGGCCCACATGATGATGGCTTCGAGGTGACTGATGCTGCAAGTGGGTTCGGGAGCTTTTATAGGAGAGGTATGGTCGAAAAAAAATGTGCTTTTTATCAACAAAATAGGAGTGCGATGATTAGATGAATGGGAGTAAGTGGAGCACAAAGTAATTGTAGGTGCAAGTGACGGGCATAAATTGGTGAATTTTTGGACAGGGTCGGACCACAGTCGGTCAGGAAAGAGAATGTGATTGTCGGTTTCGTTGATAGAATAGAATAGAATATAGAATAGAATATATGTTTATTTAGCTCAATAGCTATTACATTACATTTCATAACCTTAACAATTGATATTATACCCTTTCAAACCTTCGATGAAGAGTGTTTTCTCCATAGCCCTAGTGTTGAACCTCTGTATATGAAAATGCTCTGTTGATCTCAAATTATAATTTACCAACTCTGATCTTTTAACATCGGTTGAATATTCTTGTGATGGGTATTGGATAATATTGAATAAGCGAACAACTATGTGTCGAAGAAAATGCAATCGAAGAAATAATATTAGGCTTGAAAGTTTTCTTTTTCTTACGAAACAAATGGTTTCTTCGAGAGTCTGATATAGCTGCAATTATATTTTTGAGCCATATCAATGTTATAGTCGACATTTGTATCTGAATTTTATGGATTTCCAAAAAAAAATTAGATGAAGTTTGTCCAATCGAAGTATTATTTAAAAAATAGAGGTAGCAATGACTTACACGAATTCAAAGTGAATTGAATTATTCAAACTCCAAATTTTGATTGATTGTTTCAACAGGCATGTGAGATTTGATAAAAATTATAGGCTATAAGGTATATAACTGAGTTGAATTTTGAATATCTGAGAATTTTCCCAAAATATAAAATTGTAGGTATTGTGATTGTTACGAAGGTTTTCTTCTCGTGTAGTCAAAAGAAAAAAAAAATTGTGAGACTCTTAATACCTCTGGTCAAAAAATAAATTCGCCTTAAAATTAAATACCTACCCATGTTTGCTCAGGTAACATGAAAGAAGGCGCATTCTTGGTATATTATAAAATAAGACTAATGGCGGAATAATGCAGCAGTTTTAAGTCATGAGTCATAAGTTTTTAGTAATAAATCATAAGTCTTGAGAATGTTCAGTTATTGACATTCAATTAAAGTGTTTATGCACATTTTCATTAGTTTTAATTTTTGGCTAATATTTTTCTTAAGAATTATGACTTAAAACTTAGGACTCATGAATCAAAACTGCTGCATAAATCCACCATCGATTAACTATGAGAGAGAAAAAATGTTGAGTCAAATATAGGTTGTTCTATCCGAATTGACAATAATGACGTGATTTTGAAGAATTCCAAATAGTCACGCGATTATTTTTGAAACATCAGTTCTTGTAACTTGATACGGACCTGCTGCTCAAATCGACTACAGTTGGTAAATATCATCTAATTGCACTTTTCTCTTTACTATCTCTGCGCCAATTCTTTGATATTTTCATAAATACTAGGTATGCATTGTACAAGAATATCGAATCTAGACTTCCGTAGCATCTTCTCTTTCCAGCGAACGTTCATCAGATTCGGATCATTCTTCAAGGTCTGGATGTTCATCGAAGTGTTAGTCTTCAATGTGAATATAATTATTCTGATCTTCAATGCACGCGACATGTAAAGTAAAGACAATAATTCCGCAGTTATAATTAGTTCCATTTTGGTGGCTATAACTGTAACTTTCGTTGTTTGAACACATTTCATGAAAGAGCTTTCTTTCTGCATTAACAACATTATTTGACTTTTTTGGCCCTGTTGTCGATAAACTGTAGATTGGTGAAAGTGAACTTGAAATCAGTGGAAAAATCAATCGACTTTGATATGCTCCATCAAACACCTTGAGTATTATTCGAAAGTCTGGCATGATTTCTGTGGGAACTAGTAATGTTGTTGAAGTTCAGTTTTGTGAGACAAATAAAGATGTGTAGAACAAAACGTCTAGTTTATTACGAAAACGTAAGAACACAGTTGATAAATAAATAATAAAACCTATGAATAAATTAAACCGAGTTTGGTGTCCATCGCTCAGGAAGGCTTGTACTCAGGCTGCAACCCCAGAGGCAGAGGCATATCAAAACTCCTACCATAGGAGGAGTGACCGTACCCAGGATGTCCATGCTCCTCATGGGCCACAGAATGGGACGCAGAATGCGTGTACACAGGCTTGGACACAATCTCGTAGGTGGTGGACTTGTGCCCCTGGCTTGTCAACGCCTTCAATCCAATGATGGCCGAAATCAGCAGCGAAATCAGCCCAGTCATCAACGCCTTACCAGCCACCGCAGCTATACCACCCAAAGCCAACGCCATCAAAGTCCCCTTCATCATCGCCCCAGCCGCCATCATCATCCCCATGCCGCCCCCACCACCGCCTCCACTTCCACCGCCCCCTTGACCTCCCAAACCACCGCCTCCCTTGCCCCTGGCCGACCCCAGGGCGTCGCTGCTGAGCAGATCCAGCCGCAGCGAGTGGCTGCCCAGGTACGAAGCCACCTTCTTCATGAGGAACGCGTCCAGCCGCGCATCGGGATCGTTCGGGAAGTCTCGGGCCAGCTCGGCCACCATGTCGGCTGTGTTCGGCTGCGCACTCGCGTTCTCTCGTATCACTGACACTCCGGGAACGACGTTGTAGCTGTCCTGCTCGCTGAGGCGGTCCACCCAGGAGATGACGTCCAGCTTGAGGCACGTGGTGGAGTAGGTGGAGGCGCAGTCTCTGGCCAAAGATTTTTTGGGTCTCGGCTCGTCTTCGGCGTGGGTCGAGACTAGGACCAGGAGGACCGTGTAGATGGTTTTGGAGAACATTGCGACTGGCGATGTTCTCTGGTTCACTGATGCTGTTGGTAGTTGGTCGGCGGGTTTATATAGTGGCGGTGCAGGGTGTATGGAAAAATGCATCTCGTTTGGTCGAGGATATGTGATTACATTCGGCTTGAATGGGAATTGCTCTCTAGACCAGTTTCCCGCGTAGCCAATACGCACATTGGCGTACGTAAGATATGACTTAATGAGCGATTATCTGTGACCAGTCGTATCTAATCAATATACACTAAATAGATAGATCTATTGTTGGCAAAGAATTCTCATAAAAATGAATTACAAATACAGATAATCATTGCACTCACAATCATTTGGGTTTCTACGAAGTCATATGGATAACCAATTTTCGTGACTCTCAAAAAATCAACTGGATACACAGTCTACAGAGATTTTTTCCATTCAAGATGAAAGAGTAAAGCTTTCATAGGCTAGGTATATCAATATTTTGGACAGATCAAGTTGTTTTTGAAATCAATGATGGTTCAAACAAAAACTCAACCATTTTCTGTCAATACCTGTCTTCACTGTCCAATGGTCTGATATATGGAATCAGGATGGAATGTTTGAGCAATCTATTTTCACTATTACTTCTATTTGTACACAAGATGATGGTATTCGTAGTGGAATAGTAGTAGTCTGTCTTTCGATATTTTTCAGCTTATTTCAAATACACTGAGTATATTATTTGGTTCGTTCATGGGCATTAAGATTGAAATGAAGAATCATGCAGAGCTATTATTCAATTCTTGGTGGATTACATCAGTTATATTCAGTAAAACAATGGGTGATTATTGAGGAAACAAAGAATCACAGCAAATTAGAAGTCAATTCAACACGAAAAGCCTCAGTTTGTTTTTTACTTCATTCTAAAGATACCAATCCAGAGTTTCAGCATGATCTACTTTCTCAAATCATAAGTGACATTTTGAAAATCTCTATTTTTTCGGATGGAAAAAAATAATCATATTCTGTTGTTCAGGAATATTTATGAGTGGTGAATCCGAGATAAATGATATATTATTATTTTTTTCCTCTATTTTTGATATCAATTAGTGAGACTCGAAACATTTCAAAAACTCATGAGTATATCCAGTCTTCTACAAGAATCATGTGTCACCAAGACATTTTTTTCAATTCATGATTCAAATTTGTTGAATCTACATCTTTTGTCAACTATCCACCTCAGATTTGAGGTCTCACTCTATGTTATTTCCACATACTGGGTGGTGGAAATATATGGTGTAGAAAAAATATTGTATGGACCCGTCATGCCTACGCACATGGTAATATGTATCACTGAGCAATCTGTACTTTCTTCATGTTAGAAATTGTTACTGAACGCGTAAATTGTACCAGATAGCTCAATACTTCTTATTGCCTTTTGCCGGTATTTAAAAATGAATCGACTGAGAAAGTTGAAAATATTAATTGCTCTATTTTAGATAGATAGGATGTTGGATGTCGTTCCACATACTGATGCATTTTTGCAGTGATTCTTGAGAACAAGGTAACCTTCAATTTATTTTTCATTACTTATTCACAATAACCAGGTCAATATTAAAAACCTAAACAATACGTCGGGTCAATCTTCGAATACGAAGAAACAAAGCACCAAAACCTATAGATTTTTCATCCACGAAGTTTTTTCCAAACTAAGCGTTCCATGTCATTGTATTTTGTTACAAGACATAAGTTGAAGGTATTCATACATTCATTATGTAGGTACTCATTACATTATACCTATACCATCAATTAATTTTTGTACACATCAGAATACCGCGTTTGTACACATTATTTATGATGTGTAAAATATGATGTAACTTTGAGATGTTTCCTCACTGATGAAAAAATAAATAAATATGTAGACTTTGAAGTGGACGAATGAAAACACTGATGAGAATAAATAAATTTTTATTTACACATCGGTTCAATAAATACATCATATACAATAACCATGCTTGAATAAATCAACAACTTGATCAATACCTAGGTAGGTATTCAATTGAAATTTCCAGTGAATAAAACTTCACTGTATTTTTATTTGATCCTATTATATAACCTACTTGATTAATTAATTGGTAATTCAGATTATTGCTTCGAAAATGAAAGAGATGAAAAAGAGAGGAAATACGTCATAGAGAATAGTTCATGAGCACCAACTTCGAACTGAATTTAGAGTTCAGAATATTGAACCAAGAAGTGGATTGATATTCTGAACATTACTTCGGTAGATCTTATCAATCCTTCGAAATGAAAATATAGGATTATATTGCAACGTCGCAGCAAATTTTCTAGAGATTATCAATTTCAAATGAATTCAATTCACATTATTGAAATATTTGAGACATCATGCTGCTATCATCCTATTCAAAATTGTTACTGGTTCCTCCATGATGTAAAAGAAGACAATTAGGAATTGTTATGAACAGTGGAAACTCAATGAAAAATTATTGAAGAAATAGTAAAGTTCTGAGTATAACTGAACTAAAAATACTCTGAAGGTTCAGTCGTGCAGATTATTAAATAATTTATTTGTAATCCTAAAAAGGGTTCTTGTCAATATAGGCACAACAAAACGATCTTGTAACCATAACAACTAAACATTGCCATAATGATGAAATTATGGTCAGGATAACAATATAAATTGCGAGAGTGACAATGTGTATGGGTTACAATATGACAAACGATTGTGTTACCAGGACAAATGAAAATTTTCATGCTAATTGAATGATGGTCAGAATAACAAGACATAACATTGAGATAGTGACAATATGACAAAATATATTGTTACCTACCACAACAATAGACATTATTATGCTGACAAAATTGAGGTCAGGATAACAATATAACATTGGGAGGGTGACAATATGACAAATGATTTCGTTACCAGGGCAAATGAACATTGTCATCCTGACAAAATTATGGTCAGGACAACAATATAAAATCGTGAGGATGATAATATGAAGAACGATTTTGTTACCACAACAAATTAATATTGCCATACTGACAAAATTATAGTCAGGATAATAATAATTGCGTATGCATAAAAATATGACAAACACTTTCGTTATTAGGAAAAATAAACATTGCCAAGCTAACAAAATCGAGATCAAGGCAACAATATAAAATTGCGAGAGTAACAATATGACAAACGATTTTGTTATCACAACAAATAGACATTGTCACAACAAACAGACATTGTTTTTCTGACAAAATTGTGGTCATGATAGCATTTTAACAGTACGAGAGTTGCAATATGACAAACGATCTTGTTATCACAACAAATGAACATTGTCAAGATAACAAAATGGAGGTCAGGACAGCATTACAACATTGCGACAGTAACAACCTCGTATGGTCGCCCCTACAAAACCCACCAGCTCATCCCCTACGAGATGGTGTGGTACCCCAAGCCGAGCGGCGACCCTACTAGGGGCCCCTCCAACGAGGACCGGCTCCACTGTGGCGCTCCTTGGGGCACTATCTCGTAGGAGAGGGGCGCGCGCACGTGGTGTCCCTCAAGGAGGCTCTTGAGGGCCGTTGCCCCGGCGATGGCTAGGGCGGCGACGCCGACGCCGAGGCCTTTGAAGGCCACCAGTGCGACGCCGGACAGCAGGAGGGGAAAGACGATGGCGGCCTTGAGCTTGAGCAGCAGCAGGAGGGGCAGGATGATCCTGCGGAGTTTGCGCGTGCGGGCTTCTGGAATGAACGGATGGAGATGTTGGATTGTATTTTTCATCATCCAAAGCACACTTGTGACAAAGTACAAGAATCTTATAAGCGTTTTTTCACATTCTTGGTAAATATTAATTTTAGCTCAACTGAAAATAACAAACACCCTGTTTAACATTTTGGAATGCTATCGAGGGCTTCTGGAAGTCTCTTCGTTAACTTGTATCAAGAATGAATTCTTCATCATCATTGGTTATATAGACATTTTAGTTGGTCCCTTCATCTGTCAATTTTTTTTTTAAATCAAATATCTCAAAAACGAATGAAGATAGAAAAATGATTCAAAATACAGTGTGTTCTATATGAAAAAACGGTAATGTCACTTCCGGTTCAACCGATAGTGACAAAGCATTGGAAATATTTTAGAAATATAGATCACACCACTCAATGGCTGTACCCAAAATTTTAGTGTATTACTTTTATACAATGATAAAGTAATTCCGAGAATGTGGTGATTTCAAGTGAAAACTTATTGACATTAATATTTCGGTATTTCTCAATTCAATGATCTCATCATCAGGTAGGTATCAAATGAAACTTGTTTCTCAGAAGAATAATACAATAATTACTATACTTCTCCACTTCTATTAGAGGTACTTCGCCCTTTGTTGATTAATCATTTTCCCAATTAGTATTTGAATCCTCTCGAGTTACGCTCCGAACCGAATAAAGGATATTCTTTGTTTGAAACAATGTTCTTCTCATTCTGAAATCATTCAGATTCTCCCTGGATAGCTGATTTATTCGATATATCACACTTGGGGTCTAGCGGAAATGTTTGTAGAGAAGGTATTCAGACATTTTTTGTGTCAAAACTATTCATTATTGGACAAAACGACCTGCATGTCCTTATCGTTTTAGTTGTGCCATTCTGTTTCCTCAAATAACACTATTATATTCTTATGAAGAAGGTCGATATGTAGACCATCGTGTTATCGTTTAACATAATTGTTAACCGAAGAACTGATGGAGGTATTTATTACATGTTTCTATTGCAGCTGCTGCTATTTCTCATAATTAACATACACATATCACAATCTAGATCAATCAGAGAAACTTTACCATCTGGAATCGCAATAAATCAATGTCATCGATTGGTCTAATAACTCATTCTTATATTGTTCCATCCTAATATCACCCTATCAAAAAATTCCATACCCTCTTATTCCTCTATCTTCCATCAACAATTACTTCATCATCAGCAGATACTTCTTCTGATTGATCCGTTTTGTGTGAGTTCTATATATGCCGTGGATGTTATCAATTTCTTCAATGCTCCTATTTGTTTTTAACAAATGATTGTTGTTTACTCCTTCAGTTACACCTCTCTTATCATAGTGACTTTTTTATGCACTTATACCCAAACCTTCTATATTATAGCTTTCTAAGTACCTATCTACGAACTTTGGGGAGCAAATGTCAATAAATTCTCTGGATACTTACCTGCGATTTATTTTGAATACACAATAAAAAGTGAGTACCTATCCAATGCATATAGCACTATACTGTATAGTTGATGGCAGGTTGACAGTGTCAAACAAATTCAGGACTTCCTTTCACAAATATTTGTGTGGCATTAGTAGAGGTTCTCTTTTGATTCAGAAAACAGAGATCCTAACAACGAAAATACTTTGATGGAGAATCATAAACATCAGAGGAGAAAATAGTTATTTATGTATTAAGGGAATTATGAGGGCCTTAATTACCGATGGCAAAGTTTGCGTCCCGAGGGCCTCTGACCCGAGGGACAGCAATTGCCAGAGGTTATTAAGGCTCTATAATTCCCGTGGTACATAGATAATTTTATTTTTGACCGATTTTCATAACAATATGTCCATATTTAGAACGCAATAAATGTTTGAATTCATAATCTTTCTGGTATATTTGAATTAGGTAGCGTTGATTGTAGCATTGTTGGTTGTTGCTAGGTTGTCGCTATGTTACATGTTTATAAGCAAACTTTCTTTATCAATCAATGTTTCTCCGTTAAAAACGTGTTTATTTTTTACCACGAATCGACGATCTTTTTCTGATATAATGGAGGATATTATATTATAAAGCGAAAAAAGCAAGACAATCATTACTTCCATCGAAAAGTGAAGCCCTATATCAAAAAGAATACAACTTATATCTGAAGTGGCTGACACAGAGAAATGTTATGTCAAAAGATGCCAACGAAACTGTCTTTCTGGCATATTTTCAAGAACTGGTAAAGTAGTTTCAGTATTTTCTGGTAGACTTGGTAATAATTGTATTTATTCGTTGCAGTCAGAAACGTTTAACCCAAATTCGTTATGGACTAAATGGTCAATGCTCAAATCGATGGTGACCATATATGAGAAAAGAGATATCACCAAGTTCAACGAACTAGAGGCTTTTTTGAAACGGAAAAGTAAGGGGTATAAGCCGAAAAAGTCTGCTGTCTTATCTCCTAAAGATGTCATCAAATTTCTAAAAGACGCCCCTAATGAAATTCATTTATTGCATAAGGTAATTTTTTTCTCATAATTTTCTTTTTCGTTTGTTTATTTCGTTTTATTTGTTATAGGTTGTTCTAATTATGGGTTATTTTGGAGGATGCAGAACTCAGGAACTTCTAAATATGAGTATAGCAGATATAGAGGACCGGGATACTGTTATGGTAGTGAACGTACCGGAAAGTAAAACTGGTGTATCGAAGAAATTTACAGTTGTGGATGAAAAAGAGTTCTCTGCTTTGCCTTTATTGAGACTTTATATGTCCTTGCGTCCTGATGGTACAAAACGATTTTTTTTGAGCTTCCGACAAAATAAATGTACAACTCAGCCAATTAGAAAGAATATGTTTGGCAAAATTCCCAGCAAAATCGCAATGTATTTAGGATTGCCAAACCCACTAACCTATACGGGACATTGCCTTCGTCGCACTTCTGCTACTGCCCTAGCCAATGCAGGAGCAACTATGACCAACTTAAAAAGACACGGAGGTTGGAGAAGTTCCACGGTGGCAGAGGGGTATCTGGAGGACAGTATTGAATTGAGAAATAAAACGGCGCGTATGCTGTCTACTTTGCCATCAGAAGAGGCAGGCACCTCGACTGTAGTGAACAGCAACAGCACCACCCATAAAAAAGAAGAAATTGTTTCCAGCGGCGGAAGTAATTTTCAGGGAACATTTGAAAATTGTACATTTATTATTTGTAATGACGTGAATAAGAAAAATATGTCTTAGTTTTCATTACATATAAACGTTTATAAGCATTTCTTGTATCATTTTCACCTGTAAAAGGTAAGAGGGAGTTTTTGAACCTTAATATCCCAAGGGAGTTATGACCCTCATTATAGATATCGTAACTATGACGATATAAGCTTATAATGTCACTGTCAGAAATAAAATGCATTATAACGAACATCACATCCTCTACGTTATTTACACAGTCTCAATGGCAACCAGCGAATGGTTGTGGAAGCGAATGAGATGGAAGCGAAGAGAGAAAATGCAGATAGGAAGTCGATGATCCGGCCCACGTGATATCAGAAGGAGTAGAAGCAAAAGTGTGTCACTGATTTGATGAGGCGAGCATGCGCTTGGTGGGTAAGCATGCCAAGACTGCACCCAAATCAACATAAAGCTACCAGAGCGCCATTGGTAGGCAAGTATTTCAGGATTTACATAGCAGAACGAAAGTTAAGAAGAACGTAATGTTTTTGGATGTATGAAAATGGACGGAAAGAGAATACCGAGAATAATGGAGGAGAACAGAAGCGACAAATTTTAGAGAAGGGAAACGATGCAAATAAAGAAACCAAATATTTAAGAAATGTGTCAGATTAGTCTAAGATTGCATTCGATCTCAGCTTATTCGCTATGCTTTCAAGCTTTTGATTATGACTG
The DNA here is from genome assembly GCA_029955515.1 of Chrysomela aeneicollis. Classification (NCBI taxonomy): domain Eukaryota; kingdom Metazoa; phylum Arthropoda; class Insecta; order Coleoptera; family Chrysomelidae; genus Chrysomela; species Chrysomela aeneicollis. The sequence goes on from JARUHQ010000022.1 coordinate 12,021,696, forward strand.
AATGTTGATAGAGGTTTTATCTTCTTCCCCACAAAATCTGCATTCTTCTTCCTCCACTAATACGCATTTCTCAACGTGCCCTATTAGAATTCCCGTTAGGTTTATTTTCACCCTTGCTTATAATTTTCCAGTAGGATCTTGGCCTGCCTCATTCCTTATATGCTTCTATCCAGTATTGGAATCTTTTTTTATGTTAGAACTTATTCTGCAGAAGAGTTCAGGTCCCGGAAATGATGTGTTCCAGTAATTTTTTTACGAGTACAGCCGCGATCACTCCATTATAGATAACCAATATCCAAGTTTTATGTACATACAGTTGGCGGAATAGTGCTCTAGTCGTAAGATTCCTTCCTCAATAATAATTATAAACTAACTACCGCGTAAGATGGGAGGGGATGAAGCATTCAAGTAGCTTTTGCGTTTTACTCAAGAGCTCGACCCAGAATCATTGCTTCGTGAACATGAACTTGGCACTACTGAACTGGCAATGCATCGACTAACGACTACCAGCTATTGCAACAAGTGAATCTTATCTACCTACTGCATTTCAAGCTTCTTGAGGCTCAATTATTGTTGATTTCTTTATCACGTTCCATGTCGATTATCGTCTTTTAAAAAAGTAATTGAAAATTGAGAACATCCAAATGCGTGTACGTTATATGCAGGGTCATGTTGTAGTTTAACTAACAGTTTTCCAACAAATTTGTGAAAATCTACATTTGTAGCTATGTCAGCTTGTTGAACCTGGTGTTTTTATCAAACGAAGCGGCTTACAAGTTATATCTTCCTCAATTTTTCAAAAAATGAGCAAATTTTCTCATGCCAATCAGGGGCTCTATGGTCAGATTTGAAATTGGTGGTAGAATAGTTTACTTGATCTCAATACATTCAGATCTTATGAGATGTCAAAGTTACTAAAATGTTCAGTGAAACCGATATATTTACTGACTCACGTATATTTGGAACCCCTCTCAACTCTTAAGTTATTAGTTTTGACCTTTTTCACAAATTGGTGGTCCGTTATAGTTTCTCATGTATATTTGATAAATGTAAAATAGAAGAACAGTTGGATATCTCAAAAAAGTTATTGGCAACAGATCAACAGATCATTAGATCAACCTCAAATATACTTCATTATCAACATATAATAAGTTTATGCTATTACAGAAATATATACAGTGACCGGTAGAAAAAACGTCCATATGAAGATTTCTTTCATTCATGAAAAGTAACTAACCAACCAGTTGAGAGGTCGATTTTTGTGAGAAATCAGATGCCAAAAACCGCATATCGATATCTCGGACCGTTTAAAAGATAAAGGGTGCTTTTGAATTTTGTGCATTTTCAACCCACCCCCGTAAATTATTTATTCATGATTATATCTTGTTTTTGTGGAGACTTTTTTGAGAAGATTCCAGTGGTATATTTAGTGAATCAGGATTGAGCTTAATATATGAGGTTTTTTATACTTCCCCAAAGGTATAAACCTAAAGGCGCAAGGGTTGTCAATCCAATGGTCTATTTTTGTTTCAAAAATGTTCTTATAATGTCTGGAAAGATATATCATAGACAATGAAACTCATTGGTGAAGTGAAGTGGCTAATGTTTTGAAAAACATTCTGTGAATATTAAGACTATTTCTATTTTATTTGGGGAACATTTGTATCCTGCGATATTGTTTATTTCTCATGAAAAGTGCTTGTATCAACACAATTTAAATATTTGACAGCAAGAATTTATGAAGCAACCAAGAAAACAATATGAAAAATTCATATTTTTGAAATTTTCCTCAAATGATTCTCGGTTCGATAAAAAAAGAATTCTGAAAGATATTTTGATATATATTGAAATTGGAGATATATATTGAAATAAGTCATATTTTCTATGTTTCTTTGCGACATTCATCATTTCAAATTTGACGATATAATCAACATCTTCAATATTCGACTATCATCACCACTCACCACTCATCAAACCCCTCGCTTCAGAAGGGGGAATCCTGATCATCAATTCGTGCTCTGTCAAAAATCTGATGCACCTTTCCACTATATCCTCATCAGGATTCACAGATTTTCCTTGCCTGATGGATATACTCTTCACAGAGAAGATGTCATCTTTATTCCCGGGTTCATCGAAGGTATCGGCAAATGCCACAAGCTCTTTTTCCATGCACTCCATTGAGTCCCCACAGGGTGTTTCACATTTCGAAAGAACAATGGCGTTCAGGATCAATACGACCACTATTTTGTGCATGGTGTCGATCTTCACGGGTACTAAAGTAAATTTGGAGAATAAATTTACTGTATTTATATTTTTGAAAATATAGTGGGGTTAATTCCGATTGAATATGTAACACGGATAAAATAAATACCAAGTTGGTGCGTGGCTTGCAGAACAATCAGAATCAAGTGTCGCGAATCCTTGATTCTAAATATTCCCTGCTTCATTTTCTGATATCTGTGATTAAGTATGCAATACGCGAAAATAGCAGACTTTGTTAATTTATTCAGTGAAAGAGCCTAATTGATATGGTAGCAGAATAAAATCCATGTCGCTATCATGACCATATATGAGTGATAGAGACAATGGGGTCATTAATGATCCCATTTGACTTTAACTCAGTAGTCTGTGATATCAGTTTGTTCACATTTCCATGTCCATCTATCATTGCAAACATGAACTATTACTGCGAAAGAAGAACGTGTCTCTACCATTCAAGAAGTAACTGTTCCAATCTGTTTATTAACGTCTACAAAAGAGAGTGTATATAATCTTTGCGTCTACCATACCAATAGTTGAGTACTGTTACTTGGTTTATTTCGTATGTTCTACAGTACTTCAATAGATGTCCCTAGTGCTTCTCATAATTATTCCACACACATAAGAACAAATTCTCAAATGAAAACGATATATTCGTTCAATGTCCAATTCTTGTTTTGAAAAAGTGCATTCTTCTTCTAAAATAATTTATTTGAAATGAATTTATTGAATATGTCAATTGTAGAAAATTGTTTCACTGGAATATTCATTTGGTATAACAAAATGTTCTAAATTCAAGAAATTCAAAGTATCCAGAAAAAATAATGAAGTTCTTGAAAAATATATCACGGAATGTCTTCTTTTCAAAATAACATTTGTAGCAATTTCTTCAATAACGAGATTGACAAGACAATTAATCTCTGAATAAGTAAATCTCTGAGAAAGTTTCTTCGGATTGACCATAACATTTTCTTTAATATAATTTCGATCCCTTCGAGCCGAGAATGTTGCCAAACGGTGTGAGTGTGTTGTTTCGGTGCTCTTGTCGTGCATCCATCATTGTTCAACCAGTTCAACCTATTTTAATGGCATAGAAATATTGGCTTACCATGAAAGAAAAACTAAGGTCTAAGGAGATATCTGAGGATATAATTTCCACTTTTAGAGGTAAGTTACATGCCTATATCTTATCGACGTTCATTCTTGGGTATAGGTATTATTGTATCCAATCAATTAACGTAGCTATATCATCTCGAAAACTGATAATTCGTGAAAAACTTGAATAACCAGGATCGGCATAGTGAGTGAAAATTGAATACAACTTTATTGCGAGGTAAACTGGTGGACAAGTTCAGAAATAATCTCTACGAATAGGGGGGAAAGGTTGTCAAGAAGAAGATCTGCAAGTGATGATGTGATTGATGAGAGCCCCAATAAGAGAACGGAAGTTGAGGATGATTCTCATTTTAAGAAATCGATATAATTCCTCTAATTTGATTAAATTCTTGATACAAAACAATCTACAGCTAAAACTGAAAATCTGATTCTTTTTGTTCGAGAAAAATGCGAGTTATTGAGAGATTATGATTGTCTTGATTTGAATATATTGTGTTATCAATCTGAAATATTGTATTATTCTCACGATTATTCTAACGATTATTCTCACGATTCAAGAAATCTATAACGCTGGTATGAGTGTATTTAGTTGGAAACATAATAGTCTTGAATTGAGCAGACATTTATTCCAGTATATATAAAGAAGCGATACTCTTGAATCAAAGCATATCAAATCAAATTAAGTAATTCTTTTTATGTGTGCACCTCATCAAATAAACAAAATGAGAAGCCAATAATGGAGATAACATCTTTAATAAATATTGATAAATAATACATGATTGTCAACATCAACAATGAAACAGATGAAGATCCTTCTATAGATATGGATACCCTTCTTCCTGATTATTCCATCCCCCCAAACTGTTGGTACCGTACCCGTAGGTCAAGCTGGGGTTGCTGTTTCCATTGTAGGCATAGCTTGGCTTGGTCCCATAGGAAAAGGGCAGCATGTTCTGGAAAAAAATTGCCTGTCTTGAAATTTCCGGATAATATTCTCTTGTGAAGCCTTACCCTTCCACCTGAGAAGAAACCTTGGGCAAACAGGACTGTAGACAGCACCAAGGCAATTTTTCCAATCACCAGAGCCTTTGCTGAGATGAATCCTACACCGCTCAGCATCACTGCAAGTACTGTGAACAAAATTGCTCCCAAACCAAACTTTACGAGGTCTAGCTTTTTCTTTTTAAAGCGTCCTGAAAATAGTATTTGTAGTTGAAAATGAGATATTAGGGTGGTATAAGAATTAGTCGAAAAGGGGTAATAGTGAGTTTCGCGAAAGAAAGTTTTTTTGAATGAATTCCTACCTTCTTCTAGGGCTCTAGATATTCCTTCAGCAGTATTATTAGAAAGTTTAACCTTCAGAACGCTGTTAGAAATGAATCTGGATGTGGCATCCACAAGCAGTTCCATTAATTTCTCCTGTTTTTTCTTTGGATCAGTTGGCAAATCATGGATATCCAACGTTTTCTGTGATTCTGAGATATTGCTGTTTGAAATTTAATAATATCATATATAATTGGCAAAATACGCTATAAAGTTCAATGAAAAATATATTTGATTCAATATTCCTTACCTGACAATTTCCAATCCTGGTAAAATTTGCAAACTTCTTTGAGCAGAGGCTTTCAATACTATTTCCAAAGATCTTTCAGTAACGCAGCTCATGATTCCATCTAGACTAATTCGTCTGGTACATTTTTCTATGAACTTAGTTATCATCCCAGGAATTTTATCCTTACGATAAAATATCATTACACAATTTTGTATTAAAAAAATTCACGTAGTTACCTCTTGTAGCGAAATTCCAGCAAATACACCAAAGACCAACAAGAGAATTATCTTCATTGTATCTTTTCTGGAAAACTATCAAAGACAAATCGAATAAGTTTGATGAAGTCTGTGAATATTGAAGCTTATATACCTACTCGGTTTCCTTCTTGAACTCGGAATTTCGTGACATAAAAAAATGCACTGTGAAATGTCGCTATTTCAAACAAAACCTTCCCATATCTTAAGGTGACCCACTAGAAAACTAGCATAAGCAATCAATATTGTTTGTTTCCAAATTGGACCGGAAAGAATACTTTGTTTCTTTTCAGATTTATCTCACACGAATTTTAAAATTCCTCGAACGGGCGATGTTTATGTATACTTGTATTCGAGACTTTTGAGAACATTTTCTTGGAAGAATATTATCGAAATATGGACAACTTACTTACTCATTAATTACTTACTTAGTTACTTTCTCACTCATATTTTCACTCATTAAGTGTACCTTGCCTGGAAATCTGTATCACTAGGAGTTACTAATTGCTATTTGGTCAATATTTGTGGATTATATTTATGTTTTCACAAACTTTGTTCGCATGTGATTCTTCCAGTCATTGTGGTTGAAAATATATTGTAATCAATTTTTCAAACACGTTGGCGGTTTTGGGGTCGGAGATTAGGAGATTAGGTCAAAATTTGTACATTCAAGATGGCGACTCCAACATGACGGCTGAATTTTTCAATTAATTTTCGGGGTCGCAAATTAATAATTTAATGAAAGAGTTGAATTGATTGGTGCTTGACTGTTATTATAGAAGGTTTTGAAAAACAAATGGAAATACAAGTATATACAGTGTCACACATAAAGTTCGCGATATATGGAAGTTTTTATTAATGATAGATATAAAAAAAAATTGACTTCGCAGTTAGTTTTTGCTTGAAAAATGAGTAAAATGAAGCATCTTTTCTCTTTTCATGTGCTACTCTAAACCTGTCAAATTTGACATTTTTTTCGAAAATCCTCAAAAAATCAGTTTTTTTTTAATTTCGAAAAATGCCAGAGAAAAAAGTTGCTCAGTTTCCAATTTTATACATTTGTTCCAAATTTGGAATCTTTACTGTCACTTCGACTTTTTTCCATGTTTTTTTAATTTTTCAAATCTTTCGCTCTATCGATTCGAACGAAACATGATTCAAATTTCATAATTTTGATGAATATGAGACTTCAATATCATATTTTGCCCAGGAAATACCCACATTGGCCTGTTACCAGAAATTAAAAAAATGCATCTCCAAAAATTCGTCTTTGTTGTTGCAAAGTTCATCTAGTTTTTTCATTTCATTGTTAAACTGATGTGGATTTTCAATGTATGGACGTTTTTATGTCAGTAATCGGATAAACGAATTCCTCTTCATTCTTATTACACTCATATTTCTTTTTTTAATAGATTTTTATCCAGTTTGATTATTTTTCTGACCAATAATTCAGTTACAAACAAACCCGAAATATCATACTTTTCTGTAAACTAAACAATGACCTACAGTTTTATAACTATTCAAAAGACTTTCGTTCATGCGATTTGTACTAGACATGATATAAAATTCCCTGATTTTTAACAATACAAGACTAATGCAACATCTCGGGATGAAAATAGTAGGTACTGATCGAATCGAAATAAAATTTTCACTTAGTAGTGACAGTAGAGAGTCCAAATTTGGGACAAATGTATAAAATTGGAAACTGAGCAACTTTTTTCTCTGGCATTTTTTCAGGGTTTTCGAAAAAAATTTGAAATTTGACAGGTTCACAGTAGCACAAAAAAAAAGGAAAGATGTTGTATTTTACTCATATTTCAAGCACAAACTATTTGCGAAGTCAAATTTTCTTTATACCTATTAATAAAAAAACTTCCATATGTCGCGAACTTTATGTGTGGGATATATTGGATTAATAATGTAGATATTGCAAAATAGTACATTATATACCGCGGGACTCAGGTAAATTATGGCCCTCCCTGCGGTCGGGCCATAAACTTTACCTTCAGGATTAAATTTACTTCAGTCGCAAGGTATATACGATACTTTTCGTACTTCCGGTATGATTTTATTAATTATTTCAATAATTTCAATCAGTTTTTTCTCTCTTCAACTCATTTAATAAACTGTCTTTAAAATAAGTTACCATAGTAACATTGCGTTGTGACAGTTATAATTTAGAAACATTGTCATTACTAGTGTCATTGTAAAGAAACATTGTTATTGATAATTATTGGTATCATGAGTGAAGAAGGTGTATCTGATATTGATAAAAGAGCAGCCGAAGTAGGTGAAGCATTGTTACCACCGAAATCTAGAAAACTATACGAGCAGCAGTACGATGCTTTTAAAAAGTGGTGCCGCTTAAAAAATGTGAGACAACCTACTGAAAATGCGCTGTTAGTCTACTTCGATGATAAATCAAAAGCGGTTTGTGCCTCAACTCTCTGAGACTGGTCAATATGACGAACTGTCACAATATTAATTTGAATATTAACGTTAATTACCATTCTGATTAATTATATTTTTCAATAAAATATCCCTTAAATTCGTTTGTTTGTGATTTAATCGTTCCGGGAGTTTCGTCAATATTTAATCCCGGAGGGATTAAATGTGACACTTTAGTACCTGTCACAAGGGAGTGAAGTTGTCACTTTAGGCCCGGAAGAACGAAAAATTTATTATGAACCCAGTGACATTTTTATAAGAATCTTAATTATGACATTCCTTATAAAATCATGACAACTCTACCCATGCCAACCATAGTGAGGGGTGATCCTTATGTAGGGTGATTTTCACATACCTATGTAAAAAAATTTGGGGTGTGAAGCGGAATATATGACCCATTTAAGCCCACTTGTGTGTTGGGGCAAAGGTTATTCTTATCTTCCAAAAAATCATATCTATTGTAATTCTTGGACGAGACTTCCTTGATTATTTTTGAATTTCCGTAACTGTGGTTATTAAATCTCAGATGTTCATTCGTACGAACTTTCAAAGCCATACAAGTTCTACCAATGTAACTAGCGTTCCAAATCTAAAAAAAAATGCTCCGCCCTTGTGCCATCTAGACTCGTCCGCGTGCCAATTGAAGCCAAATGCTGCTGATAATACTCGACATTAGCGAAGACATGAAAAACGCCAATCCAAGAAATGGCATCGCGAGCCACTGCTAAGAACACTCTTCGTGGTCGGCGCACCATCATCGAGACTATGTGACTTCTTCGTTGTCCGCTGTTGAAGGGACTCTTTGTCAAAGTGTTTGTTGGTTCCTTGGCCGAGATGCGCTGGGATATCGCAGTTTTGGCCGTTGTCGCTTTCCTCTGTGATGGTGTTAGGGGTGAGGTGGAATGCTGCGATAGGGGGTTGGCCGCTTGGCAGGGGTCGTGGTCGGTTTTTCCCACCGCTGCTAGCTGGTCGGTTGCTACTAGGATACCCATGGAAACAGGTGAGCGTCGGTTAGGCACGTGGTTTATTCCTGACTGCAGCTTGGAAGGAAAGTGGGAATGCGCATGAAGCTATCGTATGTTACTAATTCGTTGAATGTTTCAAAATTATATGTTCATGTAGTTTCTTAATAAACGTCTTTTAATAATATTGGGAAAGTCTGGTATACATAACCACAATACAAGGCATAAAAACAACTTATTGCAAAAAAAATTACAACAACACTTTCCACAAAAAATCACCTCTGATGACTGGAACTTCAATATTTTTCCTGACAGTATTAAAAAATAGTCCTACGTACGGAATCTTCAAAGGTATGCTAAGAAAGATTTTAACTAAACATTATTCTTATAACTTTGGGAGAATTTGACGTTTTTCTTTCGTGTCAAACTATTTTATTATGTATATTATAAATTGAACCATGAATTTATATGTAAATGTTATAGTACAGTATACAATTTTTGTATTTTACACCTGTAAAGACACGTCCAATCCATGTATAAAAGGAAAATGGATTCAATAAATTTGATTTGATCTGTCTCGAATAATCGTATCTTCATTCGTTCAGCAAAATATAACATATATTCATCAACAATGTATGCGTAAAGGTGTGAACAAATGAGACGAAGTTTAGCTATAGCTATTCTGCCACTTGACTAAAACTAAAACAATAAATAAGTGAATAATTCTAAATATTCAGCAATATTTATGCATGCTACTTGAATAATAAACGTTTTATTACTACATAAATGAAGCTATGACAGGACACTTTTCAAATTGAATCCTTATACACTCCGGTTGACTCTAATTGGTTTTGGGTTGATAGTTAATAATTTGAAATGATCAGGCAATTCATTTTTTATTGGACAGCTTTGGTGCATGGTGGAAACTTTTTTTAAAAATTGCAGTTCGATGTTTAGGAAGTATAGAGAGCAAGAATTCTTATACTGTGAAGATTATGTATATGATTTAGTTCTTTCCCGATATAACTGGATGCAGAGGTTTCTAGAATTTAATGAATGAATTGGAATAAAAGAAATATTCTTCCATTATCCATTCTGAGCCAATTGAGTTCTTTGAATATTCAACTTTATGCTCATTTGACCTACTGTTCGTCTTTATGAAACACACTTTCTGATTTTTTTTTCTAATTGAGAAATTGCCTTTGTCATTAACAGGATGATATTTTCAAATATTTATTCATCAGAAATATGCAGGTTATCTTGATCAAATGTTACAGAATCTTACTGTCCAAGGAAGAATAATTGCTTATTGTCGTATTTTTATTTTGATAATGACGTTGCTTCTCAATCACATTCTAGGTTATATTGATTGTATTGTTTAAAGAGATTTATTACAGGAACTTATCTTGGAGGGTCAATATATCCTTTTCAAAGATAATTGGTCTAAAACAGACATTCAAATTCAAAATGGTGCTTACTATTAATGATCTTTTTTTAATATAATGATCCTATATTCCTTATGTCACTTGAAAAGGGATCTGGATACTTTTCACAGTTGAGTGTTATGACATTTTATCAAAACCAAGCCATTGCCTACTATGTGACGGTTATTTTTTAGGTTTTAACTAAAATTATCTCGTAATCGAAGCTTCAAAACAATATTTGAAAAAGGTTACTATTTCTTCTAATTTAACAGGAAATTTAAAACCAAGTTAGGATTCCATCAACTCATTTGGGTCAGTTCTCCATCCATTATCATAGACCATCACCCTGTAGATATTTGTATCCTAAAGCGATCTAAAAAGCTTTCAAATCGACCGGTTCAGGCTGAAAATATGATTTGGTTTATCCAAAATTGCTTGTGGTAATTGAAAGTACACTTTTCTCACAGCACTCACTGAGTTAAATGGACCGAAAGATATGTATTCTTGATAACTGTACTGTTAATGAGGAATGTGCAGAATAACCATATTTCATAGAGGAATTTGATCGCATTTTGTCACGAGTTTCTCCGATATACCGTGTTTTTGCATAGTTACGCATAAATTCGTCAACAATATTAAAAATTGAGCTGAAAAGCACTTTACAGTGAGTCTCCACCTTTTCGGTATATATGTTGATGTATCATTATCTTTATATCGAATAAAGGCATTTATTATTATTATTATTATTATTAAAAAGGTAAAAAAAAATCTTATTTTCCTTCTGACAGTTGAAAATAGTATATTATGATACAAGTTTTATAAGACGCTATTTTGTCGCACGCGTTGTTTGTAGTACGAGGAGTGAAGCGAGGAGTGCTCCAAGTGAACAAGTGCTGCGACAAAGTGTCTTATAAAACGTGTGTCATATGCAATTTTTTTTATTTTGAATTGATTTAAAGAAAAAATGAATTTAATATCGATACATAACAGAAACATCTTCGATTGGTAACAATGATGACATTGAAATAATTAAAATCTGACGCACAAGCGTAAAGCCCAGTTTACAGTTGAGCGATTTTGATTATTGCAATACCAGCGGTGGAAAAATCAATGTTGTTATTGTTCTCATTGGTCAATTTGAATCATATTACACTATGAATTGAAATTTATCAATAAAAACATTGAGTTTTTCACTGCTAATATCACCAAATCCAAATCGCTCAGAAGTAAACTGGGCATAGCTCTTCTGACTTTCATTTGACAGTTCGATTGTACCATTCTCCGAATAATAAAAAATGCGTATCGAAATAGAGGCTATTTCGACACGCATTTGCGTTGCACAATGACTTCATTATACAACCAAAATAGAAAAAATATATATTGAATCAAGCTCCCAAATTTTTGTTGAGGTACCTAGATATAAATTCAAATTCCAAAAATAAACAGTGAATAAGTAGTTGATCAATTGATTTGATCAAAAATCAATCACACACGAATTTTGTTTATTCAGAAAATAAGCTCGTTCAATAAACTGGTGAACAGTTTGCTATTTCCAATTTAGAGAACATTTTATTCTTATCATTTATTGGTGTATATGTGGGAAAATAAAAAATTCATATAAACACTTTCAGGCATTCAAAATTCTATGATTCAAAACGATAGGTCATATAATTAATTTCCAATAGAAAAAATTTATTGAACACATTTGTTTCAATAATTAGAAACATGTGCATGTGATAAAAAACTGTATTGGTTCTATATCGGTAAATCACTGCTTTGGATCACCATCATTAAAGAAAAACAATGACAATAGTTCAACTCTGTCCAAAAATTCGCCGAAGCTGAACTCTCGATTAACAGAGCATGAGTTTTATGCACGACAAGTTTGATCTACCTAATATCATTACACGTGTCCCTATAATTTGAATATGAGTGACAGAACACACCACTATTGATATTGTTGAATATAACAGAATCGGCAGAATCATATCATTACACGCTTCGTTGCACAATTCCAGAATCAATTTCATGATTGTTGTAGAATTGTTCAAGGGTGATGTTTAACAATTTTGAGATTATGCTATTTTTCAACGGTGCTCTTTTTTTCTCAGTTCACTATAGGTATGTGAATAATTAGACGTTCCTCTTCACCATACCATTCTGCTTTCTAAGGATAAAAGGCGTATCCGACATGTTTAAAAAAATGGGTTCTTTTTAACGTATATCTTCAAGAATCAGGAACTACTATCACATCTTTTCCAGCAAGATAAATAGATGTATATTTGATTTTGAAAGAGAAATTCGCATCTAATATAAGTCGTATGGAAAATAAAAATGGTTTCACCAACATTTGCGGAAGAAAAAAGTCGTATCTGCACTCCTCTGAGAGAAAACATGATAAAGACATTGGGTGATATGATATTTCAAAATAAAGTGATATTTCGACAAAAACTTGCTGAAACTAATTTAGAAATAGATAATATTTTTTAGTTTATAATTTTCAACTACTAGGATCTTGTAGTGGCTTCAAACTTAATTGTTTATTCAATTTAATCTTATTACTTTCTGTTAAGCGAATAAAATACAATATTCAGTAGGAAAATGCGACTTTTTTATCAGTGTTTTTTTATGTTTTCGAGAAAAAAGGCGTATCTACATACTTATATTATCCTGGTCCTCATTCGAAAAAATTAAGAATTTTTCAAAGTGAACTGTTAGGATCAAATAATTAGATCAATAACACAATTTAAAACATTTGAGGAAAAATACCAAAAATTTAACAACTTTCATGCAGACACGCCTTTTAAGCCTATCACAGGGTGATTTGTCCCAATACACGAAAAATGAATCAGTGTGTTGTTCCTAAAATACTTTGAATCATTTGCAAACGGTACAAAACTCGTTACTAAAAATATTATTGAAAAAAAACTGGCGCTTCTCGACTGAAATACTTTACCAAGAAGCGAAGGTAATGAATTTTAGATACCTGTACTGCTATCAGTGTCTGATATGGATATTTTTAAACATTGACAAATATAGAACAACCGCACCCAGACTCACAAGATTCTCAGAAAAATCAAATATCCAACTTCCAATTTACAGAAAGAGCCATACGCAGAGATTTGTTTTTTCTTTGGTCCGAAACTATACAACATCCTTCCAACAAACTTGAAGAAAATCAATAACTTCAATAAATACAAAACCACTCTGAAACATTATCTTATCGTGAATCCGGAAATCAATAACATTTTTTGAATATGAAAAACAACTCGTCTTCTTGTCAACACTGTCTTGAAAAACTATCGCAATTTCTTCCTGACATCCTGCCGTCTTCTTTGTATTGAATATCAATTTTACATTACTATATAAATTATTTAACCTCTTTATAATAAGAAGTACCAATTCACTGATAGTCAATCATAAATATTTGTACATTTAATTTTTTTCCATGAATGAGTAGAAAATCACAATACAGGCATTTGTATGCCTATGGTATTTTTTACCCATTTAGGAGAAATCATGCATGTTTAAATGAATTTATCTTCTGTATTTGTTGTACTTCATATTGATTTGAATAAATTTGATTTGATTTGATTCGATGAAGATAGATCGGGAACGTTGAAAAAATCAAATGACCAAAAAAAAAATACGAATTCATCTTCTCAACAGATTTCATCGACTCTGGCAGACAAGGACGCGGAAAGAACAAGTACAAGAAGAAGTTGAAGAGATTCATGCTGCCGCTCCTGCTGGCTTACAAACTGAAGTTTTTCACGTTGGTACCAGTGATGATTGGGGGATTGATCCTGCTGACAGGAGCGACTGGTTTAGCTGGCTTTTTCTTCGCACTGTTCGCAGCAGTAATGGGGCTCAAGTCTGGACATAGTGGTGGTCATAGGACAATAAATTAGATACCTCTAATCCTATTTATTTATTTATTTATTTATTTATTTGCCTATTTATAATTTCATTTGTTTTATTTTTATATAAATTTTCTGTGTAGAATAATGGAGTTGTAGATTTTTAATCGTAAATTCAAGAAACTGTATATTTTATGATTACGAGCATGTTTTTTCCATACTACTCTTCACTCTTCAAAGAATGTTGGAGTCACATATATGTATAAAACAAGAGGGAGACAATTTCAGATCTCACCTGTCAACAGTAATCCAGACTTGTTGCAATTGACTGTTGGAGTCTGATGTTATATATTAATTGATGATTCAGTTATCTCTTCAAAACACAAAATCCTTGTTGACATGTTTCAGGATTTTTTTGACAATTTTTCCGTAACAGTTCTCAGATTCATAGAGCCAAAGATGGAAAAAAGAGTACCCCTTACTATTTAACAATATCATTTCTTCATTTTCATATTTTCATATTCAGGTGATATAGTATATATGTGAAATATCTGCTCCTTCTAGTAGATGTTATAAAAACGACTCGTAGATATCGAGATCACTCATTCCATTATGATTATCTCTGTCAAAAAGTTGATGAATTAACGGAATTTGTTGAAATACATTACAGATTTGGATAAGAAGGTATTGTTCTACAATATAAAATTGCATATCATCATAACATTTTCTTGCCATTATGATCTATTCGACGACCATTGTGAATTCGATTTAGAAGAAATGAAAAAAATTGGCAAGGTCTATTTTGGAATACCCTGTATAATACATACCTATCGCAACCAATCTAATAATGCAAATACCTTCACGATAAACTCAGTAATAATAATATTAGATTCAACATCTTTCAATGGCGTAAGTATAACTAACTGTAACCAGTAACTGTAATGGGTGATTTATATCAGGATATATTGTCAAATGAGGAGTACCTACTATATAGATCATACAGTTTATTGGAGATTGAAACCTAAGTATATGACATATTCATCTTCAATAGGTTTGTATCTACTACTACTGAGTTACATTAGGGAATAAAATATGGTTTTTCCAGGAACGCTTTCAAACCATTTTTTTGGGTAAAATTCATAAAAATCGATTACTTTTCAGACTCACGAATGTGATATTTTTATTATATTGAGTACCTTCCTGAGAAAAAAAAAGTTGGCATTTTTGAATTCCGCATTTCAAGCATGATATGTTCACAAATAGAGAAAGCAATTAACCCAACTTAGATTCATGACACCATAAAATATTTTCGAGATGGCAGATCAGAACCGCCATATTCCTTTTTTTCACGCCAGTTCAAATCAACATTTTTCCCACAAAACTATAACTAATACCAATTATAACTGTTCGACTTTACAACAACACCTCAATGATTATATTTCTTTCCAGATGCAAATCCACGCTCTGTAACACATTCGACAGATTCGGATTCGTTTATATCTAATTGATGTTTTTCGTTCAATGTTATAATAGGTACAGAAAAAACAATTTCCCATTCACGGTTCATTCAGATTATCGCGGATATAAATAAATAAAAACAAATATCGGTACTTCCACTTCATGGCTTGTTGATTTTTTGTGTAGCGATCTGTCTAATCAGTCCAGTGGCATGTGCAGTGGGGGGTTGGATGGTCTGAAACACCCCCCAATGTAGGCTATCGAGCATAAAATTTAGCGACGTTTCACGTGCACTACAAAGAATAATTCGCATAGCTCGATTTTGAAATGTTTTTAAACGGCTCAGCACACTTTGATTCACCAGATAATAAAGCACAGAGTGGCATAGTAGTTGAAATAAAATACCCCTAAATACCAACACCCCTAAATATTTAAATGTCCCAACCACCAGAAGCAATCAGAAGATACACAAATCCATGTCTTCAATATTTTAATTCGAGTAAAATAATAGTTATTTATGTATTAAGGGAATTATGAGGGCCTTAATTACCGATGGCAAAGTTTGCGTCCCGAGGGCCTCTGGCCCGAGGGACAGCAATTGCCAGAGGTTATTAAGGCTCTATAATTCCCGTGGTACATAGATAATTTTATTTTTGACCGATTTTCATAACAATATGTCCATATTTAGAACGCAATAAATGTTTAAATTCATAACCTTTCTGGTATATTTGAATTAGGTAGCGTTGATTGTAGCATTGTTGGTTGTTGCTAGGTTGTCGCTATGTTACATGTTTATAAGCAAACTTTCTTTATCAATCAATGTTTTTCCGTTAAAAACGTGTTTATTTTTTACCACAAATCGACGATCTTTTTCTGATATAATGGAGGATATTATAAAAAAAGCGGAAAAAGCAAGACAATCATTACTTCCATCGAAGAAAAGAATACAACTTATATCTGAAGTGGCTGACACAGAGAAATGTTATGTCAAAAGATGCCAACGAAACTGTCTTTCTGGCATATTTTCAAGAACTGGTAAAGTATTATCAGTATTTTCTGGTAGATTTGGTAATAATTGTATTTATTCGTTGCAGTCAGAAACGTTTAGCCCAAATTCGTTATGGACTAAATGGTCAATGCTCAAATCGATGGTGACCATATATGAGAAAAGAGATATCACCAAGTTCAACGAACTAGAGGCTTTTTTGAAACGGAAAAGTAAGGGGTATAAGCCGAAAAAGTCTGCTGTCTTATCTCCTAAAGATGTCATCAAATTTCTAAAGGACGCCCCTAATGAAATTCATTTATTGCATGAGGTAATTTTTTTCTCATAATTTTCTTTTTCGTTTCTTCATTTCGTTTTATTTGTTATAGGTTGTTCTAATTATGGGTTATTTTGGAGGATGCAGAACTCAGGAACTTTTAAATATGAGTATAGCAGATATAGAGGACCGGGATACTGTTATGGTAGTGAACGTACCGGAAAATAAAACTGGTGTATCGAAGAAATTCACAGTTGTGGATGAAAAAGAGTTCTCTGCTTTGCCTTTATTGAGACTTTATATGTCCTTGCGTCCTGAAGGTACAAAACGATTTTTTTTTGAGCTTCCGACAAAATAAATGTACAACTCAGCCAATTGGAAAGAATATGTTTGGCAAAATTCCCAGCAAAATCGCAATGTATTTAGGATTGCCAAACCCACTAACCTATACGGGACATTGCCTTCGTCGCACTTCTGCTACTGCCCTAGCCAATGCAGGAGCAACTATGACAAACTTAAAAAGACACGGAGGTTGGAGAAGTTCCACGGTGGCAGAGGGGTATCTGGAGGACAGTATTGAATTGAGAAATAAAACGGCGCGTATGCTGTCTACTTTGCCATCAGAAGAGGCAGGCACCTCGACTGTAGTGAACAGCAACAGCACCACCCATAAAAAAGAAGAAATTGTTTCCAGCGGCGGAAGTAATTTTCAGGGAACATTTGAAAATTGTACATTTATTATTTGTAATGACGTGAATAAGGAATATATGTCTTAGTTTTCATTACATATAAACGTTTATAAGCACTTCTTGTATCATTTTCACCTGTAAAAGGTAAGAGGGAGTTTTTGAACCTTAATATCCCAAGGGAGTTATGACCCTCATTATAGATATCGTAACTATGACGATATAAGCTTATAATGTCACTGTCAGAAATAAAAATTATAATGATATTATCTCACACTGTTTTTTTTTTCGATACAGCTTTATTCACATAACTTTATAACATTATATTCCTCGTAGAACAATACTGAACAAGCTTCTCAAGTCGATTTCCTCCTCTGGTAATAGTGAACATGTTCCTCAATAGGCCCAATCGTGTCGTAGTAACTAGACTCGTCCTCATAGCTATTAAGCCCATCCTCTTTGGCCCAAGCATCGTTAAATCTGACCACTTTGACGGGAGCACCGATTTTGCTCCAAGCAAGCTTGGTGTAGCCGACGATAGAGGTCGCTATGAGGCTCATGGTGCTCAGTAAAACGGCAACACTGGACATGACAGCCATGGCCTTGAAGGCTAGCGGGAAAAGTACGGCTTTCATCATCAAGGCGGCTATGATAGTGGCGAAGGCGTATCTGTCTTTTTTCTTCCTGCGGGCTTCTTCCACTTCGGCTGAAATGGGAACATGAAGCCTTGTGAAGTAGGTATTTTACGATGAATTCACTAGGCAGTGCTATACAGGCTACAAAATGTCTTATAAGGCGCGTGCGGTTTGATATTTCTTCTATTTTGATTCCAAGTTTTTTCATTTGTCTAACTTGTGAGAGAGAAGCAACAGAATTTTCGTACAGAGCCTACGATTAATCATTTTTTAAATATAATTCTGTAGGCGCACTAACTGAATATTTCTAATCGAGGATTCGGTAAAAAATTGCAGTTTTCAAAGAGAAACTCACCCTCTTCCACATTAGCTGATGCAAAGGGTACCAACTCACTATCTCCATCAATTTTCTGCCCTTTTTCCAAAATAAATGCAGCTGAACAGAATATAAAACAGCACGAAATGGTACCCAAAACAAAAAAGAGACGCGCACTGAGTTGCATTATGGTATAAAATGCGTTCAGTGCATGTTCATTGTCAACCTAGTATAGTATTATAATCACTTGATATATGTTAACGCTTGACCTATTCTTATAGTGATTTGACTAGAGATGATAAGGAAATGCATGCACTCAGTGGTTTTTCATGTGGAACTGATTAATCACAAACACTGACAGAAATTGCAGAAACTAGTTAAATGAATAGTAATGTGCCGTTTTTTATTCAAGCCCTGGCATTTAGAACATTCCTAGACATTTAATAATATTTCCAAATCTTTTTCTGAATTCAAAATATACTATTTTTCCTGTAGCCATCAGACACTTTCAATCAATGTATTAGATCATCAGGTAATTTGAAATTCTTCATACTTTATATTGTATCACTGATAGTCTGTTGCACATTGGATTGTTCCATTACCTTCTGGTGGTATATGATGGTACAAATCAAACCCTTAATTAGTTATTTCAGTCACCTTTCAGAGGGTTTAAAAAAACTTGGTCTTCTCTATGTGTGTAGAAATTGCCTGCCACGCCATCTGTTGGCTGTTGTTTTACATTCTTATGAAGAGAAATGTGAAAGCATTGCTCGGTGAAAGAATGCTATAGTAATTCTTGTACCATAAGGCAACATTATTTCTTCGCTTTCTTCTAGAACCGTTGTTTTCTCAAAGAGGTCATCAGTAGGCATATAGCAGACGATCTCGTTCCTCACCAGAAGTGATGAGTACCACTTTGAGAATACGTATTTCATCAGTTTTCAGTATATTTTCAGGAATCTAGGAAATATCCTAAGCTGAAATTCAGTTTTCACTGATGGGCGTCCGGATTTCGAAAAAAAGTTGCGAGAAATTTGTGCTGATGCATGGTATATTGGTTATCCTAATAATGTATTCTATTGAATACCAATAATAAACTCATTATCACCGATTTCATGCGATTTTAATTGTCTATACAGTTACTTATAATAATTATATTATCATGGCACAGAAATATCGATTATAGATTGAAATACACTATTCATATAATACCATAAGTTTCTCAATAAAACTGCATCAAACATGGTCGCTTTTTCCACTGGAAAGTAATAATAAAGATAATTCCATTTAGTATCAACGGTATATTTAATAGGAAAATTAATTCCTGCTAAAACTAGAAAAATCCTTGAATAGTCGTAGAAAATAATATCCAGCAATTGTTCAGTTTGTAATAAGTCTATGGTTTGAACTTTAGGAGTGGCATTCTGAATGATGAATTGATAGGACCATTGTACACTGACTGTTTGAAAATATCATCGATCAATTTGAGTATGGGGTCATTTGAATGATGTAGTTCGAATAATGTAAAAATTTGGAGGATTGAAATTATCAACGAATGTCTTGAAACTTGAAATACCTCCAACATCAATTGCATTGCCGATTATACCAGGTGGCACTCAAAACAATCCACTTTGAAAAACTGATTATCAAATGAAAGAATATTAAAACATGTCAAAAATTCATATTTGGGATGACATTTGATGAATTGGATTGGTAATCTATCATCAATTCACCTTAGAAATGAAACGTGCACTCTGTCTTAGAATTGTTTTTATTCTCAGTGGTACATAATCTCGAATATGCAATCTATGTCTTCAGCAGTGTTAACATTGTCTGCTCCATTTGTTTTCTTTGATTGAATCGACAATATTGCCCCAAGTTGAGAATATTATTGGTAGTTCATTTTCCATATTTCATCCAACACCTTTCGTTGAATTCAGAAAAAGTTCAATTTTGCAAGACAATTGAAAAATTCCAAGAAATTTAAGAACATTCATTATACTGCATATTTATTATTCACGACATTGGCATCATATGATGAGTGAAAACGTTAGAAATCATCAAGAGAATAACTTCCGTACACTGTTTCATTTATTGAAGCGATATACACTTACACTATAAATATAGCAAGATTTTTTCTGATCGTCTTCTTCAAGAAAGTAGATTGCAAATGCAGTTAGATCCACAGGTGTGTAGCAATCAAGTAGAAAAAACAGTGAAATCGCTCATGATTTTCCTTTGTACTATGTACCGATCAAATAGGCGCTTATAGAAAAACAAAAAGTAGCACATGTCCTGTTCTCGAGAAAAGAGTGATTCATGAATTCCATTGCATTCGATGTGAAAGAATGAGAATTTCACTGTGGTACAAGAAAACATGTAGCGTATGTTCTTTTCATGTATTTTTTATGGATGCTGCTATGCTATGGTAGATAGTAATATAGTTATCAATAGCAATGTTCATCAAACTTTAAATTTCAGTTTCTTCACGATTTCCTTTCAATTCCAATGCTCATTTCATCTTGGATTTGAGCATTATCAGAGTCAATGAAATATGTTTATGAACTCCGACTTCTTATCATAATAAATCTGAGGTTCAGTGTGAGGTTCTTATTCAATCAAAGTCACACATGTATGAAAGAGTTTATTTATTGAAGAAAAAGGAATACTGTCCGGTAAATTCGTGAGTGTGTCCTGTCAATGTCGCGTCAACAATAAATAATATAAATATCAAAATAAATACTTCAACAAATCATAACAGAAAAACAAAAAAAACGACCAGCGAGTCTCGTCAAAAGTCAACAGTCTGCGTCATAGAATGAAACAAGATAAGCTAAAACTGGCCAGAAAATCGGCCAAACATTTGTACAACAAAACATCGAATCATCCAAGGACCGAATCATTTCGGCGCGTAAGCGTTGTACGCCAAACTCTGCGCCTCCTCAATGGACCTTTTGTCCCAACCACCGCCGCCACTGGACTGCCAGCCGCCGCCACTGCTGCCATGCCCGCCGCTGGACTGCCACCCGCCGCCACCATGTCCACCACCACCGCCGCCGCCCTGCTTCGACCCCAGCAGCTTCTTGATGGCGATGATGCCCGACAGCAGCAGAGCAATCTTTGCCGTGATCAGCGCCTTCCCGGCCAATAAGAACAGCCCCGCAATGGCTATGGGGATGAGCGCCGCCATCTTGGCAGCGATGCCCATCATCATGCCGCCCATCATGCCCTTCATGCCGCCCTTGCCGCCTCCGCCGCCGCCTCCGCTCTTCTTCCTGCCTGAAAACAAAACCACGGTCATTCGTCTGTGGGGTTACGGGGATGTGTTAGCGTTACCTTCTTCGACTCCCAGGTCTTCAGCTAGCTCCCTTCCGGAGATCTTGGGTAGGGAGACCTCCAGGGATCTGGAGCCGATGAAGGTGGTGAGCTTCTCCAGGAGGATGTCGGTGAGGGCTTCGTCCTTGGCGTCTGCTGCCCTCGGCAGGGTTTTTTCCAAGGCTTCCTCGGTGATAGCTGGTCCTTCCTTGGGGGCGTCTGCTGCTTTGGTGACGATAACTCCTTCGGCTACGGAGAACTTGTCCATTCTCCCTAGCCTGTCCAGGAAGGTGATTGCCTTCTTCTTGAGGCACGGAGTGAATCCATCGGCTTTGGAGCAGTCATCGTAGATCTTCAGGGCCACACGAACACCCGTATTTTCCAAACTGTCCTGTGCCAATGCACCGATCACAAACAACGACACTAACACGATGATCTTCATTGTCACTGATGGGCCAACACCACACGTTGATCAATGCCAAACTGATGGTCTTCCCAATCTTTGTTTCTTGTTTTATACCGCCGTCTTGACACCGGGCTGACCTCTCTTTCGGTGACCTGCTAAGAAGAGCTTCACCCTACTCTCTTCGACAGCTATCGGTATGGTGACCTACAAAATTCATCTCGACTTCCCACCTGCCGGTGTTCGAGTATGGGTTCGGTAAGGCCAGATTTCTTTTTCTTCTTAATTGATCGGGGGACAGTGAAACCGATTTTTGAGCGCTTGCGGACAGCATGAGCGGCTGGCTGGCTGGTTTTGGATTCTTTTCATTTTGTGCGGACGTTGAAAATGCAAGTGGTCTAGATATCGCATGTATTCGTTACATATTTCTATAATGTAATGGGTGATTCACGCAATAGAGTAATGATGGAAAGACAAAAACTAGCTAGTCGGTGAGGATTTGATATTACTTCGGTGTCTGCATGAAGGCAAGTGTTTTATGCAATCAACGATTTTCACTTATAAAACTCCAATTATTACTGGACATTTTTTCGAGAACACGAATTTTCTGAAAAACATCCGTGATCGAGAAAAAATTTTCTATTTTTAATTGAAGCCAGGGTGATATTTGGTAAGGAAATATCACACCGAAATATGGCTTGTTATCTGAGAGATAATTCTAGACCAAAACTCAAAAGTTAAGAATACGCTAAATAAAATACAAAATACTGACTTTAGTTACGCAAGATAATAATAACAGTTGGTGGGATAGTAAATATTTTCTTAGAAGAAACTCAAAGTGGTACCTACTTCTAGTATCTGAAGTTAAATGTCATTTAACCTATAAACGTCAAAAACTTTCCAGTGTGATTTCAAGAATTTTTTGGAGTTGATGGTAACGTTACAAAATATAGGCTTTTCATTGGTCGAACATAAAATCAGTGATTTGACAAATGTCTCTTGTTGTGATTTCAACTTTCTGCTATGAATTCAGATTCGAATAGTAAATCATATAAAATTTTGATTCTCCATAGTTGTAGTAATATATGTTTGAAGTCATTGAACCGATTTTTTTCGATATTTCTCATAATCTATGCCCCACTCCTAATCCACAGTTATAGAAGCTGTTTTTTGAGTAGGTAGCAGACGAGGTAGCAGTAATTTTTTCAACACTAAATATCACTGTTGATGATTTGATCCAAATATTGGAAATTACAACCAAGTGTCAGTATTTCTTATAGAATCGATGTAAGTTAGATAAAAATACAATGGTTTTTTGATTTTTCAATAAAATTCAACTCATTGCTCTACGAAATATTAAACTCAGATTCTTGTGTCTTATCACCAGTGATATCAAAAAAATAGATTTTTTCGGACTTCACCTCTTTATTTTAGAGGGAATACCCTGTATATTATTGCATTTTGAGATTCCTGAGAAAATTCTGGAACTCTTTCAGTAAAAGGCTTTTTCTGGATTCTGTGACGAGATAACTTTGTTATTTGGTGAGAATTCTTTTTTGGGTTAACTGGTCTTGAAACTTTCTGACCTACTTGTTCAGAATTCCTATTCAAATTATGCCTAGCGGGCGGCGAGATTCATGAGAACTCATAAAAAATTATCAATGAAGACTGTGTGTGTGTACTTTAAAAATTAATCCCATGATTATGTGGCAGTAATCTAGGTAATGGATACAACTGTTGGAGTATTGTTTGAAGAAAATTTTGTTGGATTCGTATTAGGTGAAATGGAAACGTTGAACATCAATTAACTGTTCAGATTAATTTGTTGGGAAATGATCTGATAATTGAAATTTGATACTCCTAGAGAAATCAAATGATAATATTATCGAATGAGAAAATGCGTAGAATAATCATTATCCTGAAACGGATGCTCCAGTTTACGTATAAGCAACAGTCTTTTGAAAATATCATGTTTCAAATTTCGTGTGATTCTACATACAACCTAATTCCTACCTTGTTTTTGTCAACCCATCAACAAACTCTAATTCTCAGAACCTACCTCAAATCAGCAAGTTTGACATATTTTTCAAATTACAAATTGACATGGTTTGTTTTTTCTGATGATGGAATAGGTGGAAAAAAGCGAAACCAAGAGCTAACACTGGAATCCGTATCAGCGAACATCCACACAATATTATTTGCACTCTGACATGATAAATTCACATCTTTAAGTCATAATAAACTGTAATTTTTTTTACTAGAGTGCATTCGCTCGTATTTGTTAGGCACTCGTACAGATCCATAAAAAAAGGAAATATTCATTCACTGTTGCTGATGAGTCGTCCATAGGAGATCCATTAGAATATCATTTCACTGCCTGCTTACAGATTTCTTATGGATATCCATTCTATGTACAAGGATATCCCCAAATGAAATGGACTCAATATTATTATTATTTATTGCCTCAAAACAAAGTTACACCAAGAGTTTTATTTGTGAACAAGAAATAATTATAAACTCAACCTGAATATCTACAAATATTTTGGTTCAACGTTAACATCATTCACTCAGAATAAATGATCTTAGTTTCATTAACGACACCATCAAGATTGGAAAGCTTATCATAATAGTCCTTGAACAACTGTTTCCTGTTTTGTTCTGATATTTTGAATACTTATAATTCCATAGCTCCTCAAGGCCAAAAATAAACATATTCCTGATCTGTGCGGCCCTGTTTTATATCTGATACATCGACCATACGAACTTGATGCTCGAAACAAAAATTAGGATACATCGAGGGCTCATACTGAGTACTTTTTTCAGCCAGTTCAGGATTAATTTGAATACATTTCGACCATATTTTACAATTTCAATATCAAGTCGTATTGAACCTTCTCAAGTATATCTAAATATTTCAAACTCCAAACTGGAGCACAATCAGATCGAATACTGAAAGCTAGATATTCAAACATTTTTATTCGAGTTACTCCTAAGTGTGAAACTGAACCGTTGATTGTTGAATTTGAATGGGTCAACATTCAGTTGAAAGCCTCCCCTGGACTTGGAGCGGATATCCATAGGATATTGTTGATATTGCTATTGGGAAACCAGCATGGATTTTGAGGACTGATACAAGCTCAAATTAATATCGACATAGCAGGTGGTAGATGTCAGTTTCTAGACAAAATATTATAATATCAGTGTTTCAACCTTTTGGTGTTAATTGTTGTGAAAGGTGTGATATCGCAATTTCTAATCCACCAAAATCAACCGTGGATGGTCCACTTCAACTTGTGAGTACTTTATCGGCAAGCTAGCAACGAAAAGCCGGCTGGCAGGAATATGAAAATGGTGAAACGAGTTTCGGCATATTCCGTCAAATTCCTCGCCGATGAAGCTGGAAGTGAAAACACCACATCCTGAAGACTTTCTTTGGTCAAGGTTGACGAAAAAAATATTTCACCTTGCCCATATTTATTCAACTTTAACGGTTTATCGTGATGAATCGGAGACCGCACCCATTAATATTTGCTGAATTGACGACCATTTCACCTGTTTCGATACTCGTACATTATCTCGTATCTCGAACTGTGCGAAAGATTTATGCACTGGATTCCTAATGGTTTCATTTGACCTGTAGGATTTAATTTATTTTCTGAATCCAACTTTGTATCACAAAATAAAACAATGCTTACTGTCAATATTTGATTCTAGTCAAATGTCAGCGCTTGCAATAATGGTTATTGAAATTATATTGTCTATTTTGGTTTTCTAATAAAATCATTTTAGACCAGGTCTAAGGAAATCATTATGAAAGGCAAATGCGTATCGTAATAGCCTCTGTTTCGATACTTGTACCATAATATACTATTCTGCAACCGACTCAATAGTCGTCTAGTTCTATAGAAGTTGACGTTGCTCATACTGACACAATATTTATATCAAATCACACCCCTCATTTTGCCTAAAATGACAAAAAATTTCATTTTGTATAGGAATAGTCACCACTTCTTATATCTAACTTACAACTAGAACTAAAAACAACATGCAAAAGGATTGAACAATATGAAATATCGCACAGACACAGTAGTGTATAAATCAGGCGTTTTTCAAATATGAAGATTTGAGGTCCAGTGCATTTAGAAGCATTTTGAGTTGTCTTATATTTGGCAGCTTTGACATAATACCTTCCGTTTCTGACGAGTGTCCTTATCAAAGTCGGTTTTATTGGTGAATAGACTTGTGAGAGTTAACTTTTTTGATTTATAAAAAGAGTAGGTACACGAACTTTGCTCGGGAGTGTTGAATATACACCACAACATTGCCTTTTCAATAAAGACTTTTCTACCCATTGTTGAGTTTCCCCACAAGCAAACACCATAGACTAGACCCAACCTGAGCATAATACACACTGATGAGTTGGTTTTTATTCAAAAGGACTCTTAGATTTCTAAAGAAATAAATGAGTGAGCACAATCTGGAAACCAGATGTTTACAATGTGAAATCCAATTCAGATATTCATACATTTGCATACCCAGGAATTTGATACACGTTGTTAAGCAACAATTTTAGCAATTTTCAACTCCCAGGATTTGAAAACGAGGCACCTACTTTTTGTAGCATTGTGATATGATTATGGAAATTATTCTAGAAATAATCAGCTCATTAAGAATAAACAACATATAGGTATAGTATTCATTATTCAACAAGAAACAAATTCATACGTATGTACGGGTGGCTGGAATTCGAGCCTCATCATTGGAAAATTCCGAATACTTTCGGAGATATCCGAAAAAAATGGAAATTTCTTAAAACTGTATTTAAAAAAAATTAAGTTGATGATGTTTTCCTGAAGACGAAACGTCGGATTTCAAATTTGATAACGCTATCTTGTAGAGAAGAAAAAGTGATCATGATGAAGTGTTATTCATATCGATTGATTTCCTCAAATAACGCCAGAAAAAAATAAAAACAGTTTTAAGAAATTTCCATTTTTTTCGGATATCATCGAAAGTATTCGGAATTTTCCAAGTTTCAGAACGGCATTTTGTTAGGCCTCAAATCGCGCAACTTTGCCATAATTTAACCGACCCTGTATCTCTTACGGTTTACGAGATCCCAATGATGAGGCTCGAATTCCAACTACCCTGTACATATAATATTCAATTGATTTGTTATCTTGAAACTACAATAATCGAAAATAGAATTAACCTGTCAACAGCAACGTATACAAAAAAAAGTTATCTTTCTATAAAGCCTTTCTTACTGGGGCAATTGGCCAGCACATTATTCCTGACTTTTTCTAGTTCCACCTTTGTATTGAGTCTGAGATCAAACCATATATATTTAATATTAGCAGCTCATCATTCGTCAACAAGACGGTATCCAATTCTCTAAAACAATTATTCGAATTCTGAAACGGGCATCTCAAATGATGTTTGAACGAAAAATTCAACTATTCAGGTCGGATATCGAAAAGTCCATCTCCACGGTAATCGTGATAACTGCATCTAGCATTCCATTTCTTCGCAGTAATGTCTAACAATCTTGCGGCAGGCATCTCGATAATTTCTCTCGTATATCACGAATCATACAAGCATCGAAAGTATGCTAATGTGGATATTATTATTCTGAGAACGACCTCAAACTTCACATTACCAGTGAATCGCCGGCTAGAGGTCTTTGGGAATCTGATCAAATATTACAATGCCTTGGATAACAGCCAATGAACATGATTGTTCTCTTTGGGCTTTTCGATTGAAAAAAAAAGTGTTTGAAAAGTGTTTTTAACCGCCAACTTAGTTGCAAAGCAACCCTCGAAGTCTCATTGAGACTTGTATGAGTAAGGAAGACGGGGACCTTAGCTTTTTAAGTGTCATCCGAAGCACTAGTCGGTTGATTATCGTTGAGAGTCCGAAGGATTGAAATCTAGGTACCAAGAATGTTCGGTTAAATAAATATTTCCAATAGCCGCCGCGGGTTTTTGAACCCGGGCCCTCTAGACTATGAGCTAGTGCTATATGCTAGCGCTATAAGCTAGCGATTCAACGCACTCGATCACCAGCCCAGATTCATAAAATAAAGCTGATAATATGGGATGTGTTATATAAGAGAAGACAATGTCAAGATACATCATAAGGCTGATTTTCTCAACGTATTGTCTGATTTGTCGAAACTCACAAAAATATGATTGACTTTGACCAGATTTGGGATGATATGATTGATGGATATGTCACTGATAGCCCACATCCCTTCGAGATACATTTAACTGGAGGAATGTATCTTCAAGGAAATTATTTACCCTGATTGATACGGAAATTATTCATTCTGATATGAGTCTTGAATCAGTTTTATTCAGATCAACCTGCCAGTAATATGGCTATTCCTGTACCTACACTTGAACAACTTTTAGACTTAAAGGACCCTGTATGAGGATTACACCTACCTACCCATGTATCACCTAAAACATCATTTCTCTTTGAGTTTGAAAAGGGGAGTTGATACGGAATAATTGACGATGACTTTCAGTGATGATAAATCATCATTACCTCATGGTAAAAAAACTCCACAACGATGACAATGCAGAAGAAGAAGAAACAAATGAAACGAAGAGTGACGTTAATGTTGCTGGATTCTTCGAGGCGGAACCAGTCATTTAAATGCGAATGGTGCCAGTTCACATACGAGATATACTAACCTAGTATTTCAAAGCTGATGCAGTGAGTATAAGCGCTCTTTCATAGGAAGACGTTAAAAATAACATTGAAACTTGCACTACTAATAAAAATTGTACCTACAACATGCAACCAGGTTATAATGTTATTCTAACAATCGGAATGTGGTTGATTGCATCTACTGGGTATTCCTGAATGTCATGTCCATATTGAAGATAGTAATTCTTCAGGAATAGTGCTTGTTGTTTGCGGTCTAGTAATGCCTCTGATGCCAATGTGAAAAAATCAATGTCATGTCAAAACATCGTGGTGTAGTGAGAACATTACTGAACTATTCCATTGAACATGTTCAAGTTCATTGATGATTGGAGAAATCGACTTCCTGTTCCATAACAATATGTTGCAAGAACGTTTGAACATCTAACCAATCATCAAGTATATAGGGTGATACATCTGGATATGTGGGAAAACTAGTTTTTCACTGGAAAACGATTCTCCAAAATTTATCACCGATACGATTTGATTCATTATATTAATTTTCTCTCGAACTCTGATGAAAAGGACACTGAGCTAGCAACCTGATTATTTTTATGGTTACCTGTGGCATGGGTCATATCTGTATTCATCACTTTACCGTCTGATACCTGTAATTATCACTCACCAATAACGCTTTCATCTTGTGAATATGGTATGATTTAGTTCCTCTAACCTACGCAAGAATGGATTTCATCGATATCATTCCCAAACAAGTACAGGCTGGCCAGATAAGAATGCAAAGTGCAGTATCTCTGAAACTATTCGTCTGAGAGACTTGTGGTGAAAAGTGTTATAACTAAAGTTACCAAAAGACAATCCTATTGAGGTATCATT
Organism: Chrysomela aeneicollis; assembly: GCA_029955515.1. Taxonomy (NCBI): domain Eukaryota; kingdom Metazoa; phylum Arthropoda; class Insecta; order Coleoptera; family Chrysomelidae; genus Chrysomela; species Chrysomela aeneicollis. The sequence goes on from JARUHQ010000022.1 coordinate 12,051,191, forward strand.
CCCCTACATTTTCATTGGAAAAAGTCATATACCTAATTGCATTTGATTTTTCTCTAGTGGCATCACTTAAAATCAGACACTTTACAAATAAGATGAATTTGATAGACCAATGAATGCTCTTTTCAACGATACCAAGTTTGTTGAAATCCGTTCAGTCGTTCAGGAGTTACAGCTGTTTATTTGAAAAAACATTGAACCACCCCCACCACTTCATTTTAATAGATACGTCAAAAAGTGTCGAGCAAAAATTACTCGAATGGAGCTCAACTTTAAAAGGTATATATTTTACTGGTACGTTTAATAGGCGTATTTCGTCAAAAAATCATTTCAAAAGTTTTAGATGGCGGTTACGCCCCCTGTCGGCCATCTTGGAAACATGAGAATAATTTCCATGATTATCTTTTGGTAACTTTAGTCATAACATTTTTCACCGCAAATCTCTTAGAGATAGAGAGTTTCCGAGATACTGCACTTTGCATTCTTATCTGGCCACCCTGTACAAAGAAGAAGATCACATATTCGAAAATGGAGCAACATTTTAATGAGTTTTCTGTATTCAAAAACGCCAGTCAGTTTTACTTGTTCCGCATTCTCCATATGAACTCAATTTCTAGTTGGTCGCTTTTTTGGCTTCAAATTGAATTTCATGATCATATCTCTACTTCCTTTAATTTTTAATTGGAATAATTAGTCACAGATTGTTGAACTATCATCACAAATGCATAATGAGCTCAATGATTCTACTCAAATGCTTTCTTAAACAAATGCTGCCAATAGTGAAGATTCAATATATCCCTCAAAATCCTTTATATGATGGTCTGAGATGTGGCTTCAGATGAAAAAAATCTGAGAGATAGTATTCCTGCTATTCCAATTGAATATTCAGCAGTGATCATAATATAAGTATATGATAATCTGATCAAATCATTCTCGCGTTGAACTGGGATTATAATTCATTTCAATAATCACAAAACCAACGATATTAATCACTGAAGATGACCCAGATAATCGTGTTTCTCCTAACATTTTCCTGCTTCAATTCTCACATGGCGTGATTTTTTCCTCACCTCGCATAAAAATGAATCTAAATCCTACGCTCTAAAAGAGTCACGCACCCCATAGAATAAAATGGGACTTCCTAACACTTGCTTCACACAGTCTCCAACCATTTCTCTCTGAACAAACATGATCCTGTTAACCCTAATTTCTTTATTTGTGTCACCGCGCGTTTCTGGCGAAAAACTCCCCCCATACGGGGTGCTAGGTAGAATGCTAGACCGGTGTGCCATGGAAAACGAGATGTTCAAGTGTTTCAAAGTGCAGGCGATCAAGGTGGCTGAGAAAGCGGCACGGGCGAAAAGTTTGAACATCGTCAATGGAATTAGACTTGTGGACAATGGGAGGGTGGCCAGAAGTGTTCTGTTCGAGTCGAGCTTCAATGATTCCAAGCTGGAAGAGCTGGATGATGAGAGTCTGAACAACATTCTGGGAAATACCACGAACAGGTAATAGACAGGACGAGAACATCAGATTTCATTTTTCCAATACTCAAAGTCGAAAATTGACTTTCAAAATTGACCGCATAGACAGTGATTCCTGAGGTGGAAAATGAGTCCTATAAAATCGAAATATATACCAGAGAAATGCTACGGGAAAAATTTTTCGAACCATTCCTGAAGGAAGGAAACCTTTATTCATCAAATTGAACTAAGTGGAAGTTTAAAAAAATTAAACGTATTCGAGAAATTGCTTATTAGAGAATTTACCATATTATGATTTGGAAAGCCCTGTTTACCTTCACAAATTATATACATTCAGCTCCAAAAAGCATCCACATAAAATATTTCAAGCATTTATCAGAGCGTTTCAAAAATAGATGGATAATTTATTCATGATAATAAGTAGCGACTCTTCCAATGTATCTAATTATTCTCATCCTAACTAATAGTCCCCTAACTCGGATATTAAAGAAGAAGAAAATAGTACACTCATGGATTTTTTCCAAATGGAAATTATTTTCGAATTTCTATTTCAATTATATTTGCTAACTTGAGATCATTTCCCTCAAAAGCTGACAAGATTATGATATATGCGAGAACAATGATGTAATTATCAATTGAATATTAGAATTTTGCAATGAGATGAATCCTAGAACATGTGAATTACTTTATAAAATGAATTTCTGATATTTTTTTGGGAAATTTTTGTCATTGAAATATGTAACAGAAACTATGTTACAGAAAATATTTGCACTAAAACTATCATCAATTGTCTATCTTTGGAGACCTGCAGAACGTCCATTTCCAAAGACTCGTTCATCCAACGAACATCGAGACTTTGGAACTCATTGCCTAGAGAGGTGTTCCCCGAGGCATACGATCTCCAGAAATTTTAAAAGAACACCAACTCCTACCTTCTTTCCCTTGGTTCTCACGATGTTCTCTGAACATTATAGGATATCAGTTTTCGTGAGAACCATTACATAAAAAAAACGTAACCTAACCTAACCTAACCCTATCTAACCTAACCTAACCCTATCTAACCTAACCTAACCTTATCTGAACTAACCTCACATAAACTAACCTAACCCCTTTCTTCTTGTAGGTTCCTGAAAACTCATCAATTAGAAATCAAAGTTCCTGATCTGATAGAGGAAGGCAGAAAACGCAAGGGCGGTAATAGAGGTGGCAACAACCCAGCCCTATACTGGGCGCTCGCCATAAAAGGTACGTTCCTTGCGGTAGCCTACAAGGGCATCGCCATCATGTCCGGTTTGGCTCTGGTCATGGGCAAGATGGCGCTTTTGCTGACGGCCATATTGGGCTTGAAGAAGCTGGTGAGCAGTGGTCAGGAATCCACCACCTTGGAGATTATCAAGCAACCCAAGTATAGCGAGAGTCACACCCACTCGACTTCCTATGAAGATGATCACCATAAAGCTTATGATAGGAACGATTGGAATGGGTCTACTAGGATCATCAAGACTTACTTTTAGTTTTGATGGGATGCTTTCTTATTCATTTCAATTCATTGTAATATATAGCACTTTCTTAAACGGCCTAGCATATCTCTTCAAAACTCCCCTGCTCTAATGGCTTTTCCCAAAAAAAGACTACCACTTCAGATTTCCATCCTGTAGGTTATGAAATATTTAGTAGACACTAGACACTGGTTCTGAGAATTGATTTCGATGTTAGTTTTATCCATTTTTGAAGACGACTTTCTTCATTTGAATTAAACGACAGTTGGTATCAAAGCGAAAGTTATCAGTAATACCTGCCAACAATCTGATAGTTTCGCCAATAGAATCTCTGAGTAAAAGTTGTATTGGACGTTCAATGTTTATGAACATCATTAGACCACATAAAAAGATACAGCACAAACGAAAGTGAATAGAGACGACGAAACAAATAAAATTTCACAGATGTATAAAGAGTAATGAACCAAAAGTTACTGCAAGTGTCAGGAAACTTTAACGAGGACATCTTCACAATGAAGATGCTTGGGCATCGAACAAGTGAAAGTTTAAAGTCTGTGAGAAATCAGTGACCTACAGAATCCCGACGGTCAAGATCAAAACTTATTTACTCTGCAAATATTGTATTCTCGTTCCTCTCCAGAAACCGATACGACACTCGAATATAATTGAAAAGCTTAGAATAAACATGAATAATTTTTATAGAGATATTCCAGGATATCACATTTTATGTACCGTATGGATTTTGACCTGTGAAATCACGGTCATCACCTGACAATTACATTCCATGACTTGTCCCATGGTATCAAGTCTGAACCTGAATATCTGACGTTAAATTTGTGTATTGACATTTTATGCGACGTTCTCCTTTGTATATTGCGCAATAAAATAAATATTGCAGTACATTTCGAATATATTATATCGTTCATAATAAGAATGAGATTGATGTTTGTATAGTAGAAAGTATTTTCATTGATACACACGGATCTTGAAAGTTCATTGACCCAGTTAAATTTTCGTCAGAGTTTGAGCACTTTGAGCTCCAATTTCAGGAAAATAGAGTTTTCAGAAAGTGAGAAGAATCTCAATGCAAATCATCACCTGTTTCTATCTATCAAGGTTTTTGTAATGAGACCACCGATTCAGATACTTCATGATTATAATCAGGAATAAAAATGGAGATGAGGATCATTTATCGAATTTGTTTCATTGCAATTATGTTGACGTGTTAAACTATAAAACAAATTCGACTGTGATACCTATTCGATGAATTGTGCATTCATTCACAACTTAAACAAAACTCATTATAAACTAAGAATAAATTAACAAATAAATGATACTGTTAACGATTATGATAACAGCTTAAACTTAGTAGCTATAATTGATTATTGACAGCATAGTTAATATAACTAATAAATTTGATCTACCAATAGCGACATTTCATGACACCTGTTCTATCTTCTTGAGCTGAAAAATCAGATGATCATCTGAAAAAAATAAAACAATTGAATGAGAAATTGCTCCATTTGTGATTGTTTCTTCTTGCTTATTTCACATTTCACCCTATAACAGGAGGTATTTCATACTCCTTCATGGACTCAAAATTATTTATTTTGTTACTGTTCATTCTAACATTCGATATTTTTTAATTTTTTTTTTGGATAGAGAGAGGTTGTGTGCCGTTTGTTATATTTGAACTATATTCAAAAGAAAAATGGGCTATGATAAACCAGCATAATATAAGCAAATCTGGTTTTCAGCCTGAGGCCATCATCAAGAGATATTCTGAAAGTGAATCTTGTTAATTTCCTCATTAACTAGAAAGAGGTTGAGATCTTAGGAAATCAATTCATAATATCAATTCAGATACATCTAAAAAGACTCACTAGTCAGAAAATTCAATAGGTACAAGTTTGTAGGTTGAATGTATAGTTAATATTTCCAATACTTTGCTTTTATATATCAGAATGAAAATACCCTTTATTTTAACGTATTGAGAGCAAATGTTCAATTCCATTGTTTTGACAGCGACAGTGACATGGAGCAATAATATTTCATTGAGTCGCAGTATATAACTACTAGGAAAAATTATATACTCTCCCATATTATTTTTCAATTTCATATCGATCAGTTTTTTTTTCTATCGTTGGGACAAAAAATGCACATTTACGCTTTTTTTACTGATAACTTTGAAAAGCACAAAATAAAAAAGTCGCGTCTTCATACTGAATATTATTATTTTTTTAATCTAACAAGAAGAAGTGAGATGGTTTTGTTTGAATCTAATCATTAGTTTCAGCATATTTTTGGCAAGATATCACTCTATTTAGCAATATTATTCCACCCAATTTATTTCATCTGTTTATTTCTCTCATCAGTGGTATTTTCCATTTCCACCATATTGGAGATACGACATTTTTCTCAATCAATTGTCTGTACGACATTTTTTATGGGAGAACAATTTTCATTTCACATAAGAATTTCTCTTTCAGAATCACATATACATCTATTTATCTAGGTGAAAAGGATACGATGGTAGTTCCAGGTTCTCGTAGATATACGTTAACTCAAAATTCTTTCAAAAATGTCAAACGCTTTTTTAATGCTCACAACGGCAGTAATATATTTTTCTTAGTCAAATTGAAGCCAATAATAGCATATTATGATGAAAGTTTTGTTAGACGCAACAAAGTGTCTCATAAAACGTGTGTCATATGCAATTTTTTCTATTTAGCATTGATTTGAAGTCTTTCATCGAAAAAAATTGATTTAATATCGATAAATAACAGAAACATCTTCGATTGGTAACAATGATGACATTGAAATAATTAAAATCTGACGCACAAGCGTGAAGCCCAGTTTACTGTTGAGCGATTTTGATTTTTGCAATACCAGCGGTGAAAAATTGGTGGTTGTGGTGCGTCATTTTGATTCCCAATTCTGCTTCACCAATCAGAAGCTGAAACGTAAAAAGCAAAACGCAAAAAGTTTGGTGGTGAATCCCGCTTAACTCTGCTGACTTTCATTTGACAGTTCGATGGTACCAACCTCCGAATAATAAAAAATGCGTATCGAAACAGGGGCTATTTCGATACGCATTTTCGTTTCATAATGACTCTTTTTTTCAAAATAACCCAAAAACCAATCGAATACCCCTTGAAATGCTCATACTTCATAAACCTGAATTGTTATCCGTGGAAGCGGTCCACTGCCCCTTGTAGACGACATTGTGAGCGTCCTCCAGACTGCGATGCCACCCGCCGCCCCCATAACCCCCACCCCCACCCCCATGGCTGTGCCCCGCATCGGCGTAGACAATATGCTTCTCCTCCCCCCCACCGCCGCCGCCCTGCATCTTTTTGATCATCATGATCAGGCTGAGCATCAGGCTGATCTTGGCCATCATCATCGCCGAGCCGGCCATCAGCATCATCTTGCCCATCACCATCTGCGCCATCATGGCGCACATCCCCGCCGCCGCCATCATCGCCATGCCGCCGCCTTTTTTACCGCCACCGCCGCCGCCGCCCTTCCTGCCTGCGGAGGGACCAAGAAAGGGTTAGCTTCGTTGCGCGTCCAATTGATTGTTTTGGTTATATATACGCGTGAGGAGCACCTGTGTGGGTAGGATGGACGGATGGTACATCTAGCGCCACCTGGTGGTGGGAGTTAGAAGGTGTGTGTAGTATCAACATCATCTCGCCGGCCAATCAACAGGGACTGTCGAATGATTTATAACAAACGTCCGACACAATTAACATTGAGAAGGGCCATTTCCAGGAATATCGGAAAGAATTTTCTGGATGATTTGTGTAGCTTCTGTTTGCTTCTGGTAACATTGGCTTACTCCTATATTGAGGACCGCCGGGTCGCGGACAGTTAGTGAAAAATAAAGTTAGGTTAGGTTAGTTATAGAGACTTTTGTAGCGATCAAAGCTATATCAAAGTGATTTTCAAAAAAGTATTAAATTGTATCACGAGTAGTAATAAGTGGAATAGATGGTTTTTGTAATGGATGTTCAAATAAAACGAAGCCGAGTAGAAATATTGTAACCATATTCAACATTCTCTTCTTTTTTAGTAACATTCGTAATCCATCCTTGAAGAATCGATATGATTTTTACTTAAGTGATATTATTTTTTTGTTAAATGGACCAAAGAGAATAACAATTGACTACTACTGTATTTGATAGTTAGCCAAAGTGATTTGTCGAATAACTATCATTGGTTTCACTTCCATCGAAAGTATTTTGTTACAAATACTTTTCTCAAGTCAGTGTTGTTATATTTTGTCAACCAAGTTGATGCACATTTCAACAAGATTGAAGAGTGAGCTCGTCTATAGTCATCCTGCATGGAAGCAGTTATAGCAATAAACTTCTCATGATTTCGATAGTAATACCGACTTTAAAGGAACAGAGTGTGAGGTTGTCTATCTTGGAGAACATACGAGCTTTAGTTTGACTTGCATTGAACTCCACCAGATTATCAGATTAGAAACTAAGACTAGATCTTCATTAACAGTATCAACCTGTCTCCGCCTTGATGCCACTCTGGCTTCTTGGGATTTGATAAGGGCTTTAGAGGAAGGGTACCAACATCCGCGAAGCTATGGATGGGAGAGAAGGTCACCATTGACCTTGAAGAACAATCAGACTTGCTGAAGAATCGAGATATTAGCCGAAATTCCGAAATAGAAGTCATAATAGGGAGATGGAAGTGGCAATTCTTAAATACAAGTGGACATTTTAGGGTACGAAGTGAAAATTGCGAATTGATTGTTGGATTTCTGAAATAACCAAGTTCTCATAAAGTATCTCACCTTCAAACGCATTTGACAAATTCAACTTGACAGTGCGCGACTTGAGAAAATCGTCTATTTTTTCCATCAGGACGTCATTCAGTTTGGCGCTCCTCTCAGTTGCTTCTTCGGGAAGAACATCGATTTCCGTGGTGTTGAACAAATAGTCCTGATTCTTCTGGATCTCCACGAAGCCTATGGTGATGGGACGATCATCCAGCATGGTCTGGTTGAGGGCATCCAGAGTCCTTTCTTTGAGACACACCGCGGGATCTTTCTTGTGGAAGCAATCCTTGTACGCCACAAAGCCCTTTACGAAGTCCAACACATTCTCACTTAGCACTCTACCTTGGACGGAAAACAGAAGCACCAAACTCAGTAACCTCAAGTGCATCTTGCAGATCTTGGGATGAACTAAAATCCAGTTGGGACGATGAACAATTTTATATGTTAGAAAAAATTGTTGACCGTGTCGTTTTAAATAGAAGTACAGTAAAAGAATCAGCTCGCGAAAATTTCAGACGCTCATCACTGTAATCACATGTTCTCTTAGCCGTAATAACAGATGTTTTAAAGGTTAATGGATTATTTCATGGTCTGAATGGAAGCAGATTATGTTTGGTTTGTTCGATTGAACAACAGTTCTTCTCGAGATATTCATCTGAGGAGATGCATTCTCGAGCAATGGAATGGTAAGTCGGAAAAAAAAGTTCTTGTATACGAAGTTTGATGCAATGAGAATGAAGTTGAAGTTTTTGCATTGGAGTTCACTGTTGATATCCTTCCAGGCAGTTATAACTTTAATAATCATAGAGTTTTGCTTATACAACCACTTATCTGTGGAGGAAAATTTCAACTTCAAGAATTATTTAGGATGAATATGCCAAATTCCGTTTATGAAACTTTTTTTTTTATCCGGAACCCTACTATTCCGTTCTTCGAAAATCCGTTGATTTACCGATATGCCCTTTGGACTGGCAACAATGGCCGTTGCTCCTGCAAGAAGGAAAGTCGATGGAAACTGTGCTGAAGATGGCCTGCAGGTGAGGAATCCAGGTCGCATCTGTCAGCAGATCAGAGACTTATTGATGTGTGTTTGAATGAGTACGTGATCGATTTTGCCATAAGCGTAGTTCACAGGGGGAAAAACGGATGTGAAAAAGTCAGCAAATGTGACATTCGAACTTAGATTTCACAAGATAGACGGTCAGTGCCTAGCACGAATTTGTTCCTGTACAGCTAAACTACTCTTTTTGTATCAGATGCGTCATTGTATGAGTACTTTCGGCTTAGCTCCTGAAAAAAACCTAGGATGAAGCCACTGTTCTCTGGACTCTTTTATGGAGATGGCAGTTTTCTTTTCTATCTACGGGACAGTCAAGTTTCTTCTTGGAAAAATCCTGTCCGTCTATATTTTATGTTTGTTCTACGATGAAATGGAATGTTGTGCGCTTACTACATGATGCATACATAATTATGATTTCATGAGATATGTTTCAGAGGGATCATTATGATTGAAACATTTTTCAGTGAATAAATTCCCGAACTTCTGAATCATTTCTTGAGATTGTCATATAAATCAGTCGCTAAATGTGGAGGAATACATAAATCATCTGCAACTTGAGAAAAAATCAAGGATATAAAAAAGCGAAGATCATAACAGGAGACTCGGTTAAAATATTTTTATTGGAAGCTCCAGGCAATCATTATTCAATGACAAAGTTCAGTGCTTGCAGTAATAATGCAAATACCCTGTTTGGAGGGAAAACCGAAACGCACTCCATTCTCGGAAGATCAAAACATCATTTCAACCGAAAGACAATATTTGTGTCTCATTACGGTCATAGACTGCCATGTATATATCCCGGTTGACTTTAGATTTCCCCTCATAAATTGGCCTCCAGTCTTGAAATTAAAATTTTAGAGCTTTGTGTCGTAATAACTGCTTGTGATAATGTTGTTGGGCCGATGCCTCTCTATCTGAATCAACAATGAATTCTTTCGGATATATCGTTAAAAATTATGTATTCAGCAACCGTATGTTGTAATTTCACAAACAGCCAGCACTCTCTTTCTTCGAGCATCCGTGTTTGAACTTTCCATGGTCATTGTCATTGCAAAAGGAAATGGCTAATTGAATGCCACACTAAACAAATTTCGATTATTGTGATATGAACAACGTGTTGACAGTTTGGTGAAACGCTCAATTTCTAGAGAAATAAAACTTGGCTCTCTTATTGTCTTCGCGCAGTTTCAGTGTTGATTGATAACAACACGTACATGGGGATATTTTCTTGTTTAGTTTCAGTCCATCATTATCAAGAAATACATATTGAATGTTGCCAATAAATGCATTTTATTTCTAATTTTGCATTTTTACCCCTTTTTCCACTAGGATCAGTAAAATTCACAAGTGTATTGAATTTTGATTCAAGACACTTGGTGCGAAGGGTAAATAACCTGGCAAAATGTTAAATAAAAAGCCTAACACTACCTGTTTAAGTGTTTAATCATACACGAATAATATAAATTCAATAAATATCTAGGTTTCAGGCTTGTATATAATTTAATAAAGAGCTGATCACAGTTTCAATACAAGGAATAGTTCACATGGGGTACCGTGAGAGAAAAAGTAAGTGCTCGTCATAGCTTTGCAGATGATGACAACGTGTACCAAAAATAGTCATCATGGAGTTGAGAACATTTCAATGTTAAAGATCCGAACCTGTTCTGTTCAGCTGTGATAGAACCGTTCCAGTGCTTGTGCACTAGAGTAATTATAAATATCGGTTCACATAAAATATAATAATTGAATGAAGATTACGTTATGGTAACTGTTATGAGCTTTGGTACCACTTTGTCCTATAATTCAGAATGACGTATAATTATTGAGATCTTCAATGATTTAATGCTCCAGATTTTTTCACCGTTAGGCTCACATTCTTCATGCTGAGAGACTTTGTTCAATGAATCAGTTGATATCGAAAAATCTTCTCGAACTGTTGGGAAGAACTCAAGATGTGACAAATTCAACACATTCACCACGAGTTTGCTTAAACTTCTCGAACAAACTCTAACCGTTGATCTATAGCTCAATTTTTTTTCTCTTTCTCATCCCAAGCGAAATTCCTTCCAGTTGTCTTCACCTCTTCAGCAGACACAGTATCTATAGATTTGGCAATATCTGGGAAGACTTTCAGCTGATCGGTCTGCTGTTCTGGCATCCCTCTGTAGAGAGAATCCCCATACTCTTCTTCTGGATATCTGAAGACAAAATTCAAGTTCATATCAGCTAGTTTTGGCAATTTTGGTTAGCATTCAGTTCTCACCTAGAGTAACCATGGAAACCCGCACCATGAATACCTCCGCCACCATGGACTAATCCTTGGTGGTAGTTGGGGCTGTAATGTTGGGTTTCGTACCCATAACTTGGTCCGCTGCCAAGAAGAAGAGAACCAAGTGCAAGCGCACTTGTTATGACTAGGGCCAGCTTGCTTATGACGACGGCTTTTTTGGCGAAAAGAGCCAACACACCAAACAATATCGGCACCAGACTGGCCATGTTGAATTTGAAGCCAAGCAGGAATGGCAGCAGGAATGATCTAGCCAATAAACGACCTGAAAATAGAAATCAGACTGTTTCATCGATGATTCAATTCTTTGATATGGCGTGACATCTGCTAAAATGTTTGTTAGATGCGGGATACCTTAGGGACCTGTCTTCGGGCCATTGATGTTTCATTATATATGTAAACGGTATTCATTGGGGGGATATATACTACAGATTGACATCTATGGGAGTACATTATGGTTTCTTGTCAGCAAAGATCATATTCATTATCATTAGTTGAGATAGCTCGACGACTGTATAATATAATCTTTGCTCGACTGCAGCCTATTTTTGTTATGAAACAATACATTTTTTGTAGCCATCTATCGAGATACAGTTGAACTACTCACCGGTTCCTGCTTCTTTCAGCGAATGCACATTCAATGATTCTCTTCGTTGATCGAGGACAAACTCTAGTATCCCACCAGTACTAACAGATGGCGACACACGCATGGCTAGGCCAGGATACAAGAAGGCCATGTCCCATTGCATGTTTCGCTTGGAGAAGACGTGACCGAAGGAATCTACTATTGTTCTGTAATAATTGGAGGATTTCTTCTAAATAGAGGTTGGCAATGGTATAATTTTAGAAAAGTAACATAGGTGGCCATGGATGCATAAACTTGACATCAACAGTATTTTTATTAATTCTATTTCTTTATTCTGTAGATATATTTCTTATTTACATTCATGTAGTTTCATCATTCATTGTTAATTGTTTTGCTTGATTATTTTTGTCATGCACTCGTATATTCATGCTGTATGAATGAAATTATTATTTTTTTCGACAATAAAGCAAGTGATTTGATTTGATAATGATGCACAATTTGATAATCACCGAATATCTGTCTATGTGCTATCTGAGAATAATTTAGTCATCTTCCGTAGCTCAAAATCTGTTTTTTTAAATCACACTTCAGAAAATTACCACAGATATATATTTGTCTTCTCACTGATTACTAAAATTCAGTTATCCCAGGTGTAAACGATTTCTGAATAACACCTTGCAGATTAAAAAGGTTGCATATCTGAATTTCCCAAGCTGCCATTCTGGGCATATATATCCTCATATATTCGTGAACAAAATATATGGATTTAGCCCATACCTCGAACAATGTTTATTGCTCGTGACAAGATTAATGTCCTACATGTTTGGAAAGCCGTGAATATTTCCCTATTCTCATATCGTTTGTCATGGAGGGAGCTTCATGAAAACAGTAAATTCTGCACGGATTTCAAGGTCAGTTTGGGATTCCAGATTCCATTTTTAAATCTAACAACGTCGACTGTTGTCAACTTTCCGATATTGCCATTAAAATTTCTTGGAAAGCAATTCGAATTTCTTTTTGAAAGTGGTGGAAAATGGACTATTCAGACGGGGTCTTATGACTTTTGATTCCTGAAGCAAGAGATTGAGGCTGGTAATATTTATTAAATAGATTAGTGTCTATCTATGAAAGGCTAACAATATTTCAGTATTTCAGCTTTTACATTATTTATTCCAAAAGTAGGTATTCGTTCGAATACTTTGCAAAATTTTATCAAGATTTTCCAAGAAGCTTTTTAGATGATAGTTATTAGGAGTACATGTTTAAGATATGCCCTTCTCTCACATATAGTTGATGATAGTACATATTTGATTGCTTTATTCCTAATAACTTTTGAGATCTATAGATTTTAGAGCATAATCATCAACTTAGTTAAAAATAAACAAAGTTTACACCACAGAACTTTAATTTCAGTCGAGGAATATCCCAGGAGATTTTTGCGATTCATTGGTCTCGTATGGTATGAATGAAAAGAATTCCGCAGTACAAACAGAAGCGAAATACATTTTATCTTAGGTGTCATCAGCATCTCGAGAGAATTTACTACTGCGAGGAAATGACAGATGAATAAGAATCTTGATTTCTCAACGGAATTGCCTCTCATGGCACCGCACTAATTTTGGTTTGCAATCATTCTATTCATCCATTTAAATAAGTTTGATAGCCTCGACTTTTTCTCTAAATGAGGAAAAAGTACCAATATTCAAATTTGTGTTTCAAATTAGAAGCTTCATTCACAATCTGCGTATAACGCCATGGATTGTTTGGAAAATCAGAGATTGAAATTTCCCGAAAACGAAACATGTACGTACAGTATTTAGTTATGCGATGTATGTCCATCCATATTTCATTGTTTCCTCATCAACATATATTCCACTCCAACCGATATTGTTCAATCACAACTGTATTCACTAGGGAAATTATTGAAGCTTACTGAAACGCGGAAAATAAAGAATATTCATAAATTTCTGAGAATCAACTAGATCCAATACAATGTTTCATGATGTTCTGAAGTATCTACTTTTTCCAAAAAATACCGTATGCAAATCGAAGGTTAGTATTGTTGGTGAAAATTGCGAATTCATCAATTCGAAATTCACGCTAAAACATCTGCCAGATCATGGCGGTTGCTCGTGACGTCATTTCTATCTTTGTCAACAGTTATTCTAAAGTGAGTAAAAGGCGATAAAACACGAACAAGTTACTTATTTCATAAGAAAACAATGCAAAATAAGTGGATCAATTTTGACCGTCGGAATCCAACAGTCTGAATTATCCAAATCATTTCTGTGAAGATCACTTTGACGTGAGTTTTTACAAGCTGTCATCTCTCATCTCTCATACGCTGCAGAGCGCCTACTCTGCAGCGCATTGCTGTATTTGGTAGTTTTATTTTATAAAAAAATCAATATAGAATCATTATTCATCATTTGATGAATGAAATATTTTACTACTGTCAACAAGAACTGAGCACGACTTCAGCACGAATGAATTATTCATTCTCCACCATCGATAATTGCTCCATCTTGTGAAAACAAAAAACGCGTACCTGACTCCTAATAGCTATATTTGTATCACTAGGGAGGAAAGTGACACTTCTTCTCCATGCAGGGGGAAAATATAAAGAACGTTTTCACATTCCATTGGGGGTATGGAAGAAAAAATAATTCACCTGAAGCTTGAAGGATCACCATCGGCAAAGTTGTAGTTGTCCCTGTACTCCTGTCCGTTCCTAGTCAAGGTCACCCCGTCCACCAAATCGAACTCGGGGCTGGCATCGATGCTCTGCAACTCGGAGATGGCCCCCACCCCCAGGCATCGTCCCAACGAGACCTCAGTCTGCGAAACCAGACACTGTCTGAGGGTGGCACCCATCGACTCCAAGGGGTGCAGCCCCGAGCCATAGATCGTCGAGGCCAGTTGCAACATCGTCGCTAATTGTGCCACCAGCATTTCTGCCAGTTTGGAGTAGTCTGCGAACTTCCCAGGATTGTTTTATATACCTCCTCGATGATATGTTTGAGTGATTCGGACGTCGCAGTGAAAGTGCTCCGGTTAATGATGTGTTTTTGGAGTTGTGTGTCTTTGTCTGGATGGGAACGCTTCGTTCACTGGGTGAAACTTACGTAATGGGTCGATACAGGGAGGGTTTTTCCAAAGATGGGCTTGGTTGCAATGTTTCTTTCAGTTTACACTTTCTTCTGATGATGTTTCAAACATCGAACCGACTGATATAAATGATGGGCATGGCATGATTCTTTCTCAATTGGAATTGTTGAACAGTTATGTCATTACCTATGCAAAACGCACCAATATTTCCTGTAAATCAATGGTTGAAGGTTGGCAAGTTCTCCAGTAGGTACTGTGAAGAGAGCTGATATAGATGTGACAAATACCTAAGTGAACAATAACTGCCACCTCACTAATGATACATTGTATACTTAAATGAACATGTAGACGAGCAAACAAAGTTATGGCAATATCGATCATCCAAAAGCACTTGATTGTGCTGCCCATCAAATTTTTTCGTCTTCCATTAAAGCGTATGGTGTTCGTGGTCAATGCAATCAATTTTCCTAACTCATACAAGTGCCAGAGACTTTCTAGGATTGCTTTGCCTCTAAGTTGAGGATCAATTATTGAAATTATAATGGTATGGATATGGGCTTACCACGAGGTAGTATTTTTTTTATGTTCTGGTTCTCACGAAAAGGGATATCCTGTAATGTTCAGAGAACATCGTGAGAACCAAGGGAAAGAAGGTAAGAGTTGGTGTTCTTTTTAAATTTCTGGAGATCGTATGCCTCGGGGAACACCTCCCTAGGCAATGAGTTCCACAGTCTCGATGTTCGTTGGATGAACGAGTCTTTGGAAAGGGACGTTCTGTAGGTCTTCATAGTGACCATGAAGGGGTGTGAAGATTGAACTGGGCGGATTAATCTCAAAGAGACTGCTAATGTAGGAACGATTGTTGATATTTCATGAGATCATGAAAATATCTATAAAATAGATAAATCGCCAACTTTACTACGGTGTTCCAGAGAAGTGAGAGAGTTTGTAAGCGAGGCATCACCGATGAGACGAATTGCCCTTTTGTGGATAGAATCCAATAGTTTCAGGATATGTTTAGGTGCCGCACTCCAAATTTGGGAATAGTATTCCAGGACAGGTCGGATCTGTGCCTTATAGATCATAAAGCAGCTAACTGGGAGTGAAATAGCTCTTGGCTCGAAACAGAAAACCAAGTTGTTGGGATGCACTTGTGGCAATGGACCTCACGTGATTTTCCCAAGAAAGGTTATTGCTGATAGTAACGCCAAGCACCGAAATGGATGACTTCAATGGTATGGTTACTACTGACTGAATTATGTGAGATCGGCACAGTGAGATCGGCTTTTCTATAAAAAAGACATGTTTGCGTTTTGTTTGCATTGAACTCCACCAGGTTATTAGATCCCCACTCGAGGATTGTTGCTCCATATTTATTTTGTAAACATTTCTCTCTCGTTCATTTCTGGTTCGACAGGCCGATATATAGGAGCCCTGGAAGAGAAAGCGGTATGGAGGGTACTATCATCCGCGAAGCTGTGTATAGGACATGAAGTTGCTTCCAATAAATCGTTGATGAGAAGTAGGAATAGTGTTGGTGCTAAAATTGATCCCTGCGGAACACCAGCATTTATGAGTAGAGTATCAGATGAAACTCCATCGACCACTACATGGAGAGACCTGTTTGAGAGGAAACTAGCAAGCAGAGAACACAGCTGAGGGGGCAAACCATAATATGCAAGCTTGGCGAGGAGTCCCTGATGCCAAACTCGATCAAATGCCTTGGAAATATCTAATGCCATGACCTCCATGTCTTCACTGCTTTCGCAAAACCACCATTATATTATATTATCTATAGTGAAACCTCAACAAAAGCACTTCTGGACTTATTGTGATGCGGTGAAAAAATACTTACATTCAATTAAGACAACTCAACAACTAACATCCTTTCACTAGGTCTCAGACTCATCTGCGAGTAAACGTATCGAATATTATCATGTTTTTTATCCGATATTCGGATTCCATTTATGAAATTTCCTAACCATATAGATGACAAAGCAGTTTATTAATTAATATTCAGTGGAAATTCAACATTCAACAAATATTTTGCATCGGAAAGGGCCATGAAAATAATTGCGAACTTGTTTTTGTGTTCGGCATCCATTCATTCAACTATTGAATTCCTCTGAGGTCAAAACAATATGGGTTTTTATTCGACTATACGGAAAAAGATACAGAATTTTAATGAATTCTTCCTGGAAAGTTCCCGAAAATTTATTTGTGATTCAAAACTGAATTTATCAGTACATGCAAATGATTCATATATTTCCTGAATGAATAATTGAAGGCTTAATTACAAATTGAATTACCTAAATATTCAGTTATTTCCTTGATAAATACCATTTTGGCGCAGTCGTTAGGATCATTATATTTTACGTGACTCTCTACTAATCTCTTCTCATTGAGAAAATTCGAATGCAGCTACTAGAGTTTCGTCATCAGTTGACTCGTGGAATCCAGACGGCAAAACTACAACCTCTTTTTTTTCTCAAATTCATTGCGTTCCAGCTTTTCCAGTGAATACAGCCGTAGTCGCACAGTAAGAACTGAACTGAAGACAATGGACGATTGTTATTTGCTTTCTACTTCCTTTCATATGATATTTCTCAAGCGGATGTCTCTTTGTGCGCTTTTTGCGAAATTGATTGCTCTTTTATCATGGCGAGACTAGAAGAGACAAGAAGAGTCTCGAAAACAACAGACCATCCATCATCAGATAGTCGGAAGAAAACATCTAATGAAGGATAAAAGGGTGAAATAATGATTGTATAATAAATTTATGGCGGGTAATAATTGTCAAGGAATATTGCATGTACAACCAGGATAATGAAGATCTATTCACCACCATATTTCCTTAGCACACCATGATTTAGTGAGGAAGACATGACCCCGTTTTTCGAGAAATGAGACGTGTTTTTGTTTCATCAATTGTTAGGTCGATAGAATAACTATGACATATTTACCAATTATACAGGAGGTGGAACATCGATTCTTCATCGAACTGTAGTAGATTCTCCTAAAAAAATTGTGATGTTCGCCATTGAAAAATCATCTTCTAGAGCTAATTTCAGCTCATAGGACGATCTGTGACACGTGGTGCATGATCCTTTTTTGGCTTTGCATACATTTTTCATACTGGTGTTCGGATTTTCGCTCGGAAAATTAATTTTCTGTCTGTGAATCCACAGCGAATGCATCTCTGCCAAACTGCTGATGGATTATTTCCAAAATTTTCCATACAGACAACACGCGGAGCCAATTTCCTCTAAAGGAAATGTCGAATTGTGATTTATATTTTCCTACTGCAGTTTGGGAAATGCGGTCTGACATTTCATGGATGGTGAAATGATATGTGTTCATGAAATTCGAGAGACTTTTTCTGTATGAAAGTATTGCCCTGCAGACGTGGTGAAAATTTGAAAAGTTATCAGTAAGTTCTGCTGAAACTATATTGGAGTAGTTTTCTGAATTTATGATATTCTCTCAGTTATACTCATTAGATGATGGATTTACAGCCGCCCCATTGCTGGATTGAAATAATCAAGTTTATGTGCAATTTTTATTGAAAAATGCCCAAACCCTTGAATTATATTGAATGCAACAAATTCACTACAATCAATGGTAATAAATAAAAAATAAATAGATACACCTACATAAATAAATAAATACATAAGAACGTACATTCATAGGTGAGTTGAGAATCTTTGGAAACAAATAAAACTTGGGTATATAACCTCAAACAGGCATAAAATATATGAAAACGGTCTCATACATGAATGTAAATGTGGCAACATTGCAAATATCATCACTGAATCAGGAAATATTTTTCAAACATCACCATCCAAGATTAAAAACCACATTATTATCAATTTATCTTCGATAATTGAGACCGTATAAAAATTAATGATGTATATTAAAGCTAGTTTGAAAAACTTTTTAATTTGAATCATCCTGTATATCTGACTGAAGGATGAAATGAATCATGGTTGAAACTGGAAGAAGTGACTAGAAAATATTCACATAATGATTGAGAAGGTATACTGATGAGAAAATATTATCTACGCAGACATCATGAAACAATATCATGTCTCTTTCAAATAGGGCCGTTCAGTTTTCATCATCATACTATTTTTTGAATAGATATGGCCGATACTCATGAAAATCGTTAATTGAACACTATATTAATGTACAACACTACTAGATTTTCACTAATTGAGATTAACAAACCAACCAAACTACTTTACTTCATCTGAAGAAACTATAGTATAGCGAAACACGTGTTGTGTTTTTTAAACTTCAATTAGTGAACATTTCGTAATATTCTATACATAATTTTGATTTCAGCTTCAACACCCTGAATCTATGAGGATTCCCAAAAAACTGAGCAACCCCGTGTATAATATTTCTTGCATAGCCGCACCGTCGCAATATTTTCAATCAATTCGACGTGAAACATTTTTTTCTATTTTGGTTCTATAAAGAAGTAATTTTGGAACGCAAATGCGTATCGAAATAGCCTCTCTCTCGATACACATTTTTTTTAAATCGGAAGTTGGTACAATCGAACTGTCAAATGAAAGTCAGAAGAGTTATAGGCCCACACAGCTTACATCTGAGCGATTTAGGATTTGGCGACACTAGCAGTGAAAAACCCAATGTTTTTATTGGTAAATTTCAATTCAGAGTCTGATCTGATTTATATTGATCAATGAAAACATTAACAACATTGCATTATCCACCGCTGGTATCGCAAAAATCAAAATCAAAACAGTTAACTGGGCTTTAAGCTTGTGCGTCAGATTTCAAATATTTCAATGTCATAATTGTTACCAATCGAAGATGTTTCTGTTATTTATCGATATTAAATCCATTTTCTTTCTTCAAATCAATTCAAAATAGAAAAAATTGCATATGACACACGTTTTATAAGACACGTTGTCGCACTTGTTCACTTGGAGCACTCCTCGCTTCGCTCGTCGTACTCCAAACAACGCGTGCGACAAAATAGCGTCTTATAAAACTTGTATCATAATACCGGGTGTAACAGGATCATGGTACACCCCTCCTATCTCCGTTAGTTTTGAAGGTTATTGATTAGAATTTGGTATATGCCATAAACATAATAAGCGGCACTTTTTGATCTACAAATAATTTGTTTTTCACCTCAGCTTTCACCGGAAGTGGTGCCAATTTCCGATTCCTGAATGGAACACGCTGTATATTATTACATTTCTGAAATCTGCATAATTTTCTGAATCCAATGATACCACATAAGTGACATTTCAAACGTAAATTTTTTTGATATTTCAGTTTTTAGTTTTTCATTCAGGTGTGCCATGATGGCTTCGATTTATTACAATACCGTCTAATGCTAGAAAAATCAAAATCCCGTCAAGACTACTAAATTGCGTTTTTTATGAGCAAATAATAAATAAGAAATACGGGGGTTGCACCATGATCCTGTTACACCCGGCAGCTATTCCCCAAAGTCCTTTCCCTCCCTAACGAAGTTTCCTCGCCCCCCCGCCGTACCCCTTGTAGGGCCCCTCGGGATTGAACGCCCTGTCGAAGTGGTCGTGGTCCTCATAGTGCGGATGGGCCACCACTTCGTAGGTGGAGGAGCGGTGCTTGGGCTCAGCGATCTTCTTCAGCGCCACCAGAGAAGCTATCATCAAGGCCACCTTGCCAATCAACAGGGCCTTGAAGGCCACCAGCCCGATGAATTTCAAGGCCAAGGCGCCCAACATGGCGGCCTTGACTTGCAGCAGCATCATCATGGGTCGCAGGCGGAAGCCAGACCTTCTGCCCTTCTTCTTGCGACCTTGACATTATTGGAACAAAGCACATCGATTTGTTATTCATTGAGAAAAAACAAATATTTTTATTCAGAATTGAAAGAAATTAAAGAATCACAAAAAAATTGTTGCACAGATAATTAGAAAATAACGAAGAAACTAAATTGGTAAATATATCATAACAAAAGTGCGGAGTCAGAAGCGCTGCAATTGAAGAAATCATTAATTGAATAGAAATATTTTTTTCGGCAACCGTCCGGAAAGTACGTACTTTCCAGACGATTTTTTTTTGAGAAAGTGGCATTTTTCCGGCCTAGTCCGGGAAGTACGTACTTCCCGGACTAGGCCGGGAAGAATCACATCGTTGTTGTCATTGTAAATATGAAAATCTTGGTAGTATGGTTTTGATAAATGCAGTTGATTATTACCATAGCAGCAAAATAACGACTGACAGCTATCTGACATAAAATTGGCTAACATTCAAAAATTATCAGATGAAAACAATCAATGTGAAACGGAAACTTTACCTTCTTGTTCTGACTTCAACAAAAGGCACTTAAATATACCAAGCATTTCAAACAAATTGAATCCATTCAATATTAACAATTGTTCTAATTTTAATATAAATATTAATATAAATAAGAATTGAAATGTTCGAAATTTTGTTCTAATAAAGAAATGTGTTACTTTGATTCGTTATTCTACACGGTTGCCGAAAAAATTGTGTACGCAACACGACCGAAAACAGTTTTTTTGGACTCGCAGACTTCCAGGACTCGCTCGTCCTAGAATTTTGTCCACTCATCCAAAAAACAGTATTTTCCGGACTTGTTACGTAAATTACTATTTTTTACATTTATTTGGGAGTATTTTTGAATTTATGCTTATTTGGTATTTATTTTCGAGTCAGTTGGGTCTTTATTATAAAATATAATAAATGTTTCACTCAGGAACTCCTGTAAACCATTGTTTACCGAATTGAATATTCTTCGAGATATTCTTCCTCTAGCCTGTCTTTACATAATCGAAGATGCTTTGCTACATTGATAAGATAAAAAACACTCTTCCTTGGCATTCGTACATACATTTTTACTAAACCAGAAACAATCAGCTGATGTATCCAAATCATAACAATCTTCAAATAACATCAAATGTGCCACTATCAACAGGTGTAAGAGTTTACTATCAAATACCCACTGGCATTAAGAATCAGCCTACACACTTCAAATTTGGAAACCCCATAAAACGTTTTCTCTAAGAATATTTATTTTATGACATTGACGAATTTTTAATGTTCAGTAGTTACGTACGTAGTCTTTATTATATCAATATGCATGTACTCAGACATTATATCTTGACATGTTCTATACCCTAATGGGTCTTTCGCATGGATGAACTGAATCGTACTTCTTCTCGTGTGAAATATATCACTTTCCACATTTATTATGTAATATACTTGTTATGTAATTATATCAAAACCCACCTTCTTCCATTGATCCATCTAGTACTTCGAACGTATCATTTGGTAACTTGTATTCCAATGCATGTGACTTCACGTATTCCTTCATCTTCTCCAATATCACCTCATCCAGAGCCTGCTCTCTAGCCCTTGGCTCGCTTGGAAGAACAACTGAGCTGCTAGATGCTCGACTGTCTTCTCCTGGGTCGTTTGATTTTATTCTCAGTCCGAAGCCAATGTCCAAGTTATTGGGAAGAGTTTCCAGATATCTCAGTCCTTTTTCCTAGAATGGATAACAAACATGACAAATATTATTCTGAGGTTGTCCAGCATAGTTTCGTGGACTCTTAGATATCCATCAATTCTGAATACATGGAGAAAATATCAAAGAGATCCAGGTACCATCACTGTAAGCACTCCCTAGCAGAAAGAAAATACGAGTGCCTAGAAGCACTGGAAATTCTGAAGAGTTTCGAAAGAAGTATTCATCGATATTTTTCGACCCCTTTGAAAAAACCGATATCTTCTGAGCACTGAATTCAATAGATGTTTTGTGTGTTCTTTTGTTTGAATATCATGATTAACTGCATTCTCTTCAGGTGTTAGAGTACTGTACTGGATTTTGATGAGGTAGGTGGGAAAATGGAAGCCTCTGGTTTCCAAATCACAATTGCAAATAAACACTGACAAATTGGCTGTTTACTCTGCAAGGTGAATATTTGCTTAGGAATGTTAGAGACGTTGAATATTTGAAGGTAAATGCGGAATGGTTCATCTCAGTCAACAGCTAGATGAGTAGAGATAACAATGAGTTAATATCAGTACATACTAATGCATAAAATAATATTGATTACTGAAAACTGATTGAACTAAATAAAGACGCAGTACACTGTTGGAAATCAGTTGTTACTTTCAACAACTTCTCATATCGTTAAAAAATTGTAGTCAAATTCAACAACAATTGTGTCTCAATTTCACTTTCACAATTTTCGATGTAGTTGTTAAATCAGTCAGTTATCGAATTCACTACTGATAATGTCAATACAACAGCAACAAGTTTGCATCAAATGAACAGATGAAATTCCTGTCCAAACAACTTGATATAATCTGTAACACAACAACAAATAATTGTAACTAGAACTTCAATAATGGTTATTGAAACATAGACAGTAGAACATCATCTAGTTGCTAATACATTAATATTAAATAGCGGTTTTGTCGCACTCTGTTGACAAATTAACATCACCTAGTTTTATAATTTGCAACAGTTTGTGCTCGGTTACAAAGATTTTTTAGTTCCGATCTCTTCGGATATATTCGCTACTTTTCGTTTGTCTTCTCACGAATACCGATTCCTTACAAGTCCCAACTCAAGTTTACTCAGTTATCTGCAGTCTGTTGCCGTTGTAGAGCATTAGAACGAATACATTATAGGTTTTCTTCTCGTGTAGTCAAGATATAAAAAAGGTAAGTACCTACATGGAGTAGATTGATGTGGACTCGTACATAAATTTCATTTACTCATGCCAATATTAATATTATTTTTGTTTCAGTTGAGAATATTTTTCCTGATCTAGAGCAACAAATAACAATGTTTCGTCGGAATCTGCATGCGCAATAATTTCACATGATTTGTTGAGAATTTTTCTTGGATTCTCTCTGTGAATATTGAAGTTTCGCTGCAAAAAAGTGAGTATAATCATATCAGTTTTATATTCACATTTTGAAATCATTATTATGGAAGTTTTACTACTTCTCATGCATATTTCATATATTTTGTACTATACTAATGGAGATAACTGCAACATCTAGGTTAAAACTGTTGAAGTTGTGATGTGATTATTTGTACAACTCTTCATTGCAGGTATTTGTTCGATGGATCGATTTTCACTTTCTTCGGATTTTTTCAAGTTACTACTGGGTAACAAAAAAGATAACAAAAACTGAGTTAAGTTGAAGAGAAATTAATGTACTGGAAAAATTCGTTCTGAATTATATTTTGAATGATAATGTACCTACTATTCAGTTAATAAATCCAAGTGATTTCAAGAGTTAATTGAATTGAAAAATCCATGACCAAATGAATCCAAAATGAATTATTAATATAATTTTTGTTTCAGCAATTGAACGAGAGATACCTACTCAACACTCAAGGAGGATAGGAATAAGTTGTCTCGGATGACAAACACAGACACAGAGGTTGACCAGCATTGTAGTGAATCACGTGCCGCGATGTTCTTTCGATTTACTGACAGCTTTTGATGTGTTTTTGTGCCAATAGTGGATTTTTTCGTATTGTTGCTATGCAGAAAATAAAATGTCTTTCATGATATATGGTTATTTCAGTATTTTGAACTTTTATTCTAGCAGTAGAATATTGTTGAAAATACACTGAGTTGTAGTACAATCGACAACTTTTTGTAGCTAGAACTACATTATGACGTAGGACTCATAACAACAAATTAAAGTAAAAATGACAATTTGTAATTGCTCAATCAACTTCAGAGAATACTGCGAACAGCTATAAGGTGAAGTAGAATTATTAACTTACTGTAGTTAATTCACCAATAAGACGTAGTAGCCATACAAATAGGCTATTGTTAAGACGAGCAATAACCATTATGATGAAAATTAACTTCAAATACTCTTGATATTTCAACTATAAAATGTTGTAGACCTACTGGGACTATATTTTTTTGCTGATTTAGCAACTAATTTCCAACAAAATATCCCTTCATTATTTTGCTTAACTCGCCGAAACTTTTTTCCTCAAGCGTACCTGGTGAATTTTTACTTTTAAAAACATGTGCAGTCACCCTATTTCTTACTCTTCGATATATTCGATATGTTTTGATCAAACTGCATAATATGCCTATTATCCTAACAATACATGGGATTTTCTTCGCATGAGTTATGGAGTTATGCAAAATAGGTAGAACGGTATCAGCAAAACTGTTACATGAAACTTGCTCCTGCTGTGCAAAATCATCGATACATTCCTCTGATATAACATACGATCTCACAATCACCTTAACTACGCTAGAAATAAGCGTCCAACTGATACGAAACGTCAGGAAAAATTCCAGCTACTGTTATTGCAGCATACAAATGGACCAATTCAACCAAAGCGGCTGTTACCTGGAAATATACCGGTCGTTTCATTAAGAGAACATAACTACATGATTGTAAAATAGTATTCAAGCTTTCAAATGATCCGGTGGAATGCTTCCTTATATTTCACGATAATCAAAGAATTTTTAGATTAACAGAAAACGCCTGAAATTGTAGCGCCTCATTTGCAATTCGATTCTGATGAATAAAAAATGGAGTGAAATGATTATCCTCCTAATGCTGCGAGAAGGCACCGATTATTATTCCCAAAACTCGTACGATATTGATACTATGCACTGCTTAACGTTGCCTTTTAACGGTTTATTATTCACAATATGTGTACGTCTCTAGAAGAATTGCTCGACAAACTGCTTTATTTTCCAGCTGACGATTTTCAGAGTCAATAGGCCGTGAATGTCAGCTACAATTTGCCGTATGCCAGACAAGGAAAAACAAGAGAGTTACCGTTGATACTGACTGTGACCGAGATCGGAATAGTGTGATTTTTTTTTATCGGTCGCGGTTGTATCACTTGATGGTATTACTGTGCTCGAGCTATGTAATTACATTCAATTGGAAAATTATGCGTGAGCTATCTTACGTAATATCACTGAGCCGAAAAAGAAAAAGACGAAAATATGAGTGGCATTTTGGAAATCGAAATTGGGAAGGTTATATATCCTGTTACATTTTAAGGTTCATATAAACCCATAAGAAAATTAACGGCACGTTCAAATATTCCGAAAAAAATCAGACTTATTTGAGCGTTCAAATATAATGATTCTTGAGATTTTGGAGGAAATCTGTCGAACAGTTTTTGAGAAAAAATTTGAAACATATTTTTTTTTAGTAATTTTTGAACGTACAGTTTTTCGACAATTTTGAAAAAATCAGAAAAAATCATTATAAAAAGAACTTCAATCGAGAATAATCGCTTCTCAAAATGAAATTTGTAAGAAAGAACATCTAGGAACAATTCAGTCTAGTTTTCAATTCTGAAAGTGCATTATTTCTATTTTTAAGAACGCTCTGTACCATCAAAATTGGCCCGGCATGTGCTGCCTCTGCTGAATAAGAATGAAAAGACAAAGTGAAGTTCGGTGTCTATCCACAAGGTATCGCATGGTCTGTTATTTACTGTATTTCTATTCCTGGAAAAAAATATAAGTAGTTCGGGTGTTGAGTTGTTATTCATTAAACACCGTATATGTGTACTTAACTGTGGGAAATCAATATTCATTTGTTGAAATTTGGGGTAAATAATTTTTGGTTATTGGTATACTACTTCTATTTTATCAAGATGCTCAGTCAGTTGAATTACTCTCCTTGTAGAATAAAGTACAGATTTTGAAAATGTCAAATCATATGGTATCATAATATTATTTTCGAAGAAGAAAATGAAAATACCATCCGTTTTTTTTTTATTCGCCAAAACATGAAATATAAGGGACATCGCATTCGCCAAGAATCAAAATTATCTCAAACATGCCAAGCATTGTGCTTTATTTTGGAATAACGTGATTGTATAACGATAGATTATTGTGTTTTTGTTTGAAGGTGGCTGACAATGTCTCGAGTTGTGAAGAAAAGTTTCGGACTTCCATTGTCTAAAGGTATGAAGATTTGAATCCTGAGAAAAGAAAAGATGAGTTATGCTGAAAAAACGAAATAAGTGATGAATAAAAATTAACTATTTTATCGAATCAAGAAGATTCGAGTATCAATAAATCAGGTTAGTATTAGTGTTAGTATATATGAAGTCGAAAAATGTAGATTTAAATGGGAGTTTAACTAGTCGATGAGCCTGAAAATAAGAAAAAATTGAATTAGAAATCAATAGCATGAAAAAGAAAGGTTGAATTAGAAATCAATAGCCTGAAAAAAGAAAAGTGAGAACTCTGAAGACGATTGTAGATACACACAATCGAAACGTCGTGACAAACTCGATTTGAATCTTTCTCATAATTTTAATTCTTTATTCATTCATTTTATTTTAATTTTTAATTCAACTTTTCTTTTTTCAGGCTATTCAACTTTTCTTTTTTCAGGCTATTGATTTCTAATTCAACCTTTCTTTATCAGGCTATTGATTTCTAATTCAATTTTTTCTTATTTTCAGGCTCATCGACTAGTTAAACTCCCATTTAAATCTACATTTTTCGACTTCATATATACTAACACTAATACTAACCTGATTTATTGATATTCGAATCTTCTTGATTCGATAAAATAGTTAATTTTTATTCATCACTTATTTCGTTTTTTCAGCATAACTCATCTTTTCTTTTCTCAGGATTCAAATCTTCATACCTTTAGACAATGGAAGTCCGAAACTTTTCTTCACAGATTATTGTGTATGATGAATTCAACATACATTGAAATATGTATCGAACTATTATTAAACAATTATTAACCCAATAACATTTTTTGATTTAATTCCTTAGTGAACTCGGAAACAATAGTTATATAGATTTGAATAAGAGTGTATGTACAAGAAATTGACAGACACTGGTTTTTGGATAGAAAAAATAGAATCACTAGCGCATCTAGGATTCAGTTCTGGGGGGGGGTAAATGTCCAATGATCAGATATATATATATACAGTGTCCGCCATAATAAAAATAAAAACTAATAATAAAAATCTATTAAAAAAATCAACAACAAAAATGGTCATCAACATTCGAACAAAGAATGAAAACTAAGAATAAATTACAAAAAAGTGATTTGAAAAATAACTCTTTGGAGAAAGGAAACCATTGAATGAAGAAGCGACGACAAAATAAAATCTAGTATGATTTTTTTATTGGCACATCGGTAATAACATCCTCGACATCTACCTGTATGACTCTGTGTTAATGTGTGAAATGAAATGAGACGATCACATAATATGATCAACTCGACAAATAAACCATACCTTTTGATAGAAGCACTTTCTGAATGAATTTGTATACTTATACCAACGTAAAAAATCAAGAATTTTCACCACAGCGGGTTCTCAGTAAAGACAACCGTTTGAGTTGAGCTTAGAGCCACTCTGCCGCTTGCCGCCTACCTACTGTGGGTGAGGGTAAGGGCACAGATGTTAGGAAAAGTAGGTAAGTAACTAAACAAAAATGAATGATGCACATTCAGATGGCCGCTGTTAGTCTTTAAAAAAATGTTGCCAGAAATGCCAAATTTTCATTGCCAATACTAGCGTCAAGTATGAGAATTTCAACTTCATTTTTTTTAACCTTCATCCCGTGTTCTGGGGGGGGGTAATCACCCCCTCTACCCCCCCTTGTATGCGCGCATGAATAGAATCCACCACTTTGTTATTCAAGTTAAATCAAATGCAAGAATACAGATAAAGAAAGTTAGTGGTAAACTTAAAGTTAAAAATCGTGGAAACTTACGGTGGATTTATGCAGAGGTCGTAAGTTTTAAGTCTCAAGTTTTAAGTAATAAGTCATAAGAAGTTCATCCATTGGTTTTTAATGTAACCATTTATACAGCTGTCATAAGTTCGAAGTCCTAAGCATGTCCTAAGAAAAGTTGGCCAACATTTATCTCTTACGACTTAAAACTCGATCGATTTGCGCATGCGTCTGATTTTGCAAAAGGGTATCGTAACAAACAGCAGGAGTTGAATGCATCTAAAGCATATAGACATAAATGAAAATTGCATTGAGGCTGGAAATTTGGATTGAATAAAATGAAATGAGAAAAATAAGCACACAAAATAACAGGATTGACACTATTGACAGTCCTTAAAACTTCTTGCATAAATGGTCCATTTTTCCCTACGACTTAAAACTTACGACTTAAAACTTAAGACTTAAAACTAACGACTTAAAACCTCTGCATAAATCCACCGTTATTATCAAGCGAAAATTTTGCAGGTCACAATGTTTTCGAAAATGGGTGATAATATATAAGCCACAACAAAAAAAAATTACCTTCAAACATAAAGAGAGTTCTTCATTTCCACACCCTCGCACAAAGTCCATGGCCTCCTGATATACAGAGCGCTGCTTCTTTCCTTTCCCTTCTTGTTCTTCAGCAAAAACGGTATACAAGAAAACGATGAGAACGAGGAATCTCATGTTTGAAGCCTTCTTCGCATGCGATCTATGCACTGTGTTCTGCTGCCTGACCGTCTCGGTTTTATCTAGAAGGAGTTGCTGCAAATACTTGATTACAGCAATTTCAAAAATGCGTGTGTTGTCGGCTGGGTGACCAAGTTTGACAAAGTTATGAGTGGAACAGAAAAATTACTAGCTTTTAGCCATACGATAACGCAGAGAGAAAATTTCAAAAACCACCATGAGGGAAATACGATGTATGCAAAGTAAAAAAAACTTGGGTGTAATTTCAATCAAACGGATTTCATAGCAAACTCCGACGAATACAACAACTGAATATCAAAGTTGCTATGTCCCTTTTTTTGTACATTTCACAATTGAGTGTTCAGTGGTGTAAATTCCGATCTTAGTAGTGAAAAATGACACGAATGTGATGAAGTAGAACGATTCTGAAACATAGAATCATAAGAAACACCAAATGATTGAAATTTGATATTCTCAATGGTGCTGTCATTGAGGTTAACGCATATAAAACACCTATTATATAAAATTAACACCAAGTAACACCGTGTCATATCACGATGGAATCGAGGCGGTGTATGAAAACACCAGATTCGATATAAATTAATAAAAATATTGTATATAGGCATCTGAATGGTGTAAATTTCATGCGCTCATCTGTTCGATCTTAGAATCTTAGAACTTTTGCCAAAAGGTGGCACTGACGTTCTTCCTACCGCATCTGATTCTAATATTGGGCATGATATATTAGATGATTTTCATATAATTCAGTATCAGTTGGTCTAGGCCCTAGTGCCACTGATCAGGATAAATGAGCCGAAACAGTTCGTCATCCGGCCGGAGTGTCCCTAGATTCTTCTGAATCTAATTTATCATCATATGAATTATATTTCGATAGGTAATCCAACTTAGAGTTAAACACCGGAGGTGGTGAAGATAAGCAGTGATTCAAATGAACACACTCAATATATGGTGTTCTTCCACACCAAAAAAGTGCTTATATTCGCGAAAATCACGGAGTGGGCGGCCTCTGGTGTCAAATTTTCTAAGCCTCCCGAGAGTGATAAACAAAGCAATTTAGCATTGTATAGCATAGGGTTTCGTATTATTTTTAATGAAATTGAATTGTTTTGAATAGTTTTCATACTTGTTTCGTGCTTATCAGCTAGTTACTAATATTATTGAAACATGCAGCAAGTTCAAAAGGTCGTAAAGACGAAATCGACAAAGATTTGTTCAGTATTTCAGCGTTCCTCCTACCGTACAGACATCGTTCCTTTGGCACAAAATCCTGAATTTTCTTTCATGATTGTGTGAAAAATGGATTATCACGTTGAAAAAAGGAGAACTTATCACCACAAACATTTACGTTTGTAGTAAGCACTTCCTATTGAACTGAATTTCTCAAGTGAATGCGAAGGTATGTCTTTCAGGTTTAATCAAACAAATAAGATCTGGTTTAACTGTAGTTGTGTCTCTTGTTGTTTGTAATGAAAACCTTGATTTTACTTTAGGACCATCAAGGAGAATTAAACCAAGAGATAGGCTCAAATAGAATGCAATTCCTTCAATAAACATCTGGAAGTCATCACATGCAAACTTTAAGAGTGAGGGCAATGTGGGCTGAATGAAATCAAATCTTTATTCAAAATGAATAAGCTGTGAATTGAATGAAGTATCAATTGAAATAAATGAATTTGCATGACTGGTAGACCACAAGGTCTCAAACTTTTTAAGTTATTCTTGGAACATACCTACTCATCTATATTATATAATTATTTTTATTATATGAATGAAAATAATAACTTGTGTTGCCTATTTAAGATAGGTGGGTATCTCAATATAAGCACCCCTATACTTACTTCTCTCAGAGAATAAAGTTAATTGACTACAATTCTTTGTTTTTGTTTCGCTAATCATCTATTTTTGGGTTAGGATAAAATTATTACAGGTTCACAGATAAATTCACACTTCCACTGCTAATTTTTCCATGGAACTATTTTAATTTCATATTAGAGCTACCCTAGAGCTGAAGTTTGTGAACAGGAGTTTATTTATATGTGTTCGAGTATGTGTTTGACATCTATCCCACAAAGTATGTAACCAGCTTTGAATAATGCTTTTCACTATTTTGAGGGTTTCTTCTTATCTCCAATATACTCTAGATACTTATTTCAATCTTGGCCATTCTTGAAATAAAGAGAAATCATTGAAATACAAATACCTTAGTGACCCCATTGATTTTGCAGAGGTGGTTTGAAAAGCCTATAAAAACATAATTAATCCACCAAACTCACATAAAATACCTGTTTTGAATTCTATAAACGATAATCTATCAATAGCGCCCCTTTTGGATACTCAGGATTATTTATTTCTTTCCTAAAATTCGAATTGAAAATTGACATATTACCATTGAAAACATATACCAAATGTTTGTTGATCACCCTCATGTAAAATTTTTGACATTTTTCGAGCGCCATCTGTTGGATCGTGATTTTCGCGAATAGTGTTTAAACGCACCGAAGAGAATTTCGTGGAGGTAGGATTCAGACTTTCGGAAATGCATAAATAACACCACCAAATTGTTAATTTTGCTAAATTCAGCATTCACACTGGTGTTCCTGACAACTGGGTTTGATTATTAAAAGTACCTATGGGAAAAGTCAAATAACACCTACAGTGGTGAATAATATGCCGGTGTTTACTGACACTAAAACAATCATCAGGACTTGGAGAATTACACCATCAGGTGTAATTTTTTCACTGTGTAGAAATGAACAGATACATAGAAATATGATTTGACCGAATACCGAATATATGGCTATGCTATCAGCCAACACTGAAAAAAAATATAGGGCTAATAGTTGATAAATATTTGTTTGGGTGCCATTTATTCACAATTAATGAAGAAAAGAAAATTTCATTTAGTATTAAATAATATTATTTAATAATAATAATCGCGAAAATATCATCAACTAATAAATAATAGATAGTTTGTTTTTGGTCGATTTGTGTATTATTAACAATATAAATTTACTCCTAATAAAATAGTTTATTGGATGATATTACTGGAAATGTATTAATTATTAATTACAAGTTTATTTGAAGTGAATAAGTCATAGTAACAGATGATAAATATTAACTTTCTGATTTTTCAGTGTTATTTGTTATAAATCAATCATTGGTTTCATTGGAAAATATATTATTTGTCTTCAAATAATAAATATCCATTGAAATTATAGTTTAGTCCTGTGGTGTCGTTTGTATAGTTCATGTTATGTTTGTCGAGTGGCCAAGTGGCATGCATGATGTGTGATGAATTCAATTCGAAATCATACTATTTATGCTAGAACAGGATAACAGTAGGTTCATTATAATTATATAAGTGATTTGATTCTACACTCTATAAAAATAAAATCAGTGATTGTATTGTGAAAGATATATCAGTATATAACGCAGTTGATCAAGCCAAAATGGAGGAGGACAAATTTCAGGGGTTAGAAAAGTTTTTGAGGGAAATCAATTTTGTATATTTGAGAAAAGTTTGTGAGGGATATCAATTTTGTTGATTTGATAAGTACATACCAAGGTGAGTTTATAAAGGGTAAATTGATTCCGATTCCTTCTATATTGAATTCATTTTCGATTTCATGCAGAAGGGGCGTCTCGCTTCCCTTTCGGTTTATTAATAATAAATATAATTTTTTCATAACAAACAGAACATATTAATAAAAAAATTTCTTCATTAATTGCTAATAAAATGTATAATAATAATAAATATTCTTTATTTATAATAAATAATGATTTACTTACAATTGATAAATCTATAGATCCATAGCGGGACCTATATATTTATTGGGAATAAATTCGAATTTGGTAATAATGAGATATATTTGAATAGTTTTAATAAATTATTTGTTCTTAAAAAATAAACGTTTATTCCGCCATATTCAAATAAATAATTTATTAGCTGTTGATTAATTTAGTTTACTATGAATAAATTGTTTTTTCAGTGAAATATTCGGCCATGCTACCTGTCGACGAATATACATCAGAATATTCGGCCATTCTTTCAATCGAAAACAGAATATTCGGCCAAACTTTCAGCCGAATAACCGAATATTCAACCATATTCTCGAAGGAATGGTCGAATATTCGGCTATGCTATTATCCGAAAAGTCTGATATTTGGTCAAATAACTGTAACTTTGACCGCCGAACATAACCTCTATAATCTATAGATATGTTAATCTTATTTTCGAAAGTTCGTTTGATTCCTTATATTCGAGTGTTTCGGTAAGTCCACAAAAATACAAAGTAGGGCAAGTACTATTCAGGGGTTGCTCATTTAGAAATCTCCACGGGCTTCTCAAATGAAACACCTTTGATAATTAAATGGAGATTGGGTTCTCTCAGAGTCTAGAGTAATTATAATTAGTTGAATCCAAATAATTAACTAAGTGTTTCAGCAATTAAGAATGGAAACATCACTTCAATAAACACCGTATCTTTCAACATGCGATGTTTATTCGATTGTTTGCAGTAGGTAAAGACCACGCCAACTACGCTTTGCATATTTCCAACCAGTCCGGATACAATTATGATGATACTGAAGAGAAAATTCGACACACTTATCTGAATATTTTACGCATTGTATGCAAAATGATTACGAATGATTCGCAGGTGAACAGGACAGTGTTCTTTTTCTTGTGGAGATGATTAAGCAACGTGAAATGTTTCTCATCATCAGGGCGTGTTTCATGGAATGTGAGACTTTTGACAGTTATACGTGTGGAACAAATCGAGTATCTCAATTATCGGGCATCTACAGGGTGTACCACATATTCCTCAAACCACAACAAACGGCACATGCGATTAAACTCAAAATTAGTACGTTGGCATAGCTTTACATTGAAATTATTTTTTCAGATTGTTCTGGAAATAATATTTGAACCGTTGCATTTTTGAATTTGAATTGAAAATACCTTTCAAATGACGCGTCACAACCACCTACTCTCATCTGGTAATATAAACTAATGTTTGAATATAGTTAATTACGAGATTTCAAGATTCTTTATGAGGAAAAATAGTTTTATAAAATTATAGTCATTCAATGAACTGATTTATAGGGATGTTTCAACAGGAAATTCTGATTACTCGTGTCTACCGTAAAAAATACTAAATTGATTAGAAAACATTAGATGAACATTTTGTTGTAATTTTTCTGCAATATTCTGGGAAACAAAACTCTTTTTCCAAATACTCATTTGATAGAAAATATTATTCAATATTATTTCAAAATTTAACAATTTGACTATGGTTTTTGTTATCACTTAATGAAAAAAAATTAATGGAGCCTTTGATGTAGGTATGTATTTGATCGTTATGATAAAATGCTGTTATCTACCAATTTTATTCCAATGATGGAGGCTTCTCAAGCATTGAGTTTTGTCCAATTGTTGAAAATAAAAGTCGTGCTAATATTTGAAAATCAATTCGATTTTGAAGTTAACTCATTCGATTCAATTCTATTAACAATAAGATAGAGAGCTAGTCTTAAATGAATCATTGAATTTTGCCTAATTGTTGAAAATAAAAGTAGGTGCTAATATTTGAAAATCAATTTGATTTTGAAGCTAATTATTCGACTCAATTCTATTAACAATAAAAAAGAGATCTAGTTTCAAATGAACATATCAATTTAAAATTGATTGATTAATCATTTCGTATCGTTTTTCACTTGGATATTTTTCACCTAATAACTCTTGCAATCGATATATTTTAAGGTGGCTCAATAAAAAACATTCTACAAATAACCGATGTATTTACTGTTAGTATTTTACAAAAAACAAATATTTTCAATATATGTATACCAGTTCACAAACCCTCTTGAGTTGTTTTTTCGAAAGAAGATGAATTATTACTCTTTCACTCTCATGGATTCAATTGATGTAACAACCACCCAGTATGTTTCAAATCGAGCATAACCACAATAAATAGTGAAAATAAGTAATTGTTCTGCCTAATTACACACATATCAACAATTGGATCCAAGAATTCTTATTCCAGAAAAATCTAGTTCCATCATTAAAAATCGAATTCGAATTAGGTACGAAAGAATTGACTATAAATAACCACTTTATTGAAGCACAAATTTAGTCAATTATATCTTCGTGTAAGTGAAAGTAACAAGACCATACAAGTGAAATTATTTTAGGGTCAAAACCCAATTCGATTTCAAGTCTGAACTTCTAAATTTAACTCTCACTTTCTTCATGAATGATCGAGAAGTGAATCATAGTGAATATCAGGAGTGTGAATTAAAGAATTAGTTGGATCTCCCATCCTCTGAAAATTATCAGCAATAGCTAGATATTATGTAAGAATAAAGACACAGTGATGATTCACCAAATCACTGTCTGACTAGCTTTATAATAGACTTGCAGACTGAAAAGTGAAATTAGGCACATGCCCCAAATGAAAAAGAAAACAACCAACCACATTCTCATCCACTTTATTATCAAATAGTCCTAACTCAGTACAAATAAATTAAATAAATAATTAAATCAAACCATCCCTATCTCGACTTGGGCGTCTCGTAACCGCTGTACGCCAACTTCTGCGCCTCCTCCTTCTCGTACGACCTTCCCCACCCGGGGGCGGAATGCCCACCCCCATAAACCTCCACGTGGCTAGCCTCGTGCGCTCCCCCATGTCCCCCGGACAGCAGCTTCTTGATCCCGATGATGCCAGCCAATACCAGCGCCAACTTCGAAACGATCAGCGCCTTTCCAGCCAACAGCGCCAACGCCCCTAAAGCCAAGGGGATGAGGGTGCCTCCAAGGATCAGCGGCAGCAGCATCAATCCCGAAGCGCCCCCTTTCTTGCCACCCTTGCGCTTGCGCCCCTCCTCCTCGAAGGACCTCGGGCTGGGCAGCTTCACCTGCAAGGTGTGGCTGTCGAGGAAGCTGGACACCCTGTCCGCGATGATGCCGTCCAAAGCGGTGGATTTCTCGTCCAGGGACCTGGGGAGGGAAGCCTCGAGCTCGGCCTCAGAGCTGAGGGGGCCCTGCGGAGGTGCAGCCTGGGGGTCGCTCACGAAGCTAACGCCCTCGATGACGTTGAGGTCGGTGTAGGACCTGGAGGCCCTGTCCAAGGCTGCGACCAGCTTCAGCTTCAGGCAGGACATGGTGTCGGCAGCGGAGCACTCCTGGTACACTTTGTAGGCGTAGCGCAGGTCCCCCAGGTACGAGGAGGGACTGTCTGACTTCACCGACGCCGTCTCCTGGGAGGTGGTGCGGGCTAAAGCGACGTGAGCCGCGAGGACGATCACCAGGCACTTGGGAAGCATCTCGGAGCGGGTTTTAAAAACTGATATGGGTTCACTTGCACTGGTTTACTTTTATAGGCTGCCGCGGTGGATATTTGGATGCCCCACTCTCTGATGGTCCCCTACTTCTTCGCGCCGTGGCCTCGGTATTGACCGACGGAGGTGAAGAAAAAAAAAACGAGACTGAGTCGCTGGATGGACACGTGACGTCATGCTATATCGTCACGGACGCTGTGTGGATATGCGAGCGGGGAAGTAGAGCTGATCTGGTTGCGTGGTGTGCGGCTTTCTTTGGTGGAGGATGTGGTTTTTTGTTCGGAAGCAGCGCTCAGAGGCATTGATTTGTGGAATGTCGGAAGGGTTGGCCTAAAGAAAGCTGAAATTTCACGATATTCATGCGGGAATGCTTCTCAAGTCAAGATATCGATCAGTTTTTCCTGTTGAATTTCTCAGTTTTCTTGTTGGAAGTGAATGGTAAATAATATCCTGTATGTTCTATTTCTTGTAACATTTTCGTTCGCAACATATTTCTTGCATCTTTTGTTTTTTCACTGAGTGTTCATCAAGAAAAAAAGGAAAAGGAAATCGAACGTAAGGGCTGTAATATCTGATGCGAATTGTTATTCGAGGAAAGCTCAGAGTGAAAGATATATTGCTTATTCTTTCGATAGTTGAAGAAATGGCTGTAGAATACACAGGGTGTTTGAAAAATACACGGCAATATATAAAGGGGTGATAACCCAGGCCATTTTATAAAAAAATTTCTTATAAACGTAGGTCCTACAGAATATTCGGCATTCGTTTAGTGATTTATGATGATTTGACAAATGGAACAAATTTTTTGATGATCACAAACAAGGAAAATCAGCTCAGGTAATCTGCTTATCAGAATATTGGATGCATGAGGGTGAGGAAAAACATATTTAAAATGATTATAATTTAGGTTTTTATGAAAAATGTCGTGAAATGGTTTTTATTTTTTACTTGAAAAATATGCGTCGTACGATACAATTTCGAGAGACAACTTTTCTTCACAATCGAACAAGGAATTGAGAAACCAGCAGCGTCCAATTTTGTTTTTCCATCAATAATCGTTGTATATTGC
Organism: Chrysomela aeneicollis; assembly: GCA_029955515.1. Lineage (NCBI taxonomy): Eukaryota > Metazoa > Arthropoda > Insecta > Coleoptera > Chrysomelidae > Chrysomela > Chrysomela aeneicollis. The sequence goes on from JARUHQ010000022.1 coordinate 12,088,900, forward strand.
AATACACTTATTGACATGTCAAGCCGTTTTCGAAAAATCCAGTTTTTACTGTTTTGCTTAATAAAACTTCAACATCCTATAGATCGGTAACGAAGCATTTGCGGACCTACGTTTATGAGAAGTTTTTTCCATAAAATGGTCTGGGCAATCATTCCCTTGAATATTGCCATGTCTCTTTTGAACACCCTGTATATATAATATTTTCATGGATGAAATAAAGACTGGAAGCGATCATAAAAAAATGTTCAGATGTACACATTGACCATAATAATTCTAGTTGAGTTTTCTTTCTTCGACATGGTTGTCGACATTCCCAATCATCTCCAAAAATGGATGTTGAGAAATGGGAAATAAGAGGTAAGATTGTTACTGTTGAATTATTTTGCAATGATGATTGCATGAAAAATATATTTGAGTGGAATTTTTTCCAGGTAGTTTCAATATTTCATCGGATAAAACAGGAAAAAAAGCACCATATTTTCAATTCAGATATGCATATAGACATCACTAATAATTCATGTATTTTTCAAATTTTGAGTGATACTTCAAATGATGGCTTTCTCAAATTGCAAACCTATAGGCTATGACAGTTTACCATGGCACTTAGGTTGACTGTGTCTATTCAGTTGATGAGAAAAATCGCTTGAATCAAAGAAAACAACATTTATAAAATCCTCCCAGGCTTTGGAATTCCTGTCAAATCGATAGTTTTGTTCACATGACAGCTGAAAAAGTGCAGTGAATGTGAAATAGTAATTTCTCTCATTATTTTTTCATCACCGTTTCTTTCCACCCATTGCGTGAAAACCTTTTTCCGCGACACTCTTCTCTGACAAACACTGAAAGTAATCTTCACTCTTCTCTGGAGAAAACTCGAAAAAATTGGTGTATTCGAGTTAGTTCACCGTATAATCCCTATCCGGAGTAGGTGAAGGTTCAGGGTGATGTGAAATGAAAAAAATGACTAACGCTGCTGTCGAAAGATGCCATCTGGATTTACCACCGTGCAGGGCCGGACTCACGGAATTTTCTCCTAAGTACGCAAGGTGTGTTTGAGAATTTCATGTCATTTTTATTTGAAATATCAATGGAATGAAATCTGTTCAACTATTTCAATGGGTGTTTTTTTAGAGTTAATTATTGTTCATATTTTGTAAATTTTTATAAACTCAATTGGAAATTATGTTTTCGAGAAGATGAATATCTTTCTTTTTAATAAATTTTCGACCTATCTTAATATGAAATTTTCAGTACAAGCTGCTTCTGTTGAAATATTGCACGCTAATTTCGGGTCACTCCTTATCATAGCTATGAAAAATTTTGTCTACAATAATATTGAAAAAACCGAGTGAAAAGCTCTAGAAATTGATAACCTCAGATCATTGTTAGAAAAAGCGCAGTAGGCTTTGACTATGATTTGTAGCATCAACATTATTTCATCTAAGCAGCATTTATATAGTACAAAGCTTAAATAATTCAATTCCAGAACAATTTTCAAGTAGGTATATCGAAAAGTATGAAACCTGTTCATTTACGATATCTGGAAATCAACTAGAAAATCTTGAGAATTTATTTTTGAAATACGCCTGATACGTGACCTATGCTTGATATCAACTCTTTTCTAGAATTATTTTGAATTCTTTATAGCTTTCCAAAAGAAAGAATGAAGGCTGTTTGGGGAATTGAAGTATAGTTTGAAATAATCCTCCACTGAAAAATGATAATAATGAGATGATTTCATGTACCTTCCTAAAAAGTAACTGTATTTTATAATTTTATGTAGTTTTATTATATTATGTACTTCTATTATTTTAACGATTTCTGTATATTATGTATTTATTGTTTTCATCTCGAAACAAGTGTTAAATCACTTACTGAGTACTCACATTCATTCAGTTATTTGTCATTTTTGTCTCTTGTAATCCACATTTTAGATTTTTTAATTTACCTTTGAATAAATGTATTTGAAAAAAAAAAACTTCCAAGATGATTTCAACGATTTTGTATCTAAAAAGTTACAACTATTCAAACTTATATTGTACCTATTTCACGAAATCAAAATCATTTCATTCAATGAAAGCAAAAAGCAAGAGTCGGTCTGAACGACTCGACTTTTGTCCTAGAAAATAGTTATTTATGTATTAAAGGAATTATGAGGGCCTTAATTACCGATGGCAAAGTTTGCGTCCCGAGGGCCTCTGGCCCGAGGGACAGCAATTGCCAGAGGTTATTAAGGCTCTATAATTCCCGTGGTACATAGATAATTTTATTTTTGACCGATTTTCATAACAATATGTCCATATTTAGAACGCAATAAATGTTTAAATTCATAACCTTTCTGGTATATTTGAATTAGGTAGCGTTGATTGTAGCATTGTTGGTTGTTGCTAGGTTGTCGCTATGTTACATGTTTATAAGCAAACTTTCTTTATCAATCAATGTTTTTCCGTTAAAAACGTGTTAATTTTTTACCACAAATCGACGATCTTTTTCTGATATAATGGAGGATATTATAAAAAAAGCGGAAAAAGCAAGACAATCATTACTTCCATCGAAAAGTGAAGCCCTATATCAAAAAGAATACAACTTATATCTGAAGTGGCTGACACAGAGAAATGTTATGTCAAAAGATGCCAACGAAACTGTCTTTCTGGCATATTTTCAAGAACTGGTAAAGTATTTTCAGTATTTTCTGGTAGATTTGGTAATAATTGTATTTATTCGTTGCAGTCAGAAACGTTTAGCCCAAATTCGTTATGGACTAAATGGTCAATGCTCAAATCGATGGTGACCATATATGAGAAAAGAGATATCACCAAGTTCAACGAACTAGAGGCTTTTTTGAAACGGAAAAGTAAGGGGTATAAGCCGAAAAAGTCTGCTGTCTTATCTCCTAAAGATGTCATCAAAAAAAAAAAGAAGAAATTGTTTCCAGCGGCGGAAGTAATTTTCAGGGAACATTTGAAAATTGTATATTTATTATTTGTAATGACGTGAATAAGGAAAATATGTCTTAGTTTTCATTACATATAAACGTTTATAAGCATTTTTTGTATCATTTTCACCTGTAAAAGGTAAGAGGGAGTTTTTGAACCTCAATATCCCAAGGGAGTTATGACCCTCATTAAAGATATCGTAATTATGACGATATATGTCACTGTCAGAAAAAAAATATATTTCGAAACGTAAGAAAACGGTAAAGGCCCTGCGTATTTGTCGCCAAATTTCCTATTGTTTTCCAGAGGTCAAGCTCGCCTTCTTTGAAACTAATCAAACCACGCTATGACAATGGAAAAGGCGATCTCCTAAGGTAAGTACACATTTTCCTGTAATCAACCGTGCCATGTCTGATTTACTTTCGACGAGAGTCGAGAGAAAGTATTCGCGGATCTGAAATCGACGATCTTTATGTCCAAGTGCAATGTCCTACGCTGGAATTATATCAGATGACATCGTTTTGGTTTCGATTTCGTCAGAATCGGATCCGGGATCGAAAAAGCAGTTTCCCCACGAAATTTACATCGATGTTGTGTCTCTCTGCGCTGTTCGATTGATTGAATCACTCGATTCTTGTGAGTGATTCTCGCTCACAGTTCATTGGTTTGAAGGAAATTGCAGAGGCTTTGAGTGATGGGACATAATTTTTTCGGCAACCGTCCGGAAAGTACGTACTTTCCAGACGTTTTTTTTTTTGAGAAAGTGGCATTTTTCCGGCCTAGTCCGGGAAGTACGTACTTCCCGGACTAGGCCGGGAAGAATCACATCGTTGTTGTCATTGTAAATATGAAAATCTTGGTAGTATGGTTTTGATAAATGCAGTTGATCATTACCATAGCAGCAAAATAACGACTGACAGCTATCTGACATAAAATTAGCTAACATTTCAATTTTTGAAAGAAATGTGTTACTTTGATTTGTTATTCTACACGGTTGCCGAAAAAATTGTGTACGCAACACGCCCGAAAACAGTTTTTTTGGACTCGCAGACTTCCAGGACTCGCTACGCTCGTCCTAGAATTTTGTCCACTCATCCAAAAAAACAGTATTTTCCGGACTTGTTACGTAAATTACTATTTTCATCTTTCTTTAATGACACACAACAGGTTGAGGGTGTATCTGTTGCTGATGCCTATAGTTCTGGTAATATTAAAATAATTGACAATGACTTTAGGTGAACGCATAATCATGACAGTGTGGAATTGGTAAATTTCATCATGGAGAAAAAATTATGATTCATAAGGCGGAAGAGCAGATTTAATTCCTAGTATAAATTAATCAACAATGTGTAATTATGAAATTTGCGAATTAAATTTGACACTATGATGGATGTTTTCGAAACAATTGAAGATATTCGAAATTTATTTTCAGATTATTATTCACTTATAATCACACGAGAGCTTTCTTTGTCAACAGTAAAAACACAAGAGCTTTTTTTTAGCGGATAAATTTTTTTTCGTAACGAAATAAATTTGCCAATCAGTAATTTTACGAGAGAAACTGACATGAAAAAATTGCGAGACCGAAGGTCGAGTGATTTTGTCAAATGTCAGAGTTAAAAAGAAATTTATCCTTAAAAAAATCTCGAGTGTTTTTTGGCAAGATAAATTAACGACCGAATATATGAATGAACAAGAGCAATAACTATCTTTATTGATGCAATTAAATTATTTAAATGAACAGTTATTAAATACACAATTCTTATAAATTGTTTGATTTGGTGTACTAAATTTAAAATTTTCTTCTTTGGTATTCACACAAATGTAAAATATTCATATTGATTATTCTCACTCGAGGCTCGTAAGGAACTAATAAGATTTTCGTGATGTTCAGGATCAATTTGGAGATAGGGTTTAATAGAAGATGATGATGAGTGTCCCGTTAGAAGTTATGTCGGCAAGAGGATCAAATTCAATATTGTATTCATTGAAATATTTTTCTTGAATCATCTTCGCAGTTGAATTCCAAATTGATTTAACTGCATATTCTCTATAATCTTCTCCATTCCTTTTTTTCATATTATAGGCCCAATCCTTCCATATATCTGCAACTTTTTGTAACGGAGTTATTTTCGACAGTTCGTAATTTCGTACTTGACAAAACTCCATTAATTGTCTCCATATTAACGCTTTAGTATTTTTTCTGGATTGCGGGATTGCTTTTCCTATAATTTTTTGTTATTTGTTGAGTCGAAACTTTGCCAAAACGACTCATGTTGTAATGTTTCAGTATCAATTACAATTATCAACAATACCTAAATAACTGACAGGGCAGACATTAAAGTAACGTAAGCATATACTAGATGTAGACGCTTAAGAGGAACAGGCATTTTTATCGGTGATAAAAAACGATGCACTTTTTTTATCGCTGTCAAACTGACAAAACAGTCATCTTCAAATGACACATTTTATACAGGAGTTAATTTATCGCTGGAAAAGTTAGGGCAAACTTTTTTCGCTGCCATAATGACAAAACACCGTGAGATATAGCATTTTTAGTGCATGAATGAAATTGTCAGTACAAAAATGTGAAACTTTTCCCCGATTCAACCAAATTCGTATCTCTCATCAAGATAATAGAGATCTCCATAGTGGAACTCGAAAAATGGACAGCCTGTATATGGAGGACAATATTCTGTGGGTAGCACATTCAAAAGCTTGACGTTGATACAAAAAAGGTAATCTAGCACGACAAGCTTTTGAATCTGCTACCCACAGAATAACTTGAGTCAAACAATGGAAGAAATCATTTTTCCGCAAATCGCTAGGAAATTTTGACATTCCTGTCAAAATTTCTTGAAGAAAAAGTCAGGACTTCCTCACTGTGAGGAAATGTCATTTCCTTACTGTAAGGAAATGATATTTCCGTACAGTTGTTAGTGTTCTACATAAATGATTGAAAACACATTGCTTATAAGGAATTAATTTATATTTTGAAAACATCAAGTCATTGCTGAATACATTTTCAAGATCAATTTGTTATATTTACAGTAATTTGACAGTTAGTACAATTATTGAACATTGGAGGAACACTGTTAGAACTATGAGAAACATTTTGGACAACATGCGGGGTGGTAGGGTTATTTTGTTGAATATTTTGTACAGTCAAAATTTTATTTGCCACCTCAACCTTATTGTTAAGCGATTCTTCGATATATCCTTCAGCAACGTTTGATGACTTCCATCCGCCATGCCTTTTTAAACTAGTTATGTCGGCACCAGAGTCAACCAATATTGTTGCAGAAGACCGACGAAAGCAGTGACCAGTGTATTCTGTCGGATTTACCAAGTTCAAATAAGTAGCAACTATTTTGGGCATTTTTCTAAATTGATGAATTCCTACCACTTGTCTACAACCCTTTCCGCTTTGATATTTAAAGAAAAATCGGTCACTGTTCATATTTTCTGGTCTTAACGAATTTAAAACGATTACCTGTTGTATTCGTATAGAAGCTTGTTGCTAGAAGTATTGTTTCACGTTTTTTTCCTCATTACGCCTTGTGAACATTGTAGTAGGCGAATCAGTTACGTATTTGCATACTGAAGAATGAGGAGCATTTGACACATAAAATAACTGAGGCATGCCGAGAAAAAATTACAAAAATAACTTGAAATTTTCACGAGAATTTGTCGTGTACAAAATGGCGCTTAAATGACTTTGGTCATGTGGAACATAACACGTAGATATAGCATTCAAGCAGAATATTCGAATCCGAATCAAAATTTGGATTCATTCCATTTATTTATTCGATAGTGCATTTTTCACATCAGGAATTATTTTTCGGCTTCTTTGTTATACAGGCTGTCTCCAAATTACACATAAAGTCGAGGAAAAAGGTAATTACTCCTAGCAACTCACGTTTTCCACGTCCCCGAAAAAAAATTTAAATGACAATAAGTCCTTGGGGGGCATTTCTGGACCATGTTCATGAAAACTTCTTTCACTTTTTCTGTTAACTTCTTTCACTTTTTTTGTTCCTAATGGAATCTGCAGCTGAAATCTTCATATGTAATTTCGGGATACCCTGTATACATGGTGAGTCAATAGTTTAATCTTCCTCGATTTTGGCTAAGCCATTTGACATAAAAATATTACAGGCATTTATCTTTTAGGGTTTTATAATAACTATCACCTACATATTTTATGAAGGGTGTTCAAATTCCACTATATTAGCAATGATGCGTTTTATCAATGGGACACCACCCTACACATACAATAGCATTCTCAAATGCATCATTCAAATTGCTACACAATTGTTTTTCTATTTTTGGATATGGCTGCATTTTGCCAAGTTATTAAAATTTTTCTACGATCATGAAAAAATAATGATTGATTTCTTTTCGATATAATGCATGCTTTGGTCCGGTCTATATGTAAGGTGAACACACTATTAATTCACCCTGTATATTGTATAAATATGAATCAAATCTGTTGATCCTTTATGGTGGATTTATGCAGCAATTTCAAGTCATAAATTTTACGTCGTAAGTTTTTAGTAATAAGATTTAAGACCTAAAGGAAAAAATACCATTTATGCAGGAATTATTAAGGACTGTCATGTCTTAAGGGTAACTTCTCCCATTGGTCAATTTCTGTGGTTGTGTCAGTGGTCACTTTACAATTTCAGTCATCAATATACATTTTTTCTTTTTATAATCTGATGATTCTGATATAAGTTTGAATAAACAACACAATCACAGACAATAACCTATAAAAAACCGTCACAGAATTGAAAACTTCGGAAGCATGCGCAAATATGATCAGTTTTAAGTTTTAAGCCATAAGAGATAAAAGTTGGCCAACATTCTTATGACTTAAAACTTATGACTTGCAACTTAAAACTTATGTCAAGTGTATGAATGGTAACATTGAAAACCAATGATTGAACTTCTTACGACTTATGACTAAAAACTTACAACTTAAATCTTATGACTTAAAATCGATGCATAAATCATTAGTTTTAATGAAATTCATGTGAACCAAATTACCAAATTCCAGTTGTTCAAGAAGGTGAAAAAATTCAGGTATTAAATTTTTTTCATCCCGATTAAAGACATAAAAAAACGTGAGAGCATTGCAAAACTATTACTTTTACGGAAATAACATCAAATAGATTCCCAAAAAATAGTTAATTTCAGCACATATTTTTGAATTGAGAAATTTGGTTTTGTAAAAAAGTTCTAGTAAGAAATGGAATGGAGGTTGCATGTTTCACCATTCCAAATATCCCAACAAAATAAAAAAATTCTAATTATAGCGTGCATGCTATGTTCAGTTTTCATAGATGATCCAATAAGGAATTCTATGGCTTATAATATAACCTACTGATACGATTGGACCGAGGATTACAACATCAAGAACCTTTTTACATCAGAAAGAAAGTTGTGATCTCTTTCAGGGTCAATATACAGGGCCAAAGAACTCGATGAGTTCAAGAACGCCGTGTATAAAATCATTTCAGCCGGACTGAATGGGAGATGTGAATCCGATGGTAATCATCGAAGAAGAGAAAGTTTCGTTTAAAAAGTAAAACCCGTATTAGGTAATCACGGCTAGAAATAATAAGAACGCCTGTAGAGATTTATTACATCGATGGACCGAAGTGTCTGCAATTATCCACCTGATATGTGAGAACTACTATATAATTAGTATATATATTGCTCATACATAGTCGAAAATTATGTCAATGAAAAAAATGTAAGGAATTCAGTTATTAATATGCTACAGTTTTTATTGATAAAATTGTTAGCTTCAACAAATTATTTCAATTTCAGATCTCGCCTCATCCAATAGAGTAGATTTTCATGAATATTCATAGTTCGCCATTCGAAAAATCGAAGTTGATATTCTCTTTCAGCGATAAAATGAAAATCATCTCAATTTATTCATAGACCTGATGGCATCGTCAAAATAGTCTGTAAAAATTCCATGAAATGCATGCATGCAAATTCACTACCTAATAATAATAAAATAATTCCATACACGTCACTTTGTCTACAAAACTTAACCAGATTCCTGGAATTTGCAGTGAAATATAGGGCATTTGTCATAAGAAATTAAAATTTTAGTCACCTTTCTGTATTACGAAAACTTCAAATCCTAACCACCCTGTATGTCGAAGATTTGGCACCAATATTCTGAGTATTTCGGTTTATGTGAATATTTTTTATACCTACATTGAATTCCATATTTTGTTCGAAACAATGCGATTCTTGTTTTTTTTTTTTACGTTTTCAGAGTGAGTTCCACACTGTATATTCATTCAAATAGTTTTTGATATCAGTGATATATTAGAAATTGACTGTTAGCACAAAGATGAATGCATCAGATAGGCCAGATATGATCTATAGAAATTATAGTTTTCTCTTTTTCCTGATCTTTATTCATGTTATGCAAAGTTTGATTTCAAATCCGTAGTTATCACCTCGAAACCCAAAAATACGAGTATGTCTGAATGTTCGATTTGATATCGGAAAATGTAGATAAACTATCGGGATCATCTTCTGATATACAAGCATATGCGTAGTGAATCGAGTATTTTTGGGGATCAAAATCTTTCAAAGATATAAATGCAAAATTCGCGAATTTTAATCATAATAGATACCTTCAGTTGATCTGTATTTATTTTTTGAATTCCAATTTTGAACTATGCTTTATCATCCTTATTTTTTTCTTTGTATTTTGAGCGCATACATAATATTTAGTTATGTATCAATGGCGTAAAATAGGTCTTATATAGTAACTTTAAACACGTCCAGGTCCATGAAAGCAAGATATGCCCAAAATACATACAACATTTTATGCACCACCAGTATATTTGGTATTTCATTGTAAATACCTCTTTATACCTCCCAAGCACGATATAAATACACCATGCACGGTTGCAGTTACATGTTCGATAGAAATGAGCACTTTCCAACCAGTTTCTTGTGTAATGTAGACATTTTGAATGTCAGATGTCTTAATTTCCAATTTCTCCAACAAATATCTCATTCATATAACACTCGAGCATACAATGATATACAGGTATCAATTTCACTGTTCAAAAAACTTCTATCAAAGAATTGTAATGATGAAAATTCAGTAGTGGAAGGCACACAATGATTCAGATATCCAGCAAGTTACTTTTTGGAACACCGTTGTTATATATTTGTTAAACAAAAACATAACATCACATATTCAGTGCATATCAGATCGAACATCAAAAACATAATAGCCATATATAGGGCGAATTCGAAAATTTGCCAACAGCAATTAATTCAACATGTAATACATTTGGCACCAAAAGTTTTTAATATTCTGCCCTTAGAAATAGAGACAACAAGCATTGTAAAACTATTCAGCAGGACGTGAAAAAAATGTGTTTTTTCTATTTTGGTTCTATAATGAAGTCATTATGAACCGCAAATGCGTATCGAAAAAGTCTCTGTTTCGATACGCATCTTTAATTTTTCGAGGGTTGGTACAATCGAACTGTCGAATGAAAGTCAGAAGAGTTAGGCCCATGCAGCTTACTTCTGAGCGACTTTGGATTTGGTCACTAGCAGTGAAAAACTCAATGTTTTTATTGGTAAATTCTAATTCAGAGTGTGATTTGATTTATGTTGACCAATAAAAACATTGAATTTTTCACCAGTGGTATCTCAGAAATCATAAATCGTTCAACAGTAAAACTGGGCTTTACGCTTGTTCATCAGATTTTAATTATTTCAATGTCATCATTGTTACCAATCGAAGATGTTTCTGTTATTTATCGATGTAAATATATATTTTTTTACTCGTAATCTCCATAGCAGCAGAATTATTACCGATAATTTTTTTCAAGGTCAAGAATGTTTTTGTTGTTGATAGAAAATTATCACGAGTCGAAGACCAGGGAAATTTTCTATCAACAAAAACACGAGTGAAACCAAGAAAAAAATTATAGGGAATTAATTCTACTGCGTGGGAGATTCGGTTAGAAAATTTCATTAATTGAAGTTGCTTTTAATATGATGAAAAGATTAACCCTACGAACTATTCTGTGTAGATAGTTACTAAGGTTTATCACTAACATTATGATATAATATGTTACTTTCAAAACAGTAATCCGTTTTCAATCATAACATCTAATATCACATGGCTATACCCAGATTTTATTCAATATCTCGAAATTTCAAAATTTGTATACTCCTTCGAAGAGATGCCAAAAAAAGTCAGAACCCTTAAAAAATATTTATTGCTTTTACATCCTCCCATAATTGTATATTTTCATGTGTGCAATGAATTTTCAATTTTCGAAATTTCAAAATTTTTATACCCCTTCGAAAAGTCCTCAGCACCGCCAATGTCGGCCGGTGCATCACCTTTCTTCTCTTTCAGGTGGTCCGCTTGCTGTGTTTCTGGGTCAGCGGACTTATAGTCCTCGACGGTGACGGCCAAGGTCTTCTCTCTCTCTCTCTCTCTCTCTCTCTCTCTCTCTCTCTCTCTCTCTCTCTCTCTCTCTCTCTCTCTTGGGGTTCAATAACTCCTCAGGAGAGACGATAGCTACCGAGCGATGCCGGTTGGTCAAGGGATTATTTCATCGAAAGAACAAAATAAATAGCAGAGAAATATATGTAGATGGAAAAACGATTGAATTGGAAAAAAGTTCAATATGCAGTTTTGAAAACCGAAACTTAGGGCCAATTTATGCATCATTGTCTTTATCCTAATCTTGTGTCATAGTTTTAACTCAGTCCCAATCATAGGCTCAATCATTTTGGACGTTTATGCATCACAGTCTTGAGACTTAAGAATTATGATATGACAATTAACAATCCATCGATAGCGATTGATATTTGTTATCAATTATTATATTCGAGATTATATCTATATCTGAATATTATATTTGTTATCAATTATTGCCACAGACATCGATTTGTATTGACAGGTCGTGGTGACGCATGCGTATTTCATATGTGGTCTCAATCATAAGCATAAAAGTTGAAAATTTAAGTAACTTTCAAGGTCGTGCTTCAATGATTATGAATAAGACTGAGACTAAAAATGTTGCATAAATGCACCCATTGAAATGTATGCTTTCAACTTGATTATATGATTAAGACGAAGACTGTGACTAAGACTAGAATAAAGACAATGATGCATAAATTGGCCTTTAATAATTTAGTTTATTTTCTATTATTGATATAAGCGAAAGTAGTCGGTATTATCATAAATGTTCTTACTTTGATAGGTATATTCTGATGATAATCAACCTATTCCTCTTAGTATACATGATTTCAACCGATTTCTCCGAATAATAACTGAGAAAATAACAGTAATAACAATAATAACTCAGAAGAGATGAAATCTTTAAATTCCACTTTTTTATCTCAAGGTATCATAGGACCTACTGACTTTTCAGTTTTGAAACGTCATATTAAAGTGGTTGAAAGTACGTAACTTATTTTTAATTCAATCATAATTATACAGTGTGTACATAAAGTAGGGAATAAATTCATTGCCTAGAAAATAAAAAGCAAAATGCGCATGCATCTTTTGACGTTTTAGTCGCATTGATGACGTTATTAATGTTTCAGCAATGACGTCATTGACATTTTTCAAAATTGCAACCGCTTTTCTTGATAGTGCCATTTGAAACAGCATATTTATCTGCACATGTTAAACCAAAACTTTTGTCATGTTACATAATGGAATTGTCGAGAAAATTAATGATTTATTGATTAAAATAAAATCCTAGCTTTGTAAAGTTCTCTTTCAGCACTCCACTAGGGTGTTCGTATTTTCGAAACCCTAAAAAATCAAAATTAGTCATAGTCGTCATGACGACATCAATGCGACTAAAAAGTCAAAAATAAAAGTTGACCGCGGATTTTTTTCGAAAAGCTTCTCATTTTTTAGAAAATGAGTTCATTCCTTGTGAAATTGTTGGAACCCTGAAGAATGATCGTTCCTCAAATATAATGGTATATTTTTATTGCCCTGTAGTATTCAGCATGTTTCTTTCTGAATGACAAGTTCATAATCGAGTGAAAACAGAAGAAGCAATCAACATCACAATAAAATTTCAATATCTAGAGCTAAAAGCAAATTCGATCCCAGCCAATGGTAAACCATGTTTTCACTCAATAATCGATGACAATTTCAATAGAAGTCATCAGAGTAGCATCTTCTCCACAATCAGCACTGAATGTAATGATTCCAAAATCATTCTCAATAATGGTTACATTCTCACTCATACAGAAAGTCAATATTTCTTAATCGAAGTAACAGACGTGGATTGCCATGGACTTCAGAACTGTCAGATGTAAATGTCAAAATGCGGTAGTGCTGTATTAACACGACCGTACGTAAAGCGATGATAATAGGCGCCATAGTTTCAGGATACCTTGGATATAGACGCAAGACATCATATCTTTCATATGGAACCATGTACGCATATATGGAAATGGAAAACAATCTTACAGTGTACTCAATCGACTTTCTCAATATTTCCAGAACGATTTTGTACCTATGATTTCATTATGTTCAGAGTTGAGTAAACTGAGAAGTTTTCACCATGCTAAATAATTTCACAATAATTATACAAGGTATTGAACGATTTCGTATTTCTACTACTTCGACATTCATTAATTGATATTAAACAGGAATATCGTACTCTAATCGTCGAGGATAATGGTATACAATGACAGTGAAAGAAAACCAAAGTCATGGTCGAGCTGTCTTGATGATGGTATTGTTATATGGATCTCTCTGACTTTGACTCTTTTTTATAAGGGGAAATGGTATTGTTATTATAATTATTGTCATCCACTCTGTTACAGAAAGCCTATATACAGGTTTTGTATAGGTGTTCATAGAAAAAAGCTTGATTTTCATTTCATTATCTTTTACAACGCACTGAGTAGTTACTTATTGTGTTACAAGATAATTTTATGTAAATTTTCGAGAAATTACTCAGTGAAAAAATTAATTTTTATGCAACAATCATTAACAGGAATTCTAGATAGGTATACCTACCTTGTAACTGATATTACGTTTATTTAAATTTGTTATTAGATGATGACGAAAACGAATTTGTGAATGAGAGTTTGTCAGTCATTGATTAGACCAAAAACATCAAGATACTTTCACTCATTGTTAGTGGTGTGTGAATTTCTCTGTTGTCTGGTCTCTACAAATTATTGCACAATCCCGTGAGCAAGACATCTCTAGACAATCCAAGGCTCATAGAACAGCATACAGGGTCATTCCATAAAAACATGTATTTTCTGAAAAGAAAAAAACACAACTTTCCTCGCAGTCAAACCTATACTTTTCTGGTTCATGAAATCGAACTATACAGCGGCGTTTTTCTTGTGAATCAACCTGTATGCTGATTATTCCGTATTGATGGCTATTGATTGATTCGGAACAGTTATTTTTGTTGTTTTCATCACGACATGGTCAAACTAACTAGTCCATATGACTGTCTCGATTGGTATGTATATTTATATCTTCCCTGCTACATGTGGAACGTCGAAACGCGTTATATACCTACGTGCCTCTTGTAATGCATCATCTTCAATATCGAGGAATGAGGAACCAAAAGAAGGTCATGGCCATGATAATACAGGCTGTCTCATAAAAAAACATGAACTACTTGGAACAGGGTACGTCAAACACGCTGGCATGTTAGAATGAAATGGGTTTTTGAAATTTTGGTGTAAAGTTACTGAAATCAACTTTGAAATTTCCTCTAGGTTAAAACAACATTATAAATTATTATATTTTTCTGATAGAACGAGGCAATGTTGAAACGGTTTCCTATACATTTTGAAGAATTTTGATTGAGTTTTATACAGAGCATGAAAAGATATTGGGTAGAGGTACAGTAAACTTGAAAAAGTTGATTCTTAAATGGAATCAAATATGAACTTTTTTAATTCTTCATCTAAAATTCCTATCTCAAGGTTCAAAAACCTTTGAATATAGGTATAGGGACATGTTGTGTCATTTGACAGGTACTTGAGTGGTTAAAGCATGCATGGGTGGTAAAATAGACATATTCTTACATGTATAAAAATCAAAATCGACTTTTTCAAGTTTATCTGTATACCAGATTTTGACCCACCTTTTTTGAACATCCTGTATATCATTATTTCAATGTACATAAAAATTTATGGGACAACTATATCTGATGGGCATGTCGCTGTAACAAATATTGCAGTACGGGTCAGAAAAATATCACATTATTGAATTATCTATGCTTTTTTGCAGTCGAGAATTAAAAACTAGTTCATGTCAAAAACTGTTTTTTCTTATGTTCTGGTTCTCACGAAAAGGGATATCCTGTAATGTTCAGAGAACATCGTGTGAACCAAGGGAGAGAAGGTAGGAGTTCCAAAGTCTCGATGTTCGTTGGATGAACGGGTCTTTGGAAAGGGACGTTCTGCAGGTCTCTAAAGTGACCACGAATGGGTGTAAAGACTGAACTTGAAGGGTTTATCTCGAAGAGACTGCTAGAGGAGGAACGATTGTTGATATTTCAGAAGAGCATCGCCCATTGAGGTATCTACAAAATATGGAGATAAATCGCCAACTTTTCTACGGTGTTCCAGAGAAGTGAACGTGTTTTGTTAGAAAAATTCTGCAGATCATTATTGGATTCATGAGATACCCTTTCTAAAATATTTATCCAGAATGATCAAATAATAAAAACCTTCAAAATTCGTAGAAAGCAAGCTGAGAAGTGTAAATGAGCTTGCGAATTAATCATGTTTTTTGTGAAGCACGTAAAGAAAAAAACTAATAAAAACATGTTTTATTAGCAAGCTTTTCATGTATCACGTGGATCCAATGCAGTTGGCAATTTTGTTTGATCTCGCATCCCAGCTCATTCACCATTATTTCGAATCAGTTAATAATATTCCCCTACTAATCAAGACTTTTAGCCTATACCAAGATCTATTATAGCCATCACCAAGCTAATTGCACGACTAATGCAAGAAATTATTAATCTTTCAATTGAAGATGAAACGATATCTCAAATACAACGATAATCATGTAATTTCTCACACTGAAAAAACAACTATGGATCACAGATAGAAATTCAAGCTACAATAATGTAGTTTTAGATATTCAGGAGTGTAATTAACTGATACATCTCCTCTGATGTATTGAATTCATGGACTCGTAATATTTCTGCGAATAATGTGTAAAAACATCGTGTAATTCTACTGTGGATAAATCCCAATGTATTGATACAGAAATAAATTGAATGTTGTACAATGAAATGAACCAATACATCAAGAACGTATAGTTACAGAAGTTAATGTTATGATACAGTTTGGCATGTAAAATTACATTTAGCATGTAATCATTATCCAATCGGAGGACAATTATGTGTCACGTGGTGTATTTGCTATAGTCTTGACGGTCTCATTGCAGCCGCGGCGTCCATTGGCGAATGGCGTCATTACATCTTGCACACACGGATTGAATGAGTGCATCTTTTTAGTACTTCAAATTGAAGTGATTTTGTGAAGGAACCTAACGTGAATTTGCAGGCAAGAGGTAAGTGATGTTTACTTGTAGAATTTGTAGTGCGTAGAGGAATATAAGGAAGTTTTGTTTGAAGGTGGCTGACAATGTCTCGAGTTGTGAAGAAAAGTTTCGGACTTCCATTGTCTAAAGGTATGAAGATTTGAATCCTGAGAAAAGAAAAGATGAGTTATGCTGAAAAAACGAAATAAGTGATGAATAAAAATTAACTATTTTATCGAATCAAGAAGATTCGAGTATCAATAAATCAGGTTAGTATTAGTGTTAGTATATATGAAGTCGAAAAATGTAGATTTAAATGGGAGTTTAACTAGTCGATGAGCCTGAAAATAAGAAAAAATTGAATTAGAAATCAATAGCTTGAAAAAGAAAGGTTGAATTAGAAATCAATAGCTTGAAAAAAGAAAAGTTGAATAGCCTGAAAAAAGAAAAGTTGTATTAAAATTAAAATAAAATGAATGAATAAAGAATTGAAATTATGAGAAAGATTCAAATCGAGTTTGTCACGACGTTTCGATTGTGTGTATCTACAATCGTCTTCAGGTGAGAACTAACAAAGTCCTGGGATACGGGGGTATTTAGGATTGTCAGAGAGAATCAAGAAGATTGGATCCAAATACAAGATCAAGACCTGCTTCAAATCTGGAAACACCATCCGCAGCCAACTCACCAAAACCAGACCAACGAACAAAAACAGTGACTCCAAGAATTGTGTTTATCGAGTACCATGCGAATGTGGCAAATCATACATCGGAGAAACCAAGAGACCACTGGAAACCAGAATCGGCGAACACAAGAAAAACACCCAACGAGGAGAAACCACCAAGTCAGGAATCGCAGAACATGTGTGGACCCACCAACATAACATCAAATGGTCTGAGGCAGAAATCATCCATAGAGAAGAACACTGGTTCAGGAGGAAATTCAAGGAAGCAGCATACATAATGAATAATAACGCTTTCAGTCAACCAAGCGTCGAGATCCGCAACACATGGAAACCGCTGATTAGCCGAATCAACCGGTTACGGCTCACTGAACCGGAAAATCCCGCCATAGCTGACCTATAAATACCCCCGTATCCCAGGACTTTGTTAGTTCTCACCTGAAGACGATTGTAGATACACACAATCGAAACGTCGTGACAAACTCGATTTGAATCTTTCTCATAATTTCAATTCTTTATTCATTCATTTTATTTTAATTTTAATACAACTTTTCTTTTTTCAGGCTATTCAACTTTTCTTTTTTCAAGCTATTGATTTCTAATTCAACCTTTCTTTTTCAAGCTATTGATTTCTAATTCAATTTTTTCTTATTTTCAGGCTCATCGACTAGTTAAACTCCCATTTAAATCTACATTTTTCGACTTCATATATACTAACACTAATACTAACCTGATTTATTGATACTCGAATCTTCTTGATTCGATAAAATAGTTAATTTTTTATTCATCACTTATTTCGTTTTTTCAGCATAACTCATCTTTTCTTTTCTCAGGATTCAAATCTTCATACCTTTAGACAATGGAAGTCCGAAACTTTTCTTCACAATATAAGGAAGTGATGCAATTTACATCAATTCTATCATACAGAAATAATTAAGGTGATGGTGATTTTGTTTGTTTAGAAATTACAAATGTAATCGTTCATTTCGATTATATTATGCTTTAAAAAGTCACCCGTTGAGAATACATACCACTAATGAACACGAAGTGAACAACTCTTTCAATTTCATATGCAACAAACAAGATTGTTCATTCAATTGCAGTACTGAAAAATATGTTTGTGAACATATAAAAACTGGCACATATTTGCAATGTCCTTTCAAACCATGTGAAATAAAAACAGTATTTAATAAGGTAAACTCATTGAGTAATCATATTTTCAGATCACATATAATTCAAATTGTAATAGTGTGAAAAATATTGATGACAACAATTCTGGTACTTCTAACTCAAATACTGTTTTTGAATAATTGGCAGGGATCAAAATTAAAAATCTTATTGTCAATCTCGAGGAAAAAGCTAAGAAAATAGTTGAGGCTATTAGAAATCAAATTGTAATAGTGTGAAAAATATTGATGACAACAATTCTGGTACCCTACTTCTAACTCAAATACTGTTTTTGAATAATTGGCAGGGATCAAAACTGAAAATCTTATTGTCAATCTCGAGGAAAAAGCTAAGAAAATAGTTGAGGCTATTAGAAACCTTTATTATATAATCAACCAATACAATTATTTAGGTTGTTTATCAAAATCAAAGTCATCTCTAAGCTAATACGTCTGAAATACATTTTTCATCAATAGATAATTTGAATTATATGGGATTTTTTATACCGAAAATAAGATGAAATAAAAAATTGGCGAAAGCTTAATCGATCGACTTTCCATTTCCCTCAATTCAATGTGTAAACTTTGTTGCGGACAATTTTCTAATCAATTTATATTTTCAGATTCTAAGCAGTACGTCATTGTTTTAGAAGGAAATATGTTATGTACGTAAGTACGTACTAATCACCTTATCCATTTGAGATAATTATTGGGTACTTCACATCAAGAATTGATATTTGAGTTTTATTTTTTTTGTTTTATGTTTTATATAGGTTACAAATATAGTTCATGTTATGTTCATGTATATTATATGTTGTTTTGACTCATCAGTATTTTCAATAAATGATATCTATAAAATGAATAGAATTTATTTCATCCCATTTTTATCCACATAATATAACACTAACAGTAAAAATAACTGTGATATTCACAGTGTGAAAGTACTCAGATAATGTGTAAGATTACCAAGATATTTTTCAATATAAATGTAATATTACATACATTTATTACGTAATCCACGTAATAACCGGAATTTATATCACATCAAAACTGTAATATTGCAGATACATTCAACGTGTAATATTCCGTGCTAAATGTATTGAAACATGTAGCGTGTAAAAATATTCGATTTCTTATGGCATCACATAACCAACGCTAATCACTGTGATTTTACGTATAAAATTTTTTCAGTGCATTATTGAATCTTCTTTCATGGGATATTTTGGACTCACCACGCGATTCAACGACATTCTTCAGTATCAAGAGATAACAACCATGGAGTACCTAATTGGAGATAATTGACGAATGAGAATTAATATTGCGAAGAGAAGTCGCAAGGTAGTTTTTTTATCTGATATTGTTGAAGAGCAAATCTCGTCAGCCAAGTACAAGAGAATTAAAATGTTGAAGAATGAAAAACGAAAAGAACTGAGAGATATCTGTATCCTTTTAGCAAACCTCTCGTATTCGACATCAATCTTTGTAATTTTGAATTTGACTCCCGGCTCATACGCCATTTATTTGAGTACATCGCGATGAGAAATGCCGTTTATTTAAAAAATACCTCATGAATATTCATTAGTTTACATGCAGACTAGGAATTATCAAAAGATCGATTTACAGAGTGTCACGAATTCGCGGGTCAAAAGAGGGAACTGTTAGAGTGCAACAATATGCCACGAGCAAATAGTTGAGGAGATTTTTGTTTTTGAGATACCTATTTTAAAAAATCAAATCTATGATTTTCGATAATCATTTTCAATCGGCTTCATTTCAATAGATACGAAAACAAGGAACACTGTTTCTCACAGCTGTTGTTTAATGAATATAACGAAAACAACAAATTAAATAACTTAAAAATAATGTCTTCATCTTATCATGAATGTTCAAAATGATTTCCATCTAGTCGAAACTTTGGAACATCAATTAAGGTATAAGTATATCACCGTATTCAGGTCTGCCAGGCGACTGAAAAAAATTGAAAGAAAAGTTGAGATACGTATTAAAAAAAAAGTCGTTCGTATTACAAATTCTATACTGCCAAGTTATAGAGAATGAAAAATACCTGTGAGAAAGTGACTTCCATGAGATATAAAAGTAAAAAATGGATAATTTCAATATTTCAAGAACAAAAAAACTGTTTCACTATTTTTTGCGCTCATAAATACACAACTTTTTCCTAAGTTAATCGTTCCCGGGTATCTAACCGTTAACGAGTAAATTTTTTTTTGCCATAATAACATTTCGATTTGCGAATTTCTGAGTGAAGTTAACAGTAATAAAATAATGGTTTGTAAAAAACCGTGAGCCATCATTTTTATTTTATCTGAGAAATCAGTGGTTAATAATAAATAGTAATTTACGTAACAAGTCCGGAAAATACTGTTTTTGGATGAGTGGACAAAATTCTAGGACGAGCGTAGCGAGTCCTGGAAGTCTGCGAGTCCAAAAAAACTGTTTTCGGGCGTGTTGCGTTCACAATTTTTTCGGCAACCGTGTAGAATAACAAATCAAAGAAACACATTTCTTTCAAAAATTGAAATGTTAGCTAATTTTATGTCAGATAGCTGTCAGTCGTTATTTTGCTGCTATGGTAATGATCAACTGCATTTATCAAAACCATACTACCAAGATTTTCATATTTACAATGGCAACAACGATGTGATTCTTCCCGGCCTAGTCCGGGAAGTACGTACTTCCCGGACTAGGCCGGAAAAATGCCACTTTCTCAAAAAAAAAATCGTCTGGAAAGTACGTACTTTCCGGACGGTTGCCGAAAAACCCATTTTATTGTTTTGAGGATTGTATCGATTCAAAATTCATTAATAAAAAAATGCTCATATGATGCACTTTCTCTGCCGGTCACGTATATGGGGCTGAGGAAAAAGTTCTTTTCGTTGATATGGATTCAGATAAATCAAGAGTTTTAGCGAATTCTTCAATCCTTAACCGCATTTTCTATCGATGGTTTCATCTTGTTATTTGTTTGATAGTAATGGATACGCCCCTGTGCACATAATATGCGCAAATGGCTGGTTCTCTCGCTAGTAGCCAAACAATAGCATCCAGCTATATACGCTGCTGTTAAAATGGCATCCATCTGAGGTCATGAAAATGCCGAGAAGGCACTAGCGCATCTAGGATTCAGTTCTGGGGGGGGGGTTAATGTCCAATGATCAGATATATATATATACAGTGTCCGCCATAAT
This sequence comes from Chrysomela aeneicollis, assembly GCA_029955515.1. Lineage (NCBI taxonomy): Eukaryota > Metazoa > Arthropoda > Insecta > Coleoptera > Chrysomelidae > Chrysomela > Chrysomela aeneicollis. The sequence continues at coordinate 12,110,460 of JARUHQ010000022.1, forward strand.
AAAAATAAAAACTAAAAATAAAAATCTATTAAAAAAATCAACAACAAAAATGGTCATCAACATTCGAACAAAGAATGAAAACAAAGAATAAATTACAAAAAAGTGATTTGAAAAATAACTCTCTGGAGAAAGGAAACCATTGAATGAAAAAGCGACGACAAAATAAAATCTAGTATGATTTTTTTATTGGCACATCGGTAATAACATCCTCGACATCTACCTGTATGATTCTGTGTTAACGTGTGAAATGAAATGAGACGATCACATAATATGATCAACTCGACAAATAAACCATACCTTTTGATAGAAGCACTTTCTGAATGAATTTGTATACTTATACCAACGTAAAAAATCAAGAATTTTCACCACAGCGGGTTCTCAGTAAAGACAACCGTTTGAGTTGAGCTTAGAGCCACTCTGCCGCTTGCCGCCTACCTACTGTGAGTGAGGGTAAGGGCACAGATGTTAGGAAAAGTAGGTAAGTAACTAAACAAAAATGAATGATGCACATTCAGATGGCCGCTGTTAGTATTTAAAAAAATGTTGCCAGAAATGCCAAATTTTCATTGCCAATACTAGCGTCAAGTATGAGAATTTCAACTTCATTTTTTTAACCTTCATCCCGTGTTCTGGGAGGGGGTAATTACCCCCTCTACCCCCCCTTGTATGCGCGCCTGCGAGAAGGGAGCTAATTTTTTGAATTTACAGGTGTTTGTTAAGGAACGACAAGTTTGGGGAACGCACGAACTCGTAAATTTGAATCAAGAATAGAATATTTTGCTTCCACCAATGTAGGGGGAATTGGTATTTACTACACTTACACGTTTTTTATGGAGAAGTCTGGAGATGACAGGATAACTCAAAAAATACGCTCTGACGAAAAAAGATGTATTTGGTATTGTTTAAAAAGCATCAAATGATTTGGAAATTCTCAAAATTAACCCTCCACCACAAAATGAACTTAGTTTCGATGCCAGGATGAGTGAAATGAATGAGTGAATGAATGAATGTGGATGAGTGAAAGGTGAGGGCGAATCTTTAAAATTAAAAACCCTCCACCACCACTTCTTATGGTTTGAACTCTGGAAAAATTACCTCTACATTTGTTTGCATCTACGCAAGTAGCCAAAAGTCTACAGTTTTTTCTAGTGCTTTTTATGGGGAAACTGTTTCACCATCCCATATCCACCTTGCATCTACTTCAGTTCTAATTATTTAAATACCACATTTTCACTCTTCATAAAATGCTCCCTCTGAAACAGCGAAAACTGACGTTTTTCGATGTTTTCAAAAAATACGCTCTGAATCAAGAAACTATAAACGTCATCAGAATTAAATTATTGAAAGCAAATATTTCGAATATTTTTGATCCAAATCATTCTGAACCCCGTCACTCATCCTATTGACATATGTTTGATTAAATACAAGAGCATTTGTATACCTAACCATTTATAAAGTATGGATATTCTCCAGCTATGCAAGAGACGATTCTCATAAATAGAAATTGAAAAGCTGTATTTCAATTTTGAGGACTCGAGGATTAAAAAAATTCGATCTTGGGATTCGCCGTCTCTCGTGTCGGAAATAGAAATTGAATCCATGCAAGAAAAAACTTTCCCCTGAAAGTCACTCCAGCTTTTCCTTTGATCCGTTACAACGAAATTAACATTATTGCGCAATTTCCAAGCTCCTACAAAATCCAATTCAACTCACATCACCCAAATTAGTTCGGTATAATACGACAGAGAAAATGCTGTTTATCAACAGCCGAATCACTATTCATTTCATGATGCGTTTCTTCTTCGAACAAGGAAATCAACGATCGGAGAAAGTACATAAGTATCACTGCATTATGTTGTCTTTGCACAACGACTTGAAGTGAAAAATTCCATCCAAGTCAGTGTACGTCTCGAATAGAAACGAAGAACAACGGATTACCATGTTGTAAAACAGTGTTTTTCCATTTAGAAAATCACGCTCTACTCGGAACTGGGACAGCGTTGTTAAGTTTTTTAGGACGAGCCCACGTTATAATACACGGTCAAAACCGTCAAGTTTAAAAGAGAAATTAGTGAAATGGCCATGCATGGCCACAACATTGAAACCAAAGATATGTCGATCAATAATGACACTAAATTAATTAGCAGATTGGAATTGATTAAATCCCAGAGCTCTGGTTGTACGGTGTAATCCACTTCCATTGATAAATAATAATCTGATTGTTCTCTCTGGTTGAATTATAGTTGAATCGTAGGAACGGATGACTTCCTTCTCGTTTACTTTGTAAGATCTGCTCATCATATTATTTTTATAAGCAGAAAATCTCAGTTTCAATAGATATTTCTAGAAGAAGCTGATACAATGTAGGCTGTGGATTCATTGATTCCGGCAGCACTCAATAGCAATGGTATGAGATGAACTCTGATAAAATCTGTAGGTACCAGGGAAACACAGATATTCTTTCAATAATTTATTGACTCGCATTAAACAACAAGGGGTAACTTAATCCTATACGCGCTCAGAACAATCGAGCGCAGTCCTAGTCCTCGTCCGTCTCGTCAAAGTCAATTCGATAATCTAGCAACATTCAAATAAATTAATAAATTAACAAGTCAAACACCGACTGCCTCACGCCTGCGGCCCATACGCGCTATAGGCCATTTCCTGAGCCCCCATGGACCTACCCCAACCCCCCGAAGACCCACCAGAGTACCCCCCCACGTCGCCGCCATAACCACCCCCATGGCCCGAGCTTCCAGCATACGACGCCTCGACGTGGCTGGAAGAATGCGCCGCATGAGGCACCACCTCGTAGGTCACGTGCTTCTGCCCGCCGCCATTGCCCAACAGCTTCTTGATTCCGATGATGGCCGACAGCACCAGCGCGATCTTACCGATGATCAGCGCCTTACCGGCGATCAGCGCGATAGCGGCCAGCGCCAGTTTCCCCAGCACAGCCATCTTGAGCGCCAGCGCCCCCATGATGGGCCCCATCATCTTGTTGCCCTTCATCTTCTTCCTCCTGGACTCCTCAGCGCCTTCGATGAGGTTCTCTTCCTCTGAGAAGGAGCGAGCTGTGGAGGCGATAGCGTTGACGATCTCGCTGCCCTTGATGTCCACCTTGAGCGAGTGGCTGTCGAGGAAATCTGCCAACCTGGAGAACACCATGGACTCGATGGTGTCATCGGTGGAGATGGCACGTGGGGCACCGTCTTTGTCGCCCGTCTTGACGAACTGCACGCCCTCGGTGACCGTGATGGTGTCCTTGTGGCCCAGAGCCTTGTCCACGAAGTTGAAAACCTTGTACTTGATGCAGGCCATGGAGTCCTTGCGCAGGCAATCGGTGTAGACGGCGTCCAAGAGGTCGTTCTCGGTCTGGATGGCGTTGCCTCTGGCTTCCTCCTGGGCGGGTAGGGCGCTGATGGCAGCGGCGAGGCACAGAACTAGAGCGAGCTGGTGGAAAGCCATGTCGGAGTGTTGTGACGGTCGGAGGTCGGCGTGTGGATATATATCGGAGGACCCCTCCCACCGTGGCTGTGGTCTTTCGGGTGAAGAAGACTCTACGGTGATGGCCGCGGGCCGGGTGCGCGCTTTCTCAGAGTGGGTCTAACCTAGTTTTGGGGTTTGCGAGGAGTGCGGTGTTGAGTCCACGGGGGTAAGCTTTGTGGTCTAGGTGGCCGTGATGGTTGGACGGGTGCGTCGAGGCGTTTTTGTTTTGTTTCCGAGATGAGGCGACGGTTTATTGTAAAGGATGCTGCGTTGGACGATGAAAGTGAAATTGTTGTTGTTGCATGTTTGTGGGCGTCTAGATCTTTGCTTCTCGTGATTTGGTTCGGTTCTATTTTTATCGTAGGAAGTGCCCTTGGAGCTATTTCGAATTTTTTAAATCGCCATGTAGGTTCCGAACGGATGGATTGATTTTTGAATTCGGGTATACAATTTTTCTTATTTTTCTCTCATAGAATCCATCTCTCCTATCAGAAAAACAGTAATCGCAAAAAAATCTTGTCGTAGAGGTAGTACCCTTGGAACTTTCTTCGAATTTGCCAAAACTTCCGAACAGATGGGCCGTTTTTCCTATCGGATACTAATTTTCTTCTTTTTCATCATCGAATAAAATCAATTTCTTGGTATAGTTTATATTGCATGGAAATCATACTCTGGCTCTCTGAGTAGATTTGACCTGCACAAATCGCACTATCAGAATAATACCAAAATAAGTCAAAAAAAAAACATAGTTTAGAGAAAAACGCGTTTGAAGTTTCAAAGACACAATTGCAGTTGGATAACATTCAATCAATAAGTTTTTTAGTGTTTTATTATGATACTACAACTGTGATATGTGATTTTTCATATTCCTATTCAAAGTGTAGCTTTGATTTTCACTGCAATCAAGAATCAGGAAGGTAGACTTACGTTGATATATTTTTCGAAAAAGGCTACTGTTTCATAACGAGATAAGTGATTTGTGAATGAAAATTTGTAACTTCATGAGATATTTTCATTGGAATACCAAAACTTCTGATTTTACTTGCGGTAACTCAGTCGAGCTAACCTAGAATCCAAATGGAATATTGCTATATTATGGTTTTTTATAACCTCTTGAAAGCACGAAAGGAAAACCTATGTTCATGGAACAGTTTTTGCCCGTCTGGTCTACTTGTGGACATTATCCGTATCTAAACAGTCTACCAAGTTTTTGTGAATCAGTTTTTACAATAGACCTCACATGATCATACAATAATAAGCTATTATTGATGGTATTAGTACCAAACATTGAAGATTTCTTAGTCGTGCGATACCACGAAAGTTGACTTGTACGTTTTATTATTGTTATGACTGCGAAATCGCAAAATTTATCGAAATTTCAGAAACAGACGTGATTTATATCATTCTATGTTGCCATATCGATTCAATATAGATGCCAAGAAAATATACTCATTCTAAGAAGGAAACTGTCGAGCTAAACATGTATTTTTCTCTGGTTATTCTTCGAATGATATCCTTCAATAAGATTATTGATTTTCAAAACGGAAAGATATTATTGCGTTCTTCCACATATTTACTTGAAATGTTCGCGATAGGGGAAAGAAATGAAGTTGAAAAGCGATAACATGAATGATGCCTATAAAGTTATACAACTTTATGCGGGATTTTAATTCACAGGCATGTTTGAATGGTTGTGATTACCTTCATCGGAAGTATATTTCTCGTAGAGCTTGAATATAAATTTTCCCTTGCAACTTTTCCACAGCATTTTATATGTTTCCAGGGTTTATTTTCATTTTAGAAGATACTTCTTCTTGAACATTGGGATTGTATAATACCTTCGAATAGATTTCTTTTGCAAAGAGGGCCTTGTTTTACACTATACCCAATCATCGGATGAAATAAACTGGAAATGACAAGAATCCAAATATTCGTTTCCTCCTTATTCTTATAATTCATCAGAAATAATCTTTTGTATAAAATGTAATAATGTTGAATGAGTAAACTAAAAAGACATCGAAATTTCGCATACATTCTGTTGGTGTTAAAATGACTCTGTTCATCGACATCCGTTGTATATTTTTTCCCGATTTCTAGCAGACCCCAGTGAAAAACCACCAGAGTTTATGATGTTAATCAAGACGTCACTTTCATATTGTTCTTCATTAAAAAGGTTCGGTGTAGAAATTATTCTATTATTTAATTAACCAATTTCACGGTTCATTTTCTTCTTCTTCATCACTCACTCAGTCGAATAGGGAATTTAAGCAATAACAATACATTTTCTACACTCTCATCTTCTTTTCATTCAAAATAATTTACTCATATTTTATTTATCATTTTCGTATTTTCCAAACTCTTGAAGTTCTATAACTATCCTATGTAGTTCATATAACAACTTATGAGAAATTATATAATGTGTATTTGTAATTGATACAAAATTGCATGCACAGCCGTAGGCAACATTCGTGTAAGGAAATTCTCAGGCAATAGCAAATTACGTTCAACTGATAAATTGAAGTCTATTCAGTTTACGGTGAGAGTGAATCATTCATTTCATAGACATACTAAGTCTGATTGAACTGCTTCACAAAACATTATATTCGAATGAGCTGAAAGAGCGAGGGTTATAGAAAAGTCAAACGTCAATGTCATTGTCAAAACAATAGAATGCAATTAATGATAGTTTGAACAGAAAGTTGGAGTTTTGATCTCTTGAGAAATGAAATAGTGTCGACCCAGAAGTATAATCCAAAGATGAATTGATATACAGGATGATCAATTATCAGTATCTACACAGGGACTTCTGATATGATAAGTGTGATATATCACTGAATTTGGATTTGTATAGTTTAACATTTAAATAATATATACTGGATAGTAGCCATCAAAACACGAAACGTATTGCTCTATCAATTTTCATATATTATTTTGCTTTTCCATTTTTTGATATTAGGACTTAAAATATGAAATTTCATGCGTGAAAATAGAGATTTTGGAACAGGGATGTGATTCATTTATATAATTTGTTGGTTGTCATTTTTTCATTGCGATTCTGATTCATGTTACCTTATTCATTTTTTATTCATTTATAGTGATCATCAATCAATTTCCTACAGCGTCATTCAATGAATTCAGATATTTCTATACTAATAAATCTGTCACAAACCGCAGACCCCCATAATCAGCTACCTACCAGCTATACTTTTAACACACTCCGAAAGTATTTTTATATTACCACACCTAGAATTTTTCTCTGATATGGAAAGCTTTCACCATAGTCTTAATGAGCAATTTATATTTGAGATGACCGTCAGGCCGGTATAAACCAATGTATTTAATGGATTCGCGGTTAGCGTGATTGCTCATTTGCATAGACACAATTCATCGTTTTCTTTTGTCGAAGCTACGAGATACATTTTTCATTTGAAGGTTATGAGGTAATGTCCTTTTCATGCTGCTGTAGGTAAGCATATGAATTTCAAACCAAAAGGTTGGTTAGGATATGATTACGTGGACATTCGCAACATTACGGTATTTTTTCTGTTGTTTTTTTCTGAGCCAAGCCACCTCAAGTCGCGGAATATTCTGAAGACTGTCAAGCAACACAGTTTTTTCTTGAAAATATTTGAGATGTCTGTCCTACCAAATATTTGTTGATGGATAACAATCATAATCTCTATCATTTGCTTCAGCAGTTATTAAAAATCATGGCAGCTGTTGAATGAATAACAATTATGTGCAGGTCTGAATTTGGGATCGAATCATTGATTATTTCTGAGAATAATCATTTAAGAGTGGGTCACCGTCTCAAAATTAGGGACACACTCACTTTTACTTCCTGCGGTGCTTGTACCTACTGAATAAGACGAGGTGGATAGGAATATCCTGACAAAATTATCGATTTACTTTCTACAGAAGGTACCATCTGCAGGAACCTGTTAGATTTTTTGATGTCCTTCGGCATCAGATGCTTACTTACAGTAGTTTGAATAACCGTTAATATAAACGCATTGTAATACTTTAAACGTAGTTAATGTAAGCATGTGATTTGATACGTGAATAATATAATTATTTTTATGTGCCTACCATCTGTTCAGTTTCTACTGTTTATTTCTGATGAATTGAAGAAACATTCGAACGTGCGAATTTCAAATTCTGCTGCTTAGATATTCTGTATTTTGTAGAACACCTACAGCATTTTCATCCATTCTTTGGCCTAGTATCCATTTAGCCGAAGACTATTTTCTTCTTGTTTGGCTTATTTTTTCAAGTTGAAAGTGAATCCAAACATCTGGTTTAATTTCGTGAAACTATTTACTCGTTATCGACATTTGTATTGCATTCTTGTGGGTCTATTTGTGTTAATTGTTTTACACATTTGAATTGGAATAATAATAACAAACTTTCTTGGGTGTAGAAGTAGTAAGCAAGGTATTATTGAATCAATTTTTTAAACTGATATTCCTAATTATTCCTATATACCTAGTAAATCTGCAATAAAATTTCACGAAATTGAAACGAAATGGCGTATTCAAATAAACTGCAATAAATTGCAGAGAAACAGTTACATTGTAGACATTAATCTACTTTGTATAACTATCATAAGTCATGAGAGGTTGAAGATTCTGGTATTTGTGTTTGAAGGTCACTGAATTCTATTCTTCCAGGTCAAACTTCTACATCTATTTCAATAAAAATGATGCAGAATCATATAATAAATTGATAGAGAAATTCACTAATCCAGGCTAAGAACAATTGATTCAGAATCTAAAATTGAAGTAGTTTGAATGAAGAACATCCTCAATCAAGGAGGTAGGCAAAATTTTGATTACCATTTCATGAGGAACATTTAATTATCGTGGAAAAAGTTGTTGGCGAAAGTTTAAATGTGCTCCAAAAAGTTTTTGGGTCCCAAAAACTGAATACATTATGCATAGGTATTTGATCTTAGTCGCTATCCGCATCATATCGTATGCAAAATCAACATGGAACCATGTCTAATAACCATTCTCAGCTTCCGCTATCTGCCCACAAAATATTATGATCGTGAACCGAATAATTGGCAGGATATCATTATTATTTTCAAAGATGGATAGCGGATACGGTACAAAAGATACGATTCTTCAACTTCACACGTACAACTCGGAAGTGTCAATTAAATTGAATATGGGTGGAAAAAGTCGTCTGAGGATCAAAAAAATCTCATTTAATTTGAACAGAAAAACTTTTTTGTTAAATACAGAAGTGAAGCAATGAGAGCGTGAAATTCGGACAGCAATATTCTTTTGAATTGAATATCCCTCATATTTTCGATATGATCTAATATCATCTGAATGATGTTCAGGAAATACAAGTTATACAATCCGATGTCGCAATTGAGTAGCGTTGAAAAGGAAACTGTAAGAAGATTAATCTCGAATTATATTGTCCTTCCGTTACAGTATACACTTTTACTAACCTTATTTAAAGAAAGACTTCGTAGCTATAGTTCAGTAGCATCTTTACCCATCTTGAGACGGATGTTTGTTAAACGATTTTCACTTTCTTTGCGAGTTCATGACATTTCTAAGTACATGAGTGAAAGTATATACAATGTTTGATGAGTAAAATCAGTCATACTTCACACTAATTCCTATTACCAATAAGTTTCTGGCATGAAGAAATCTTCTATTGTGAAAATGATATTATATTACCAGTGTTGAGTTGAGGAACATGAAATCGAAGAAGATAGTTATAAATAAATAGGATAGTATATTGACATGCTGGAGTTGAAAATAAGAACATTCTTTTATCATTTCTAACGTCATTAATTTCATAGACCATAAACCGAAGCCTATACGGCACCTGTCAATCAATGAATATTTGGAAATGGAAGAAACATAAATAAATGAATAAAACACTACGAGTTAATCTTTTATTTATCAATTCTTCAGTTGCACTGACATATTTTATAGTAGAATGAAAATCAGACCACCTGTTCAGCATTTAAAACTTGTTCGTACAGCTTTTCTCCATTCATGAACTCTCTTGAGAGAAATCTGCCTATCACATCACATACTGCAGAAGTATATTAATAGCTTATTTATAATTATAAATTGATATTTCCATTGACCTTGTTTCATTCAAGAATTTTAAAACGGGCAAATTCGATATTGCCATACTTTTAAGAGTATTTATATAAGATAATCTCATGAGGTTGATTGTTATAAATAATCCTTTGAAACAATGGTTAATTTGGAATAATTTTGAATCTTGAAGCTGATATGTCAACAAGTTCCCAAATATTTTCATCAGTTGACCTAACGGCTCTTCTAGAATTGCCACTGAATGTGTACATTATATCCTTACTAATTTTTTTATTGGCTAGATGGCTAGTATCCCTCATCAAAACTCTGCTAGCAATTTCTGATCAGATGTCACGATAACGTATTGAAAATGAGATATCACAGGCAGGATATAGCTTTCTAAATGACCGTGTTCATTCGACCAAATGTAGGTATTCAGGTCTTCATCAGATCTTTATAAACAGAAGAACTCTCCATGAATCCGATAGTTATATCCCATCCGTCCATAGAGAAGACTCGCAAGAAAACGTCATCAACGCACTGCCAACTAGTTTTCTAAAATCATGCTCCGAGTACAGAATGAAATGAATCTGTAGCTAAGAAAAATCACTTGATATTTTCGGAAAACGTTTCACAAGATAATATCTCTACTACTTGGATGATTTATAATCTATTTCATGCTCTTCGAGATCATCAAATTTTGTTCTTTATCCGAGGAATATAATTCTAATGGAGTCTGCACCTTCTTCTACTGTCTTCTTGGGCATGCACTGCCATCTTCACGATCTGCGCTCAACAAGAGATTTCTCTCGTTTTACAATTGACGTTGACCCACTTCCAAAACACTTTCTAATTCGGATCCCACCAAAACATTCTTGAACCTGCCGGGTCTCGAACGTGACCTTGACTCTGCCTTGTTGGCGTTCAATGTCGAGAGAATGTCGGAAGATATTCGAGCCTCTTTTATCTGACGGGAGGAAATTTAGAAAGTGACAGCTGAAACTGGCTTGAAGGGAATTTTTCTCGTTCGGCCAGTCTGCGTAACGGGGTCAGTGGGTGATCGACTCCAGATGAACTTGAGAGGCTGAAGAAGAATGGTGTGAACAACTGGGAGAACTTTCTTTGGATGTAGGCCGCCTGATACCTCTCAGTGGATTCAATGAAACTCCGATAACTTCAGTATTCTTTTTATTTGGGATGTATTGAAGATGAGTTCGATACAAAAATGATAGATATTGGTATTACTCTAGCTGAGAAGGAGTCTCATTGCCTCTCATTATCTTAGACGTGAGCATCAGAGCTAGGATAATATCTTCCATGTAATTTTGTCGATGAAATGGAAATGAATCGATGAAATGAAGAAATATATGGGTTAGATGGAAATGAATTCAAAATATATCTGAAAAGTATGTTAATTTTGATCTCGATATTCATATAGGTAGAAGGAGAATTTCTGAATATAACCAATCGGAATATAGAAGTTGATGAACGAAGAATGATATGGCGTAAAGGATACAATATGATGATGATATGAGAGTATGTCAGTACGTTGTCGAAATGTAATACAGTCAGTCATTTGTCAGTCGTGTCATGAATATATAAATATGAATAAGAATAACAATAAATAATTATAACAAAAATAAATACCTGACTCAAACAATAATTATACTGCCTAAGAACCTGAAACATGTCTTAAGCTACTGAAAAGTTACATCTACCAACCACACTATTTCAGTAACTTCAAGAGCTCAAAAACTCTCAATTTTACAGTCAAATATTTCTAGCATTTTATAAATCGTCATGTTTTATGAATAATCACACTACCACGGTTTTCCCTCTCACTCAGCTCAATTCTTGAAATGCTTCTGAACCAAATAATAAAAAAAAACGTGTTTTTTTATACTTTCCTTTATAGATTACGTTCGTCCTATTGAAGGTAACCTCAAAAATCACCAGAAACTACTACTGTGATGGAAAAATACTGAAGAGAATCATTTTATGAATCATCTTGATCTAAAACTGAAGAACCAGTTATATTTGAGGAATGTATGGATGGATAAACTGAAAAGTACACAGTTCAATGGGTTCAGAACGATATCTAGAATATAATCTAAGATTTTTCATTGGTTTCATTTTTTTAAGGGTCATCAAACCTCCAGCAGCCTTTGATCGATCATATCTCATGCTTCTTCTAGAATTACACCCATAATTGAGCTCACATTTTTTTATAACTGTAACAGATCCTGCAGGAACAAACATTATTCGAGGTTACCTTCAAAGAAAAGGTGAGGCTAGGTTTATGTAGTGCTACAATATATCTTGTACTTGAAGTTTGTGCAGTTTCGGAATCAAAAATACTGAATGAAACCGCATGTTTTGGGTATAATGGCCCATCTATCGAAATGCCGCAATCCAAGAGTGCTATGAGCGGGAAAAACCGGGCAAAAAAATTATTGTAGAATTACCGACTAAACTTTTCGTGCTCGAAAAGAGGGCTGCGATCGAGATAATAATAATAAATCCCCCATCCATGGCCTTCTAGCTGCTCTGGTACTCGTCCCAAGCCGCGTAGGCCATGGAATCGGCAGCCTCCCGCTTCTTCCTGTACTCGTGGCCACCGTGGCCAGCGTGGATGACTGTGTGGCCACCATCGTCGTGGTCAGAGTGCACCAGCTTCTTCAGCCCGATGATGACGGACAGCATGAGCGCCAGAGCTGACACCATCAGAGCTTTCATCGCCAGAAGGCCGACGCCGCCTATGCCGAGTGCCGCCATCATTTTGCCCATCATCAGGCCCATCATCATGACACCGCCCATGCCGCCTCCGCCTCCACCACCGCCCCCTTTGCCGCCCCCACCACCGCCGCCCTTGGCCCTGGCAACACCTATGGGGAAAATAATGAATTATGTCCTTGACAACATTTTTTTCAGTAATTTGAAAACGACTAGTTCAAATAGTCTGAAAAAAATCAGAGTCATTTAAGCATTCAGATGGAATGACTCCTGGAATTTTGAAAAGTACCTGTCGAACAGTTTTCGAGAAAAAAATTCAAACGTCACTTTTGGGGGATTTTTTGAAATTTTCTCGATACCATTTTGACAGATTCAATTAAAAATATCACGGTATATGAATGTCGTGATAGGAGACAATCATGATTTTTTTCGACATTTTTGAACTCTCAGTTCGAATACAGTGGGAAAGTTTCCTTTGAACTGAATTTAATGAAATTATTGTTTGAATAGCCAGTATTATATTTCTGCTGTCCAGAATTACTGTTGGAATCATCCTAATAATTTTAATTTTCAAATTACAACGATATAAATTTTTTATGGCGGACGTCCTAATTAGATTTGGTGACATTTGGGGATATTTGTTGGTAATAAGTTTCTGAATTCAATTCGGTTGAGCCTACGGACTGAAAAAAGAAGAAGTAGAAAGCTGTTGCTTGCACTGTTGCCAGATTGAAGTCACTAATTTCTTGGATAAATCGAAATATTCATCAAAACATGGAATATTTGACTAGCATAAACAACTTCAAAGAAAAATTGCCACTATCAAAAATATTTTTTACCTAGCCATAATTTCAAAATGAAAAAATACTCTATTTTAATATATATCTTGTCTATAATCAACATTCCCTTGGACACCGGGATGGAATTTCAAAAAATAATTCAGTTTCAACTCGAATTATTTAACAATTGATACATTGGATATCACAGCAATATACCAAGATGTTAATGCAGAATATCCGACTATTTAGACATATCGATACTTCCGGCAATTGTGCAAAAGTTCTAGCGTGCCTCAAGACAATGATGAAAATATCTATCCATCTTTGACAAGGCTCTTCTAATTAGTACGTCATCAGAATGGTGGAGGAGCCGTAACTACATTTTTGGGTATGTTTTTCTAAGTCAAATTTGATAGCACGAGGTAAATAAAAAATACGTATTCGATGAATTTTCATAAACTCCAACTTGGAATGGAAATCTGAATTTCGGAAACTTCCCCATTGTGGAATAATCAGAAAAATTCATTGAAAAAAAAAAGCTTCTTTAACAACATTTGTGGGAATGGACATCTAGAAACAATTCATGATAGTTTTCAGACATGAAGTTGACTTATTTCTATTTTTAATAATGCTTTCAAAATATTTGATCTGTAGCATCGAAATTGCTGCAGTTGTGCTGCCTTTGCTTGAATAGAACGAAAATACAAGATATCGTCACATATCGTGATGGTATGGTGATGGTACAGCGTTGCCAATAGTTCTAGTTCAGAACAGATCGGTCGATCGGATGTTGGGGTGCACCCTTTATTGAATAATCTACAAACATTACCAAAAGTTGAAAAATAAATGAAGAAAAAGAACATTTCAAGACCACTATTTTTTATGAAAGAAACTCGATCATACGTTGCCCAAACACAGGAATAAATAAATATAAAAATACCGTGACAATATATAGATGCAACTATGGTTCATGAAAAGTCCTATATGATAATGATAAACGAATAAAATCAAAATCTCGAAATCTCGAAAATGAAAAAATGTTGACAATAAAAGTGGGTTCATTCATTGAATCTGTCTCTCAATTTGTTGATGTATGTGTCATTTTCTAATGACACTGTCATTTCGGCTGTCAATTGAAGTTATATGTCATAATTTGCATTTATTTCCGCTTCAACATGTCTTCGCCACGTGAATTAGTTGCTCACAATTTGTCTAATCCCTATTCTGAATTTCAGTAATGATATCCTTATTACTTTGTTGAGTTATTATGTGATTATTTTTCATCTTCTTGTGTACAACTTCTTATCCATGTCACTATAATGATTCAATTTTTTCTCCTTTTTTGTCTAATTATTTATAATGGCTGATGATGAACGTATATGCGTACGAAACAAGTTCGTGAATTATTGATTTAATAATACTGAGATAAAAACTTTCAGTATTAAAAATTGGAGACTTTTTTTGCTTTGAAATACCTACTCCACTTAAAGCTTCCATGGACATTTACCTAATATTGACATAATATAGGGTGTTCCCGTTGCATGAACGTGAGTTCCTAATGGATTCATCTTTGAAGTTTCTCAGTTCACGTCGAAGAAGATCCTTTGACATTAATTTTCAGATATATATGTTGGAATTCTTGGGAACAATCCATTTCCACTAAACAACGCCAGATATGGAAATTCAGTGGCTTACAAGAAACTTGGATCGTAGTGGTTGTCTGTCACGTTCAAGAATGTACATCCATCAGTCCCAATCCACAATGGGCGGTCTGACTTAGGCGAATAAGTTTGAGGAAATTTCGTATTAATGTTCCCAAATCGGATTTGGATGGCTTCGCATTGTACGATTTGCGCTTTGTCTATGGTTTCGTGAAGACTATAAGTCCGCTGAGACGTTGGCAAATAACTAGGATGAAGTCCAAGACAAAGGTGGTGGGATTATTTGAAAAAGTTATTGATTTTGAAATATGTATCTGAGAAACGTTTTGTATTTCCGACATAAAATTTGAGATTATCGCGTTATCATGAAAGCACACACTCTTCTTGTGGAAGGTATAACAAAATTTCGCAATTATATCGTTGTGTTCGTTATTGTTTGGTTTATCAGAAATACCTTTTTCTGAGCCGTACACACTAGAAGTAGTGATATATTCAACCTAAAAATAATAAAAAGACTACTACATGAATGCAGATAGCTGAAATGTCAGATTGATTATTCAAATATTGAAATAAGCGAGAGTGAGACCTATAAGAAAATAACCAAGAAGAAAATATGATTTGGTGAGCGCAGTAACTATGCTCGACAAAAAAATAACTTCAAGGACAGCGACTGTACATTATATGTCCAACTTGAAATCTATTATGAAAGATTCAAAAAATTAATAGATTTTTCACCGATAAGAAATGGATATTTTCATGTGATAGTCTTCAACCCAACTCTCATTTCGTTGAATTATCTCCACTCAGCATGATGTGATTTGAATGGAAAATACTTGGTTGAATTGGTTACATCCATATTGGATACTGTGGTCCAAATAATTTTTTGACCATCACGTTGATGCACAGCAATCGTAAGGAAACTTATTTTCTTCCACCCCGAATATTTGTTACAAGTGCTCCTATATAGTTATTGGAGTAGGAAACATCAGGGTATGAATTTTTGTTTCCTTGCAATTTCGTTCATACTGAGGAGGATGTTGAATTCAATTTCATTATCGAATCAACTAAATGTAGTATTCTTCAGGAAACGAAACATTGCTAAAATGTATCGAGGAATATTGAGCATTCTAGTAAATCGGTACAAAGGAGTTCAAACTTTTCAAATTACTATTTACTGGTCTAGATGAATCCATCAGATCTGCTTCAAAATTTGCTGAGGGATCAAAAATTCTTAAATAAATTAATCACCGAAGGTGCCCAACTGCCAACAAATATCACTATTCTGTGGAGCACATTCAACTAGTTTGATAAAAAATATTCATCTGCATACGTGTTGTTGAGTGTACGTGAAAAATTAAAAAAATCTGTGTCAAAAAAAAAAAAGAAAGAAACTCACCCTCGTCGTTTTGCCCTTCAACCTCGTTCATGGCATCCTTGAACGCCCTTCCAAAACCTTCCCCAGGCATCAGCTCAGGCAGCCTGATCCTCAGCTCGTGGTTCACCAGATAGCTCTCAAGCGCCCCTAGCACCGTTCCATCATCGACGCTGGCTCTGGCGTCGTTCTCGCTGATGTTGGCAGTACTGACAATGTGCACCCCGTCGCCTAGCAACACATCTTGGGGCTGCGACCTCAGGAACTGCCGCAGCACCTTGGCCACGATCTGCAGCCCCTGCGGCTCAGAAGAAGCGCGGCAGCCGATCGCCAGAAAGGCGATGCTGAGCAAGAGAGCAGAATACCGCATGATCGGAGCACGTACTCGGATTGTGTGGCTGTGATGCTGGGGAGATGTGCTCTTATAAGAGGCGAGGGACAAAAAAAGGATGCCACTTTTCAATACTTTTCATTATTGCGGTATTAGTGGAGCAGAAAACGATGCAAGAAATAAATACAAATAGGTAAAAGGAATTGGGTATGACCTGCTTGTCGATCGGATTTCTCGGATTAGCTTAGAAAGGCATCAAATACCAGAGCTAGTCGAAATATTCATTTTATTGATAAGATTGGACATAGTATCACAGGGAAAATATATACCTACCACACAAGCACCTTGATCCACACCAGATCTTTTGTGCATTATTACCCAAGTCCGGGATTCCAAGAGTTTGTACAAAGGTCATCAGTTTCTTGGGAGCTAGGTTCCTGACATCGGAGGGCTTTAAGAACACTATCCAGGAACTTGAGCCTCTTGAGCATTGGCAAAGCAAATGTTCTGCAGTATCAGCAAAGTTCTCGCAGTGGTGGCAACTACCACTCTCTGTTTTACCCATCTTTTTGAGGTGATTCCTCAGAGGGCAGTGTCCAATGAGGAGTCCCGTTGCCAGTTTCAAGTCTTTCTTGTCCAACTAGAGAAACTGTTTAGCTTTCCTTGGCAATATGGTCACTTTAACTTTTAGCCTTTACTAAGGATTTAAGTAAAAGAGCAAACTTCTAGCCTTCAGAGCTATAACCATAGAAGGTTTTCTAAGCCTTAAAAGTTTCCTTTACCTCTTGATTTGCAATTTAGCATCATTGTTGAATAAGCTTGATGAGACCTTCTCGTTTGTCTTTGTTCTGGCACTTTATTCCAGTGATATTTCATTCCATCTGTTTATCATCGTGGAAACTCTTCTTTCAAGTTGGCTTGGAGAGTCCACAGAATGGCTGTTTTTTTATGTTATGGTTCTCACGAAGAACTAAAGGAAAGAAGGTAGGAGTAGGTGTTCTTCTTGAATTTCTGGAGATCGTAACCTCCCTAGGCAATGAGTTCCAAAGTCTCAATGTTCGTTGGATGAGCAAGTCTTTGGAAAGGAACGTTCTGCAGATCGCTAAAGTGACCACGAAGGGGTGTGAAGACTGAACTTGACGGGTTAATCTCAAAGAGACTGCCAATGGAGGAACGATTGTTATTTCAGAAGAACATCGCCTATGAAAATATCTATAAAATAGAGATAACTCGCCAACTTTTCTACGGTGTTCCAGAGAAGTGAACGAGTTTGTAAGCGAGGCATCACCGACGAGACGAATTGCCCTTTTTTGGACAGAATCCAATAGTTTCAGGATATGTTTTGGTGCCGCACTCCAAATATGGGAACAGTATTCCAGGACAGGTCGGATATGTGCCTTATAGATCATAGGCAGCTGACTGGGAGTGAAATAGCTCTTGGCTCGAAACAGAAAACAAAGTTTTTGGGATGCACTTTTGGCAATGGACCTCACGTGATTTTCCCAAAAAAGGTTATTGCTGATAGTAATGCCAAGCATCGAAATGGATTACTTCAATGGTATGGTTACTCTTGTTTGCATTGAATTCTACCAGGTCATTAGATCCCCACTCGAGAATTGTCCAAGGCCGTACATTGCTATATTTGCCGCTATTATTGCCGCTTATTATTAATGATAGTAAATACTGTAAGGTGGAAATTGCGGCTTATGGGGATGACCATATGGTTATGAAGATCGTCCACTACATCCAAGACAAGAAAAAATCCTAGGCAAATTTTCTCACAATGTACCCTAGCATGAATTGTGATTCGGGAAGAAGCTAGCATCTTCATTCATCATGTGCTGCAGAGCAAACTTCTTCTGAAAGTGATCCACAGAATATACATGAGAGATACCTATTATGTATATCTATTGTCACACTTTCACTGACCATAAAAACAAATTAGCGAAATTACGCAAAACATGATGGAAAGTATAAACAAACCATTACTCATGATATGCTCAGTTTGTAAAACCAATTTTCATAGTTGAATTGAATGGAAACTGATTGTTTGGTTAGAGAAATTGTTCGCCAGCCCCGGTAAATAGGTGTGGATCGAATATAGCGAGTAGGTAAGTGCATTTTTTTGGTCTTGTTATCTAGACCGCATTACGGTCATTAGAACAGGCTAGTTACACTTCCATTTCTAGCTGGAAGTTTTCAAGATCGTTCGGCCTTCAAGAACAGGATTTTGTTTATACACACATAAAAAAATTACTTGATTTGATTTGATATGCTTTGATTCAAGAGTATGGCTTGTTTATATATACATGGAATAAATGTCTGCTCAATTCAAGACTATTATGTTTCCAACTGAATAAACTCATACCAATGTCATAGATTTCTTGAATCGTAAATGAATGGAGTTATTCGTGAGAATAATACAATATTTCAGATTGATAACACAATATATTCAAATCAAGACAATCATAATCTCTCAATGACTCGCATTTTTCTTGAACAAAAAGAATCAGATTTTCAGTTTTAGCTGTAGATTGTTTTGTATCAAGAATTTTATCAAATTAGAGGAATTATATCGATTTCTTGAAATGAGAATCATCCACAACTTCAGTTCTCTTATTGGGGCTCTCATCAATCACATCATCACTTGCAGACCTTCTTCTTGACAACCTTTCCCCCTATTCGTGGAGATTATTTCTGAACTTGTCCACCAGTTTACCTCGCAATAATGTTGTATTCCTCTGGTTTCAAACGACTGAAAAATATAAAATATATCATTCACAACTCCATGTAGGTACAATGTGAGAGATAGTCTGACTCAGCACAATGTATGGTTATTATATTTCTTCAAATCTGGGTTCACATTCTTACTACTGAATTCATTTTCCTTGGATCGAAATTAGGTAAAAAAATGTAAAAATATGTTAGGTATAATATGCAGTATCAAAATACCTAAGATGTCTACGAGTTCAAGAAGTTCTTTTCCACTGTTCAATCAGTGTTTGGACAAATTTAAACGTTCATCCGCACATAGCTACCTAACCCCAATTTTCACTCACTATGCCGATCCTGGTTATTCAAGTTTTTCACGAATTATCAGTTTTCGAGATGATATAGCTACGTTAATTGATTGGATACACAATAATACCTACCCAAGAATGAACGTCGATAAGATATAGGCATGTAACTTACCCCTAAAAGTGGTAATTACATCCTCAGATATCTCCCAAGACCTTATTTTTCTTTCATGGCAAGCCAATATTTCTATGCCAATAAAATAGGTTGAACTGGTTGAGCAATGATGGATGCACGACAAGAGTACCGAAACAACACACTCACACCGTTTGGCAACATTCTCGACTCGAAGGGATCGCAATTATATTCAAGAAAATGTTATGGTCAATCCAATGAAACTTTCTCAGAGATTTACTCATTCAGAGATTAAATGTTGAATGTTATTTCGAAAGAAGACATTCCGTGATATATTTTTCAAGAACTTAATTATTTTTTCTGGATACTTTGAATTTCTTGAATTGAGAACATTTTGTTATACCAAATGAATATTCCAGTGAAATAATTTTCTACAATTGACATATTCAATAAATTCAATTCAAATAAATTATTTCAGAAGAAAAATGCGCTTTTTCAAAACAAGAATTGGACGTTGAACAAATATATCGTTTTCATTTGAGAATTTGTTTTTATGTGTGTAGAAAATTGCCGCGTAAGATGCACATCAATTATTTTTGTCCGCAATGTATCGCGAATCAAGTAGGTAGTTGGCTTCCTATCACTCGTTACAATTGGTTAATTACTGTTATAGCGGCATTGATAAGCGTTTAAATGCTTGATCACTTGAATGAGTCTGACGAATCATTGATTGTTAAAACTCAATTTGTGTGAGATGTCATCGTCACGATTTTCTAAAAGCCTCAGAGGGTGTTAATTATTAAATATTGGCTACATTTTCATCTTATTTACTGATACTCGTAATGAAATATACTAGCAATGTATCAAATGAAAGTCAATATCTATGAATTTGCCATGTGTCCAGCTGCTTCATGTTTTTTTTTATATCAATGATCGAATCAATTTGTCATTTTCATTAAAAATTCAAATTTAAATTGTGGAGAAAGGACATTTTTGAATAATAAACAGTGTTGCAAGCACGCGGAAAAATCATTTCTGGACGAGTAATGAACGATATTTTTCATTATACTTCGTTATTCTGCTGTCAAAATTTTGGAACTTTTTTGGAACATATCCTACAGCTTGACTATTCTGGAAAGCAATAGTTTTTGGATATTTGCCATTATTTTTAATGGCCAAACAACTCTTTAGCATTGAGAATCGACTCCATAACGTGGAAGATTTCATAGATTCAGTTTATTCGACAAAATAAACTAGAAGAATATCGTCACCCACAGTTTTGATTTTGTTCAGATTTCGCCATTCTGTGAAAAGTTGATATTCGTGTTCAAAGAAGTATAATGCAAATATATTTCCACTGACCTCTTTTGAAGCAGCTGTACACATGGCAAATTCATGAATTCCAAATTTTCTCCGAATAAAATAGAACTGAAATGCGAATCTTTGAAAAATATTTGACGAATAGAAAATAGTATATTATGATACAAGTTTTATAAGACGCTATTTTGTCGCACGCGTTGTTTAGAGTACGACGAGCGAAGCAAGGAGTGCTCCAAGTGAACAAGTGCGACAACATGTCTTATAAAACGTGTGTCATATGATATTTTTTCTATTTTGCATTAATTTGAAGTCTTACATTGAAAGAAATTGATTTTAATATCGATAAATAACAGAAACATCTTCGATTGGTAACAATGATGAAATTGAAATAATTAAAATCTGACGCGCAAGCGTAAAGTCCAGTTTACAGTTGAGTGATTTTGATTATTGCAATACCAGCGGTGAAAAATTCAATGTTGTTATTGTTTTTATTGGTCAATTTGAATCAAATTACACACTGAATTGAAATTTACCAATAAAAACATTGAGTTTTTCACTGCTAATATCACCAAATCCAAATCGCTCAGAAGTAAACTGGGCCTAACTCTTCCGACTTTCATTTGACCGTTCGATTGTACCAATCTCCGAATAATAAAAAATATTGAACCATTGACACCAAAATAGCATTTTCTAATAGTATAGCTGGACTTTTTGTACTGGACAGCGAAATTTACGCATTTCGCATCATTGTTGACCATTAGCTATAATTTCCCAAGAGGGTGGAGCTATTCTCAGATTAAATCTATTGCAAAATATATATCCCTCGAAGTTGATCCTGTATATTGTTCGATACTCTCATCTAATGGAAGCTTTCAATGTAGTATCGTATAGCTTGTTATAAAAGAAAATTCAAATCAATCTTCCTATATCACCCCTCCGTATTTTTGGGAACCTAGAAAAGCAATTTTTCTGAATTACTTTCATCGACAGATACATTACGTGCCATGAAAATAAAATATGTGGAGGATGGACCGGAGAAAATTGACATTTTTCTGGTAGAAATAGAAATGAATTGCTTTCGTTTTGTATACACCCAAAATTCTTCTCAGTTGTGAAGCACAAACAAATCTACGAAATGCCCATTTCATCAAAGAACAGACTGCGACAAAAAATATTATGATGAACGAGACAGGGAATATTGAGTTTGCCAGGTTTCCAGCTGCGTTGTTTATTGAAAAAATTCTACGAAGTTATTCAGATTTGACGCATTCCGTATAAAATGAATGTGTTTCAGAATCGACTGTTCGAATTTGGTATTTTCCACAATCACTAAGTAAAAATAATCCAAGTGAAAAATTGTAATTTTTTTAGTAGATGTGTTATGGTGAAAACAAAAAATATATAATTGCCTCTACAATCATGCATATTAATCCTGTATTTCGGCTTTAAATAACTAATGAATTTTCTTGTGATCAGTCCATGGAATCCATACCCATCTTCCTCCTAATGAATCCAATACAATGTGATTGTTAAGTGAAACAGGATTCAGTAATCTGATTTCACATTTTTCTATAGACGTTTCCCGGATCTTTGGCCGGATTTCTAAAGTTAACGAGCATCTCTACAACGGGTCACGTGTGTTCAACTATAGTACGAATGGATGTTAGCAAAGATTTTGTACAAGCATTGCAAAAGGAATACCTACCTACTTTTATTACGATCAATACGGGACAATGAAAAGAAAGAAAATATCGTATTGGAAATATTACACGTTTACTTGAAAAGCAATAAGATGCCTTTACTTTGACTCATTACCGTGAAAATCAGAAATTTCTTGACGGTACGGAAGGTAAACATATATGATGATAGACAATCGGGTCTATTCTGTTTTCAAATAGCAATATGATTACAGAAAATATATTGCAATCACTTCAAAAATTGTATAAACTGCTGTTTTAAAAACCGACTCTGAATTATATAATTTGTTAATTTCGATTAAATCTTGACATTTTATGTCTTCATTTCTAAGTACTGAATATTGAGGTCATAATACCGAATATTAGAAACAACAATATGGTTATTATAGCAAGATTCAAACAGAATCGACCCGATTGTCATTTTAAATAAACCAACTGTAGTTGCAAATACATTTTAAAATTGTCTTTATAATTACGTTGAATTCGAATTACTACACCTGGAGAAAGTTATGTTTACCTAATATTAAAAGTATAAGTATAAGAAAAATTGAACACCTTTCGACTATGAATTTTTTCAAGATCAAAAGATGATGAGGAAACTTAATTACCATGATTTTATGAGACAGGTCTCATTGTGTATTCTCACTATGAAATCATACCGTAACATGTAATTGATTATTGTTCATCGAACTCTTTTCCCTCATTTTGCAAGCTCCAATAATTCATTTTTGGTCAGAAGCTTGTGTATTTATTAGTGATACATGAAAGGACACTAATAGCGTCTCAGTAGGTTTGTTGTAGGTGTAAAATTACAGTGTTATGGACTTGGAGAAAGCAATCACATATTTTATAATAGTTTCATGGTATTTTAACAGAGCATAACTCATTAACTTATCATCATTTTCAAAATTATTGACGGTTCGCTATTCATCAATGATAACTTTATACTATCTGGCTTCTTTCATAAACCTACCTCAGAACTACATTAAAATTGATGATTGATGACCAAAATAATATCCACCCAAAACCAATTATCAATATCATTATCATTATCATCGCGAGCTTTCTTAATTGGAAGAAAACACCATACTAATTACTAGTTTTCTCGTTCGAATCTTCCTTTGGAGCAAAATTACTGCCCACGCAATCGCTAGGATTGACTGATCTCTGAAAACATATAAGCTGGGGGTAATATTCCTCTTCATCACTTATCACACCGCTTCTCACAGTTGCAGTTATGCTTTGATTCCATGTCAGATACGAAGAAAATGTTGAACAGGAGTTTTGTGTTGGTATTATTAGTAACTTCGTCTGAGGCGACATGGTTCAGTGATATATTTTCACCTGAGGGGTGGCACTTCGGAAAGGAAATGGTGTTTCACTTCAAAGACACCAAGTCAGGAAACAATTCTTTTTTTGACAGAATTGAGATGAGGGTGGATAACGGAGACGTTGGGGTTAGTGCGGTACAGAAGCCTGAGATGAAAGCAATGCAGTTGGATCTATATGTTAGAGAAGAAGGTACCTAAATCTCCAATTCCAGCCTGTTCTGGATAAAACCGTTCCAATTTCTAGGGAGAAGTAAAAAAATGGGTGACATGCTGCTACCCTTTATGATAGGATCTGTTAAGGGAAGCATTTTGACGATGGTTATGGGAGCAGTGAAACTGATGGTGTTGAAGTCGATAGTGATAGCCAAATTAGCTCTAGTGGTATCAGCAGCACTGCTTCTATGTAAATTCCTGAAGAAGAATGAAGCAGAGCCATCTTATTTGGGGATTGGGGATAATTTCCCTGGCATCGAACAAGAAGGTAAATGAATAAACGGGGGTTGTAATTTTCGAAACGTTTTAATGTGTCTTGATAAGAGTAAAGCGTAGTATCAAAGCCAACTACTATGTGTTTGACCAAACATAAAAGTTTCGACCAAAATTACACTCAACGTTTCTTTTTCAAATGGATATCATATTTTTTTTTTGAATTCTTATAAAGTGCATATCTCACGAAGAGTGTATTCCATAATTCTAAAGTTGGTTCCAATCTAATCGAGTCCACTACTTCATACGATTTTTCCTTAGAGCTTTAATGATGTTTTGAATGGAAAATGCAGAATCTTTATATTTCGAAATATAAAAAAACGCGGAAAAGGTGCAAATTTTTCTCACCACCACGTATGAGAACTTCTAGAAAAATAGCTCATATCACCATGACATTGTTATTTGAAAGAAAAAAAGCACAAGTGTTGATATGAAAAATATCACAACGGTCGCCTGAATTATAGGTACAGTGACTAGTCACCCACAACAACTTATATTCATTATATATATTTCTCGGTTAACGGCAATACGAACTGCTGCTTGATTACCTAATGCGACAATGGATCAAAGTTGACATTTGAAATAACTTTCGTGGTATTAGTATAAGGCATGTGGTTTCAATTATCAATAAAATTGCTTGTGCAAGCGGAAGAAATCTGTAATTCACACCTGAAAATGTAGAATTATCACATGAGATATGAGAATGGACAGTAATATCAAATCAAAAATGGCAGTAAAAAAATAACCGCTATGTGATTCGTGCTATACGACTACTCGTACGAAATATGCAACTTTTCACACATTTTATGTAATATACTATTTGAGAAACAGTTCTTGCTCCAAAATTATCTTATTTATGAATATTTCGCTATGAGTCCTTCACGTCTCTTCGATACATTTCCAAACAAATTTCGCACACATTTTGGGAAGTAATAATCAACAATCAATTATAGAATTCCATTGAATCTTTCTTGAAATAATTTCATGTCAAAGATTTGACATGGTAATTCGAACTTGAGAAGTTCAACACCAATTTGAACCCAGTTTGTGAGTTTCTCAAATAAGAGATCAACGTGAAACAAGGATGAATATATCTTTCAATGTATCGAATGTACCCAAGCATCTAAATACTGAAAAATATCTACATCATCCTGGCATCACGAAAAAAAAATAGGCATGCACAAAACAAGTAATACTCTTAGGTGTAACCAAGGTGGATATAGGATGGTGATACCAGCTCTTCAATTTCTTCTGCGAAAAACTGGTAGACTGTTTGAGGAGGTAGTATTATTTTCACGACTTGAATGAAGATGGCGGTAAGATCGATTTATAATTACCAACATTTTTACTCTTATCGCAATTTTTTCTCCTAGAACAGATGCCACTGACAGAGGCACAGTTTCTGTTTTACCGACACAAGGTATGTCGCCATCTCTGTTAATTTCAGGAAATATTACTATGGTATGAAATCAAGTAGGCAAAGGTCTACAGTTTATTCTAGTGCTGTTTCGCCATTATATATCCACCTTGGGTGTAAATTTGATAAGAAGGGAGAATAAAATAATATAAAATGAATTGAGTTGTTAAAAAAATTACAAGTTGGCATATTGAGAACGAATCGTCCCCACCTCCCAACGAACTTTCCCGTTCAAGGTCACACCGCCCCCGGATTCTTCAGCCCCACCGGACTCGGCTACGTGCCGATCGGCCACCCCATGGCAGGGGCGGACTCGGCTTTTTTACACGCGGCGGCGGTGGCGCCACCTAGTGGCAACGGCTGGGTACCACCAACGGGGGCACTTCTTGCGGTCCAACGCAGACGTGGGGTCAAGAGGAAGGCCGTGCCGACGGTGTTGACCGTCAAGAAGTACGTGGAGCGGATCGCCTAGGGGGGAGTGGGGCAACAATGTTTGGAGCTCGTGTGGACGTTTATTTATTGATTGTGTTGTGGTTTGTTGAGTTTTTGTTTTTTTTTTTCGATGAACCTTTCATCGACGAGTCCAGATGAGGTGAATGAAAAGTCATGGATTCGTACCTTGTAGATTTCTGAGAGACTGACGGCGTTTTTATCAATAAATTAGTCAGACCTGGACGTTGGTTTTGTATCACTTAATTATTATTTACATTTGGTCCTTCGAGTCGGATCATATTTTTATTTCACTTATAATATCACTAGAGCTTCAATTATTATTCGAAATTTTATAGAGAACACGAATATTTTGAAAATTTCCCCGATTCGAAGACAATGGAGAATTTTATAAAAAATATTTCGTGTTCGAGAAATAATTTTCTGTTTTTAATTGAAGGTAAAGTGGTATTCGGTGAGAAAATTTTACATCAAGATTCCAGTTAGGATTACGATGAATAATATACAAAATACTGACCTTAATTATGCAAAATAATAATAAAGTAGCTGCTGGTAGTTCAAACCATTATTTTTGAGTGAATTTATTCCACTAAAGTTGGTAGAAATATACTTTCTGAAAAGAAACTTGAAGTGGTACTTAATATCTGAAGTTAAAATGTGAATGTAATTCAACCTATAAACGTCAAAAAATTTCCCTTCCGAAGAGATACATATTTCCGGAAATTGTTCTAGATCCTATGGAGATGTTTAAAACATCAAAAGATGTGCGTCTTGAAACGAAAGTTGACGTGTCGATATAGTATATAACACAACAAGTGTGGAAAGTGACATATTTCACACGAGTAGTCGTTTAGCACGAGCCGCGTAGCGGTGAGTGCGGAAACGTAACGACTGAAGGAAATGCACTTTCCAACGAGTTTTGTATACTATTTTTCCTACGATTCCGAATACTTTCATTTCGCGGGAGGTCTTGTCAAAAATGTAACTTGAGCAGTCTCTATAATTTCAGGTGGTTTTGATTCGATATCAAGTACTGTTTATTTCCATATTCAAGATGATATTTGAATACTTCTTCGACAATTCCTCATTATGTGAATTACTGATTGATTGAGTTAGTTTAGTTTGGACAAATTTAATTGATATTGACACCAGCGTACATAAGCAAATTTGACATCATACGCTTGCTAGCGCCAGTAATCACGCAACCAGGAATACAGAACCATATAAGTAAGTAGTGCGCAAGCGCGCACGAGTTAGTGCGTCCTTGACTCTTTGCAAACATCTGTGATACCAACGAATCTTCT
Source organism: Chrysomela aeneicollis (assembly GCA_029955515.1). Taxonomy (NCBI): domain Eukaryota; kingdom Metazoa; phylum Arthropoda; class Insecta; order Coleoptera; family Chrysomelidae; genus Chrysomela; species Chrysomela aeneicollis. Next base: position 12,138,048 of record JARUHQ010000022.1, read on the forward strand.
CGTTGGTGATACTGTAATATCAAACTGGTGCAAGCATCAAGCCGCGCATAAAACTGTAGCCGTACTCTTTTGAATGATCTCACCCGCTGTCATCAACATCGAAATAGTTCCAGCAAAGAGTATTGGTTCCAGTTTTGAAGTGAATTCAGAGGTTATGTATCAGACTCATTGAAATTATTAGATGAAGAATACTCGGTATAATTCGAAACGAGACATAAATTTCAATAAACAATTTGATTTTAGAACGTTAGAATCAATTTATGCGACCGTTGTGATATTTTTCATATCAACACTAGTGCTTTTTTTCTTTCAAATGAACAATACCATGATGATATGAGCTACTTTCTGAATAACAAAACAATGTGATTATTGACGTTTTCATACGTGGTCGTAGGAAAATGAATTTATTTCTTACTTTATGTACACACTTTATGTTTTATGTTTGAATCTCAACTTCGCTTGTTCAATGAAATATGATATGGAATAATAATGCACACCAATTGATTGTTTGATTGATTGATTGAATGTTCAGAAGTGTTTCGATTGATTTAATGTCTCTCCTTTCTCAGTATCAATGAAATTCAGATTTCTATTTCCATATTTCACTGCCTTGAAATAATGTCGATCTAACAGAATAAATCTCCATTTCATATTGAAATTATTGAATGAATTATACTATCGAACTTGATATCTCAATCGCAAAGAAAAACCATTTCGGCTGATTGAAATCTCGAATTCGCTCCAGAAACAAGATTTCTCTTGATGGAGCTTATCGATTTTCTAGCACACTTTCTTCATGTCTCTCCATATAGGAGCAGACAGACCAGACAGGCTCAGATTGGCAACCATTTCATTGTCAGAATTATTTTTTCTATCCAACGTCGGAGTTGTGAACCTCAAAACCTAGTGAGGAGTGATGCCTCAAACTTCACATATGTTTAATTTCCATTGTTTTTCGACGTTTTCAAAAACCAACAGCATTTTTGTATTTAATTCCAGTTAGGTATCAATATACGTTGCAGCATATCGAAACATTTTTTATATATAGTGTGAATATTCTTACAATATTCCAGCGAGAGTAATAATCCGATATACATTGTTTTTATTGAATGACATCCACCTAAAAACGTATTTTCTCGAGAAATTTGTGAAATGAATCCCAAACCAATGATTATAAAATCAAAAAAACAATCTTCGATAACGATATTTGTCATTAATTGACAGCATTACCGCTCGTACGTGTAAATAATGTCATTAAGTTGCACTCGGATCCATCATTGATGAAAACTGACTCATATCATTCTGTTTCATGATGGAAAATAATAGTGACACATCTCCTCATATAGCACAAAGTGCCTCCTACCAGAGGAATCGAGGAAAAGTATGGATTTCATGATATGATAGATTCGTGACATGGCATGAAATGCTTGAGTTCTAAAGATATCAAAGTAAGTATCAAACTCGTCGTATTTTTAAAAAAACACTAGTCTGACTAGAATAAAGCTAAAATGAGTTTGACTTTATCTTTTTGGTTCATAACGTATTATAACTGTGGGATAGACATAAAATTTCAAGTAGCCTCAATAGCCAGCCCGGGTTCGATCCCTTGGCAGGTCAATTATTTTTCGGCAACCGTCCGGAAAGTACGTACTTTCCAGACGATTTTTTTTTGAGAAAGTGGCATCACATCGTTGTTGTCATTGTAAATATGAAAATCTTGGTAGTATGGTTTTGATAAATGCAGTTGATCATTACCATAGCAGCAAAATAACGACTGATAGCTATCTGACATAAAATTAGCTAACATTCAAAAATTATCAGATGAAAACAATCAATGTGAAACGGAAACTTTACCTTCTTGTTCTGACTTCAACAAAAGGCACTTAAATATACCAAGCATTTCAAACAAAGTGAATCCATTCAATATTAACAATTGTTCTAATTTTAATATAAATATTAATATAAATAAGAATAATTGAAATGTTCGAAATTTTGTTCTAATAAAGAAATGTGTTTCTTTGATTTGTTATTCTACACGGTTGCCGAAAAAATTGTGTACGCAACACGCCCGAAAACAGTTTTTTCCGGACTTGTTACGTAAATGGGGTCATAAACCTCTAGAGCTTTAGCAGAATTAATAATCGTTTTCCGACACCTTACTAAACTACTACCGACATGGCATCAAAATTAAATCGGAATATTCTTTTATGCTCGAGAAAATCGAAATCAAAAATAATTATTTGACAGCACCATATTTCTGCTGACGTCACCTGGTAGATCGGGATGGTATCGTGAAAATATCGAAAATAATAGGGAAGAAGAATTTTTTGACATAAGTGATGGCAGATAAGTCAGATGACAATATGTCAATTTTTAATTCAAATTTTTTTCGATAACGAAACTAATTCAAAATATCTAAAAGGGCGCATTAATTGATTGTTTATCATCTATATAACGCAAGTCAGGTATTTTATATGAGTTAATATATTTCTATAGGATTTTCAATACCACCTCAGCGAAGTCAATGAGATGATTGAACTCAAAGACACTATAAAATAGAGAAATAAAAATGAAGAATTAATTCAATTAATAACTTAATTGTCTGGGAAAAGTAGGTAAGTGTAGTGGTGCATCTGATAATATTTAAAAAAAACAACACAAGTTGATATTATAATTACATATTCACAATATAATGTAAAGAAGATATCTCATATAAACTCACATCATAGATAGAGTATGTACTAACAATAACTGAGGATTTAGGAAAATACATTTATCATTTACAGAAGTGCATGACAATAAGGATTTGGTTTATTAGCTTATAACTATTACTAAAATACTTTGTGCTCTCACTTAACAGGTTCTCATGATGTTCATATACAAAGATTCAAAGAATAAGGATAAGAACTTTAACTTAGATCAAAATTATCTTCACAGCAATTACTTGCAGATATAGCTATGTGTTGTCCTACTGCAAAACATAAAGTTTGTCTCATATTAACACTTGGAGTACAAATATGAATTTCGAGAATCCACATTCTTGTTGCTACATGAAGCACAGTAAGTCTTTGAAACTTTCTGAAAAAAGTGGTCGGTGAGGGGTATAATGAACGCTGAACAATGAAATAAAACTCAATAGTAACTTACCTTTTATCATCCGAATATTTTCGCAGGAAGAATTAAAATCGCCCAGTAATTTTTTACCGCCATCTGTCAAAGATGACAGAGATTGTCAATTCTTCTTCCACTTCGATTAATGGAACAGAACCTAAACCAACCTACCAGGTGACGTCACATTATTAGAAAAGGATGGAGAATTTTCGATTTTTGAATGCAGATTTTGGAAAAACCCTTGAAAATAAAAATTTCAAAAAAATATCGACGTATTCTCTGGAGGCCCGCGTTTCACATATATAATTTTTGAAAAAAAGTTTACAACCCTATTACTATTTCAATGTATGGTTTATTTTCTCTTCTTTTCTGTTAGATGCGTGAATTATTGGATTGAATTTCAATATGATAGTAAATAATTTATGAAATTACTGATTTAGATGAAGAATATTATGAAATATAGGTTAATTGCATGAGGTATCGAGTATTCTCGTTTAGGAACTGTGTTTGTAGTGAAAATATCGTGTGAATTTCGTGCGCAAAGTGTATTTTTCGATAGACAATCGATCACTTTGCTATCTAAATCACAAATAGCTACTTCACATCATTGTTTTTCAATGAGGTATCTATTCAGGAATTTTTTCCTTGTTCTTTATACCTACAAGTTTGATCGAGTAGTACTCATATCTCCATGAAACCCTTCAGACAAAAAAAAATCTTCGAAATGTCGGGGACAAAAAAAACTCCCAGATAAGTAACAAAATATTTTTTTATTGTAACAACAAAAACAACTCACACGACTCCAAATAAATATCCTCAATAAATACTTAAGCAAAACGGAAAAATCGAGCGCCAATATGGCGCCCGATACGCCCATCACCGCAACCATCAGTTGGGCGGAATGTGGGCGCTGTAGGCCAGATTCTGGGCGGCCTGGGCGTCGAATGTCCTGCCCCAGCCGCCGCCACTGCCTCCGTGGGCATCGAAGCCGCCGGCAGAGTGCTCCACGTGGTGATCGTGGTGGTCGTGGTGTTCGTGGTGGGGATGGGCCACCACCTCATAGGTCACGTGCTTCTCCTGGCTCAGCAGCTTCTTCAGGCCGATCACGACGGCTAGCACCAGCGCGAGCTGAAAAAGAGAGAGTCGATTCAAGGTCAAGCTTTTTTCCCCACGAGGGTGCAAAGTGTTATTTTCCGCACGCGAATACAGTTGGGCGGAGGATGCGAAGCGGAGGTAGTAAAAGTTTTGCGTATTGGGAAGAAGATTTTTTTTTTATTTTGGTTGTATAATGAAGTCGTTGTGCAACGCAAATGCGTGTCGAAATAGCCTCAATTTCGATACGCATTTTTTATTATTCGCAAGTTGGTACAATCGAACTGTCAAATGAAAGTCAGAAGAGTTAGGCCCAGTTTACTTTCGAGCGATTTGGATTTGGTGATGTAAGCAGTGAAAAACTCAATATTATAATTGGTAAATTTCAATTCAGATTGTAATTTGATTTAAATTGACCAATAAAAACAATAACAACATTGAATTTTTCACCGCTGGTATTGTGCATTAATCAAAATCGCTCAACTGTAAACTGGGCTTCACGCTTGTGCCTCAGATTTTAATTATTTCAATGCCATCATTGTTACCAATCGAAGATGTTTCTGTTATTTATCGATATTAAATCCATTTTTACTTAAAATCAATTCAAAATAGAAAAAATTGCATATGACACACGTTTTATAAGACACGTTGTCGCACTTGTTCACAAACAACGCGTGCGACAAAATAGCGTCTTATAAACTAATGAAAATGAAATATTTCTTTTTGAATTATTGATTATTCATCATGAAACAATTTCATTTATTGGAATAATAATTGATAGTGAAGTTTGAATAATTAACTCGAACATAAATTTATCACCAGTGTATTTAGATGCATTGAATTCATCGGCAGTTTATATTCCTCAAATTCCCTACTTCTCCATTTGGATTTTTTTGAAAGCTTAGTGATTCCTCAAATTTTATTCTGATCCAGCGATGGAGGATGCAGCAATTTCAAGTCATAAGATTTAAGTCTTAAGTTTTTAGAATTAAAATTCAAGACATAAAGAAAAAAATAACATTTATGCAGGACTTATTGAGCACTGTCATATGTCATATCCAGAGGGAAAATTTCCCATTGGTCCATTTCTGTAGTTCAGTGTCAGTGGCTGTCAGTCATCAATTTCAATTTTTTCTTTTTATATAATCTAATAATTCTGATATAACTCCAAAAAACAATACACTCATCACAAACAATTATCTATATATAAAACCAACACAGACTTAAAAACTTTTGTTTTGTTAATATTATACATCAGGTCTTATTTTTTAAGTCGTTTGGCATATTTGAAACTGCACATGAAGAAAGAAATGTCTTATTGAAACAAAGAATGATGTTTCTTGAACTCATTTCCATATTCCTGAAAATAAAGGTGACAGCGTAGAGAAAAGAAAACGGACCATTTCTGTTTTCCCCGTAAATTTTGAGAACGGTTCGTGATATTTCTGATTCAAAAGCATCGTTTAAAAGTTCACTTAAATATACAATGATTGTCTAATTCAAACAACTTCGTATGACAATAGTGGTATGAGAAAAAACGGACTGTAAAAGAATGTGGGTCCTTCACATTAGCTGAAAATTAGAAAAATGGTGGCCCCCAATCAAAATTCGCGCCGTTGTGCCTTGAAAATTCCACTCATCCCCAGATTTGACAATTTTACAATGCAACATGATGGTTTCATTGATGCTCAGCAATCATATTATATGCTAATTTTACACTACTCAATGCGATTATCGATAATTGCATTCGTGTAATTATTGCTGTATTTAATTAGGTGGTATTTAATAGCGTATACAGAGAGTATAATCAATTATGAAAGTTCCGACAACGATGTAAAGATCGGGACACCTGAAGCAAGAAATGTTTCATTTATTACTATTTTAACTAGTTGACTTTCTTTCAACAAATTTACAAACAAATCTGATTTCACGCAACACGGATTGCGACGTCAAAGAATACGGAGAATGCTTTGATAGTTGTATAGACTCAAGGAACTGAGCTTGCTGTATAATATTAATCTGGAATTATAAAATGGCCCGAGTCACGGCTAAATCTCTCATATTATACAGTTTGCTACAAAGTGTTTTGCAAAAGCAAAATATATTTTCAAGTATAATTTTATAAACGGGGGTTTAAATTTCCTGCAACTCCAGTTGCTTTCTGTACACAATCAACTTATGATGACGTGTGATTTATCTGGTGGAAAAACAACCCGACATCAGGTTCGATTCCATGTGGGTAAACTTTTGTTGGACGGTTTATTAGTTTAACGGATTCCTGGAATCTCGATGAAATCCAATTTCCAAGCTCTATTTCCACATTCATTCTGGGAATATTCAGATAATGATGCATTCTCTTAATTTACATATAACTAATTTGACATATTCGAACTATATCCACCCAGTCAACATCAACAGAGAGATATAGTAGACATTCTTCCAGTCACGATGAATCCCCAATTGTCATCAATATGAATTCAGAGGTTATAGGAATTGACATTGAAATTAGTAAAGGATTCTCCTAAAAATCAACAAAGAGTCAGAAACTCCAACGAATATATAAGTTTTTTTATGTTCTGGTTCTCACGAAAAGGGATATCCTGTAATGTTCAGAGAACATCGTGAGAACCAAGGGAAAGAAGGTGGAAGTTGGTGTTCTTCTTAAATTTATGGAGATTGTATGCCTCGGGAAACACCTCCCTAGGCAAACAGTCCCAAAGTCTCGATGTTCGTTGGAAACGGACGTTCTGCAGGTCTCTAAAGTGACCACGAAGGGGTGTGAAGACTGAACTTGGCGGGTTAATCTCGAAGAGACTGAATGGAGGTACGTTTGTTGATATTTCATGAGAGCATCGCCCATGAAAATATCTATAAAATAGAGATAAATCGCCAACTTTTCTACGCTGTTTCAGATGAGTTTGCAAGCGAGGCATCACCGACGAGACGAATTGCCCTTTTCTGGACAGAATCCAATAGTTTCAGGATATGTTTAGGTGCCGCACTCCAAATATGGAAACAGTATTCCAGGACAGGTCAGATCTGTGCCTTATAGATCATAAACAGCTGACTGGGAGTGAAATAGCTCTTGGATCGAAAGAGAAAACCAAGTTTTTGGGATGCACTTTTGGAATGAGAAACGCTTTTATTTCAAATTTCAATACTTGTGCTTTCTATTTCAATTAATGTCACAATCTGTGTTTTCTATGACGTTTTCATGCATGGCCATTGGAAAATAAATTGTTCCAGGTTCAGATTAGGATAAGATATATTGTTGGAACGAATAAATATCTTCGAGAAATAATATCATTGGGATAAAAGATATACATTTTCTCCAATGAATGTCTGATATGAGAAATGATAAATGATTCCCCAGGATATGTCCATTTCAGGATGATTTCTCACATAACCATCTGTATTCATTGAATATTCTCGTACAATAGGAGAAAACCTTCAATGCATCCCGCCATTCGATTGTCGAGGAATGAAATTGCACTGAATATCTGGAGACGAAATTGATCGTAGCAAAAAAGGATGACAAGGACGGCTGATTCCATTCTATCCAGAGGAATTTATCTCCAAAAAGATGTAGCAAGATCCGATATATGAACAGGAAGGAATATTGACAATTTCTGCTACTCTCGTCTTTATTTCAATTCTCCATTCCTTCCATAAACTCCTTCAAACTTTTATTAGCTTTCAGCTTTCAATCTTCTTCTTCTTACTCTTTTACCTGGAGATCTCACTCTTTGAAACCAATTTCGGGTGAGAGAGGTAATCCAAATGTGACTAGCACATTGACAAGCATTTCAAGAGTTTTAGTTTTCTGGTAAATCAGAATAAGCACTTCCAAACATATATTTAAACAATTCAGATGTTAAGTTAAGTTGATTGCTATGCAACATGTTAAATGGGATTATTCCAGTGAATTAATTTTCGAATAAGGAGAGGTTCAACATTTCCATAATGTTCACCCCCACTATTATTACTGATTTTTTTTTTCGAATTTTCAAGAAATATTGTTCGTTTTCGAGAAAAAAATTTCGGTTTTTAATTGAAGCTGAAGTTCAGAAAGCATATTTCACGCCAAAATTTGACTTGTTACCGAAGAGATGATTTAAATGTTACTGATTAAACTCTATAAAGTAGTAAATTGTGATGGCACAATATTTTCTTGATGTCATTATGAATTGAATACAGAAGGGCTATGATTACGTGCAAATATAGCTGTATATATTCAAAAAATATATAATACCTATGTATGAGAAAAATACATACTACTCAATCAGGGGATTATTTTAGACGCAACTCGTGTTTTTGCACTAATTGTACCACCCTGAAAAGTAATTTCACTCACCTTGCTGACTAAAAGGGCCTTTCCGACTAAGAGCACCAGAGCCTTGAAGGCCAAAGCTTTGAGCAGACCGATTTTCATGACAGCGGCTGCGATGATGGCGTTCATGCTACCACCTCTGTTCTTCTTCCTGCGGCCCTCCTCAACATCTTTGGTGGGCTTCAGGGACAAGCCAAGGTTGAGGGCACCATCTTTGCCAGAGTTGCCGGAGAGAACAACGTCAGCGCCTTCTAATGCCTGGAAACCGAAGTAAAGCAAGAGTGTAAGATATTGTCCTCATCCATATACCTAAGACATTCCAGAATGGGATTATACCCATTCCATAATTCCAATTATTTATTACTTATTCAATAAAAAAATTCCAGATGATGTCAGAATGGTGAAAAGAGAGATAGAGTACAAAGAAATACGCAATGCAATTGAGAACTCAATCAATCAAGGTCAAGACCAGATGCATTCATCTGTGAATTCCTTCCTAGTATCCACCGCTTTTACCTATTGACCTCAAACGTGTTGTAGAATGAAACAAATAGCATTGTGATTGATGGGAAAGAGTTGAGAATTCTGGGTTAGATTGGCAATTAACTCGTAGATAGTATTTTCCCTCGAAGTATTTCACACATGTCGATGTTACATTAACCTTTATCAGAAATGGTCGAATTAGTAAGGCTTTCTTCGTTCTGCCATTTATCTAGCCATTTACAGAAGCACTCGACACTCTTTTATGGACATTGGAAAATGGAGAATAACATGAAAATACTAATGATCTAGATGTAGACGATAGATGAGATGAATGTTTCACCAGTTCGAAATATCATAATGTGATATATTGTGTACAAGTATTATTAGGTTGTGGGTCGAAAATGGGAGTTTGTAATTTAGAATTATATATGGCCACTAACAAGGTCTGAGTAAATGGAATATCCCGGAGGTACAGGCGAAAGAGGAAATATAGTTGAAGTATGAAGTTTAGACCAAGTTGAGGACAATTTGCAAATGTTGCTGAGCTCCCTAATTGATAGCTGAATTAGCTTCAAATCTCTCTCTAGTCATATATGCAAATGGGGCAATTAAAATGACATTAATTGTTCCTTCATGAATATGGAATAGTTTTGTTCAGATTATTATTTCTATTGATGAAACTGCATTAAAATTTCACCGATAAGAATAATGGAACCTAGTTCAATTGAAACCTTACTAGGTGTTTTCTTTTTCAACCAAAATATTTGGAATAAACATTTTGATATTTCATCATGTGATGAAATTTCTTCGATCAAATATAATATCCAAATGATGTGGTTCCATGTTAATATTTTAGAATTTCATGTCATGAAATCTCTTGACATGGAAAATATATTCTACCAACCTTCCACTTCAATGACCGAGTCCTCAGGAAATTGAGTGCTTTGTCTGCCAAAACTTCTGTCAACTGTTCTTCTTCTGACATTTTCTCGATGTCGTTGAGGCTCCTAGAATTTTCTATTTGGATAGTCTCGGTGGACGTTTGGGTTATTTCGACGTCCCCGAATTCCAAATTGGATTTCTTCATCAGCTTATTGAAATAGGTCACCAACTTCAGCATCAGGCAAGAGCTTATGTCTTGTTGTGAACATTTGGCGTTTAGTTTTTTCGACAGGGACTCCTCAATAATCGGTTTCTCTTGGTGAACCTTCACGAGAAAAAATATTTCGTATAGCAATCGCTTCAATAAGTGGAAGTATTACTTATAATATTACATCCGTTCAGCTACTCGCAATTTGAGAAAGCAAAAAACGCATACGACAAAAAATGAAAAATTCACCTCATCAGCCTTGAGATAATATGGAGAAGCACAAAAGTGTGAGATATTCTATTTTGAGGTTAAACAATAACGTGTCACATGAAAAAGTCAGGAGTGTAGATAATATATTATTTTCTAGATACTCATAATAACTAAAAATCGTTGAGATTTCCGAATTCGCACTAATACGTTGAATCATGCATTTTTTGACAAAATAGTAATTTTTTCCACTAGGATTTTTTTTGTCCACGTGAAATCAAAATTCATAATTCGAGTCACCTTAGGCAATTTTTATCATTAGTAAAAACACAAGAGCTTTTTATTTTTTCGGATGAATTTCTTTTCGTAACGAAATAAATTTGCCAATCAGAGTGATTTTGTCAAATGTCGGCACGAGGATCAAATTTAATATTGTATTCATTGAAACATTTTTCTTGAATCATCTTCGCAGTTGAATTCCAAATTATTCTCTATAATCTTCTCCATTCCTTTTTTTCATATTATAGGCCCAATCCTTATATATATCTGCAATTTTTTGTAACGCAGTTAATTTCGACAGTTCGTAATTTCGTACTTGACAAAACTCCATAAATTGTCTCCATATTGACGCTATAGTATTTTTTGTGGATTGCGGTATTGATTTCTCTATATTTTTTGTTATTTGTTGAGTCGAAACTTTCCCAAAACGACTCATGTTGTAATGTTTCAGTATCAATTACAATTATCAACAATACTTAAATAACTGACACAGGCATTTTTATCGGTGATAAAAAACGATGCACCTTTTTTATCGCTGTCAAAATGACAAAACAGTCATCTTTGAATTACACAGGAGTTAATTTAACTAGAAAAATCTCCAGGCTCCAAAGTTTGAAGACACCCAATACAAATCTTGAGTCTACCAAAGTTAATAAAACCATATTTTTTGTTATTTCTCTTGATGAAATCAATGGTGACTCACCCTGTATATGATTATGATTGCTGTGTCATTGATAATTATCACCAAATTTCAAATTCACCTGATTTGAAGTAGGTGAATGAGTCACAAGAAATAAAAAGAAATGAAGAAGTCGAATATCATTATCCAAGATGTTAATATCTATCATTACAATAAATCATTCATCAAAATCCGTGAAATTATTCATTTTAATGATAGCCATATAATCATTAGTTTAATGAGATATGAAAATGTGAATGGATTCTGATTATTATGGCTATTATTTGTATATATTATATACAGGGTTATTGGAATTTTACGAAGTGATATGAAGAAGTTTAAATTAGGTACTGGAAATACACCGAAACTGATGGCACACTTCTTCATGTTTTATTTCATGCTATATTTGAAGTACTTGAGAGAAAAAGTTGATGATGGCAACGAAAATTCAAAACGTCGTGAATTGAAAGACTAAGAATGTCAGTCTGCGTGGCTCGTAAAAAGTGACAATGTAGAAGTACCTTCAGTTTTGATCAATATCCAATGATGAAGCAAGAAAAAAATTAAAATCAAGAAATGTTTTTTCAAATACCTATTCAGATAACGAAAAGTCATCGTGGTTAATTTTTTTCAGTATAATAATGAGCATAAAATCACACAATTCTGTTGAATATTCGGCTGCGTTTCAAATTTTTCTCGTGTTATGTTCATGAATAATGTAATGATTGATGTGGCTGACAAATTCTAATTGAGATCAAATACAGGATTGTTCAGAAATTCACGGAACATCTAACTGCAAATTTTTTAAGCGCTTTCATCTGCGTTTCAATATATTTTGTTAGATTCCTGAGTAGGCAATAACGATCAATATTATGTACCAAAGAATTCAAAGTGGGTATAAATACGTGATTGTTTAGAAATTTCAACCGGTAATTTTTTTTTAACCACCGAACTGAGTCTTACCGAATTCGGATGCCCCTTGGAGTCATCAATCATTGGTCCAGCTTGGGCCAAGCCAAGCAGGAAGCATCCAGCAACCACCACACAAACCACTCTGAAGTCCATGATCACAATTAAAACGAATCCAATTGAAAAAAAAATACGAAAAATTTTTTTCTTGCTGTCTTCAAAGCAGCATGCCAAAGTTGCAAAAGGAATGGGCAAACCTGCGAGGCGGGAAGTTTTTATATGGTCACCTCAAGATGCATCGCAAGTGTGTCGAATGGACCAGATGTCGGTTCTTCCGCGGGATTCTTCGCGGGTCAAACGGCGCTCACACTGTGTATTCGTCTGGTCTTCTGTAATGTTGAAGAAGGATATTGTTGGCCATAGACAGTGAAACTCCGTTCCCATCAGAGATGATTTTTTCGAGATCACAAATTCACAAAACAGTGCCGGAAACCAATCGTTCACTGGGTGTTTCGACAGTCGTGCCATTGGAGTCACAAGAGGTGCTTTGATGGTGGATTTTTATTAGGATTTTGAGGCACCTGGAGGTATTTTGCTAGTTGGGCGAAAGGAAAATCAATATACAGTGTCACACATGAAGTTCGCAACATATGGAAGTTTTTTTTATTAATAGATAAAAGGAAAATTTGACTTCGCAGTTAGTTTGTGCTTGAGAAATGAGTAAAATACAGCATATTCCTTTTTTTCATATGCTACTCTACACCTGTCAAATTTGAAATTTTTTCGAAAATCCTCAAAAAATTTTCGAAAAATAACAGAGGAAAAAGTTTCTCAGTTTCCAATTTTATACATTTGTTCCAAATATGGACTCTCTACTGTCACTTCGACTACTACTAAGTGAAAATTTTTATTTTCATCCCGAGATGTTGCATTAGTCTTGTATTGTTTAAAATCACGAAATTTTACATCATGTCTAGTACAAATCGCTAGAACGAAAGTATTTTGAATAGTTATGAAACTGTAGGTCATTGTTTAGTTTACAGAAATGACTAAAACTAGATGAACTTTTCAAAAACTCAGACGAATTTCTGGAGATGCATTTTTTTAATTATCTGGTAACAGGCCAATGTGGGTATTTCCTGGGCAAGATATGATATTGAAGTCTCATATTCATCAAAATTATGAAATTTGAATCATGTTTCGTTCGAATCGATAGAGCGAAATATTCGAAGAATTAAAGGAAATTGAAAAAAGTTGAAGTAACAGTAAAGAGTCCAAATTTGGAACGAATGTGAAAATTGGAAACTGAACAACTTTTTTTTCTGGCGTTTTTCGAAATTTCCAAAAATAACTGTTTCTTTAAAGATTTTCGAAAAAAATGTCACATTTGACAGCATTAGAAAAGCATATGAAAAAAGGAAAGATGCTGTATTTCACTCATTTTTCATGCACAAACTAAATGCGAAGTAAAATTTTCTTTATATCTATTAATAAAAAAACTTATGTGTGACACTGTATATGCTGAAATGATACCAGACCATTTTATGATTTCTTCAATTTTCGACTGTTTCGGTTATGAAGATAACACAATGAAATATCTCCTGATACTGATTTCTGTTACCTAACTTCATCTACTTCAGCTTCCAAACAATAATAGTAGCATAAATGTCTCACGGGTTGAGATTTATTCGCAATATAGATCGAAATTTCATTTGGAGCACTGATTGGCGTAGGAATTCTTATTGCGCCATAAAAATGGGATGCGAAATGCCATACCGTCGGGGATTTATACAGGATGTTAAACAAACACTAACATTGACAAATGTTCCTTATTTGTTATTATCATTTACTGATATATCAAAATATTTGCATGATATAAGTAGATAATATGGAAACGCCAGCATATACTGACACAGAAGGTCAGTCTGATATAATCCATGAAATTTGGAGATATATAGCTACAAAAAAACATCAAACAAGAATAATTACCGTACTAAAAACAATAAATATGACATAATTGTTAACTTTACATAGTGTCGGATTTTTCGTTTTCTGTAGTTTCTCCGTTAAATTTTAATGTCGAATATTATACAGGATGTTCCGCTATGTGACATATTTCACATTGTGATTCTTCAAAAAGAAAAAATCTCTCGACCAATCTAATTTGATGAGGAGTAGAATTAGGCGTCGCAGTTTTTCACGATAACTATTATTTTCACTTTCAAATTATAGTATCAAACTCAATGGCAATTCGGATCTCGTAATGAGAATCTCTCAATGCACATTATTACAAGACCTCGGTACTTTCTCTGAACAGTTTTTGTAGATTATCATTACCGAGTGAAAATAGTTGTTTGAAAATAGAGCAAAACCTCAGTTACATCAATAGGCATATCCGTTTGCAGAGGAAAGTCAACTAGAGCTTAGATATTCCAAAACGAATAACACACTTGCTGAATGAAACAGGATATGAAGTCTATATTGACAAAGTGCAAGTGAGAATATACATATGCATAATTAATACTGTAACACATGTTATGTAATATGATTATTATAGATGTCATTGTTGATGTTATTGTTAAATAATTCTGGATTGGTCCAATTTCACTTTGAAAGAAGATTTTTTTTCAACTGCATTCGTTACCCTCCTTATCAAACATTTGTAATAACAGGGTTCATTCATAGTTTGGCCATGGGTGCATAAAATGTATAATCACTTTATGTTCCAGATTTTTCATTCCATCTCATGTAGGTATTTCTTTCAAATGATTGTATGTATTTCTAGTCCAAAATATTGAATTATTCAACGAGCGCATAATGATATCTATTACCCACCAAATTGAAAATTACAGTAGGTACAAGCAGAAGGCGAGTGCTGTAATCCTCTGTGTTGGTATTAGCAAATAGGTGCGAATAGAATAGGTGCCATACTTTATCTACAACTATATAAATATCTAAATAACATCAATATCAACCTTATTTAGGTATCAATTTTAGAAAAATAGTATCTACGCAAAATTGCCTGTTGTTGCGAATTCTCAGAAAATATTGAGTCTGCAACAATGCTATTGCATTGCTACTGTGAATTTAAAATGCCTTATGCAACCAAGAATGCATTTGCATGGTATTCTGACATTTTCAGGAAGAAACGTCACTCCGCTACAGCAGCTGATTCTTCACCAGAAATTCATGTGTTTACACCCAACGCAATCCCAAAATCAGTTTCAGTGTTTCAACAAAGAAACAATTTATTTTAACTGTTGAGAACAAAAAACATGCTGCCGTCATATATTTTTTGATTTTATTTATACATATGATCGTTATTTATTTTATTTATACTCAATGACCAAGGTTTTATTGTATCATGTGATTTTATATTGAATGACTTACCATATGTATAGACTGTACCTAAATGGCTAATAAAAATTATTATTATTATTATTATTATTATTAATAAATTTTCGTTATCTCGTTATTTTTTTAGTTTACCCACGCGCTTGAATCTTTGGTCAGGTGATTATCTGTTGAATTTGCGTGGATTTCACTAACTGTTTTATTATCTCTTCTATTCGAATTTGACAAGACAATGGGATGCCACAATATTACTCAATCGTACTGTCATTATTACTCGATTCATAACAGTAATTACTGTCATCAACTGTTGAAAATTTAGTGAGCAATGGATTATACACGTGATAGTTTTAGATAAAAATTCTTATTATATACCGGTAATATATTTTTGAGAAACTAATCATTCATTCCATTGAATTGTATAGAATTGTTTTAGCAAGTCCAATGCTTATTTTTTTTTATTTTTCTAACCACTACCCTAGTTGCCTTAGCAACCCTCAGAAGTTTACATAGTAAACTTGTACGAGTGGAGACAATCTCGAATCAGGCATTACTCCCCAGCCAAAGAATTTGCTTTCTCTCTAGTTAATACAGCTATTCAAATTTCCGGCCTGCGGCAGGCTAAACACGCATTTTTATCGTTGGTTTAAACCATTTTCCTACACATTAACACGTTCTCTTCCACTCGAGGACATGCAAATGGCCCAAAATGAGTTAGAATCGCCTTTTCACCATACCATCACGACCCAATACTATTGCACGTTCGAACCCTTGTTGAATTCCCAAACCTCATTATGCGATCTGAGCCAGTTGATTTTCATGTTCAATCCCATGACCCCATCTCCAGTGGCATTGTTTTCAATCTGATTATGGTAGAGCGACGAAAGTATGATAAGAAAAATTGCATAGTTCTGAATGCACAATAGCAAGAGAGTTGCAAGCTATTGTGGTAAATCACAAAATTATTCAAATTGAAAGGTAGGTACTTAGGTATATAATCATCCAGAATGAGGACAACATCCAATTACTACTCGTATGTGAAAATTCGTTGATTAATAGCCGATTCAACTCGATGCAAAATTAAAGGAATCTAGTCCGTCACATGTCCGTCATTGTTACAAAGGGAAATACCATGGGAATCCAATATCTGGTCATTAGGTGCCCTATTTGCACTGATTGAATATGTTCTATGTTAATAAACAGAACGATAATAATTCCAATACAATAACACAATTGCACAGGGTGTTTCATAGTCATTGTATTATTGTGAGAAAAATTTTCCCACAGCTGCTCCATTTCTGAAATACATGGTGTTGAAATTCAAGGAAGAAATTAATTTGTTCCCAATATCTCTAGAAAAAAAATTAAAATTTTGTACTTCTCCAAATCATTTCAAAAGTACAAACACAAAAACTTTCGCTATGATTTTTGTTTGTTTCTCAAAGTTATATTATTTTATATTATCTTCTGTCATTGGATTCATCAGAGAAATCGTTTCAAAAAGCTGATGTTGGATCATACTTGGTTCCTAGATATTTTATACATTCAGTTCCATGAACTTCAATTTCAAGTAGGTTTAAATTTGGTGAATAACTTTCGAGACAAGTGGATGGAAGATCAACATTTATAGTAGGTAATTATGTTTTTGTCCAACTAGCTTTAAATTTTCATGTAGAAGCACTATCAAAAATACCAGCGTCTTCTGCGAATGCAATAACTTTTTTCACGATGGCATCAAGGAATATATAGAATAGCAATGGACCTAAAACACCTCCCTGAGGTACTCCGTGACAAAAATCCATGGGGTTACTAGGTGACAGTTTTGTTGTTTTTCAAGTACTTATTGCAAAGCTCAATTGAAAGCAATGAGTTCCAGTTTTTCAAGCAGTGATCGATCCTTGAGAAGAAAACATCGACAAGCTTTGATCTGCTCTAGAATTGTTACTCAATAACCTGTTGGATACACCTTTTCAGTTTTTCTACGACCGTCTCATCTCAAATCAGTTTTGAATAACAGTTTCTCATCAACACACCCATCCTAAGGAATCTCGATACGAGTGGAAGTATATCTGAGACAGATCGACTTGACATCGATTTTTGAAATGCTATCCAAACATCCAGCATCCAAAATCTGTTCTAGTGTGTCAATGATCGTATACGAGCCACTTTCTATCTCAACAAAATCGAGCATTAACATAATGTGTTTCATGGAGGTCTCATAAATAACATGTATTATAGAGTATCTTTCGAAAAAACGTTTTCAGCTAAGAGTCATCAATGATTATAGAGAGCGAGAGAGGGAAGAATCTTTATTGTTTAAAATGTTATACATTTTGTCGACAAAGGTATATGTCATGTGTAAAAAAACAAACGATTGTAAAAAATAGAATAAAAAATATTCACATAAAGGGTACAATAAGGTACAAATATATTTTCACAACTACAGTTCATCAAAATCTTGATATAATTCGCAATATTCATATAGAAAGACTAGGAATTATATGCAAAATACTCTTCCAATCTACATAGAAGCACTTTATCATTACAAGGTTCTTTACCGATTTCATTGATTGCTGTTATTTGTTTCGGTAACACTGTGTCCGTAAAGTATGGAAAAAATTCATTTTTTGCTAAACAGGTCATTTTAAGAAATAATCCTGAAACACGTCGATTTTTGATTTTAATTTACCGTATTTTAAAATAATAATCGAATATACAGGGTGAATTACGTTCGAGTAATGACGTCACCGTCATTTTTTCAAATGGAACACCCCCATTTTGTATCAATTTTCGGATTACTCTAGCTGAGCTGATTCCAAAAATGTATCACATGTTGATTCCAATTGGTACAGGGTGGACAAAAATACAGTAGTTGTGTGTGTGCTAATAAAGTAACGCGTAACATTCTTTATTAGGTAAATTAACAATATTATCAAAAATACTTATTGTCTAGCGGCAATTGGTTTAAATATAACACCCCGTAGTTTGCTACATGTTTAGAGTAATGAAAATGAGCTGTTTCCATACATGTTTGGTACTTGTGGTCTAGCAGACAGAATATGAAAGACATTATTTTTATTATTTTTGTCCACCCTGTACCAACATCAACATGTGATACATTTTTAAAATCAGCTCAGCTAGAGTAATCCGAAAATTGAGACAAAATGGGGGTGTTCCTTTGAAAAAAATGACGGTGACGTCATTACTCGAACGTAATTCACCCTGTATATTAGATTATTATTTTGAAATACGGTAAATTAAAATAAAAAATCGACGTGTTTCAGGATTATTTCTTAAAATGACCTGTTTAGCAAAAAATGAATTTGTTCCATACTTTACGGATACAGTGTATATCTGTCTACTTCTATAGATTTGAGAATGCTTGGTCGAAGTTGTAAGCCTATATAGTCTCTTTAATGAAAATTTCGAATAATGTTATCATTTATATATTTACAGGACCGGCTAGAGAAAACGAGGCCTTATTATCAGCAAACTGATGTTGAGGATAGTTTTCAGTTAGGAATTCCTCTTGTTTATGAGTTGTTCAACACTGTTATTTTCACAACCAGTTAACTTAAAGTAGCCTTCGACGCATTGAAATCTGAACACAAAATCAACATGTCCCGAGGAATATCATCAACTGACAGCATTTGCGCTCTTGAGCAGAAATATTGAAAAATCGCTCGCCCCTACTATATGCTCGACTATATGTATATTGTTGAAAAATAACTCATATTCGCATGATTGAAAATAGTGACTGTGAATTATCTGAGGCAAAAATTGTAACTCTGAACCCCCCACCAGAGAAATCGAGGAGAATTATGAATTATGATATGATAGATTCATGAAATGGTGCCATGAAATGCTAGTATATTTTTGTTGAATGGTGTGGAATATAAGGAATTGATGAGGAAATTAGGAAATGTGTAAGCGAATAATTTCATAATACCAGAAAAGAACGAAGGTTCAGATAAATGAGATTATTCCAGATACACGCAATATAGTATAGTATAAGTATCGTAGAATCTACAAAATTATGAAAAAACGACAAAACAAACGTGTCTTCTCATTCTTAGAAAACTTTTGTCTGCAGAAATCATAAATATTTAATTGACTCGAACTTCTCTCCACTAAACCAAAGTTTACTATTCAGTAAATGGATATTTCATTTGGAGTCTTCCTTACCTTATATATCTTGTGTCCTGTCTTCAGCATTGGGCAAAACAAACAAAAAGTGTACGATAAAGTTCCCTACTTTCGATATTTGCATCTTGCTCTCGATGTCAAATACACTACTTCTCGGATAACTCCCTTGAGAAAACTTACTTAAATGTCAGCAAATATAGCTAACTTTGTTGAAAGGGAGTTACAGAACTCTTTCGACGGCTGCTGAATGCTTCTCAAGGATATTCTAGTGGAATTACACGAAGAAAAGTGTTTGTGCACAACCATATAGGTTATCTTGTTAAACTAACAACATGAA
This sequence comes from Chrysomela aeneicollis, assembly GCA_029955515.1. NCBI lineage: Eukaryota > Metazoa > Arthropoda > Insecta > Coleoptera > Chrysomelidae > Chrysomela > Chrysomela aeneicollis. The sequence continues at coordinate 12,158,062 of JARUHQ010000022.1, forward strand.
GTGTATAATGTTCACTGTCATTTCGTTAGCTTCAACATTCATAATATGATTGTGCTAACATTATGTTAGATTAATAAATTTATATAGTTTTGCGTATATCTTTCGTCATAATAACAATAAATCTTCACATGCTTGGGTATTAATAGTCATTAGACACTAGCATTTTCTTGGCATAAATTACAGTGTACAGAGCTGTTCTCATAATCATTTGGGAGCACTGAATGATTCTCAATATTGCCCTGTATATGCTGAACAAGCAGAATGATTGATGCAATTGAACAAACATTGAAATGCTCATGGTCCAAGTTCGCATATAGCACAAGTGACAAATGTTCCGGTAACATTCCATTTGCAGAGAATCTCGATTTCTGTTTCGCATCTAGCATATGGCTTTAAGTCTAGAACATCGATGTCAATGGCGTAGTCAGACAAAAATAATGATGGGGTTGTACTCTCAAGCTTGACTATGAAAATATCAATACATGGTAAAAATAACTTGGGTGTAATTTCAATCAAAAGGACTTCAGAGCAAACTCCGACAAATACAACACCATCAGAATATCAAAGTTGTGTCCTTTTTCATTATACTGTTCACAATGGAGTGTTAGGTGGTGTTAATTCTGATCTCAGTAGTGAAAAATGACACGGATGTGGTGAAGTAGAACGATTGAACGATTCTGTAACATAAAATCATAAGAAACACCAAATGGTTGAAATGTAATATTCTCAATGGAGCATTCACGTTAACGCTTGAACACGTATTATATAAAATGAACACCAAGTTACACCGTGTCATATCACGATGGAATCGAGGTGGTGTATGAATCATCAAATGAGGCGTTAATAATCATTCATTATTGCATCCTGAAAACATCAGATTTGATATAAATTAATGAAAATATTCGATCTTGAAACCTGAGAACTTTAGTCAATAGGAGGCACTGACGTACTTCCTACCATACCTGATTACAATATTGGGCATGATATATTAGATGATTTTCAATGAATCAGTATCAATTCATTAAGTTGGCCTAGGCCCTAGTGCCACTGATCAGGATCAATGAGCCGACATAGTTCACCAACCGAATTGTCCTTAGTTTCTTCTGAGACTAGTTTATCATCATATAAATTATATTTCAGTAGGTAATCCAACTTGGTAAAAAACACCGGAGGTGGTGCAGAAAAGCACTGATTCGTCTGTGAACACATTCATGATATGGAGTTATTTCCCACCAGAAAAGTATTCGCATGTACCTGTTCAGTGTAAAAACGCCCCGGAGAGAATTTTGTTGGGATAAGATTCAGCATCAAGAAAATCACATAATGTGCATCACACCACTGTGGTGTCAAATCGCACTTTCGGAAATGCATAAATAACACCACCAAAGTGTTCATTCTGCTAAATTGAGCACTTACACTAGTGTTACTCACAAGTGGGTTTGATTATTAAAAACAGCTATGGAAAAGGTCACATAATACTTACAGTGGTGAATAATATGCCACTTATGCCAGTGTTTATTGACACTAAGACAACCACGATCTCGTTTTTTTAATGTGTAGAAAGGAGAGAATTCTACGTACAAAACAAACAAAATTTCGGTTGCAGCTGAAAGAGAAAGACATTTCTGACAATCATTAGACAGTGCCAAATGCAAATCATAAGTATTTTTCAAATAAAACAACGTACAATATTATATTCAATTTAGTTATCAATTTTTTTGTGAGATGTTACACCACTGTCTGAGAAACTGCTAGTCTCTTTTACTGGCCTCCTTCTATAGAGCTAAACAACACAACAAATGTGTGTTAGAGGTCAATATCAATCTGAAAAATTATTCATTAATGCACACCGAGATATATCAAGATACCTTGGAGAAGATTCTATCATAGTTTGTTATTAGACACAGGCGTAGATATCGCCATGTATAGGGTTCTTTAGTATTCGAGGTTTGTGGAAGAAATGTACAAAATACTCTTTTGATAATATTCCCAACGCATTGTCAATATTGTTCAGTTACAATAGAAAACAAGTGTGCTTGGTTATAATCAAAATCGAATAATAACTAGCAATGTTATATGGCTGGGAGCTTTTTTAATTAATCATGTATAAATCACTCGGTGCTTTCACAGGCCAAAACACGTGCATGAAATAATATTGTTGATCTCCACTAACGATATGGTAAACTATTCAAGTGAAATTTTCATGTTATCTCTTTTAGATGATGAAGTAGGCTGACCATCTCCATCTCGAAAATATTTAAGGTGGTGGTCAAGGTCATGTGTGTTCTTCATATTAACCCAGATTATCTTTATATCATCTCGAATACGTTCTACAGGAAGATCGATTTTTCCATTGATATGTGATGGACGATTCAAAAAACATTATTTGGAGAGGTGGTGTAAATATAGTTAGCATGATTCAAATTTGTATATGGATCAGATGATCATTATAAATGTATAGGTCTGAATGCGGAATGCGATTCTAAAATGGTGGGGTCGGACGTTCTCAAGAGTTTATCAAATGAGAAATCTTTTCGTTATTCCTGAAAAGAATATAGAGAGAAAATCTCGGAAAAAACCTTCCAAATGTTGAAAAAGCATTAGAGGTATTGATAATACAACGACAAAAGCTCATTTTATATCCTCGGTAGGAAATTCTTTGTTCTTATGTTTCTTTCTTTAAAGTTTGAGTATAGTATCAGGAAATACCTCAATAGGTTATGAGTTCCTCAATTTTGTCGTTCGATGGAAAAGTGGTGGCAGTATTCAATATATATACTTAACTCGATGTCCAATAGCTTAAGCGCATTTTCCTTTCAAGTCGAAATTGCCTTATTAATTTTTGCCAAAAACTGTATAGCCGAGGAGTTATAAGCAATTTCAAATTCAACAGTAAATCAATCTGTTAGTAATTGTATTTGGAGTTATGGGCAAAACTTAATCGTAGAGAAATCTGGTAGGCCATGTAATTGTTACGTCATTGTTATGGTGAAATTTTTTTGATGTTATAGATTAATTTGCAATTGCTACGTTTTCAAATCAAGAATATGTATACAATCTGTTGAATTTAATATTGTTCGTAACTCATCGACTATAGGGTTTTGGGTTAAAGTTTATGAGGCACTTTCGACTTGAAATTGTTCAAGGAATATGCCCTTAAGCTATGGACATCGAGTCATGGGACACCCTGTGTTTAAAAATTGAATGAGTTATTTCTATGAATTTTTGTCTGAGGTATATAGTTTTTTGCATGGACCTATAAACACAGAACACTCATCGTTTGTAAGTACCTTGTTATTCTCGAAAACCCTAAATTATACGAATTAAGGTGCATTTTTGCGTACTTTGGTTACATTGTTTTCAATTAATAGTCATGCCAATTTCTTCAAAAATATATATTTATCTTATTCTTTCATTCCCATATCAATAATGGAATAATTCCATGAACAATTTTTCGACAGACTTTTTGACGTAAATGGCTTATGAAAAATTCAAAATATGACCTAAGAATTATGCGAAAATAACTGTTGAGTCCCCATTAATCAGTGGAATCACATGAGTTTACAAAACAATATTCGATAAGTCGTGGAAATTCAGATTTTGGATTCAATGATATAATATAATAAAAATATTCACAATGTTTCTAGAACTCGAAGATTATTTATTATTCAAAAATGTCAGCATGATATAAATAATATAATAAATAAACAAACAAAAATATATATACATGGCGATGAAACCTTAAAAAAATATTAATTCAGTATAAAACTATCTATTATCACATCTTGCTTGAAATGTCACTTATTTCTAACTCCGATAATATACTCATAACTAAGTATTATTCTGAATAATAGTCATTTCACATGTCTTATGTGGCCTTTTCAAACCATGAGACTATTCGGGATCAACTATACCTATATATTGTTTCCTCATTCAATAGAATAATATTCTGTGTTAAGATTTCGTTAATATAAGAAGGAAAATTCATATCGATATCAAGTTTGTGATTCAAGAAATGTTCCAGGCCACTACATAAAATATCGGTCCCAATATTTATAATAATAATGTTCACAGTGTGAGATATAATTATTCAAAAATCCATGTTACTACATGAGAGATTGATATGCTTTCCAAATGAAGTGTCACATAACTTCAATTTTGGAGATTTTCGAAATCGCACTAATTTTGGGTATGAACGAATATCTCTAGATGGACCTAAAGTTTTCGATGTCAAATCTATGAATCCGGCAGTATAGATTTCTTCGAACTAATGTCGGCTTCTATCCCCTTATCCTTGCTTCTGTACTCGTTCCATCCACTGTATGCCAAATTCTGAGCGCTGTTCTCGTCATTCCTGAAATTAACTCCCGATCCGTGGTGGGGATAGTCACTGTACTCCTGAGCATAACCAGGTTGCTGGTAGTGGTGTTGGTAAGCAACTCCTGCTGCAGAGTACTGAGGTCCTGAGCCGCCGAAAAATGATCCTGAGAACGAAACGAACGATCATCAAATCTCGAATGTGCAGAAGACACGGTTGAAATTGTGGAATGCTTTTTTACCAACCTCCGTTCTGCTTCAGCACCGGCTTGCAGAAATTGAAGAAGGCTATGGCCCCTGGAATGATCAGAGCTAGGAAGCCGAGCAGTTTTTGGAAGGATGCGAGTCCCAATATGAGTGGCAGGAAGAGGAGCAGTTTCAATTTGAACAGTTTCAGTACCAACAGCAATGGGATGAAGAGCTTCTTCAACTGCTTCCTTTCTGGGAGGAGTAAGAGTAACCATTATTATTTCAACGTGAACAAGATGCCTTTGGAGTTTGTAGCAACATGGCAACAGCATAACGTACTTGCAACTCTTTCATCAGTCACTTTGTCATCAGTAATCTCAACTACCAAATGATCTGCCACTAACGGCAATCTTTAGTTTCAACATAGTGAGAAACAGTGACTGTTAGGATTATTATATTGTGATTAGCAGCCACACTATGTAAATTGTAGATTGTATATTATAGGGGAGTCATTAAGGCTGTGCAGCCTCTCAAGCACCTCGACCTATTATATCTTTTGTGCACAATCCTTGATCTATTCGAGGCCTATGATTCCGAGGCTTCCTGCGAAGTTTATGAGTTTCGTGGGAGCTAGGTTCCTGACATCGGAGGCTCTGAAAAGGCCCCTTCCAGGATATTGAGCCTCTTGCAAAAAAGTGCTGGGCATTCGCAAAGCAATAGTTCTGCAGTTTCAGTGAAGTTCTCGCAGTAGCGGCAACTATCACTCTATTTTACCAATCTTTTTGAGGTGATATCTCAGAGGGCAGTGTCCAGTGAGGAGTCCCGTTACCAGTTTCAAGTCTTTTTTGTCCAACTCGAGAAGCTGTTTAGCTTTCGTTGGCGAAAGGCTCACTAGCCTTTTCGCTTGTCTTTGTCCTGGCACTTTAATCCAGTGAGATTTAATTTCATCTGCTTTCCAGCGTCAGAACTCTTCTCTCAAGTGGGCCTTAGCGAGTCCACAGAAGGGTTCTGTGCCGAGAAATTGTGTATTTGCCCCTTTCTTGGCAAGGCAGTCTGCTTCTTCGTTGCCTTCAACTCCCTTATGACCTGGCACCCACATCAAAAGTGACCTGGCTGTTCGCTGTCAGTTGTCTCAGGGATTGTTTACAGTCCCTACTCCCAAGTCAGCTTAGACTCACAAGTGTATGACCTCAGAGCTTTTAGTGCTGCTTGGCTATCTGATAGAACATAGATTTTTGCCCTTTTAGTGTCCCTTTCGAGGCACTCCTGGGCACATATCTCTATAGCATGTACTTCTGCTTGAAAGATGGTTGGGGTGTTACCAAGGGATTATGAAAGCCTGAAATTTGGCCCTGTAACTCCCACTCCAGCCCTTTCATACATCTTGGATCCATCAGTATACCACACTAATGCATCCCTTCCCAGATTAGATCCGTTCTTTGAGCAAATTTGGTGGTTGTTTATGACCACTTCAAACTGCATTTCAAAATCGACATGGATTCGAGGGAAATATTTTGCAAAATCTTCGAGTGTCCAATCCGATTTCATGATTTGAGATTTATTGTCTGACGCAGTCAGAAGGCAATGATTGCTGCTTCTTTCTTAACACACATCAGGTGCAATGGAGCCACACTATGACTCGTGGCATTGTAATGTGATTTCGTTTATATAGATTAATCTCACTCTACAATCAATTGAGTTTTTGCTATAGTTTGTTCTAACCCATACGAATAGAATGCTGTGTGCAATTCCTCACACTCAGAATACTATAGAGAAAAAATGTCAGAGAGTGGTTTGGCGAAGGACATAATATATTGTATGGGGTGTATTTCGAGAATGTACGTCTGTGTTATTGCGTCGTAATATTCAGTGAATACAATAAACACAAATCGAGATTCAACGTGGCTGGCATGCAGAATATTCAGCTTGATCTCAGACACCCTGTGGAATAACAAGTAGGCTGTAGTACACACGTAGCTACGCATTTACGTAGACAAATTTATATTATCAGCTGTTATGTTAATATAGATCATGATTAGGCCACTCACTCGGTTCATAATATGCAGATGATAAAACAAAGGGTTGCAAAATGACTTCTGACAATAGATTATACGTGTTGGGAAAGTGAGAATTCAATAGCGGATATGAAACCAAGGTGGCTAATGAATTTATGAATTAAACGAATAATTGGGGATACAACACTGATTCTTGAGGAATAACATACTCGGATCCATTTTGAATCCTCAAATATTGTCAACCACGACATGAAAAAGTGATTGTTTGTGATACATTATTACAAAACTATTATAATGTGTTTCAGATTGGTACAAATAAACAATGTTTTACAGGATATTATTACCATTTCGGACCTGCTAATTCATTTCAACAAATGCTTTTGGTTCATGAAATGAAATTAGTAATGCATACTCACTGAAAAGCGAATCCTTTTTGTCCTCAATGATATCTATTTCTCCCACAATTTCATCTATGAAGCGGGGTGAGTATCTCCCTCTCTCTGTCACCTCATCATTAAATTCCAGCTCAAACGTAGTAGACTTCATAAACTTCTCCAACTGAAATCAGAATAATTTCAACTCGAACTAAAAGTATGGATACTGAATTGGAAAGAACAACACAATGACAATTTTCTGCGGAGATATGAATTTATTTCGTGTTTGAAATGAATTAAACTGTTGTGTCTAATTAGTTTGGAAGGAACGATAAAACTCGTGCACTCTCAAAATTGATTTCTAAATTATTCAACAAAAACCAAACGAACAGTGCCGATACTTCACAACATAAACAGTGATGTCGTTATCTTAAAAGGGTAGGTTTAAACATGTCTCAGGAAAATTTGATATTTCAAGATAGTGGTTTATTCAGCTAAAAGCAACATAAACTCCAATGAAAATAAAAGATGAACAAACTTCGTCTCTGGAGTACTTCCCATTTATCTATGGAAAGTCATCAAAATATTGTACAATGAAGGAATCTCGGAAACAAACAACAACTGTTTGTCCAGCTGGTGAAGCATTACCCAGAAGGAAATCCAAATATGTGTGAGCGAATCATTGTATTTATTAGAGCACTGGGTCTCACAAAATCAATCAATGGGAATTTTATTTTCTGCTTCTCACGACCAGGGATATCCTGTAATGTTCAGAAAACATCGTGAGAACGAAGGAAAAGAAGGTAGGATTTGGTGATCTTCTTAAATTTCTGGAGATCGTATGCCTCGGGGAACACCTCTCTATGCAAGGAGTCCCAAAGTCTCGATGTTCGTTGGATGAACGAGTCTTTGCATGGAAAGGGACGTTCTTTAGGTCTCTTAAGTGACCACGAAGGGGTGTGAAGACTGAACTTGACGGATTAATCTCGAAGAGACTGCAGGAACGATTGTTGATATTTCAGAGAAGAGCATCGCCCATGAAAATATCTATAAAATGGAGACAAATCGCCAACTTTTCTACGGTGTTCCAGAGAAGTGAGCGAGTTTTTAAGCGAGGCATCACCGAAGAGACGAACTGGCCTTTTTGGACAGAATCCAATAGTTTCAGGATATGTTTAGGTGCCACACTCCAAATATTGGAACAGTATTCCAGGACAGGTCGGATCTGTGCCTTATAGATCATAACCAGCTGAGTGGGAGTGAAATAGCTCTTGGCTCGAAACAGAAATCCAAATTTTTGGGATGCACTTTTGGCAATGGACCTCAAGTGATTTTTCCAAGAAAGGTTATTGCTGATAGTAACGCTAAGCATCGAAATGGATGACTTCAATAGTATGGTTACTCCTGACTGAATTATGTTGGTCACAGTGAGATCGGCATTTCTAGAGAAAAGACATGCCTGTGTTTTGTTTGCATTGAATTCTACCAGCTTATTAGATCGCCACTCGAGAATTGTTGCTAAGTCTATATTTATTTTGTTAACATTTCTTCCTCGTTCATTTCTGGTTTGACGGGCCGATATATAGGAGCCCTGGAAGAGAAAGCGGTATGGAGGGTACTATCATCCTATACTATATGTCCAGAAATCCAAAAGAACTGTTTTATCGTAAATTCCATAACCACTTCCATTTACATATCTATACAAAATCTCAAAACTTCCTTGCTATTGTCAACTATTTCATGAAAAGCGAGTTATTCCACTATGCACCTGTATTTGATCTCACCTTTCTCTTCATGAATTTGAGCAGTTGATCCCATTCTGGTTCATTTGATCTCGGACTTTCTGAATATTCATATGGCTCTTGCGCCAACTGCCGTAGTTGGGGCTCTGGTAAACGTTTGATCCTTGCTGTCTCACTAAGGAAATATTCTGGCTGAAAATCACAACAACATTTTTCATTTTCGTTCACCTTTGGAGGAGATATGGGCACGTGATGCGGCAGTGATTAGTCCCCCCTTATTATTATGGGGATCAATATTTTCCAACAAAAAATTACGTCATCACGCTTGAGCAGATGAAGTCATCAATCAATATTGTTCCTATTAATTCTCGTATTTCATTCAATTAGCTGGACCTTTGTTTTCGTTTGATATAGAAATTAGGTTGAAGACCATTCAGCTCAAAGGAAATGATAAAAACAAGTTCCAGATCACTATAATGACCTGTGTCATTTGTTCTCAATTGTTCTCAATTGATATTATAGTTATTAGTTCAGAAATATGCCTGAAGATACTTTTTTCTTATAGTCTAGCAATCTAATGCAATGGAATATATTTCCATCACAAAAATCAAGGAAGATGTTACATTTTCCCTTAAATTCTGTCGTTATAGGAATAATGAATTGAAAGAAAAACCTCTGAGAAAGTGGACACTGTAGAATCAGTATTTATTGCAATAACTACCTATAGGTACGTTCCTAGGTACTCAAAAAATTTGTTGGCTGATATAAAAATTAAAGAAATATATATTGACTACCTATACTCTTTCAGTAATGATATCTATCCATTCTTATTGATTTGAATTTTTTCTATGAGTAGCAAAGTGTTTTACGTGATTTTATATCTGTTATCAGGTGATCTCGATAAAATTCATGTATGCTTACCTTATTGAAAAATTCTTCAAAGGATGAAATGGCTCTTGACTTGAAGCATTCCGCGAGATCTCCAGTCAGACAGGCTTGGTTCGTTTGAGCTAGATACGGATCTGTTTCAGGGCCTGTACCAAAACCTATCCAGTCCAGAAGGTTACGTCCTGAAACAGAAAAACCAACTACTTACTGAGAACGTGCTCCAAAACAATCTAAACGCTCCATGACAGGTTGAATGTGAAGTTAAATTCATGATCTGTAATCCATGAATATCGGTGTGCCTCAAGGATCCATACTTGGACTCACACTTTTCATCACGTATAATAATAATTGCGAGTTCATAAAATATAATGTGTTATAGCTGGATTCTTGAACCTTCAGGATACTTCAAGGTGTCAGAAAGCGTGAATAATTTATTATATCTCGGGTGGTCTCAATTTAGACGAAGGGATTTCCACAGCAATATCCCAATAGAGAACATCCCGTCAAACGAGAGTGGCATTCCCAGGGGAAAATTACAACTTTAACCGCTCTTTGCTATATTAAGAAAGCAGACATAAAACAAGGGAAACTATCGAGCTTCAGCTTCACACCATTCACTCGATGCTCTCGGTGTATATAAGATCCCGTAAAATGAATGACAGAGCCTTGCTAAGAGACAACTTAATGGAATAACAAACAGTGTCTGAAGATACGAGTCTCCGTGGAATAAAGAGAACGCTTCAAATTGACTTCTTTGATGTTCGATCCCTGTGAGAATCACATCAGAAGTATAAGTTCAGTGGAAAATAATCAGGGAAACAGTTTTATCGGCTTGCAACTATAGATTTAACGTCTTCTGTGAGGTTTGTTTAATATATGATTCAATTGTTTTTGAGATCCTGTGTTATATGCAGACACTCCTATTCTGGTAGACTTCCATTTAGTTTGCTCATATGTAGGCGCAAGGCGGAGCTTTTTTTCAGTTTTCATGATATTTTTATTGGTTATTTTCAATGTGGAGGGAATAAGGACCAGTTGTGAACAATATCATTTGGTGATAAATGTATAATTTGATGAAATTGATATACTATATACCAACTTATGATGACATTTCATATAAATGGACATCACTGGTGGTAAAAATATGGAAACAAAAAAATATAGAAAAAGGAACGAGCATAAAATAATAATCTAATACTCGATCGCCAAACAAAAGTTGATGATATTGAAATACAAGTCTTGCCGAAAGCTGAGAACAAGAATGAGAGATGTGAAATGAGACGTGAAAGATATTTTCGAGTAATCCTAGTTGGATTTAACACGAATTTGAAAAATTCATCGATGCAGTGTGGGTTCAGATCGAATAGATATGAAAATTGGAAATGGATTATACAACAAACATGGGAAGATAATGGGAATTGAAATTGGTTTTTGGAGATTGCACATCTAGAATAATTCTGAAGGAAATAAGGGTTGTCATGAAATCTATATGAAAATTATAATATGTGGAAGCTTTCAACTTCAACGTCTGATATTTCGAAATCTGTGAGGAACATACAAAAAATATATCTCATATAATTGTCAATTATATAGGTACCGGGTGAACTATACCGGGTGGAACAGGATCATGGTAATTGATTGAAATTTGGGATATGCCATGAATATAATAAGCGGCACCTTTTGACCTACGAAAGATTTGTTTCTCTCTGTGATACCAACTTTCGATTTTTGAATGGATCACTCTGTATATCATTACATTTCTGAAATCTGCATGATATTCTGAATTCAATGGTACCACACAAGTGACATTTCAAACGTCAAATTTCTTTATAATTCAATTTTTAGTTTACCATTAAAGTGTGCCATGATGGTTCCGATTTATTCCAATTGACCCGTCTAATGCTAGAAAAATCGAAATCCGGTCGAAAATACTAAATTGCGTTTTTTATGGGCAAATGAAGTTCATCGTAATCGTTTTTGAGGTAAAACTCAATTTTTTCAAATGGAACCATATTGGTACCGTTGTACCATTTATCAGTACTATTAATGAGGAATTCATTCATACGAGGAGATGAAATGTTCGATGAATACAATCAAAATTACAGCTGAAAGAAAATATAAATAGAATATAAATGGTGTTATAAGCAAAAAATATATCAGTTGCTCAAAACTGTTTCTGAAGATGTTCTGTTCACGTATTATATTATATTCATAGAAAAATAATCCATCTGATCACTTTTTGAATAAATTACGAATATAAAGGTTCAAAATATATGTGAAGAACCTGTACCTTAATTATCAAAACAAGCAAAGATCTCGTAGCAATATTTATATATAATTAATTGTAATATTTCTGCGTGGAAGAAATCCAATCTCACTGGGAAACTAAACATTATTCCGCTAACGCTACGCCACTGTCCATCATCACACTCACCTTCTCTTCCATCTTGGATGACCCCTGGCGGCTGAAAATTGTTTTCTTGGCCTAGCGATTGCAGCGTCCCTAACGCCACTGCTGAACACAACAACACCCATCTAGCCAGCTCCAGCATCTTCAACTACCACACCGAAAAAACAACAGACACGTGCAAGAACGAGGCGGTACCAAGAATAGATTCGATGCGAACACTGGTACCAAATAACTGTGCAGCAGGCTTGGATTCGCGCAAAGTCAACGATAATCTAACGGAACACCACGACAAATATCGCGTGGTTTCTGGGCATGGATTTCTGGGTGTCGATGGACTGACACTGATCCAGAAATGTGGTTATTTGGTGGTATATATAGACGCTTTCGGGGGTGTTGAGATGTCATAACAGCGCAATGTTATGTCTTGGGGATCTCCAGAGTTAGGTAACTGCAGGAAAAGAGGGGCATTGGCCAGAGAAAGTGGTTTCTCGTGAATGCGACAACCTTGTTGTTTCTTGGTAATAAACTTGAGGCATTTGCTACATTTGCATCTACTCGTGATCACTTGAAACAACATTGCTGATACTGAATAGGTGTCAACTTCAATAACACTCTGAGGTGCTCTAGACACAAAGGCTCAGAGGCTATCAAAAATTGGTCATGTATGGAAACTGTCCAGATCACTAGTGATTTGATTGGTCTATATCAGTGGTTCCCAAACTTTTTCAGTGTGCGGCGCACTTCCAGGTTTAGTACTTTGTCAAGGCGCCATCACTAGCAATAATACACAGTCGTGTCCAAGATAGTGCTGCATATTCACAATGTATAAAGTATGTGCTTTACAACTTGCCTACTACTTATAGTAGCAAAGCACAAACGTTGTACTGTATAACTTTCTATAGAACGCGATTGTACATATATTGACACTAGTTACAAAACACATAAATGAAAACAACCCCAATCAAACTTTCATATAGGTTCATTATTGAACTGACACACAAGAATACATCATCATTGAGGAAAAAAAATCAATATGATGGGTGAGCTTGGTGATCTTCAAAAATTTTTTCAAAGCGAGTCACTCTTATTTCTTGCTCCAAGTTGATCTTTGAACGATATTTGCTCTTTATTACAGCTACAGCTGAAAATCTACAATTTTCTTATGAAAAATGCGCGTGACTTTCCAACCATCGCAGGATGAATGGCATATTTTCGACAGCTAGACTTTTCAAACAGAGCACACACGTCACACGTCGGTGTTCCTTCATGATTCACTTCTACGGAGTATTTAATCTATGCTTCTACTGAAGTAAAACCAAAGTTTGAATAGCTATCATCCTATTGGCGATTTTTCTTTCTTTTTACTACTTCGTCACTTGTCGATGCTTGATCGCTCTGTCTTGATTTATCGATTTCTTTATAAAACAAAAATCTTTTCACGAAAAGACAGCGTACGATTGATACGAATCAACCGATCCGATATTGGAACATTTATGTGTCCTGAGTTTGTAAATCACAACACCTTGTTTCTATCACTACTAAAACTCTCTATTACTTCTTCTATTTATCTCAACAGTTCAACCGCTTACAATTCTTTTCACAGTGAAATAACTTTACGGCAAGGGTAATTTGAAATGAAAAACAATCGATAATTCGATTATCGGGTTAGATTAACAACGGATGCGTCGCCGGCGTTGACAGAAGGAACTCAAACTCAGGCTCATCAGAAGCGCCTAGCGGCGCCCCTGATTGCTCCTTGCGGCGCCCCAGGGCGCCGCGGCGCACACTTTGGGAACCACTGGTCTATATCAAGATGACAACTTTTTGCACCATTTAGGAAGCCTATAGGCGAGTTGATTTTATTCGAATAATCCAAACGGTCCAAACCTTCTGCGAACATCGAACTCTGCAGGAAGGGTTTCACCAAATCGACATATTTTCACCACCTGGTGGAATCACTTCTCAAAAGTCAAAATATGACGTCATTTCTTGTTCTAGTCACAGAGCCTTTCTCTGAGCGAAAAAAATTCAAGGCAAATACCACTAAGACACAAAATCTAAAGTTTCAGAGACCCATTTCTATGATTTTTTATTGTTATTCAAGTAAACTCTGATTTTTCTTTAGAAGATGGTTGGTTCTTGAAAAATTTTAATTGATCATAAAGAAGAATCAGGATGATGGATTTATGAACGTGAAGATATTTTCAATATTCGAATCATGAATATTGAATTAATGAGAAAATGGGGTTCAAGGGCAACCATTTTGAAGTTTTGAAAGTGGCCAATCGGTGTATTTACTAAGACAAATGTGTTGCGACCATTACATAACATACACTACTAGATTGTATAATTCGTATGACTAATCTGCTTCTCAACTTGGAATAATATTATTGAAACATTAAAAGTGACTAAGGTAGGAGAAAGTAGGATCCTGTATAGCAGATCCGGTTAAAATAGGCGAGGAAAGGAGCAACTGAAAAGATGAACTAGATAATAAATGAATATCGAATTCCTTGAATAACCTTCTCATATGCTAAAGGGGTGAGATTGGTAGAAGATATTTTAACACCCTCTGAACTGATATTGAATTTCCACACAATCCGTTCATTTTAGTACGCACGCATGCTCACATATTCTACAAGAGTCACAATGCTATCATTGATTTAAGAAAATTATGAAGGATTCAGAAGTATTATAACGATTAGTATTTCCTTTCGAAAACAAAGATGAGTGTTTCTTCCATCAGATGATAAATTATACTAGATTAGGTGAAAATCTTCCAGCTTTATTTCTTCGATTGATAGGCCTTGTCAAGAATGAGAATTAACTACTTGAGAGTCATAACTTGAGTGGCATGAAAAAAAAAATCGAAACCTTCAGAAGTGAAGTGACAATATTGATGGGATGTTGATTAATAAACCCATGATAAACCCCAAGATTTGATTTACACTCATTTTGTGGAATATAGCCCAACTTCACTGGTCTATAAGGATGCCGTTGGAAAGTTCCTTCTCCCATTTCTCTTCTCTAATGTTGGAATGACCATCAATAAATCGAACAATGGGTTTAAGAAAAAAAGTTGTCGTGAAAGGGAGAAGTAATCATGAGACTCATTCGAAAGCATTTCGTAAGATGGTAGTGTTTTATTTGACCGAATCAATGAATCAAGAACATTCAAGTGATCTTATAGGGGTGGTAATGCTTCGGGATATAAAATGATTTCCTGGAAAGTAACCCATTCATTGAGTCCCTCTAGCTCGCAAAAATACGAAAATGACAATACCTATCATGCTACTAACTATCTCTAGGCCCAATTCACTATTTCATTACCTTCTGTATTAAACAAAATTCTGCATTCGAGCAATTTTATAATAAAATATATTCTATTATCAACACAGTCGTCCCACAAAGTAGAGTGAATCGGAGGTCATATCCCCCTTGGTATACTAGTGATATAATCAAATGTATCAGGCTCAAACATATTGCATGGAACAAGTACAAAAATACTAATGATCCAGAATCATATGAAGAATTTTCATTTCTGAGGAGACGCCTGAAATATGACATTAAAACAAGCCACACACAATACTGTCAAGAGATTGAAAAAAATATAAGCAGTGATCCGAAAAAATTCTGGCAGTATGTACTACCTAATGAGTTGAAGTATGAGAATGAACACTTCGATGATCCTAGAAACATTGCAAATGCATTTGCGGATTTTTTCCGAAACTCATACTCTCCCATAAATTCGAATAATTTCTCTCCTCAGCAAGATCTTGGAAACAATTGCCTCAAAATCGATAATCTATCAGAGAAAGAAGTCGCTTTCGCATTAAAAAAACTGAAACCAAAAAATACAATGGGACCCGATAAAATTCCTTTATTTCTTCTGCATGACTGTGCTACAGTTATTGCGAAACCTTCAACCATACTATTCAACCTATCACTGTCTACCAAGACTTTTCCATCATTATTGAAACAAGCTAAACTCGTGCCGATACACAAAAAAGGAGATAAACATGATATCTCAAATTATAGACCCATTACAATAATTAATAATTTCTCGAAAGTATTTGAGATAGCGATCTATCAGCCGATATTCTATCATGTGAAAAACCAGATTACAGAATCTCAACATGGATTTATGCGAGGAAGATCAACCTCAACAAACTTGTTTTGTCTTACACAGTATGTATATAATGCTTTCAACTGCGATAAACAGGTAGATGTGATATACACTTATTTCTCTAAGGCTTTCGATAAACTTGATCACGTTTTCCTCCCCAATAAACTGCATAACTTTCAGCTATCACTCGATTTGCTAGATTTTTTAACTTCATATTTAGTCCGCCGAACTCAGTTTGTTGATTGTAGTGGACATAAATCTATAGAATTTTCACCAACTTCTGGAGTGCCTCAGGGATCCGTTTTGGGACCGTTATTCTTCAATATCTTCATCAATGATATAACATCCAACACATATAAACTGCTTTTCTTTTCATACGTCAGATCAAAGCTAGAATATGCGTCTGTAGTTTGGTCTCCATATCATACCAATCACATAGAAGCATTGGAGCGAGTACAGAGGAGATTTCTGAAATTTCTTGCTTTCAAAGAAGATGGGGTTTACCCATACATTGGATATCCCCATAATGAACTCATTCAGAGGTTTGATATCAGATCATTAGAAAATCGCAGAATGATTGCACAGCAGATATTTCTATGGAAAATACTTCACGGATATACTGATTGTGCAAGTATTCTCCATATGATTGATTTTCATATTCCTAGGATTACAAGCAGACAAAATATTTCATTCCATCTACCCATACCACGCTTGAATCTGATGAAATTCCCCCCTTTATATAGGTACCATGTGCACGATACACGACGAACATCTATCGCATCAGCTAGACATATTCTCCTGCAATGTGGCATCCATAAAAAAACTGATTCTTCTATAACATTCCTCATTATATCACATTTTATGTACTGTTTATTTTAGTTCTTATATTTTTAAAATTTATTGTTCCTATTAATCCTACTCTATAATTGGATGAATATCTGTTGAGTAGTGTAAAAAAAATAAGTGCATCTTCACTTCATTCTTCCATTTTCAAGACGACTAAATCGATTTTTAAAACATCCTGAGCATCTAGCAATAAATCCAAGCATGCACATTTTGTAAGTATATGCCTATGGAACGTGCCATCTTATTTTATGCGTCGCGACGTCTAAATTTCGTCGAAAATAATGTATAAATCATACCCAAGGCTTTGAAGTCTTCTTCGAGATTGATCTTTTATTTGCGATGTACAGGATGTGAGAGCGTAGATTCATGTTGCAGGGTCGGATAAATCAGAAATAGTTGGTCTCTTCGTTTTTATTATGTCATCATCGGAATTGTTATTGATGAGCAGATAAACAGATGAATAAATAAATAAATAAATAAATAAATAAGAATAACTAGATAATACTAAAATAAAGTAGGTGTCATTTCTACAGTGCATCAAGTCACTCTTTGTATATTATGAGAAATGTGATATAAAATTAAAAATCTTCAAATTTCATTTCAATACCAATTTTTTTCTTCAATCCAATGAGCATATTTGTTGGAGAGTGGATTGTATAGAAACTAGCAAATGCTCAAATCATTATGGACTATGCCGTGTGGTAAACTACCTGAGCACCAAACAGTGTTCTGTGGAGTTTAGTTTTGGCTTGGCATTTTGTACTCAGGTGGTACTTCAAGAGTGCCACACGCAGCTAAGATATGTCTCAATTCAACTTCCTGGCTAAAACTAACTTATTGATATCGTTAAAAGTAGTGAGCATCGCAGGACTAGGTTTCTGTGCGTTCAGGGACGAGCATCCTCCATATGTGATACATTCGCCGCCATCTTGACCATCTTTGGCAGCTTTCATGTACCGGAAGAATCGCAGGATATCTGGGTTGTCAGACGTAGGTTTCCGCAGCTCATTTAGTTCCCTGGAATACAATAGAAAAGTGATTTACATTACGATTTTCGTGACATTCTCTGTTACTGAAATTCTCCTGAAAACATAAGGGAGGTGACAGAAAAGATACGACCCAAATCATTCTGCTTCACTAGCAAAAATAATATTCCTCCATGACACCAACACATGAATTTGAATTTTAGTGGATCTTATCAAGAATGTACACCTTATTATCACGCAGTTCTGAGAGTTGAATTTATTTGACCTGGATCATTTCTTTTTCTACATATATTCATCCAAATGCATTACTCTTTATGTTCAATAAAAATATTTTCTTTTTCTCCCTGTAACCACTCCGGTAGTATTATTTTCATCCCATAGCGAGAGACGTGATATGAAAATATTAACGGGGAATCCTCACAAGCAGACCATTTTCCACCTCTCGAATTATATTGTTTGAAAACAGAAGCAAAGATTATATACAAGCAACGCTTATCTTGGAAACGTATATTGAAATTATACTTTCCACAAAATGCAACTGTGATCTTGGATTTGAGACTAAGAGTCGGCTTTCTATGAAAAGATTATTAGAACACATTTCTTACTTATACAATAATCCTTCCGATAATTCGTCCATCGAAATGAACTATATAAATGATTGGTATAAATCTTAATTCTTGTGATAAGGAATCCCTGCTAGAGCATTAGATACATTGATATCACAAAAAAATGTATTGTTTTCTTTGTGATTTTTGTCAGTAACCAAGTGTTTCAATCTGTTTGTACTACAAAAATGAGCATTACAATATCTGTGTAAAGCCCATCATCACTTTCATTTCAAACCACTTCTTATTAGTCAACGAATATTATCAATTACTTGTTTATTCGTTTTTGAAACTCGCACACAAAATATGGTTCAGCACCTAGAGAATTACGTAAATATATAACAAGAAATGAAGGTAGTGTTTCCTTACCCTTAACCTAAATCTAGTCTGACCAAAAACTCCATAATAAATAAAAGCAAAAAAATATATGAACATATAAAAACAAATAACATAATTTCTCTAGATAAATTTCAAAATACTGTGAAAAGGCTCTAATTGATAAAGATTAAAGCTTATTATAACCTGCAAGAATACTACGATATTGTATAGTTCCTCATGTGAATTAAGTTCCTCATGATATTTTATTTATTTACGTATATTTCATCTCATGTTTTGATTGGCTATGAGTTATTGTAAAAGTGTATTGTAAAATTTTGTGATATCTCATCTCAAGATGTGTTTGTTATGTGTTATGTATTTCAATAATTTTTTCAGACAATTCGACAATATATTTTTATTAATGCATGATGCGATATTTATCTTTCATATTGAAATCAACTCTTCAGACGATAAAGTATATGATTGATTGATTGAAATGGTCGTTTGCGAGCATCAGCTGAGAAAAGTGCTGGTAAACGACTCATTCTCATATAATGTTGATGGATATAATATACAGGGTGTCCCGAAAATACATAGAAACATTTCAGCTGCAGTTTCTAGAAACAAACATATGGGAAAAATAAGCGGTTATGATATAACATTGAGACAACCTGTTTTTTAGGTGAATTATTGTTGACTCTCGAGATTTCAAATCTCAATTTGTTTTTTGCGTTAACTAGTGCAATTCGTAGCTTTTTCCTTCGAATCGAAGAGTTTAGAAAATATTTAGAATGAACCTTCATCTCTGTCTCTCCTTCTGGACCCATGTTTATATTAGAGCTATTTAGAGCTCAAAGTGATAGATTGCCGCTCTTCTCAGTTCTTCATCTAAATCATTAATTCGATCCAATAAATCATACATCTAACAAAAAAGAAGGAAAGTGACTCATAAATTCAAAAAAGAAATTACCCTGATCAGGGATCGAACCCGGGCTGGCGGATTGAGAAGTCGCGCTTCGAACTCGTCGGCTATTGAGGCTACTTGAAAACTTATGTCTATCCCACAGTTACAATACATTATGAACAGAAAAGGTTTCTTTGTTAACCGTTTGGAGAAGAACTCTTTTCACTATTTTCGCCTCTAGAATCTGCAGCAGAAATCTTTCCGATCTCAAAACGGCAGGAACCTTGGTGGACCTCACCTGCTGAGCTGCGCTGACAGCAGATTGCTGTAGGGCGCGTACTTGGCAGGATTGGCGTACATCAAGCACACCATCCTCTCCCTGCACCGCTCCACCTCTGGTGATTTGCCGCCTCCCAGCCCCAGCTGCTGGAAGACGGCATCAAGGCGGCTGAGGAGCGGGCTGTAGAAGGGGTCGTAGCTGGTGAGGAGCAGCGAAGACTCGGGTATCTTGTGGAACACCTTGTAGTCGGTCTTCTTGGACGGCCGTCGCAGGTAGTAGCTGTCGCCGCGATTTGGGGTGACAAAGGATACCCTTTGATCGGCGTAACCGAATCTGGAGAAAAAAAAGTTGACATGAGTTGGCTACACATGGGAGAAAAAATTGTTATCGAAGTTGAACCATAACCTAGTGACAAGACTAGTAGTTTCAATAAGCCAATCCAGAACATGTGATCAAAAATGGCTGCCTTGAGGCACACACGGAGTGTTTTTTCTATTTGATTACATGTGTTTTTGTGTTTATAGTTTGAATTTCCTTTTTGAAGGTTTCAAAAGTGAATACAATGGCTTGTGATAATAAAAGTGATTATCTGTTATCGTTAGAGACTGATGATAAAGACATTGCATTACGGTATAAGGAAAAAATCAGAGTCATTCAAGGCATCGTTCCTTTCACTCTGATGGATCAGTTAAAGCAGCTGGTTTTCCTAAAATTTGAAACCACATTCCGCAACAAATACCTTCATGAAAAGTTATGTAACTTTTTACCTTTCAAAAAATGTTTAGCACATACTTTAACATACTTTAGTTTAGCTTCTGTGAGATCTTTCCTTTTGATTGCTTTCAACCATCTTTCTCTTCGGATTTTTGAGAGTTCATTCAATTCCGTTTTGTGTGCAAAATGTAGTACACTGGGTATATTCAAAAATTTTACATCATCACGATTTCCTTGACTCCCACACTCAACAACACAACAAGTATGTGGCATGTTTTTGTAGCTCTATCTTCAATTTTATGAGAAAATTCACAAATGACAATATAGACTAAACACAGAATATTCACAAATGAATGTTTAAATTCGTTCTGGAGTTAAAACTTGTTTTAAATTAAAATCACAAGGTTCAAATAGCTACAGTTCTAATGCACTCAAACGGTTTGTATGCCCCAAGGTATCCATCTTGAATTTGATTTGACAGCGTCTTGGTTTGGTCCATAGGTAGTATTTTTTTCTGGAATCGAAATATAACCATTTTAGCTATAATACGTTGTTCAGTGACATGGAAAAGGCTATAAAGGGCAATTTTCTTTATTTCGAAGAATACTAATAGAAGGAGATAAGATACGTCAAACCCATTTATAGGTGCAGACCATGCAAGACCATGGGGCTAATTTTTTATATCCCAGGATGTTCCCTAAAAACCATAATAGCATCATCAATTTAAGGCGATATGAAGGAAATAACGAAAATTCTATAATAATAGATGATCTTCCATCTTTGGACTGACTAATCCGCGGTCATCGCACCTGCGCACTAGCTCGTTCAATTAATTTAAAAAGATGAAATATGGCCAACTTTCACTCGTTACTTGTTGATTGAAAAATTCAACATTTCTGCATGAATGCAGTCATAGTGAATAAAAAAAGTTCAACTTATACTTGCTAATTGTTGATTGATAATTCTTACTTGATAATTGATACTTGGTGCTGCAAATTGTGTTCTCATCATAAATCTCCCGCGAAATGTCTATTCCATAAATATTGGATTATTTCTAACCCAAATTTATGAAATGTAGGTTATTGAAGCTGTTTCCAGATAAAACAAGAATGTGAAGAGTTTTATAGAAAGCAGGGTATATAGAGGAATGAAATGGTATCTTTTATTTCTTCTTCAAATCCGGTTAAAGGCGGATTAGGCAACTACCTAGTGGCCCCGCAATAATGATATCATTGCAAATATATAGAAGTCTGATGATATCAAACGCCAAAAAGGTCAACTTCCAAAATGATTTTAACGATTTTGTATCAAAAAAGTTACAAGAATTGCTATTTGAACTTATATTGTACCTACTTCAAATTCATTTCATTCAATGAAAGCAAAAAGCAGGAGTCAATCTGATAGACTGAACTTTTGTAATAGAAAAAATATATTTTGAAAAGTAAGGAAACGGTAAAGGAAAGGGGCCCCGAGAATTGCATTGCCTAGGGGCCCCTATAGGGTTAATCCGGCCCTGGGTAATTTCGACACCAAATACAATTTTATTTCACGTAATATAAGTCAAAATTTTTGGTTATCCGACATGCAGAAACGAATCGTCATTAGACTTTTTCAGAAATTTCAACAAATTTTCTCATACCTAACCAACTTTATAACGGACGCTGTATATATATCAAGCCATCATGACAGGTATCAAAATCAGCACAAATATTATCCATATGAGATTAAGAGAATGTTTAATCACAGAAGTTGAAGTGAATGTGGAGTCGGTTCAGAATTTGTCAAGAAGTTGAAGCTTTCTGTTTTTTTTTTGTGCAATTTCAATGAAAACGTGAGTTTCATAGTTTGATTTTGGTGAAATTTCTTGGAAACAATTGTTTATACGAAAACAAAAATAATTCGATTACTCGATTCATAAAATCCACTGATTTCAGGACAGAATTTCTTTTTTATATGAATTGAAAACGACATAAACATTGAATTGTCCACACTTTTTCTAATGGTAGATCAAAGTAGCATTTTTAATTGAATGTTGGATTGGATGGTTGATCAAATCCTGCTAGTAGGTTTCTCAGTTCCCCATACCAACAATGCCACTCTAAGAAGTTATAACTGTGAAGTACCGATGTACAAATTATGCAGAAATTATATATTTAAACTGTAGCAGGTATTCATAATTCAGACCTCCTTTTTGACCGTTACTAGTTCATAATACCCTTCCAATAACTTATTGAGGGAAAATTTCATTAGAATTGAATGCCTTATCCTAATTCTATATGCTTCATCAAAAATTGACAACCGTGAACTGAATTGGTTACAATTTTTTTTCATCGAAATATGTAGACCAAAACTGAAGCTACTGCTTGTCATAATAATTGGACCCGTGTATGAGTATGAAAAGGAAATATACATTTTATTGTCCAATCATTTTGTAGTGCATGAATGATTTCTAAAACACCGCCTTGTTAAAGCAAAGAATATTACATTAAATACAATTAGTTACAGACAGGCAAGTGAGTATTCTTCGGTTTTATTATACAAACAGTGAACGCAAGTATGATATATTTCATTTGAGGATTATATCAATTTTGTCAACAACTGATGCATTATACTTCCTTGAATTGTGATCAAAATATATGGTGGTTGAAACATTATTCCACATCCTAGCTATTTTTTCCAGCACGGCATCATAATTGTCCGCTGGGCTAACAAAAATATTGTAAGGAATTTCTATGGAAACTCTGAAACCTAATTTTCACCATGACATACGACAGAAATAACCTACTTCGTAGTTTTATGCAAATGAGTTCGCATAGTGATGACTTCATTATGCATTGCATTGGTGGTAGTTCTACTGCTTCTAGTTTGTTAGGAAAAATGTGGATGAAAGATGCGTAACGAATCCAATACTATTGATGCCAGATTTCCGTGTCCCATATTATCTCACACTAAAGCATTAATAACCCTAAAAGATTTGAATGTCGAGAGTTTTTTCCACATCATTAATATTTGCATCGGCATTGCGGATGAACTAACAGATGATAATCCGACTGTCAAAAACTCCAATGATTCCATGAATTGTTAGTTGGACTTCATTTAGTTAGCTTTACCTGCTTTTTGCCGATGTCATAGTACTAGTATCGATCACTGACAGCTGATTTGTAGCGTCTGCTTCGTTATTGAAATCCATTCCAGCTGCATTTCCATTGCTGTAAGGATCAACGTCCTTGAACTCGAAGTCTTCCATCTCTTCGTGATGCTGTTGATGATTGACTCCTGTTGAGGCTCCTGATATACCGGAGAACGTTGATAGACCCTGTAGAAATAATTCATTGTATTCATTATCATTTCAACAGAAATTCTATTTGTAGGTCAATGAAAGAATGTATGATTGGAGCATTTCGAGGAGAAATCTTATGGATGAAGACTTTACCTTTCCTACTATCTTGCCGAGGCCTCCCAAAATGGAGGGTAGAAACATAGCTATCAACACGCTTTTCACCAGCTGAGCCCCAATGAACACTGGCAACAGTAGTTTCTTGAGGAATAAAGCCAGGAACCCCATGCCAAAACCAGCAAGGAAGGAACTCTTTCCTGCATCTGCTGTAGCAGCAGCGGCTGTATCAACTAGAACAGATAAAACCAAGGATTACCACCAGAAGATGGAAGATAATAATGTGAAGGCTCCTACAACTTAATGGTCGGAAATCATGTGGGGTTAAGGGAGTTTTCAATTTCAGCACCCAACACTATGTCTTCTTCACATCAACGATTTGTTGAAAGCAACTTCATGTCCTATACACAGCTTCGCGGATGATGGTACCACTTTCTCTTCCAGGGCTCCCATTTTGGCCCGTCCAACCAGAAATGGACGAGAAAGAAATGTTAACAAAATAAATATGGACTTAGCAACAGTTGTTGAGTTGAGATCTAATATCCTGGTAGAATTCAATGCAAACAAAACACAAGCATTTCTCTAGAAAAGCCGATCTCACTGTGCCCAACATAATTCAGTCATCAGGAGTAACCATACCATTGAAGTCATCCATTTCGATGCTTGGTGTTATACTATCAGCAATAACCTTTCTTGGGAAAATCACGTGAGGTCCATTGCAAAAAGTGCATCCCAAAAACTTGGATTTCTGTTTCGAGCCAAAAGCTATTTCACTCCCACTCAGCTGCTTAGGATCTTTAAGGCACAGATTCGACCTGTCCTAGAATGTTGTTCACATATTTGGAGTGCGGCACCTAAACATATCCTGAAACTATTGGATGCTGTCCAAAATAGGGCAATTGGTCTCGTCGGTGATGCCTCGCTTAAAAACTCGCTCACTTCTCTGGAACACCGTAGAAAAGTTGGCGATGTATCTATATTTTATGTATATTTTCATGGGCGATGCTCTTCTGAAATATCAACAATCGTTCCTACATTAGCAGTCTCTTAGAGATTAACCCGCCAAGTTCAGTCTTCACACCCCTTTGTGGTCACTTTAGAGACCTGCAACACGTCCCTTTCCAAAGACTCGTTCATCCAACGAACATCAAGACTTTGGAACTCATTGCCTAGGGAGGTGTTCCCCGAGGCATACCATCCCCATAAATTTAAGAAGAACACCAACTCCTACCTTCTTTCCCTTGGTTCTCACGATGTTCTCTGAACTTTCCCTTTTTTCGTGAGAACCAGAACATAAAAAAGTAAAAGTCATAAAATATGGCTTTCCACTTACCTGGCGAGGAAGACAGAAACCTGGCAGTCTCGCTGACGTTGACAAGAATTACGTGATTATCCACATATCTCCCCATCCTCTTCTCGAAATACTCTTCCACGCTCTCCCCACTCCTGCCTGTGTCACATGGTTCGGTTTCATCTGCTACGCTGCCGTTCGTGGATCTTTCTAACCTCACTCCTGGTAGGATGCTGAACTCGTTTACGCTGAACACCCTGTCCACGTAGTTCTTCAGTTCTCTGTCGAGTGCGCTATCGTCACGCACCTCTTGTTCCGTGATACAGGACTCGATGAACCACGTGCAGTAAAGGAACAAGATGGTGCTGAGGAGGCGGCTTTTGAATCGGAAACGTCTTTCGTCCATCGTAAGAAGGTCATTCCGTATGACTATAAATAAAAATTACTGCAAAAATAAAGATTTACAATCTCGTACGTCTGTAATTCACCTAAAAACATCTGGGATGTTTGGAAAAGTAGACTACGAGCAGAAAACAACTACCTTCCTGGCAAATACCACGCAGAATATTGAATAATATCAACTCGTAGTCTATGCATCGATTAACTAAGCGTGCGTAATCGGTGCATAGACTACGAGTAGATGGAACAACGTAGAAAAGTTGGCGATTTATCTCTATTTTATAGATATTTTCATTGGCGATGCTCTTTTGAAATATCAACAATCGTTCCTCCAATAGCAGTCTCTTCGAGTTTGACCCGCCAAGTTCAGTCTTCACACCCTTTCGTGGTCACTTCAGAGACCTGCAGAACGTCCATTTCCAAAGACTCGTTCATCCAACGAACATCGAGACTTTGGAACTCATTGCCTAGGGAGGTGTTCCCCGAGGCATACCATCTTCAGAAATTTAAGAATAACACCAAATCCTACCTTCTTTCCCTTGGTTCTCATGATGTTCTCTGAACATTACAGGATAAGATCCCTTTTCGTGAAAACCAGAACTTGAAAAAAATACAATGTTCTGCGTGGTATTTGTCACGAATGTAGTTGTTTTCTGCTCTTAGTCTACCTTTTCAAACATCCTAGATGTTTTTGAGGTGAAGTGTGAAGATTTTAAATATCATTTTTATTTTTGCGTTACTTGGTGCAATTCATGGCTTTTTTCTTAGTAAAAATTACTGTAATCTACCTTACTTCATCGAAAACAAGTGACCATTATTTCGTTCTGTTTTGATTGAGAGGAGGGGCGATCGAGGACGTTGTTAATTATTATATCACGAGGGAGCCAATGAACCAGAAGTGTGCAGAAGAAAATATATTTCGGAATTCGATGGAGGACTCTGAAGTGTAACAAAATTCAATCAGAGCAGATACTAATTGAGAAGTTATAGCTTCAAGATCGCCTTTGTGAAAATATTCTCACAGTCTCCGATCAGGAACATAATGAAAAGGAGTATATTTTATCTCAAAGATATCTAGCTAATCAATAAGTATCGAATGATATCATCAGAACATTATTTTTTCTATATTGCACTAATATAATACTGTCTTTGTATATTATTCTAGGAAAAAATATAACTAAGTATCAAGCCGACATTTAACGAAAATGAGTATTAGCTTTATTATAATATGCACTAACTGATACTCAGGGGTATTAGTGAGAATGATCAGATTGAACGTACATCATTAGAAAGTTTTTTGGAGATGTCCAATTATTGTCTCAAGATTGATCAATGGAATTTATCGACAGCATTCTTCTCACTATAATAGTCCTCAATCATGAGAACTTGTGGATAAGTTTACTAAGACGAAGTTTATTGTTTATTTCATTTGGTTTTCAGTCAATGCTTCTTCGATTTTCGTAACATTCTGGATGTTGAATGTTTAGCGTTTAATTTTCTTAAGCGAATAAAATGCATACATCCAATACAACTTTTCAAATCACATTCATTTAGGATCAAAATCGCAGACATTTTTCAAAAAAAAAATAATTAGATATTTTGCTCTGACAGAAGCTGTCACCTCTTCAAGTGGAGACTTTTAGACATCCATTGATTCTAGAGACAGAAACTAAGCGTTCTAAAACTACAAGCTTGTTATTGATGGAAGCGAAGTGAAACATTAGAAACAAAGAACGAAACGTCTATTGATATAAACGTTAACGTTGATATGAGTATCTTCAATTTTACAAAATATGAGAAAAATCCAATTCGATTTTGACAATCATGTTGGGTATCAAGTTGAAAATTATCAAACCGGCTGTCACTTTATATTCCTGTGAACATCATGTTCAGTTCAACTTGATACTTGTAATTGAAGCGCACCGTTAAGTCCTCAGAATTCTTCATCATAACCTATTCAAGGTGGTGCTCTGATTCAAAACTGTTATGCTACTTTATATTGAAACCCAACGATAAGTCAACAGTCATTATAACATGTTCAGCTATTCTAGGTGGTTCTCTGATACTTTTTTTTTCGTATTTCGATTTCACAATAACCAAAACTTTTATTCCGTCCATGACATTGTACTTCAATCAATCTCACTTTTCAGAGACCAGCTCCTGAAGATGGCGACTAAAACGTTCGAGTAGATGAATAAATAAATTATACACGGAGTACTATACACAGTAAAAAAAACTTGGGTGTAATTTCAATCAAATGGATTTCAGAGCAAACTCCGACGAATACAACCCCTGAATATCAAAGTTGTGTCCTTTTTATTATACATTTCACAATTGAGTGTTCAGTAGTGTTAATTCCGATCTTACTAATGAAAAATGACACTGAAGTAGAAAGATTCTGAAACATAAAATCATAAGAAACACCAAATGATTGAAATTTAATATTCTCAATGGTGCTATCATTGACGTTAACACATAAAAAACACCTATTAAATAATATTAACACCAAGTTACTCCGTATCCCGATGGAATCGAGGCGGTGTATGAATCATCTAATTTGGTGAAAATAATCATTCGTTGAGTATATTGCATCCTGAAAACCCGAGATTTGATATAAATTAATAAAAAATATTGCATGTAGGCATCTGAATGGTGAGAATTGCATGCGCTCATTTGTTCGATCTTAGAACCTTAAAACGTTTGCCAATAGGTGGCACTGACGTCCTTCCTACCGTACCTGATTTCAATATTGGGCATGATATATTAGATGATTTTGATATAGATCAGTATCAATTGACCAAGGCCCCAGTGCCACTGATCAGGATGAATGAGCCGAAGCAGCAGTTCGTCATCACCCGGATTGTCCCTAGATTCTTCTGAGTCTAGTTTATCATCAATAGGTAATCTAACTCAGTAAAAAACTCTGGTGGTGGTGAAGAAAAGCACACTCAATATATGGTGTTGCTTCACACGAGAAAAGTATTCGCATGTACCTGGTCAGTGTTTAAACGAACTGAAGAGAATTTCGTGGAGGTAGGATTCAGCATCAAGAAAATCACAAAATGTGCATTACACCCCTGCGGTGTCAAGTCGAACTTTCGGAAATGCATAAAGAACACCACCAAAAATTTCTGTGGCAAACGGGTCTCCCAATTCCAAATCCCTCGCAAAAAAAAACTAAGGAAAACACCTACAGTGGTGAATAATATGCCGGTTTTTACAGACATTAAAACAATCAGGACCTCAAGGGACACCAGACGGTGTTAGCTCGTGTGAACTGGTGTATTTTTTTTTCACGGTGTAGCCTACTTTGTTTTCATTTCAAAAGTTCTAGGTACCGATATCGATTATCAGAACTGTTATTATTTTGGATCAATATACGGAAATATATAGTACTACTGACCTTTCTCCAGACACCATCTAACCCAAACTCTGGCAGTTTTTGTCCCTAAAAGCACAAATTTTCGAAACTCGCGATTCTCGAGCAACGGCAAAGAAACCAAGAAATCGTACCAGCACCACCAACACCGAATCAATCCTCTCGGATATCAGTGAAGCAGAAGACGGTACCGGCAGGTAAACCAGGTCATTGGGTCACTGGTCCGTGACGATGGTACTGCCCACCGGGTACTGCCTGCGAGTGTTTGGTTTTGTTCGGAACGTTTCGATAACCGGTACCCAAGACGATCGATTTCGCGTCACCAAAAATTCCGGACTTTCCTTGGCCGTTTTGATCCGGGGGCAGTCGGACAGGTGATGGGTTCGCAAAAAGGTATTTCGTATTTTTGAATTCGAGAAATATTGGGTTTGGGAAAGAAAACGCAAAAGACAAATTGACATTGGAAATCTCGTACATCAACAATTCACCAAAAAACATCTGTTATGTTTTAAAAGGTAGACTGCGAGTAGAAAACAACTACAGTTCCTCAAGAAATCAACGCATAGAGGTCGACAAGACAAGAATTCTTGTCTTGATAACAACAATAAATTTCAAAAAATCTTCACTTGACGTTTTCTTGACATATTATATCTTGTCTTGAGTCAAGAAATTTCAGGATCTTGGAATTTCCGATGACACAGTAGGTACAGTGGTGTGCATAAAAAAATCGTATCTACAGCAATTATTTTAAGTCAAGCTTGTCAATCTCAATCAAACTTCTCATCGACTTTGACAAGAGTAGTGTCAAAATTCAAACTATCTAGGTACATGTCGTTGTTTCTTCTTTTTAATTATTGCGATTCAGAAAAATCAATTTATAAATTATAAATATTTATAAAATCGCTGAACCAAATATCAATTACCAATATATTGTCAAGAATGGATTTCAATGTTCATGGCATATTTTCAAGAACTGGTAAAGTATTTTCAGTATTTTCTGGTAGATTTGGTAATAATTGTATTTATTCGTTGCAGTCAGAAACGTTTAGCCCAAATTCGTTATGGACTAAATGGTCAATGCTCAAATCGATGGTGACCATATATGAGAAAAGAGATATCACCAAGTTCAACGAACTAGAGGCTTTTTTGAAACGGAGAAGTAAGGGGTATAAGCCGAAAAAGTCTGCTGTCTTATCTCCTAAAGATGTCATCAAATTCTAAAGGACGCCCCTAATGAAATTCATTTATTGCATAAGGTAATTTTTTTCTCATAATTTTCTTTTTCGTTTGTTTATTTCGTTTTATTTGTTATATGTTGTTCTAATTATGGGTTATTTTGGAGGATGCAGAACTCAGGAACTTCTAAATATGAGTATAGCAGATATAGAGGACCGGGATACTGTTATGGTAGTAGAACGTACCGGAAAGTAAAACTGGTGTATCGAAGAAATTTACAGTTTTGGATGAAAAAGAGTTCTCTGCTTTGCCTTTATTGAGACTTTATATGTCCTTGCGTCCTGAAGGTACAAAACGATTTTTTTTGAGCTTCCGACAAAATAAATGTACAACTTAGCCAATTGGAAAGAATATGTTTGGCAAAATTCCCAGCAAAATCGCAATGTATTTAGGATTGCCAAACCCACTAACCTATACGGGACATTGCCTTTGTCGCACTTCTGCTACCGCCCTAGCCAATGCAGGAGCAACTATGACAAACTTAAAAAGACACGGAGGTTGGAGAAGTTCCACGGTGGCAGAGGGGTATCTGGAGGACAGTATTGAATTGAGAATTAAAACGGCGCGTATGCTGTCTACTTTGCCATCAGAAGAGGCAGGCACCTCGACTGTAGTGAACAGCAACAGCACCACCCATAAAAAAGGAGAAATTGTTTCCAGCGGCGGAAGTAATTTTCAGGGAACATTTGAAAATTGTACATTTATTATTTGTAATGACATGAATAAGGAAAATATGTCTTAGTTTTCATTACATATAAACGTTTATAAGCATTTCTTGTATCATTTTCACCTGTAAAAGGTAAGAGGGAGTTTTTGAACCTTAATATCCCAAGGGAGTTATGACCCTCATTATAGATATCGTAACTATGACGATATAAGCTTATAATGACACTGTCAGAAATAAAATTTTTTACGACATCGTGAGTTTCACGAAGAAGTAGCCAACGTTCGTGAAGACCGCAAATCTCTATATCTTCGAAATCAAGCGAGATATCCCGTAAAAGACGTAAGGACATCGAAAATGTGACAGCCTGGACGATATTGTCCACTCTGTGTTCCAATTTCGCCGAAGTGTCTACGTGAGATTGAGATGAAACGATGTCTCTCTCTGTCGTCACTGAAAACGAACGTAAGGAAAGAAGGTTACTCACACATTTACTTTTGAATCAAGGTCGCCGAATGTGAGAATTTTGCTTCACCTCGACCTTACCATTTGAGATCACCGGAAATTCTTAGATTCAGATGATGTTCCAGCAGGCTTTTATATTTGACTCCAGAAAATAATATTCGAAAAATATTGAGTCGGTCTGTATAGTGTCATAGTTCGATGCATGCGTGGATATTGCCATTATACAATTCTGGAATTTATATTTCTAACACATGAATTAGGAGAGCAACAAGAGCTAATAAAAACGGACTCTAACAAATTATAGTGATAGGTTCAAAGATATCATCGTTTTCCCTAACAGGTCAATGTAAACATGCGATACTAAGACCAACCCAACCCAGATCCTATGTGTAACATAATTATTTTCAGAATTTCAACTGAATTGCAACACATGGTGTTATATATAGGTCGAATAGACCACTGCTTATTTCTTTCAATTAACACTTTGCCTTTTCATTAATCCATCCAATCATTCATTCTCCAGGTTATAAAAGCGAATTGCAACGAGATTTTAGAAGGACAGTGCATCTGAAAAACGCCATTATTATTCTGAATTCTGAAATAAGTTTAATTAACTCTGAAGCACTCTGTGTGTTTATAATTTTATCTTCCTCTCCAAAATAGTTTCAATACTTGGAAATTTTCTGATTGTAATCGTTCACAACTACTTGAAATCATCACTTTCATCAGGTCATCCATTTTTAAGTGCTCGTATTCGATATCCGTTATTTGAACTACAAACTTTCAATTTGAATGACACGAATGGACACTCTCATATGCTCACTGACCTGGTAAATATATGCTGATATTTTTAATAGGAAGAACTACGTGATGCTCATGAATTTATCATCAGTGTTTTCGAAGGGTCTTTGTTTATTTTGTTTCTCCAAATTCAGAGTTCATGAACAATTTTTGCTTTTGAAATGATTCAAAATGACGTTTATTTTTCTCTCCTATGTTTTGATCGGAAATTTACATTTTTTGGAAAAAAGTTGTTAATTTTTCTGTTTTTCGAACGACCACGATTGTTTCATCGATATTGTATTTCTCGTAATTTCCAAATAACTATAACTTCCTAACGGACGAAATATGGAGGGCTCTATTTCACATAAAACTTTCTTCATGATATGAACACATGAAAATAATCAATGTGGTCAATAATAACCATTTCTATGGAAAAATTGTGTATTTTGAGTACAATTCTAACCGAAGTAAGAATCATTCAATTATGTATTTGAATAAGACACATTTTTTTCTTCAATATTTATTTATTCTACGTAGAAATAACGTTCATTGTACATGACATAGGTGGATTCCTAGTAAATTTTAACATGAATTTGTATATACTTTTTGAAAATTCTTCTGATCGTTCATGAAATTTCAAAAAGCCCTTCTACAGGAAAGGTAGTGATAATGGAATATGAAAAATATATAGCACCACGCATTTTATTTTATTTTTTACGAAATCCAATGAGAATTGTTGAATTTGTTCAACAACCGTGAAATGTAGGTATGATCTTACAATGAAAACTTGTCGATAAATAAGGATGGACCATCACATATGTGTATTCGTAAAATATTTGCATTTATTTCACTGGATCGAACATTGTTTCCTACACAAACTCCTAAATACTTCCATCACTAAGATGCTGAACAAAACACTATCTTCAGAATACTGGGAATTCAAATATACATACGAAAAATATACCACCTACATAAAAATAAGATCACAAGCAGTACTCAACAGTGGGTACTCAATATACAAAACATCCTCCAACACCTCACACTCTCTCGTTGCACTCTTTCACCCCCTCTCTTGCACTGCGACCTGCGCAGTTCATCAACAGCTAGCACTTTGTCAACACTGTCATGTCCGTGCTCACAGTGTTGCCTTGCTGGTACTCCATGCCGCCGGTAACCAGCTCCTTCTTCTCTTTGCCAGCCCCTCTCTGGGAGCTCCTTCGCGAATTCAACTTTCTGGTCTCGTCTCCCGACACCTCCTGGGCCGACTCTATGCACAAGATGTCTTTGAACTCCTTCCAGAAGTTCTCGTTTAGGCAGCCGTAGAGGATTGGGTTGGAACAGGCTGAAGACATGCCCATCATGTGGCAGACTGCGTAGCAGATCTGGAAGAAAAAGCATTGATGAGGAGTCTGCAAAACAGCCTTCAACACTCACCATCATTGGTTGGGTCGTGAAAAACTGGCCCGTGGACAGATCGGCAATCAAGTTGAAGACGTTCAGTGGCAGCCAGCTCACGCAAAAGATTACGGTGATGGATCCCAGAAGGATGTTTGTCCTGTGGAGACGTCTTCCACGCAATTGTCTTCTATTCGCCTGCGTGGTGTCGTCCTTACCAACGAATCCATTGGCGAACCTGTAGCGAAGCTTGTTGGAAATCCTCACGTAGGCTGCCTGGAAGTGGAAGGATCTCACTCGCATCTCCACTCTGAAGTTGATGAATACTCACCGATACTATGACGATGGGCAGGGTGTACTGAAATATCAGGGAGAATATGGAGTAGTACGCTCTGCCGTGGGGGACAGGCCAATTTTCTATGCAGAAGTTGATGTTGAGGTAGTAGTCATCCAAGGGAATCGTGTGATGGCTCAGGTGTCGCACGATGAAGAGAGGCAGGGCAAGTAGCAGAGCTATCACCCATATAAGCAAAAGGATCAACGCAGCCCCGAGCAGTTGGAGGCTTTCTTTGGTCGGATATACGATCACCTGAGAACAAGATGAAAGTTTTGATTTTATAGAGACGATACTGTAAGGGAGAGAGATCCAGACCAGTTGACATTAGAGCTAGATTTCCAGGTGGAAAGTTTTCATTGGGGTACAAAAATAATGTTGAATCGCTCAGCATTTGATTAATCAGATCACTTGTATTGATCTCACCTGATATCTGTCCAAGGCTATGGCTGTGATAGAGATGGTGGAGACATAAGTACTGGTAGCTTGTAATATACCGATGAGCTTACAGATGAAAAGATTCTCTCCCAGGGGAAAATACTTCGTCAGAATTTCCATCAGTGTTAGAGGCATTGTCACTGTACATAAAAGAAAATCAGCTACTGCCAGATTGACAATAAACATATTCCTAGGTGTTCGCATAGCTGGTTTTCGAATCACCGAAGTAATCTGCAAAAAAGTTTGAGTTCCACTTATGTTATTGCTTTCACTACGTAATACTCTTTTCTATATTAAGGATCGTTAACAGGGTATCAGTTTCATATTATATATATTGGTATAGTTATTGGCTTATCATCAAAGCATTCATTACTTTGGGATGGATCAAAAGGGATTGATGCCCTTGGGAAGCGTTTACTCACCACTAATGTATTTCCTAAAGCTCCTATAACTATCAGAAGGCAATACAGGATGATCAGAGTTGTGTAAGCTGGTTCATCGATACCCCTATTATTGATATAGCTCTGGATTAATTTCAAACCATCCTCATCGATTGTATTGAAGAAACTGGAATTGCCATATTTCGTCTCGTTGTATGCCATGGTGAATGCAAACAGTCGACATCAAACTCTGAATTTGCTATTTGCGAGGCTTCCTGAATTTCCTGTAGGGTCAGTCGAGGTTTTCCAGTAAATAATCGATACTTTCACTCAGGGGACTTCTTGATAAATACAGAAGTCACGAAGAGAGGACTCCTGGAAAAAAGATAAGTAGTGTCAGTTCTGAAGTGGGATTTTTTCATTTTTCATTCAATTTTTTATCAGGTTTCACAAAAGAACCCAAAGTAATCAAAATACAGAACACAATAAAGTGAGCCAATGAAATTATTGAAGTATATTCGAGTGTGCACACTAGAGCATTGAACAATTTGATTATTGTACTGGTTACTATCCACTCTTCATTATTGAAACGATCTAAAGGGGTCTACTGTCTAATTTTCTCAAAAAAGTCATTCATAATATTAGTCTCAAATATTTAGAATTATTGCTGGCACATGAGAAAGATGAGAAAATGTTTGCGGTAGGTACATAAAAAGCCGACGCGCTTTGATGATCCTTTTGAACTGGCCAACCACAATAATTCTGTGTTTAAAAAGAGAACTACAGAACCTGTCTGGACCAGACATTGTTTGTTTCCATACACCGAGGATATTACGCACTGGATAAATAATTTATCCACACCAAAAAAATGGAAAATATAATTTCAGTCCACATTAGCTTTTGTCAGATCACGAAAAAACTGTAAATAAATTACAATCGTTTGAATTCAACATCATGAGGATTATATTGAACAATTCACGTACAGATTATGTGCCTTGGAAAAACTCAAGTTGTTGAATTAAATATCCCGATGTTTTCGTCACTAATACCATTTTCACAGGGTTGAAATTGAATAGAATAGGATTGGGATAACACTACGATATATCAAGAGAACAAAAACTAGCTATTTCTTTCTGGATACCACAGAATCATCCATTCGCGATCAGAAAAGAGTCCCCAAAGTAACCATAAATTTTATCAGCGGACTTTTTTCTATACAGATATATAAACTCTTTATGCCAAAATGAAATGAATTTCTCCATCGCTTTCTTTGTATATGGGCAAGTTATCGGGACTTTATACGTTGGGTTCAACACTTCCAGATATCTTTATGAGAATCACGCATGAAATCCATGTCATGAAAAGATGATAGAGAAAGATATATGAAATATGGAAAACACACTTGGTTGAATCCCACATGAATATCAGAGTGAGTATCAGAGTGGGGTGACTTTATATCTGTTTTGATGACATTGCTGCTTGCAACTGAGTCAATCAATATTACAGTTTTCTTGAACACGGAAAGTTAACAATAGTGATCGTGATTTATCTTCTTTCGCTTACATCGATTGATGGTCTGTTTGAGTACAAATATGTATTATGTGATGATATAATTGTGTCCCAAGGATCTATACTTGGACCCACACTTTTTATCATTTTATATCATTGACCTAATTATTGCACCCAAAATGTTCAGTAGTTTCATATGCTGATGACACGAACTATGATGTTGACATTGCTTAAAAGCAGGCAGATTCTTCCTTTCGGTTAAGCAACCCTGTTTTATTCAACTTAGCCTATACGAAGTCGTAACAACATTTCTTTTTGTACTGGGTTCGTGAATCTTTAAGCGGGAGAATCAATTAGACAGGCAGGGTTCGAAAATTATAAATAGAATTTCGTACATGTTTGGTGGGCGATTACAATTTAAATGGAAGGAAATATCGCCGGAAAATATCAAGCTTGTTTATATTTTGAGCCGAGACGACCGACCTAGCGACCCAGATGAATCTCAGGGAAAAATTCATTGGATAAAACGATTATATGTCTTCATTTCATTTTTTGATACTTCGTCCAATCAGTGTCTTTTCAATTTGCAGATAAATTTTATAAACAGGTGGCCACTTGAAAAATTGGGCAATTAGCTTGTAGGCAAGGGGTTATAGCAAGAGGAAAATAAATAATAAATTTGAACAATATTCCGTTGAACGGTCTAAAGATCGATATGTGAACAATTTTCATGAAAGTCACATCCTATCTTCGTCTCTATCTGCTTTTGATTTTCCAGTATTACGTGACCTCACATAACAATTTCTGAGGGGTTCAATATGCCATTAATATGCCAAATCGATGGAAATATTGTTGGGATCCACCATTACCACTATCCTCAGCTCCCTACAGCAGGCTTACGTAATATAATTCGGGACCGTGTGAAAGCCGCATTTAGCTTGCATTATTCTGATAGTGATAGCGGATCATCATAATATTGGAGTTATGTGATTTCATCAGAAACTCAGCCTGATCAACGAATATGAATGTACAGGGTGTCCCCTCTCAATTGGAAAAAACTTCTGGGGCATATTGAGGAACCATAGACAAGCAGTTTGAGATAAGAGACTGATGTCCGGAAGTGCATGGTTTTCAAAATACAGGGTGTCAAAGTTTTTTTCAAAAAACTTTTTTTTATTAATATTTCAAAGACACGTTAACCGATTTTCTTGAAATTTGCTAGTGATGTAAGCTTTAATAAGACGCTCAGTTAGCACTAATTAAATGTTAATTATGACTTCCAGTGGCGGCCCGGGGGACAGTGTCACGAATAAAAATGACAAAAAATGTACGCTGCTGACTTTTTTAAAAATTTTATATATTTTTTAGAAAGCTCAGTTAAAAATACAACTTTTTTGTCACTTGATATTTTTTCGTATCTCTCTCCGTTTTCGAGAAAATTTTTTATTAAAAACTTTATTGAAAGGTTCATTATCTGAAAATCTAAAACAAAACAATGTTGTCATGGTAACACATAAACATGTCAAACTTTAGTAAAAGTGTCAGTTTCTAAGTACTTAATCATCTTCAAACGTTACACTAATTGCAAAAATGAATCGGTTTGAATTAGCCGAGCTTGCAGATATGCATCTCTTGTATGGGGAAGCGCGGGGTAATTCTTTGTTAGCACAACGGTTGTACGGGCAGCGGTTCCCAAATCGTGAATTGCCAAACCATAAGATTTTTATCAAAATTCATCAAAATCTACGGGAGACCGGCTCATTCGTGGTAAGTATTGCAGAAATGGCAACTTTCTGTGTTTTTTTTCTTGCGCGTTTCTGTTTTACAGCCAATCCAAGAGGCTTTGTTATCTTTGCAGCCTATTCGAGAATTTGCAAGGCAGTTTCCGATCAGAGATGCCGTTGAGGATGAAGTCATGGCACGCATTCAGAATGAGCCCAACACTAGCACTCGTCTGATTGCGTCGCAACTTGATTGCAGCAAAAATACTGTCCATCGAGTATTGAAAATCCACGATCTCTATCCATTTAAACTGCGAAAGGTGCAGCATCTACTGCCTGACGACGCTCCTCGGCGGCTCGAGTTCTGCGAGTGGTTGCTCCGTCAAGCGGATGAAAACGCTGATTTTTTAAGTATAATCTTCACGAGCGATGAAAAAGGATTTTCGCGCGAGGGGACATTCAATCCTCGTAATAACCACGAGTGGAGCGAACAAAATCCCCATGCTACGCACATCAGAGGATATCAGCAGAAGTTTGGTGTTAATGTTTGGGCAGGTATTCTTGGCGACCATTTGATTGGGCCGTACGTTCTACCTGATCACATCATAACTATCTAGTTTTTTTGCGAGATATTCTGCCCGAGCTGCTGGAAGATGTGGGAATAGGATAATGCTCGATCACCCGAAATATTGAAGGAAGACAACTTGATAAATGGTAGGTTCTTTATAAGAATAATTAAGCTCTACAAAAGCATCACAGTAAGGTATTCTCATAATGCAATGAAGCTTTCTCCAGGTGATTAATGGTGACTTTCATTGAATTTTTCCAAAAGAAATTCCAACCACACCTGCTGTGGGGTTCGTATACGAACCAATTCTAGTTGACTGGATGAAACGGTTTTTATAGTCAGGTATAAATTTCACAAATGTGGATACCTATTCTAATCGATCTATTACTGTGATTACAATCTTATAACCTCATGTCAGGAATAGCTCCAGACTGGATTGTCTTCATATTCCATGTAACAGAGGTCGTCTGGAATATCTCTCCAAAACCAATGACTGATATGAACTCCAATAATTATAGATGAAACTACATTTCAAGTTATTCAATAACTTCGGCACCATTCTCTTGATATATCGACGTTGTTGGAAACTCAGCCCCAACTAATGGTTGATATTCACATTATCACCAGCGATCAATATTCCTTCGTAAAGCCTTGGAGCAATGAAGTCCCAGATGTTGTAGGAGTGTATATGGAAAATGGCTGGAATTGGATAATATGGCAGTAAACGAACAACAACAAACAGCTGATGTTCGCATCCAATTACTTGATGAACTTAAAAATAATAATAAAAAGCAACAGACGGTCGTTAGTAGGAGGAACTGATGTTTGTTTTGTTTCTTTTCAAGTGCACGAGAGGAAAACCTATAATATTCGTGGAATAGTAAAAGGAAATAGTTATTGGAGTTTTATTGAAAGTTTGGAGGCATGTGCATCAGGAGAAACCTCACCAGAAAGCCAGTTTTTTTAAGTTCTGGTTCTCACGAAAAGGGATATCCCAGAGAACATAGTGAGAACCAAGGGAAAGAAAAAAGGAGTTGGTGTTCTTCTTAAATTTCTGGAGATGGTATGCCTCGGGGAACACCTCCCTAGGCAATGAGTTCCAAAGTCTCGATGTTCGTTGGATGAACGAGTCTGCAGGTTTCTAAAGTGACCACGCACAAAGGGGTGTGAAGACTGAACTTGGCGGGTTAATCTCGAAGAGACTGCTATTGTAGGAACGATTGTTGATATTTCAGAAGAGCATCGCCCATGAAAGTATCTATAAAATGGGTATAAATCGGCAACTTTTCTACGGTGTTCACCGACAAGACGAATTGCCCTTTTTTGGACAGAATCCAATAGTTTCAGGATATGTTTAGGTGCCACACTCCAAATATGTGAACAACATTCCAGGACAGGTCGAATCTGTGCCTTAAAGATCCTAAGCAGCTGAGTGGGAGTGAAATAGCTTTTGGCTCGAAACAGAAAACCAAGTTTTTGGGATGCACTTTTGGCAATGGACCTCACGTGATTTTCCCAAGAAAGGTTATTGCTGATAATATAACACCAAGCATCGAAATGGATGACTTCAATGGTATGGTTACTCCTGATGACTGAATTATGTTGGGCACATAGTGAGATCGGCTTCTCTAGAGAAAAGACATGCTTGTGTTTTGTTTGTTACACAATTCTGCCGTTTTATGTGTATTAGGAAAAACGTTGTTGCCGAATCAAAACTATTGAAAGGAATAATTTTTTATATTTACAGCTATTACTATTGTTCGCT
Source organism: Chrysomela aeneicollis (assembly GCA_029955515.1). Classification (NCBI taxonomy): domain Eukaryota; kingdom Metazoa; phylum Arthropoda; class Insecta; order Coleoptera; family Chrysomelidae; genus Chrysomela; species Chrysomela aeneicollis. Next base: position 12,198,497 of record JARUHQ010000022.1, read on the forward strand.
TAGATTTCGCTCTTTGTTCGCTCACCTGACACCTACAGGATGAGTGTCAGTAACAGGAGAATGACAGTAAAACGTAATATAATGCCTCAATGAAGGAGTTTTCACATCAGAGACTGACCCGTTTCTTTCGACTCACCCTGTACAAGTAACATCAATATTTCTCAACAAGTTGCAGAACAGGCTGTCAAGTCTTAATTCAGAATTTTAAGAGGATCGAGTGTTGAAGTTTGAAGTGATGAGGTCTGGAATATTTAATTTGGAGTTTCCTTGGTAATTGGTTGGTAATTCACTGAATAATGATTGGTAATGAATCAAAGTCACTGGAGGCTGGCATCTCTTCAATTGTAGCTCCAAGGATGCAGAGAATAATAATTAGATTGAGTTCCAACTGCTTCATATAGTGAGTTTGAGTCTACGTCTCTGTTCAAGCACAGAGTAATTGAAAGGCACAGCTAAATCTTATGAATTTCATCTCATAGCTGAAGTAGAGAAACAAAGTGTCTTGTGACAATAAATCTTCTATCCCCTTTTTGATGCCAACTTTGTAAGTCAAACCTTATTGTTTTCAATTACTTATATGACGATCGACCTAAGAGTGTTTATTCAAATCATTGGTATGGTGTTGAATATATCAGCCTATGTTTGCGTTCTTTAAGGTGTTTTCTTATAATGATTTTTCAAGGTGAATAAAAAAATAGTAATGAAATTGAGCGGACAGATCACTATCATATAGCGGGAATCAAGACTTGGGTATAATAGAAAAAAAAATTTAATCTCAGGCTGTTCGCCTTTTTGATTTTGATTTGAATTGAGGAATGATGAATAGATGCAACTAGCCATAATTTCAGGAAATTTCTGATTTCGTAAATAGCTACTTATATATAACGCAGGAAATATTCTGATATCCCCCGAAAACAACTTTTTCTTTGTATATCGATTCATGCCGTTCTCCAAAGGATGTACTAGATGCATCATTTTATTTTTGAACAGCTTCCTTCTCACAGACTTCAAGGATATCGATGCCAATTTATTCTCAGCTCGATAAAACTTACTCCAGATTGAAACATTCAACGTCGATTGACATTCTCAAATAGATATTGGAATTGTATTCCTGTTATTGAGAAGAGAAAGTTTCACAATAGAAAGAAACACCGCTGATAATATCTTGCAGACAACAAAGAACTTTGAAAAGATGAAAATCCGGATTTTATTATACAGGGCATTTCAAAATTAACCAGAAGACTTTTTTTACTACATTTACGCATCAAATATTTCAAAGGGGTCAACTGATACTCAGCATTCGTTGCTAGAGTCATTATAAAATAATCTAATAATAATACATCGTGATTTATTGAATGATTCAACCCCCGCAATAATGATCCATATTTTCATCAAATGACCTATTTTTCTTTTCGGATTCCTCGAAAGTTTCATGATTCTTCAAATTTTGCTGTAGTCTACAGAATGTTACTATTATGGAATGCTCTCACAGTTCAGAATGGTATATTTGGCATACAAATTCTACTTTTTCTGTATATACATCACGATTTATATCTAGAAATTTTGAAACTGTCCAATTTGTTGTTGTTGTATACAATCCTTGTTAGTTTTCTCTTATCTTCCATGTTTTATCATTTATTGTTTAAATTGTATCTAATTTTCGTACTTTTTGTGAAAATCACAGCCAACAATTTTTTTTTGAATTCTCAAAAACATATTTTCCATTTTAGACAATGATGTTCATATCTATTCATCTATTATCAATGCAGATAACTTACCAAAACATACAAATCTTGGAGAGTGTAATCAGAGAGGAAAATATGTCACTACATTCACCTCCAAAAAAAAAAGTTTTTCGACGAACATCAACACTAATCGATATTCCCGATTTGGTTTTCGAAACGCGATCACAATTTCCCGCTTTCAGCGATGCTGATGGTCCAGGGAGGATGACAGGCATCAGAGGATTGCAACTAGTTTGGAGGAACGCCGTTTGTTGCTATATAACGGACGAGATGCGTCTAGGCGCATTCGCCGCCGTTCATCCCCTCCAAAACGTCCGCTAATTTCATTAATTTTCGCCCCATCTCCCACAAAAATAAACCTGCTCATTTAATTTGGATATTTTGTAGGAAAGCGCCTGTAGAGTTTGACCCTACAGGCGCTTTCAGGCAAATCCACCAAAAAGGGAAGACAACGAGCAGAAATCAACTACTTTCCTATCAAATCCATTTCGATGCTTAGCGTTAATATCAGCAATAACTTTTCTTTGGAAAATCACGTGAGGTCAATTGCCAAAAGTGCATCCCAAAAACTTGGATTTCTGTTTCGAGCCAATAGCTATTTCACTCCAAGTCAGTTGCTTATGATCTATATAAGGCACAGATCAGACATGTCCTGGAAAACTGTTCCCAAATTTGGAGTGCGGCACCTAAACCTATCCTGAAACTGTTGGATTCTGTCCAAAAAAGGGCAATTCGTCTCATCGGTGATGCCTCGCTTACAAACTCGCTCACTTCTCTGGAACACCGTAGAAAAGTTGGCGATTTATCTCTATTTTATAGATATTTTCATGGGCGATGCTCTTCTGAAATATCAACAATCGTTCCTCCATTAGAAGTCTCTTCGAGATTAACCCGTCAAGTTCAGGCTTCACACCCCTTCGTGGTCACTTTAGAGACCTGCAGAACGTCCTTTTCCAAAGACTCGTTCATCCAACGAACATCGAAACTTTGGAACTCATTACCTCCCTAGGTAATGAGTGTTCCCCGAGGCATACGATCTCCAGAAATTTAGGGAGAACACCAACTCCTACCTTCTTTTCCTTGGTTCTCACGATGTTCTCTGAACATTACAGGATATCCCTTTTCGTGGGAATCAGAACATTAAAAAAAGTACCATGCACGCATAACATTGAATGGGGAAGTTTCCGAAATTCAGATTTTCATTCCAAGTCGAAGTTTATAAAAAATTCATCGAATACGTATTTTTTATTTACTTCGTACTATCAAATTTGACTTAGAAAAACATTCCCAAAAATAAAGTTACGGCTCCTCCACCATTCTGCACTTTTGCGCCTGTACACAGTTGCCGGAAGTATCGATATGTCTAAATAGTCGGATATTCTGCATTAACATATTGGTATTGCTATGATATCCAATGTATCATTTGTTCAATAATTAAAGTTGAAACTGAATTATATTTTGAAATTTCATCAGTATCAATATCAGTCAATAGTATTTTTCATTTTGAAATTATGGCCAGTTAAAGAATAATTTTATTATTGGCAATTTTTCTTTGAAGTTAATTATGCTAGTCAAATATTCCATGTTTTGATGAATATTTCGATTCATTTAAGAAATTAGTTACTTCAATATGGTAACAGTGCAAGCAACAGCGTTCTACTTCTTCTTTTTTCAGTCCGTAGTATCCCCAAATGTCACTAAATCTAATTAGTACGTCATATAGTGTTTCGCCATAAAAATTTTATATCGCTGATGTAATTTGAGAATTAAAATTATTAGGATGATTCCAACAGTAATTCAAGACCGCAGAAACATAATACTTGTTATTCAAACAATAATTTCATGAAAATCAGTTCGAAGGAAACTTCCCCATTATATCTACTCGTAGTCTATGCACCGATTCACTAGTCACTAATTGATTGCAGTATGCAAATTCTTCCAGGCGAATGCTCCCACTGAAAAAGGCACCCCTATTAACCTGTAGAGATCGGTTTCGGGCTTATTGGACCTCATCAGTGCATGGTAGTGACCGAGTAGAGACCCTGAGATCTCCACTCGAAGCGTTGAATGTCCCAATGCAATTTCCACCACAAATATTTCACAGCACTGAGCCACGTCTCGATAGAGACTTGGAACTAGCGACCCAATGCGGCAAAAGAAAGAAACACTCGTGCTGGTTGTCTAACTTTTTGACACATCTTGTTCATTGGTGGATTATTGACGGTAGTTATTCATTTTCTCATTTTGTTTTTCAGTTACTTTTTGTAATTCATATAGCATTCGTTTGTGTTTCATTAGTATGCAAGTTTTTACACACCTTCATTCAAGTATATTTAAAATATATTCTTGATTTCATACATTCTTGTGAATGTATAATAATGATAGAGTGAAACTCAAGTGACAATCAATACAACAGAGCACATCCCTGTTCTCTGGTCATGAATTAATTTCAGAAAAGGGATTTCTGAGAGGTTTTCGTTGAATCTTCAACAAAATTGAATTATCTTTGTAATCTGTCAGCTGCGATGCTCTTTTATGAAAAGCGAATTTTAATGAGCTATAGTGCGCATGAGAAAGACAAGTGACTGTTCCCTTCGGAATAACAATCAAGCCAGTAAAAAAAACGAGGTTCATGTTACCCACCCACGTTCCTGAAATATGGGTATATTAGATGAATTTCGCTTATTACTGAATTTCGTGAGCAGATTGATGATCTTGTTAACACGGTGGATTAAGCGATTGAACACGAAGGAAACTACAACACTATCAAGGAAGAAACCATAAATATTCAATGAGTTTCATTTATTTGAAATTACAGCAACTAAGGGCCGGTTTATCAATGCAGGGTAAGGTTAATATAACCCAAGGTTAACAGCTAACTCTGGGATAAAATGTTTATTCACTTCGAGGTGGGGTTAAATGCTGTCAAAATCAAACGGGGAATTAGCTCTAGGATAAAGTTAACCCCGGGTCAGCTAACCCCGCGGGATAACCCTCCATTGATAAACCGGCCCTAAGAGAGATATGGACCTAGTTCTGAACCTCAACGTACTAAATTGACCAATCCCGCGGAAAAAAGCTTTTGACAGCTGTCATTCATTATCTTGTGTTTTATGCCCCGTGATATACTTTTCGAATGACGCACAGCTGTCATCTGGCGGGAATTTCAATGATAATATATTAGTGCACCTTGATATTATTCAATTTGAGGAAAAGGATTTTTCAAGAACACAATTAAACATAATATGCTGAATCTGATTCGAATGTTGTTAAAAATCTGTGGAAGAAAGAAGAGTACTTGATGAAAGAGACTGAAAATTTTAAATAAGTAATACTTTTTCTGAAGAACAAATATAAGTTCAGTTAACATCAAGATATCCTTAGTATTTTCACAGAAATTTTAGAAATGTGCAAATATTTCTCCTTCAAAGTTTATTTCAAGAATCAAATTGTCATGTAATTATGAAGAATATCGATATAGATATTTCTGAGAATTAAAAGGCACAAAGAAAAAGGACATTATTCTGGAATTTGGATTTGTTTACATTTTGATTCAATTTTGACATGGAACACTTATTTTTTCAACTGTCAAGTGTCAAATTTGTCCCTAGATTTTTCCCTAAATCTGTCAAATGTCAAAATCCGCCATGATAACTTCCTATTCTGGGAAGGGTAAATTGACCAACATGTTGTTTGTTGCATGCCATTTCAAGACAGTCAAACATGACATAAGTACCAAATATTTCATCGATTCCACGCAGTTTTGTTTCCAAGAACAATCTATCAATCTGATAATGGCCCATGAGATTGATCGGTTTTTGCAAACTTATGGGCTAATCCATTATCCAATCAAAATAGATAAGTTGGTGTGTGGATTTTCGCCTAATCTACCAAAAAAGCTTTTAACATTCGCGCCATCAGCACTCTGTTTTATCGTCGAACTGTTCGGGATGTTTTAGGTGTGGAAAGTCCATCAATTAGGTTATTTTGCAGAGAGATTATTTCACTTGAGTTGTCACTTCCTGAATAATCGAATATTTGTTCTTACATCTTCGTATATGTAAATGTATATGTCTCTTTCCAGTTCTTCGCGAATTGTGACAATGTACAAGTCTCTACAACTTTCTGTGAATTGTTCTGAAAGGGAGCATTTTTCTGTCGCAGCTGGAAAACATAATTAATCCGATCTTATCTACGTATCTCACATTTCATACTACTTTCAAAGTAGGTACCTACAATGAAACTAAAGTTCTTAGGTTTCATTATGCATTATGCCATGAATATATTAACCATTCCACCACCCCATATAGAGAATAATGATTTGGCTGCTTTACCAAATTACCAAATTTAGCTTTATAAGGTTGGTAGGAACTTCATAACACCAGATCCATTATTTCTCTGAGCATAATAACGTTTCTTCTTCACTTTCGTCTGAAACAAACAAGCAGTCTTGCTGAGCAAGAATTGTAGCAAGGTCTACAGGGTGGTCCGTTTGAATTCCTTTGACAAACATTTTCGGTTTTCCGGAAAAACCTCTTCCATTGAAAATATTTCCGGTGGACTATTTCAATTGGACCACCCCCTGTATATCCCAACTAAGCAGTGATGAATCGTGTATAAATGTCTTGAATAATTCCAAGAGTAATTAGAAATGCCTTCACTTCACTATACAATTTGCTAAGGTAATATTTTCTGATTTTTAAAATAATGCATTCACTCACTTATGTTCTATTTTTCGAAATCTACTAATATAAATAAATTAAAATACAAGCGAGTATTTGGTTTTGAAGAAAAAGCGATTTATAAATTATCACAAATATCTGGGTAACAACATTCCGTTGAGTGTTGTTAAGAAGAAAGTCGTTAATTTTAAGTTTCGAGTTTTAAGTCATAAGGAAAAATAAACCATTTATGCAAGAAGTTTTAAGGACTGTCAATAGTGTCTAACATGTTATTTTGCGTGCTTATTTTACTCATTTCCTTCGATTCAATTGAAATCTTCAATCAATATTCTATTCTGATTTATTTTTATTTGTTTAACATGCATTCAATTTCTGCTATTCTTTATTTGCAAAAACAGACGCATGCGCAAATCGATCGAGTTTTAAGTAGTAAGTCGTAAGAGATAAATGTAGGCCAACTTTTCTTAGGACTTAAAACTTATGACAGCTGTATAAATGATTACATTGAAAACCAAACACAGTCTCTCTTCCATTAGAGCACAAAAATTATTACATGCCTCCGAACTCAATGATGAAGAAAGGTTTACTTTGTTATCGATTTCGAAAGTCTGCTCAATGTTTGCTTTCGCATTAAACCAACAACTATACTGTTTGAAAACTCCCGAAAATACATACCAGGAAAAACTGACATGAGGACCAAGTCACGTGCAAACAGTCTATATATTTCAACCATCAAGTCTATTATTCCACTAGGAAGGAATAATTATATTGTCTGGATAGAGTATGCCCAGTCCATCAGTGCACCCTGTATCACAGTTAATTCAATTTTCTCTAGTGGTGACGAAGTCATTAGAGCTTTGCTGAACTTTTCCGCCGTCTATATATATAAAGTGATTTACAATGTGGCTCCCGAAATTGATGGGGATTTGCCTGGATTGAAAAAAAAAATATAAAGAAATTTCTTCGCATAGTGCCAATAAATCCCAACTTATTCTGATCTACTTAGTTTGCCTCGGTAAAAATGGGGCATAGATAATGGTATTCACTTCATCAACAACGACTAAACTTGCCTCTAGGGAAATGATAAATTTTCTAGCAAAACTTTGTGAATGTGGATACTTTTATAGAACAATCAAACTTTGTGTAATATTAGTTTTTATAGGAAGATGTGATGAAATGATGACTCTGGTTTTTCCCTGAAGATATATTATGTATTGAGCAAGGATATGTATACAAACAGCAAGCACATACAGTATGGAGAAGCTTATAGTAGGAAAAATTGAGTTTCTCATTGATACGTCGAGATACGTCGATTTCACCTCCTGAAATTGATATCATGGGTTGATTTCACCACAATATGTTCAATAATGAGGATGGCCCTCTGCTCCCAATGTGTGAAACAATAAATTTGTCACACTGTGTTCAATCAATAAATCAATGGTGTGTAAAAAACATTATTTATTCATTAATATTACTATCACCATCTATCAGATATTCTACCATCCAAATAGATAGGACAGAATGCCAGACTTTTTACACTCCCTTTTCACATTCCACAACACTATAGGTATATACATAGCGACAGCTAAAACCGCAGTTTTGAGTACAGTCACACCAAAAAATAATGCTCCAACAGCTTTCCACACAATGTAGAGTTTGGTTATCATTGCAATGGGTACTATCCAAGTTATCTCATCATTGGGCCATTTTGGGATAGCATCATGATGTTTCTTTCCGAAATCTAGAAATAAATAATCGCACATTTATTATGATCAATAGTTTTCGTTAGTTGAATGATTGTCAATGAAACATTGGATTGATATATTATTCTACATCGTGTTCATCGACATCGTCATGATGTACATCAAGATAAACATCAAAAATGCAATTTTTATTATGTAGAATTTCGCGAGCAGCATTATCGGTATCATGAGTTGGTCTCTGGTCCTGATATTCATCGATGTCTTCGTCTTCAAAGCTGTCATCATCAAAGCAGGAGCTTCTGTCGTTTGATCCATTGATGATGACGTGGAATTGATTGTTTGGTTCATTACTCGCGATTGTTGTTTGACCTGATAAATTTTTCTTCTCCGTATATTCTCACCCCAACTACCTGGAACAAGAAAATCACCATCAAGTATGGTTGTTTCGAGCGATGTTAAGATTTCAGCGTTTTTGATCGACGAAAACAATCCAACATGACTTGTCTAAAAATTTTATTTGAAGAAACCCACAAATACATACTGATACTACTTATTTCGATTGCCATATTTCTATCTCCACCAACTGTGTACTGGTGCTGTTTCTACTGGGTGATATACTTGTTCCTGCTTGTGACAGGCGCCCTTGATATTTCTGACAATGGCAGGTAGGATGAGAGCACCCAGTATCAATACTTTCTTGACTGCGAACAGGGCCGAGAAGACCATGCCCAGGAGTATCATCACTTTCAGGATTTTCGCCAGGATCAGGATCGGAATAAGGTACATGTGGTGTTTTTTCTTGTGTGCCCTTGATGCTTCCGTTTGGTTACCTTGAAAAATACAGGGGTTAGTCGCGGTTTGGCTGGATTGGATACGAGATAACAAATCTTTAACTTAACTGATGCTTCACTTCACTTATACTAAGACACAACTGAAAATCGAGGTTTTTCATGGAAAATCGCAAATTGAACCAATTGCTGTATGAAGAAGGTAAGTTAAAAAATTGTTATATCACGCTTCGTTCATTGAAATTGGAGGAAGCTAGGAAATAATTTCAGATAAAACGATGTGGATAAACTCATATTTATTATAATATGATACTTCATAACGCATCATTTACAACAAAAAATATAGGATTATCTGATGAAGTACTTATCTGGTGGTAGTGTGTGTAATCAATGTTTATCTGGAATAAAAAGGAATATAATCACCAGAGTTTTGTAGATATGTTATGATAGTGAATGAATCGTTATAGTGAGAACCACTTACATGTCACCCTATCCAACTCATCAATCCATGAGAGGGTTTTTCGCAAGAAGCAATAATGCTGTTGTATATCGAAGGGTAAATTATGACGGAAAACAGCATGATCTTCAGAATATGTAAAACGACAAAAAATGTCATTGACAACATTATCTTGATCTTCAGGAGTTTGAATAGAAGTATTTTTGATATTTTCTTCAGATTTATCTTGTCTTTTATGGTCAATTTGAATGGGAAATCTGAAAAATAAACACAAACATCTTCAACTAAATCAAGACATGAAGTGCAATAACAATTTTTTAACTTAACTTGATCGAAATGCATCTCCATCAGCTCTTATGTGTCCGAGCACTTATCAACAACTTGAAATTGAATGCACGCTTTATTATTGCCAAAAGTAATAATTCTATCACCATTCTATCACCATTAGTGTATATGACTGAAATCCAAACATCATTTAATGATTTTTAGTATACTCCCTATATGAAAGGAATCACTGTAAGTTAAAAAGTTGTTATTGGTGGCATTTTTTTCAGAAGAAGACTTATTATGGTTATACCATATTGTATATGTTATACTTCGGTCAAATTATTATAGTGACAGTACCCATAAAATTCAAATACCTATGTCCACATTTTGATAATCTAAAAGTTCATTTCGATAATGGGTTGTTTCGTTAATGATTTTCCAAGAATTTTATGTCTCAATACCGCTGTATCTTAGTGAGCGATGAAACTAAAATAAAAGTCGGGCCAATATTCACCTGCGACTTTAATTGTTTCGAAGATTTTTGACCGTTTTCCTTTAAAGAATAACATTTTCAACGAATCTTTCACTTACAATTTTCGTCGTTAACAAATTATTCTCATTGTTATGATTGCCTATTTTTGTAGCCATAAGACAACAGAAAGTATCGACGAAAAATCCATCCATAGCCAACTGTACCGATTATATTGTAGGCAGTAGGCACGAAATATTATTGGTAAATTCAATATAAATGCGAGTGAGTAACTATATTATACATAAAACTTTAGTATTTTACCTCTAATTTCATTTTCCATTGGATTTCTTCTGAGAATCTTTCCCATTCTGGACGGTAAGATGAAAGCAAGGCCGTGTGTGTCCATGAATTCGAAGAATTTCCTCAAAAGGAATTTTAAAAATTTATTGATTTCGCTGTCTCCTGGATTATACCTGGACAGATAACTCATCTCTGACCTGGCAGACGTGCTATTGTCAACTTCTGTTACGGGAATGTTGACCAAGTTGATGCTACCATTTGTCCAGACGTAGTTGAAGTCTTTGATGAACTTGAGAAACTGGAATTTGCCGCAATAATATTGATCTTTCGTGTCCGCGCACTTTTGAAAATTTTCTTTCAAGTAGTCGTCTGATGACGTCACGAAATCTATTAAAATTATCAACACTATCAATACTGACGTCTTGGCATCTTGATGGTTCATTTTACTTGGGAGTCCGTTTACTTTACAGATACCGAAATATATTCAATCGGTAGCATATTGGACGCAACTTATATATATTCATTAAATAAACCAGTAGGTTACTGAAAATGAAATTTCTAATGATATGTCTGCAAAAAAACGTCTTGGTGCCATATTGACTTGATGTCTTCGTATACTCCTAAAACTAGAGTAATTACGAAGTGGATCATTAGCAAAGCATAAAATTAGGTCGATTATAAGAGTATTAGTCGATTCGTAGGTATGCCTACGTCTGACGACATCCAGCAATGTACCTAATTAGTATGTCAATAGAATAAATAAATCATATACTTAAGTAGTAAAAGTATGGAACAAATTTTTTTTTGCAAGTTTATGGATGTTTTTCTAATCATGTCTAGATTCTACATCGAAATAGATCTATGACTAATATCCACACAGATATTATTCTGATACACCCTGTAGATGCCTGTCGTTTTATCAATAACAATGGATCAATATCTAGATGTTCTAGCATTCTAGCGCATCTCTTGGATGTCTCCAGAAAAAAAGCCATAACTGTCGCCAAATTTCAATAATACAAGAAAACTACAAGAACCTTTTCGATAGACATCTATGTGCTAATAGACGAAATAACAAAAAATCTATCAATAATTACAGATTTCTGGAGAAATGTGGTATATAAAACTCCCGTGAGATGTCGCTAGCATACGATGGTTCGTGTTATGAAGCAGCTGATTTTGACTTTGACATTTGACGTCGATTATATTTTGATAAAAGTATTTTTCTTTTTCCGTATCATTAAAATAAACTTAGTGGTTGGATTTGTTTCGAAATATTTTCAAAATAGGTATAATAAGGATGAGTAACCATCATAATAATAGAACTTCAGAAACTGAACAAATGGCTCAGCCACAGTGTTTAAAAGTGTTTGTGCAGCGAGACTATAGTGAGGGAACCCTTGTGAAATTTCAAACTAGGTTTCCACAGGAACTAGAAGGACGAGTATGTGTGGAAATTGAACTCACCATTTGTTTAATTATGAACTCTTGTATTCTAGTTGGAAAGGCAAGCTTTTGAAGCGACTGTAAACAGACTTAATGCATTTTTCGCAGAGGCTGAAAAAGCAACTTGTTCCACATATTGTGAAGGATGTTTCGCCTGTTTGACAGCCTATTTAATATATATTTGTAAGGAAACACACTATGAAAAGGTCAGTGAACATAGTCATTTCAAAATTATCTGGAAAGGCTGAAGCATATCAGATGTTTCTTTTGCAGTGTCTCAAAAAAATTTCTAAATTCATAGCAGACCAGAACCAAAGCGTGTATGAACCAAGAGGACTGAAACTAACAGACCCCAGCACCAGGGGGCTCCGAGTTTTAGAAATAAGCTGTCTTGACAGGCCTCCCAATGCATGACTCACCTTGTCACACTCCACACAGGAGTTTTTTATGTGACAGAAGATGTCTACTTTCTTATGATCCTCAAATACATGCTAGGTACATAAGAAAAATGAAAAGCAAAATCCATGAAAATCATGATTTGAGGAATTTTACTTTAATTTATCTTTGAATTTCTTAATATCCATTATACTAAGGTGATGGTTCCAATATATATCATGGTATGCAAGAAATATCAAATTAAAATATGGTTCACTGAACTCTAAAATTCAAATATGAAAAGATCCAATGGGTAAAAGCATATGCTTTTTCTCCAGAAATTACAAGATTAAATTTGTCATAAAAAAATATCTAACAGTTCAATGGGCATATTCAAGGACTGACATATTTTGAGTTCCAATCAGTGTGGATAGTTTTTGGCTATTAGGTGAATATAGTATATTGAAATTGCAGTATGAGTTGAAGAAGAATCATTAAAGTTGTGAATTCTGTGGAATATTTTAACAATGCTCTAGTTTATTTTATACTAATCAAGAGTGTTTTATATATGTTATATGTATGTAATAACTTGAGTTCTCATGATATCTCCAGTGAAATTTTTACTCCTCATTCAAACAATATGGAAACTTGAAGATTATAATCCATAATTATTCATAGATTCCCAATTCTCCAAATATTCATTTCCATTATTGAATTTCACTTTATTTGATTTCAAATAATTGCCTTTAATCCTGATATTAAATGAATATATTTCATGTTTATGGATATGAACCAATTATTAAAGTATGTATATTGTTTCATGAAATGCAGTTGGTATTATTATTTCTCACCCTATTTCTGAAATTATTTACAGAGGGGGTTAAGGAATGCTGAAATTATATTACTATATTTTATTTAATAATATTCACTATTTACATTTTACAAATCCCAAAATTACAAAATGTCTTTTTAGATACATGCTCAAGGTAAAATTTTGACATTAGTACAAAAATCATATACTGGGTGATTGATAAAAAGTCATAGCGCCCCCATACTCACATGAGCGGCGCATGACTCGAGACTTTTGTCAGTCAGCCCCTGTTGTAGAGGTGAAATATAGAAAATATGAAGTAGATATGAGCACTCTAGAATTTGAAGTATCACAAAAACATGCACGCCAAGAATACATGCTATTAACCAACACCGCACGTGTTTGATTCAGGTGGGAAAAGAACACCTAAGACGAGAAAAATGGAAGGTTTTGATAGTGCGGAAGTCACGAAAGTAACCATTCAAAAGAAGGGGCGCTAAAAATGTTATTGCATTCGGGAATCCTCCTCAGCTAAGATATGACAAAGGGGTGTGTCATTGTGTTTGTCACAACATGCAACAGAACTTGTGTTTGTGTCTCTTCTTGAGGTCCAGAGGTGCGGATGCTGTGACTGTGTGCAGGGTTTGAACAGTCAACTCGATATCTTTGGTCTCATCTGGATCTGAAATCAAGACAATACAATAATCAGTTGAAAAAATAGTTGTCTGCCCCTGCTAAGTTTACATGAAATTATTCGACTCGAATCTCGATAGCTGTAGAGATTCGAGAATAAGCCTTATATAGTGGGGAAGCCCAAGCGGGGATTTTGGGATTTACTCTAGCGCGGCAGATTAACCTATCCTATGGGGAATATCTTACACCCTGTTGAACACCTCCACCAAACCTCAGCCCGGTTAAACATCGTTTGTCGCACTCTCATGAGTTCAGAAAAAAAATTTGGTGGAACTGGTATTTTGGCCTCCTGATCCCGAATCTGAAGTCAAAACGCGGCGGTCTCATGTATTTTCGGAGATATGGCCTCATTTTGTCTCAAAAATGCACCATTTCACATATCTAATTTCAGCTATTAAAAAGACACAAAATTCGCCCTTCTTCGAACCAAAACATCACACACGCTTATATCTATTTGTTTCCAACACTTTTTTGCAGAAAAAAAACTGTTATATTCACAAAAATTCACCCTTCTTTAAAACGTAAACAATACACCAGACTCAACTGAATTTATGGTAAATTTTCATTCCTGAAGTTGGCAACGTGATTGTTTGGCTCGTGGGCTCGGCTCAATCGGCTATCATCGGGTTTTCGAATTCAAATAATTTTAATTCTTCAATTTTGTTTGAGACAATGTTGAAATTGATTGAATTTAGTGCCATAATTGTCTTGAACGGAATTGAAAAATTAAAATGAATCCGACATAACAGGCCATATTTGAATTCGAAAACCCGATGATAGTCGAGTCGAACCCACGAGCCAAACAATCACGTTGCCAACTTCAGGAATGAAAATTTACCATAAATTCAGTTGAGTCTGGTGTATTGTTAACGTTTTAAAGAAGGGTGAATTTTTGTAAAAATAACAGTTTTTTCTGCGAAAAAGTGTTGGAAACGAGTAAATGTAAGCGTGTGTGATGTTTTGGTATAAAGAAGGATGAATTTTGTGTCTTTTCAATAGCTGAAATTTGAGATGTGAAATGGTGCATTTTTGAGACAAAATGAGGTCATATCTCCGAAAATACATGGGACCGCAGAATTATGACTTCCAAGTTCCATCAAAAATTTTTTCTGAACTCATAGGAGTGCGACAAAACGTAGTTTTACCCTCAGCCATATATATAGGCCCGCGCTTGTAGGGCATCCGATCAGAAAAGTAAAAAAATCGATCGTTGGATATACTCGAGCGCGTCAGATTAAGGCAAGGTGATTTAATTACTTGCAGAAAAGTGTGCATTTCAAAAATCTGACAATTTGCGCGTGACCTAAGTTGCAAGAAAACTGTCACCTGGACATTCTCGAGCGTGGTTAATCTTCTTCTTAATTTGAAGAAAATAATTCAAGGATTTCGGGAATAATAAAATCTGCCGATTAAACACATGCCGAACTAGATAAAATTGTCCCACTCCGCGCCTACTTTCCATTGCCATGACACATTATGATGTCACAATATCTTTTTTGCATTTTCAAAAATCGGCCATGAGATTCGATCGCGTTCAAATCGTCAGTCTTTTGAGTAGGTAGTAGCTTCTTTATAGGGTTCACTCAAGATATCCCTTCTGAATATCTGACGCATATAATATTAATATCATATCTGACGCGCTCGAGTATTTCTTGGTGACCATTTTTTTCACATTTTCGAGAAACTGTACACGTCCCCCCACCAGTAAGAGGGCTCACATCTCATAACTTTTTCTCTTTTTAGCATCTAATCTTTACAATCCAAAAGGTCGAGTAAATCTCAAAATCCCCGCTTTGGCTCCCCTACTATTATTGTTATACCTGTGATAGCTTCCACTGGTTTATCAATGGTGTCATGATCTATCCAGGTCAGTCCCATCTCGACTTTTTCCGCCAAATCTTGCCAGTGTTGCCGGTTCTCCATGGTTCCCTCGTAGAGAGGTTTCATCCACGGAAACGTGTCCGACATCACCCTGTACAGGGGCAGGCAGATGACGTCGATGAAGCTCACTTGCATCTGTGGCAGCTCGTCCTTTCGTTCTCTATCCATTTGGGCCTGAAAATGATTTCTATCGAGTATGTCCACATGATTATATTCACTTTTAATTATCATGTCAAACAAACATTATTGTCTGGTGAGCTTGAGACATCTCTTGAACTAACAGTGAACTGATTTGAGCTTGAAGTGTCATAACTGTCCATAACCTAACTTTTTTTCAGTGATGTGGCATTCTGTCAATTATATTCCACGCCTTGTTCTCAAGATCATAATGTAGTACTCCCGATCCCCGCAGAATCGCACGATATTCAAAGCTCTCAAAATTGACAGGATCCGTGTTCCGTGGCATCCACGGTTCCGTCCGTCGTCGTACTACCCACAATCCTCATTATTTCGATCGTGCGCAACAAGGTTGCACGGTGTTTTCGAGCTCTCGAAATAAAAAATATAAAATTGTTTTAAAAAGAAAAGACGTAACGACAAAAGAGAGGAAGATCATCAATATGATTTCCTCAAGTTCCAGTAGTGCTGATGTGGAGCACAAAATGAAATATTTACGACGGGAAGTAAAGATATCGTAGAAGAAGGTTAGATGGTCCAGAGATATGGAGGATAAAGAAAATGGCCGGTATTGGTATTGTAAAAAACAACGAAGGTTTTGTCTGAATTCGCTTCCAGCGATTCAATATTCGATTTGAGTGGACCATCGGACCATGAAAGTAAGTATTATTCAATACTTTATGCTGTACCTGTTTCAATTCATGAATACCAAGCTGAGAAAAAATACCTATACAATACAATATGGTTATGCTAGCCTAGTTGACCTGTGTGGGTCTTCTGGAAGATCAAGTATTTGACAGCTATTATATAGCCAGCCCTGGTTGACCTGTGTAGGTCTCTCAGAAGGTCATGTATATGACAGCTTTTATAGTATAGCCAGCTCTAGTTGACCTGTGTGGGTCTTTTGGAAGATCAAGTATTTGATAGTTATTATATAGCCAGCCCTGGTTGACCTGTGTAGGTCTCTCAGAAGTTCATGTATATGACAGCTTTTATAGTATAGCCAGCTCTAGTTGACCTGTGTGGGTCTTTTGGAAGATCAAGTATTTGATAGCTATTATATAGCCAGCCCTGGTTGACCTGTGTAGGTCTCTCAGAAGGTCATGTATATCACAGCTATTATATAGTCAGCCCTAGTTGACCTGTGTGGGTCTCCTGGAAGGTCGGGTACCTGACAACTATTATATATCCAGCCCTGGTTGATCTGTGTAGGTCTCACAGAAGGTCATGTATATGACAGCTATTATATGGCCAGCCCTAGTTGACCTGTGGGTTTTCTGGAAGATCAAGTATTTGATAGTTATTATATAGCCAGCCCTGGTTGATCTGTGTAGGTCTCTCAGAAGGTCATGTATATGACAGCTTTTATATAGCCAGCCCTAGTTGGCCTGTGTGGGTCTTCTGGAAGGTCAAGTATTGACAGCTATTATATAGCCAGCCCTAGTTGGTCTGTATGGATCTCCTAGAGGATCATGTTGGTGACAATTGTTTTGACCTTGGTTTGTATAGATCTTCTAGATGATCAGGTTTGTGACAAATCTATAATAGTATATATTAATTTTAGTTGACCTGTGAGGGTCTCGAGGTATGCCTGCTAGAATGTTCAACCCTTGTTGATCTGTGTGGATCATCTAGACTCTTGAGGTTCATGTTGTGACATTCAATATATAATTGAATCCTGTTGATCTGTGTGGATCTCCTAGCTAGAGGATCATGCTTATGACAAACATTTTTTTGACCTTAGTTGGTCTATAATATCCTATAGTAGCATATATTAGTTGCCAGTGACCTATGTCTTAAATAATAATAATAATTAACGAGCTTTATTGGATACCCAAAAGGCTACCGACCGAGGTCCTTCAGCCTGTGTTACACAGTGATTATATAATGGATGAAGGTCTTGTTATTGTTCTGTTTTTTTTTTTTAGGTAGACATGGAACAGAGAAGAGCAATGGTGAAAAAGATTCACTATCCATATAATTTATAGAGGTATCATGCTTAGACTCATTGATTCCTAGCTATTTGCTTTCCTGAAATAAGTCCAAAAGTGGAAGTTTCTTCTAATGAGGAAGTCCTAAAAGGGATGGTTATTTAGAAAAGATGCAATCACATATGGGGCAAGCCTGTTAGCCTTGGCCAAGCACTTTCTGTGGTATTGAAATAAATAAAAACCTCCAGGTTTCTAGCATTCAATTAAGTCTTTGGATTACTTTTAATATCCTCTACAGAACATGCCATTTTGTACCCTACCTCGAGTACAATGTCAAACGTGCCATCTAGCTTCAAACCCCTTAAGCTACCCAACCATTATTGGTTGCCTACCTATAAGGCCTGATGACACACCTTCCATCCTGTTGAATGATGTATAGAGGAGGAGGGGAGAAGGCAATAATCTACAATAGTAGAGCTGATAAGTGAGGAGGCCTAGTTAATAACAGATTTACACCATGAGGAGGCTAAATCTAGACATACTGATTAGTCTTAACTTATTAGACAAGTCCTTGAAGGGCTATTTGAAGGGCATGATTCAGCAGAAAGGCTTAAATCTTTATTAGAAGCTATTGAGAAATCAGCTGAGAGATTGAGGAAAACCTTTCAAGCAAGGGCTGGAAAATCTATACTTTTTTCCAAAATATGTGTAATACCTACATAGGCAAGTGACAGCTCTGGGTGGGCAGAGACAGCAGTTGAAGGCCTGGAATCAACAAGTTGCAAGGCTCCCAGTTAGCCATCCTCCAGTCTCTAAGATCAAATATCAATGTCACCAATATGGGACATCACAGGGAAAGGAGAAAAAGAGGGAGAGGAAGCCATAGTCATAGAATATTCCCAATCAATAGGGCAGGTCATTTACCATGTTCTTGAAAGCATTGGGAGAGACCAAACAGTTAAGTATCTTGTTTTTGGTTCAAGGTTACCAAGAGGAAGGTCAATCAACATAGAAGTTAGTAAAAATAAGGACATCAACTGAAGGTTGAAATATAAAGTGTTTTTTGAAAACTTAGTTGCACAGCAACCCTCGAAGTCTCATTGAGACTTGTATGAGTGAGGAAGAAGGGGACCTTAGTTAGAAATGACAGTCTTGTGAGGGACAATTCATTTCGAATAATGTTCTAGTTAAAAACAGAATGGTAAAAATTGTATGATTTTAAACTTGATAGAACTGGACAAAAGTTTTAGTGTTGAGCATATCAAGATGCAGGATATGAAAACTGACCAATCAGAAAACTAAAAATTGGTTTCTAGCAACCATATAGACCTAAGGAAGCTTATTCTTGTTCAGGGTCTGTAAGACAGAAAATTTCTGTGATTTGAAATTAAGGGAACACTGTATGAATATACATGATCCCATTTGGCTTATATAGGGCACCATTGTATTTACTTACTCAGGTGAAGCCTGTTACTTATTTTATGAGAAATTTATTATCTGTATAATTTATATTTATGATTTTTATTATTAGGGGCGTCCGCATGGGCTGCCTTAAAATTTTCAACTGCAATGTGTTGGAAAATCTGAGTGTCATAATAAATTTTGAAGATTTAGTACCTACCCAATATGCAATGATGATTATTGGGGTTTTTCTTTTTGATTCAGAAAGTACAAAAAAGGTAATTTTAACCTTTCTAATGTGGGGACCCCCATGAAAAAATGCTCATTACATTTCCTTGTACAATTGTTGGTGAGCTGATAGCAGCATACCCAACTGTCAGATAGTTTGATGTAAGTATGAAAAGATTTGAAAGGCTTAGCCTTCAGAAAGTCTGGGGACAATAATTACAATAGTTAATTGGTATTCCAAGATACTTGAGAGATGATTTTATATTTGGTGGAAATATAATATACTAAATATAAAAATGTATGAGGGCCAATGTTTCTGGAATGATTTGTATAAATCATATCATATCAACAGCAGAATTGTTGGCCACAAATTTTAGGTGAAACGATTTGCAAATCATTTAAGAGACTGCATCATCCTCCATAGAGAAAATTTTTCCTTGTGGGCAGGTTATTGTCCAGTTGTATCTTCAGAAGAGAATTCCAGAGCCTATTATTGCATGACAGCTTCGATTACACTCAACACTTTGAAGCAATATAGCAAAATTGCTTGAAACTATGCTGGGATTTTTTGCATCAGGAAGCTGAATATTTTCAATAGTTCAATAACGAATATTTATGTTGGACACTCAATTGTACAAGATCAACTCTTGCTATAATTCAGTCGTCTGAACTTGGTTCTGATTATAGGGTCAAACGTTTTTTCAAGGGAATTCAACACCCCAGACCAAGAGTGTTCCCAGGTAATACTTGGAATCCATCCATATGTATTTGGAATACTTGAATATTTTGTTTTCCTAACGAATATATTCATATTTGGAACTGTCAACTAAAACATTGTTAACCCTAGTAGCATTCATTACAGCACATAGGGTGCAGACTTTATTTATTTAGATATTAATAATGTTTGAAATTCATAATTCTCAAAGAATTGAAACGTTAGGTAGAGACAGAGGCTCCAACCGGTGTTGAAGGTATATTTTTTATTTCACCATCAAAACCTGTTATGTGCAGACATTTTTCAAACCTACACCACCATGCATCATCTCAATCGTTGAGCAGGTGGATTAATATTATTCTGGATAGAAGTGGGATAGACACTAGTATATTTGCAGCACATAGCACCAAGCATGCGATAACATCTGCAGAAAAAATAAATAGAAATGGGCGTTCTATTGATGTAATTGTAATTCGCAATAGGTACTGCTGGTTGGACACAACTCTGAAACCTCAAGGTTTCATAATAGACCAGTAGTTGAAAGGATTGATTATAAGGATCAATGGGCATTTTAAAAATATGTATGATTTGTTTTCAGCTACTTTA
Organism: Chrysomela aeneicollis; assembly: GCA_029955515.1. Classification (NCBI taxonomy): domain Eukaryota; kingdom Metazoa; phylum Arthropoda; class Insecta; order Coleoptera; family Chrysomelidae; genus Chrysomela; species Chrysomela aeneicollis. The sequence continues at coordinate 12,219,175 of JARUHQ010000022.1, forward strand.
TTAGTAATTGTAGGTGATGGGAAGTTTTTGATTCCTGTTGTATGTATTTTTGTTGTTTTGCCAGTAAAGTGGCGGTTTATTTGGTGCTTTATAAAATATTAAAATTATATAAAGACATATATTAAATATATTCTGAGTGTATAATTGGAAATGGTTTATCGAATGAATATGTTGACAATGTGTCATCAATAATTCTGACTTCTATAATCAACAAAACAATAACAATTGAAATTATTGGGGCTCTACTGAGGAATTTCTAAACACTGGTATTCTCTGAAAAATGCTTCTAGTGAATTCAGGGATCTCAAATATCTTTAAACATCTACATTATGATCTTGAGAACAAGGCGTGGAATATAATTAAAAGATTAAACGAACTTACCTTAAGTGAAGTTCAATCTTAATTATATGTAACGCCTTGTTCGAGATGATCATACCCACCCTAACCCTGTCAAATGGGGATCGGATATGATGTTTAAACATATACCTATATAAAACCCATGATCATCAATATTTGAGATCTTTGCTTTAAAGAATGAGGATTGTGGGTAGTACGACGACGGACGGAACCGTGGATGCCACGGAACACGGATCCTGTCAATTTTGAGAGCTTTGAATATCGTGCGATTCTGCGGGGATCGGGAGTACTACATTATGATCATCTCGAACAAGGCGTTACATATAATTAAGATTGAACTTCACTTAAGGTAAGTTCGTTTAATCTTTTAATTTTTTCTCATAGAAATATCTCCGATCAAAAAACCGAATAAAATTTTTCTCCATGGAGAAAAATAATCAATGGGGGAACCCTTTCATTTTGCTTCTTTATAATCGCAAACCATTTTTTTCTCATCAGAGGAAAACTGAATCAAAGTCATTGCGGTTGGCATAGCATTTTTCAACTATACATATAGTGTGAAGTAGGAGACACAAATTTCGAAAATTACTCCATATAACCTCAAAATCTCAACTGGCTATTATAAACTTTGTTGTCCAGTGATTTTGTCTTCGAAAATGCACTGCTTCGGGTTTTATATCTGTTTTATATATTCGTTTATTTCATATACTCAATAAGTTTTTAATTTATCAACAAATCTTACGATATACCGGTTTTGCAGCATTACTTTCATATATGCAATGGCTTTATTCATCATTCAAAATCTAGGGTAAACTTGAATTATTCCATGAATATATCCTGTTCAGACTCACAATAGGTTGCTCTTTCAACTGCATTTTTTCCAAGTCACCCTGATCAAAAAATTCATCTGCTACCAGTTTTGCCACCCTGTGTTGAACATCCCATGGTTTAGCAATGGCGCTGACGTCACAAGCTGTCATCATCATTCCGGACAAGACTGAAAACAATATACAGTTTGAAACAACCAAATGGAATAAATTCATTATCTCAATAATTCCGAGGGTATCGGAAAGTGAATCGGACTTTTATAATAGTTTTTCTCTCTGCATTGAATATGGAAAATGAGAGTTATTTTTTTTTCATAACTCACAATTTTGGACATTTTTCAATCAAATTTGAAAGAATGTGCTTTTTCAATAAGTGCTTTATTTCAGTTAAAGTACAGTTCCCATTATACGAAAGCTCTGAAGGGACAATATAGATATTTTTTATCTCATTATAATGAGTTAAGTTTTCCATTATTATGATAATAACTAACTCATTATAATGAGATAAATTATCTCATAATAATGAGCTACCTTAAGTCATAATAATGAGTTAATATTAAGCAATGTTGCCAACAAGTGCTTTTTTCCAAGTAATATGGAAATATGCGAATTTTTGTTGGCTTGAAGAATGATGTCCATCTCTTTCAGCTTGGTGTTGTTTACATTTCAGTAGGTAATATACTTTGGCTTGATCACTGAACCTGGAGGTTATTTTTTCCTATTCGTTCACATATAAAAGAGTTTTACGTTTTCACGATGTAAAGAAATTTCAATAAGGTGCTTGACATTTATATAACATTCATATTATCACTATAATAGATCAAGCGGATCAAGCCCAGTTCAATGGAAAGCAGTAATATTTCATAACCTTAACGCACATTTCTCTTGAAACATATGAAAAGATCTTATGAATGTATAATAATTAGGTATATTCATAAGTTATCATCAGAATTCTGAGATTCTGCTGAAACAAAGAGCATTAGTTCTTGAACCTATGGCATGGCTGAAACATCTACTTCTGAGAATGGGCCGAGCCAAAACTTCATTTTCCATCAACTTATAGTGTAGTCATCTTCATCGAAAGCTATAAAAAACAATTTTTTTATGCATTTCTCTCAAAATAACATTTTGAATATAACTTTTGATAACTATTTGAAATCTTACCTTTATATATTCGCGGTGACAAATCAGTAATTGAATATGAACTTGTTTACCCTTATTTTCAACTGGTGAAATTCTGAACATGCATTGAAATATCACTCCTGGCATATTTCCATGTATATATCCATCTGTTTGAAAACTACGGCCTAATTGTGGCAACTCAGCAGTAGCAAAAATATTATTTTAACATTTTTTGCTATCTCATTATAGTGAGTTAGTATCTCATTATTATGAGATAACTAATTCATTATAATGAGTTAGCTATCTCATGATAATGGGAAAAATGAGATACCTAACTCATTATAATGAGATAAAAAAATATCTATAGTGTCCCTTCAGAGCTTTCGTACCGTTAGGATCGACAATGTTTATATTATTCAAAAACGAGATGAATTTCATTCACTCACGGTCTTTTTTGTCGTCGCTTTGCCAATCGAACTCTCCATTATCTATGAGTTCAAGAAACCTATTCTTCTTCTTGAAGTACATCGCTAAATCTGTCGATAAAATGGCTGTTTCTACTAAGCGCATCACTCTTCTATAGTCGTCAGGTGACAATGCCTAGAATTGGTATCTGTTATTATCAGAAAAGTGCAAAAGTGAATTGAAAAATTTCAATAAATCCACCCGAATCCCCTTCATAAAAGCCTTCCATAAGGCTATGCAAACTTTCCAGACGCTGCGAAAGTGCTTTTCCAGCATAATAAAAAATAGGCTTATTGTAACCAAATAATATTCATATAATCCAGCGGGAAGCTTCAAGATGTACCCAAAGATTGCGAACAAGAAAAGCTGGCTATTTCGAAGGTTGATTGGGCAAAAATCAATTTTTGACTCCCGACCCACCTACTTGAAAAATATTATTGCTGTCTGTATTGAGGATCATGACGCACTGGTCAAAATGATGGTGTTCCATAGTACTCGTCGAGTAGAGCACAGCCAATGGAGAATCGGTCTTCATTTGAAACGCATTGTTGGTACCCCTGTGGTCCAGATCGTGGCAAAGACATGCGACGATGAGGCCCAACATCTCCAGGTCGCTCATGAATCTAGGAAGGCGGAATTAAGATTCTTCTGAAGGCAACCCAATCTCCCTAATAGCACAACTCAGTCCAATGGATGTTCAATGGATGTCCTCCTCAGGACATCTCGGACATCCACTGGACATCCAGTTTTTGTACACCGGATAACGTATGGACATCCATAGGATGTCGCATTTCCAACTTTTTGACTATCCATACGTTATCCATCATGGACATCAATATGGTAACATGTATGGACAAATATACTCCATTGAACATCCACTTTCCACCGCTTTGGACATCCATGGAATATCCATAGGAGGTCCATTTTATGACAAATAAATGAAAAAAGCTACTAGCATTCAAGCGCGGTCACCCATCCAAACTCTATCTTCGCTTATCGTTTCTTTACCTCTGTGCTTCCTTGCATGGTGGCTGCTGCTGTCTTCTTATTTATGTTATTAAATACATGAGAATGTTATTAAATAATGAGAACGATTCAAATTACTCCATTAGTGTTGATTCTTGCATGTCAATTTGACATATTTTTCATTTTAGAGAAAATTTAGGTATTGTACGATGATGGAGTAGACAATGATGTGTGGTATTTTGATATGTCTACTTCTATGTTGTGAGAGCCCAATTAGCCAAATTCGTGCATGGTGGAGAGAAGCGAGACCAACAGCTGATACTGTAATCCGAACCACTTCTATAGGAGTAAAGTAATTTAACAGAATTCCCATTGGTTTATATTACTTGAACATGAGGGTTTCTTTCGGTGTCAATTTCGAATACTTTTTATGAATGCAATGGTATGTATGTGTGTGGAAAAAATTCAAAATGTGAACGTGGGGACATTGAATGTACGCCATATGTTCTGAATATCCAATGAACGTCTCAATTTGGACCTAAAATGGACAACATATAGTCTATAATTGTAAGCCATATTGACTACCTTAAATATATGTTCAATGGACATCTCCATGTGGACATCGATTGGACAATGGCTATCGATATTTTGAAGAAGAGGTCATTAAATGGACACCAAATGGACTACCTTGTCTGGACGTCCATTGGATATCTTCATGTGTATATCCTATGGATGTCCAAAATATATCCATGGACACCTTGGACATATACTGGACACAAAACGCATGTCCATTGGACATTTTGTGCTATTTGGGCTTGGATATAGTCACCTTTCCATTTTTCCTGTCTTGAACATGGCAAACATTGTTTGGGCCACGTTCAAGGCATGCCTCCAGTTGTGGTACTTCACCGGCCTGTAGTTCTTTTTCACGCTCAACACCCATCTACAGAGAACCTGCAAACTCAATAAGCCATAAGGTATATTGATGACATTGACATTGGGAGACAAAAACCGAGCTCTTGAAACTTAGCCTAAGGAGAGCACAAGAAGAATGATCACATATGATGTGTGACGTCTTAACTTGTATATACTCACTTCGTATGGTATATGAAACTGCTGGACCAAATTGCACTCCATGAACATTCGAATTGTAGCTTTGCAGGTATCATCGTCTGATAAGTCAAAGTCAATGAAAGTGAAGCTGTATAAGTTGTAGACTTTCGCAGAAGGAATACACTCCTTAAGAAGTCTCTGAGTTGCCTCATTACTTGCTGTGGCATGATAGGACAGACACTCCAATGCCACCTGCACCATAGAAATATGAAGACCACAAAGGTGGTGAATGAATTGAAATACCAAGAACTCACTTTCTGTTTGGCCATCAGCTTGCAAGCGTTCTCATACATCTGCGTGTTGTGGATTCCCAAGCCACAAAAGATGGCAAAAGCCTCGAAAAGGGAAACGTCGCATTCTGTGAAGGGCGCGTTTTTCTCTTTATTGATAAGTTGTGCCACACCTGTAACAACAGTTGTTCATTTATAGGAGAACACATATTTTACACCCACTGAACATGCAATGTTACAAAATATTGCTTCAATATTATTTGCGGCTTGCTCCCGTAATATAGCATGACAATGTTGCATAAGGCTTCTTGTAATGTTATATTCCCGATCATAACAGAAAAACCTACTATCAAATAATTTGTAAATTACAAAAGTAACTTTTGATCGAGTTTCAATTGCAATATTGTCTCAACTATAAAAGTTCATTACATTCGCAACATTCTATGAACAATCTATAAACAATTTTATAGCAACAACTCATGAATTCAATTTTTGATTCAATTTCATTTGTAATATTGCCTAAACCTTGTAACTTCATTACATTTGTAACAACACATGAACCATCTAACAACAAATGCATTGCAAGTTACAAAAGTAACTTTTGATCGAGTTTCAATTGCAATATTGTCTCAACTATAAAAGTTCAATATATTCGCAACATTCTATGAACAATCTATAAACAATTTTATAGCAACAACTCATGAATTCAATTTTTGATTCAATTTCATTTGTAATATTGCCTAAACCTTGTAACTTCATTACATTTTCACTCGTGTTGTATCGGGTGGAATCGGTTCGATCATTGGAGGATCATTGCATCAGACTCATCAGAGATCTCGCATCAGTCGCATTGGCAGTCAGCCATTGTTGTTTCGTCAAGTTCTTTGTGTATCGGTTTGCAATTCACCAAGACTATTGCACAGGTTTCCTTTCAACTGACATATTGGAGTAAGTGATAAAGTGCACTCTCATCAAAAAAGAAGCTGTTAATATGGATAGTTCGAAGGTAAGATCAATTTTTTTATTGTGATATTGAATGTAAGGATTTTAGAAACAGAATCATCGTAAGAAATTTTCGCAAATGTCAATAAAATGTTTACGTGAAGTTGTATAGTCGTTTTGATAAAGTCAAAGAATAGAAAAGAAAAGGTGATTGCCATATACTCAGAGGTCAAAAATGATTAGATCAAGTTACTGATTTCATTATTATCACCATATTTCATCTGTAATTTTTTGTTTCAGTTTTCCTACTGAATATTGGGCTGCCACTTCAAGAAATATTTTGTGGATATTAATTTTAGTTTATTACTTATTTTATTTTCTTTGTATTTTGCGTTTTTTTGTGAATTATATGTTTTATGTTTGAAATTTGTGCTTTTATTCTCAAGATTTCAATATGCTTCACACATACTTTTCTATCGAGTAGTCACTGCCATATTGCAACAAGGTAGGAATATTCAATATGTAATTTTCATATACATCACATGTTATATTGCAGTAACCTTACTGGAAACATTACATTCACAATATAAAAAAAATAAATTTTATTCAATTTATATGTAATGTTGCAGGAACCTTGCTAGAATGTGTTATCAAGAAATATTGAATTTGTTATATTAGGGAAGGTCCGTTTCAGCGGTTGCTGCAATCTTGCAGTAAGGTAGCGAAAAACCTTACAACCTTGCATTGTTGGGTTGCTGTAATATTGAACAAATATTACATTACTCAGTGGGCATCATTTGTCATTATTACCAATCAAGGTCCTCTCTCCGTTGAGAATTGGCATGCATAGGATGGTCCTGGCATTTTCCGCATCTCCTTCGGTATGTTTTTCCTTCAACCATGCCCTCACATCACCAATGTTTAGAATTTGACCTGTGGAGGCGGCATAGCCTGCTATTTGGGCTAGTGTCGAGATGGCCAAGTCGAAACACGAAGGTCTAAAAAATTACGATCATAACAATGCTTCGCGATGCATGAAGAAATTATACTCGCTCTGATTCATAAGGAATGTCCTCAAAATATGAATGAATTGGTCTATCACGTTAAGAACCATGGAAAACCTACTTCTTCTACCTTCCAGGTGGAGTGAATTGGGTAATTTTGCACTTATCATGCGATCTATATTTTGATGAAAATTTTTGTTGGTACTTACGTATTTTCACCTGAAAAACACGAATTTTATAATATTATCGGGAACATATCTCTAGTTTTAGAGATAAAGTTCGAAATTTCACCTTCTTTAACTGATAACCATCTTTCTTTTTGACATGTATTGAAGAGAGAGAACACTTATCACTGACTCTTGTTGCCATGAGGCAGCTATGAATCCACCTATTCGCTCAAGATTCGCAGAGGTTTTCAAAATGGCCGTTGTTTATGTGGCCTAGTTTAAGAAATACTATGAAAAATACAGAAAAATTACATAATTATGACGAAAGTCATAGTTAACCATGGTAAATGCATTTAATATGTCCTGGGATTTAAGAAGATACAATACTTGCCCAAAACTTGCCATACAAAGAAGGTGGAATTTCAAACTTTGGCATCGATATGTTCACGATAATATCATGAAATTCGTGTTGTTCAGGTCAAAATACGTAAGTACCAACAAAAATTTTCATCAAAATATAGATCGCATGATAAGTGCAAAATTACCGTGAATTGTTTCCAGATGGTAAAACTTCGTTTGTCGCACTCCTATGAGTTCGGAAAAAATTTTTGGTGGAACTTACGTATTTTGACCTCCTGATCACGAATCTGAAGTCAAAACGCGGCGGTCTCAAGTATTTTCGGAGATACGGCCTCATTTTGTCTCAAAAATGCACCATTTGACATGTCAAATTTCTGCTATTAGGAATACACAAAATTCACCCTTCTTTGAACCAAAACACTATACACGCATATATTTACTTGTTTCCAACACTTCTCAGCAGAAAAAACGATTATTTTTCAAAAAATTCACCCTTCTTTGAAATGTAAACAAAACAACATTTTTACACTGATTTTCTGGAAATTTGTATTTATGATGTTGGCAACGTGATTGTTTGGCTCATGGTAAGACGTTGCCAACATCTCAAATAAAAATAACCAGAAAATCAGTGAAAAAAGATGTTTTGTTTACGTTTTGAAGAAGGGCGAATTTTTGTGAAAATAACAGTTTTTTATGCAAAAAAGTGTTGGAAACAAGTGAATGTGAGCATGTGTGATGTTTTGGCTCAAAGAAGGATTAATTTTGTGTGTTTTTATTAGCAGAAATTTGAGATGTCAAATGGTGCATTTTTGAGACAAAATGGGGCCGTATCTCCGAAAATACTTGAGACCGCCGCGTTTTGACTTCAGATTCGTGATCAGGAGGTCAAAATACGTAAGTTCCACCAAAAATTTTTCCCGAACTCATAGGAGTGTGATAAACGAAGTTTTACCGGACTTGAAAGACATCGGGCTAACCGTGTAGTTTTCTTGCTCTGTTTTCTGTTTCGAGTATTGTGCATTGAATGTAACTGACTATTTCAATCTAATCGGCCAATATAACGGAAACAGGAAACACTTGGAGTAAGTGTCATTAATTTCCTACTTGAACGGAATGAATAATCATCTACTGGCGGAGAATTGATCAAATAATGTGTATGTATTGAATACTTGATAATGAGATATGGACATATAGTGGATTATGACTTATGAAATTTCTTTATCACTGTCTTTGATTTGAAAGAATCATCAAAAACAATTCATAACGCCGAAATTGACTCCCAATTTCTTGCCGTGGTTCTGGATAATCATGAATAGAGGATACAAGGTGTTCCATTCGAAAAAAGTACATTGCAAATTTTTTCACACTCACCTCGACACCAATGTCTGAGTCCCTCCTTCACGTAACTCGAAGACAGTTGTGAATAGGGTGGGCTTTCTTAGACCGTTTTCCCTCATATCTTCAGCTGTAACTGTCCCACTCTCTGCCCTATTCAATGGGCCAGGTCGTTGTGCCTGATTGGTACTTGATGGTCGTTCCAAGATGTGTTCTAGATGATTCTGAAGTGAAAATAAACCAAGTGGATGGTTGGGTCGCTTATATGAAAGGACTCGTTCTCAAAAAAAAACTCGTGACAAACAAATATGAAACTATTTCTGTTTTGTTTCATCCACCTTGTATTATTGTCAACAGAGTAGATATTGTTTCTCACCAGGATTAATATAGAGTGAAAAACAACGTCTTATCAAAGGAGTATCTTATTCCCCAAGCAAATATTTGGTGGGATAATATTTATCCTTTTACTAGCATAACTATATGATTTTCCATTTATGAACGTGTCATTAGAAAAACATTAGCCCGTATACGAGGTGATTTACTATTTAGTCCCTGATGGGATTACAAAATAGATCCCCCCATTGAATATTTACTTTATAAAATCCCAACCATCTGGCTTTGATGTGTTGGAAAATTGAAGAGTCTTTATATAATGCACCTATTATCCCAAGGAACTCGCTTATTGAAAAAGTTTCCTTGTCATAGAATCCAAGACAAAGGAAAAACGTTACAACTTGCTGTTTATTTTCACCCCAGTATTCTGAAAGGGGATACAAAGTTTTCCGACAACAAAGAGAGAAGTTGTATTCCTGTTTTCAACATGAAATCCAATCCAAGTGATGAAAAAACTGAAATGATGAAATGAAAAATGGAACAAATGACATGGACTGCGCAACAAAAACCGGATTACATGTGCATTCATTTTTTCGAGAAAAGACTCTTTTTATACGGGATGAATCACTCATTCAATTTCACTGAACGGAATATCAACAATGCTGAGTTTTGTCACAGTATCGAGTATTAGCGAGCTCTGAGAATTCCAAATATCGTAAAAGCTAATTTTTGTTCTTGTTTTGCGTGAACCTGAAGTGCTATTGATCCAGCGTGCTCTGGCGATTTACCCACCGCTTCACAGCAGTCTAGATCGAGAAGATATACAGCACAGCTTTCACATTTGAGCAGATCTTGAGCTTCCTTCATTATTTTCGTGACTAGGCACTCCAAGTTATTTTGTTCCTCGAAGATACTGCGGGCCAAGTTCAATAATATCTATAAGAAAAAGACTGAGTTAAGTGAATCGCTGACTGGGAAATTGAAAATCATACCTGGTTCCTTTTATATTCTAGCACAGAAACTTGGAAAAGCTGAGCATTTTGGATCCCAATGCCGCAGAATGTGAGATATTGCTGGAAAAGTCTGACATCCTGAGCTGTGAATTCTTTAGAATCGTTGGTTTTGTTGATTATCTGTGCGACACCTATCACGTCGCCCTCGTAGTTACAAATTGGCATGCACAGTATCAGGTTCGTCCTGTATCCTGTTCTTAAGTCTATCTCGTTGTTGAATCTCGGATCCTAAAAGTTCATATTAACCTAATCATTCAATTATTCATTATTTGAATCAAGACGAGCTCATTAGAATTAGCTCAGTTACGAAAAAAAGTATATCTGTTATTATTAACCATTGTCGATCTGAATAAACACCTAGTAGACGGTTTCCAGCCTACTAGGTTTCTTTTCAGAACTACAATGTTATGAACAATCACCTTATGATTGAAGTTTTATCCACACTCATAAACCTTATTGAGTGTGATGAAATTACCAACGAATGCTATTGATATGCCCTTTGGTTGCCTCAACAGTGAAAATAATTCACTGAAGAACAATTCAAAATAGTTATTTATGTATTAAGGGAATTATGAGGGCCTTAATTACCGATGGCAAAGTTTGCGTCCCGAGGGCCTCTGGCCCGAGGGACAGCAATTGCCAGAGGTTATTAAGGCTCTATAATTCCCGTGGTACATAGATAATTTTATTTTTGACCGATTTTCATAACAATATGTCCATATTTAGAACGCAATAAATGTTTAAATTCAAATCCTTTCTGGTATATTTGAATTAGGTAGCGTTGATTGTAGCATTGTTGGTTGTTGCTAGGTTGTCGCTATGTTACATGTTTATAAGCAAACTTTCTTTATCTATCAATGTTTTTCCGTTAAAAACGTGTTTATTTTTTACCACAAATCGACGATCTTTTTCTGATATAATGGAGGATATTATAAAAAAAACGGAAAAAGCAAGACAATCATTACTTCCATCGAAAAGTGAAGCCCTATATCAAAAAGAATACAACTTATATCTGAAGTGGCTGACACAGAGAAATGTTATGTCAAAAGATGCCAAAGAAACTGTCTTTCTGGCATATTTTCAAGAACTGGTAAAGTATTTTCAGTATTTTCTGGTAAATTTGGTAATAATTGTATTTATTCGTTGCAGTCAGATGGTGACCATATATGAGAAAAGAGATATCACCAAGTTCAACGAACTAGAGGCTTTTTTGAAACGGAAAAGTAAGGGGTATAAGCCTTATCTCCTAAAGATGTCATCAAATTTCTAAAGGACGCCCCTAATGAAATTCATTTATTGCATAAGGTAATTTTTTTCTCATAGTTTTCTTTTTCGTTTGTTCATTTCGTTTTATTTGTTATAGGTTGTTCTAATTATGGGTTATTTTGGAGGATGCAGAACTCAGGAACTTCTAAATATGAATATAGCAGATATAGACCGGGATACTGTTATGGTAGTGAACGTACCGGAAAGTAAAACTGGTGTATCGAAGAAATTTACAGTTGTGGATGAAAAAGAGTTCTCTGCTTTGCCTTTATTGAGAATTTATATGTCCTTGCGTCCTGAAGGTACAAATCGATTTTTTTTGAGCTTCCGACAAAATAAATGTACAACTCAGCCAATTGGAAAGAATATGTTTGGCAAAATTCCCAGCAAAATCGCAATGTATTTAGGATTGCCAAACCCACTAACCTATACGGGACATTGCCTTCGTCGCACTTCTGCTACTGCCCTAGCCAATGCAGGAGCAACTATGACAAACTTAAAAAGACACGGAGGTTGGAGAAGTTCCACGGTGGCAGAAGGGTATCTGGAGGACAGTATTGAATTGAGAAATAAAACGGCGCGTATGCTGTCTACTTTGCCATCAGAAGAGGCAGGCACCTCGACTGTAGTGAACAGCAACAGCACCACCCATAAAAAAGGAGAAATTGTTTCCAGTGGCGGAAGTAATTTTCAGGGAACATTTGAAAATTGTACATTTATTATTTGTAATGACGTGAATAAGGAAAATATGTCTTAGTTTTCATTACATATAAACGTTTATAAGCATTTCTTGTATCATTTTCACCTGTAAAAGGTAAGAGGGAGTTTTTGAACCTTAATATCCCAAGGGAGTTATGACCCTCATTATAGATATCGTAACTATGACGATATAAGCTTATAATGTCACTGTCAGAGATAAATGTAGCACTGTATTATACGGATACGAATTCCATTCTATCGCCATTTAAAATAGATACACACCTTATACGCATCCTTGATATTGATTAACTTCTTGGTTTGAGCCACCCTTCCCGCTATCCCCACACCGAACGGAATTCTGAGGTCTTCAGATCTGGACAACTTCATGGCTTGATCGAAGGACGTGTCGCATCTGACATCGAACAATTTCGCCACCAAGTGGTTGTCTTCGGCCGTCTTTCTGGCCAAAAAGAGGGAGCCTCTGTCCGCGTGTGTCAAGATACTCACGTTCTTGAGGATTTTGTAGCAGAGCACGTCGATGTCTAGTTCGTTCGCTACGTCACGAATGAGTTCCATGAAGAGTTCAGATTCCTGGAGAGAGACTGGGGTATCGACACCAAAAAGGCGAATGCAGCTAAAGTCCAGGCGTTTTCGGAAGGCGATGTAAGCAAAGCGGGAAGCCCACACACCAATGACTTTACCTTCCGAAAACTCCTGTATTATATAGTGAAAACAGCTGTGTTCACCTCCAAGGCCTCATAATCGCGATTGGGACGGATGTTTTGTAGTTCATTGTTGCTGTGATGAGAAGCAGCCAGCCATAAGCGGAATATGTCAGAGGAGATGTTCGAATTTTCCACAGGCTTCGTTTGTTGTGGTGTCAGAGCATGATGGACTCTGTTCTTGAGGTCTTGGGAGGCGTAGTCTCTTATCCACCTATGAAATAAATGGAAAATGTGCTATTTTTGGACAGAAGCATTATTCTGGAAATGATATGCAACCTGTACACCCTAATTTTATGCAGATCATCATACCCTCAATATAGGTAAAAAATATACTGTCCGCCAACTTAGTTGCAAAGCAACCCTTGAAGTCTCATTGAGACTTATATGAGTAAGAAATACGGGGACCTTAGCTTTTTAAGTTTCATCCGAAGCACTACTCGGCTGGTTATCGTTGAGAGTCCGAAGGATTGAAATCTAGGTATCAAGAATGTTCGGTTGGTCACCTACCTCCTCCCACTAAACGATGCTACAGAAATAAATAAATATTTCCAATAGCAGCTGCGGGATTTGAATCTCTCTAGACTATAAACCAGCGATTCATCTAACTCGACCACCAGCCCAGTTTATGTTTAAATTCGATTCCACTTATTGGATCACAAGAATAGCATTGGAATACACAATGTCAACATTGGAGTTTCCTAAGCTTTTTGTTTGAGAAGCGGAAACTTTCAATTGTGGGAAGCTACGCTTATTCTCTCACTAAGGAACATCAATCCAGGTTTAATATAACTGTAAATCTTGATTTCGAAATTGCATCTTTTCTCTTCAAGTTTGAGTGCAATAAATTCTGACAAATATCGATATGTGTAATCGCTTCTGCAAGAGAAACGCCATATGACGTTGTACAGTGCCATTCGACCTTTCCTGCTTTCCAAAAATTTTAGAGCTACTTCTATTTTATCAGGAGAAAATTTGAAATCTGTTTTTGCCATGTGTTCAGCCATTTCATAAGTTCTTGTTATGTCAATATAATGAATTTCTTGTTTTGACAGATGTCTCAAATTGAATTTGTGAAAGTGAAAAAAGTGAAAAATCTCGATTTTTCACACTCTTTATCACTGTAATCATTCTCCCTATAGACCTCAAGTATGACACATTGACGAAATCAGCTCTTCAGTGAGGATTCGAGAATGTAACAAAATACAGGGTGTTTCATTTGAAATCACAAGGTTTATGCTACTTTTCGATAAAAGCGGCAACGCCGCAATGCTGAAAGTATTTTAGATCGATAGAACAAAACTGATTACCCAAGAAACCAAATTTCCAGAACAATCCTAGTAATCCTACGTCCTGTTCTCCAGATACGTCTAACCTACCATCGACCGTGAGTGACCCTGTATATAGAAATATATTGAGCCATTTTTGACAACTCTTTATTGAATATTATGTTGACAATCGGTCCGATTCTTTGAAAAGTGGTTAACACAGTGGATACATTTGTAACGTTGTTAACAACTATTCCACTATTCATATGTGGTATTCTTCAAATACGAAATTTATCAAGGTTGCTAATTTGTTACATTTCCACTCAGTGGTAAATAAATGCAGAAAAGTTAGTAACTCCTCTTCTTTTTTATTATAGTTTGCTGTTTTTCTGCAATTTCAACGTCAATCTAACCTCATTTTTTTTCTGTGTCCGGGACTGCCAAGTTTTTCGTGAATAATTGCAGGAATAATAATTATATGTTTTGTCAATGAACCTAGTGAGGTAAGTATAAATATATCCTGGAATGCATATTATTACACAGGATCATTGCTCATTGATTCAGCTAGGTATCTAATTTTTCAGTAGCAACACATTCTACCATGTTGAACATCATTGGTTCTATCAGAGACATCATTAACATTAATATTCTTGGTTTGTATAATTTCATTAAGACTCTATATATAATTGGATGCTATCTGTTTCTTGAGCATATATATGTAGATATTTTTATGATATTTTTTTCAGTATACTTATTTCCTGAGCGACTCAAATCCAGACAACTGTAAGAAATTTCCTTCATAACTGCCTCTTCAAATATATATCACCTTGAGAGAAAAATAGTCTATCCAATTAAAAATATCAAACATAGTTTGATATTTTTAATTGGATAGACTATTTTTCTCTCAAAATTTTTTTCCAATTTATGGCTAATCCATTTTTTCATATATCACCTTTATAATGAATTATTATTTCATTTCCACCAGTTAGATCTGGTGGATAAATTAGTCACTTTATCAGTGGTAAACCAACGACAAGTTGTTAAATTTTTTTCCATTTTGACGTTAGAGAATTGAAAATTCGGAAAGTGATTCAAATAACAACTGACCTTCCTATTTGCCACCCAAATGACAGTTGTTGAGATAACCACTTCCTTAGAGAATCAGACCGATTGACTGCTTGTTGCCTGAATGTGAATACAGTATGATATTATGTTACAAATGCAAAAATTTTGAAGAGAAAATAGTCTATCTAATTGAAATATGGACTACAGGCAGATATAATCAAATGTTCTGCGTGGTATTTACCAGGAATGTAGTTGTTTTCTGCTCGTAGTCTACCAGACATTCATTCCAAAATTGGATAGACTATTTTCTCTGTCAAAATTCAAATTATTATTATAACAGCTCTTATTTTTATCAATCGAAGTATTTTGGAACCCCGTTGGTCGGGCTATAAACTTTTTGTCTGGAAAATCAAAATACCACTTTAGTTCCTAGATATATAATATGCTATTTTATCTCGAATTCCATTCACAATAAATGTTTTCTTCCTTTTATTATGTTGAATTACATATTGGGCTGTGTTATGGAGCTATGAAGAAGTGTATTACTTAATTTCTAATAAAAAATTCCCGGCATTTTACTACCTTCTCCTTTTTACCACCGCTAATAACCTCATTGGTTGATGTGGATAACAAAAAAAAAAAAAAAAAAAAAGGTATATATTTTTTTATATATCTGCATCACACCCACCTTTCGACCGCCTCCCCATTGGCCTCCATCATCCTCCCGATGTCCCCCAGCGGCTCTCCGTAGGCCCCTGGAGCCAGCGGCGAAGACATGGCCGCGGGGCATCGCTCGCTAAGAAGCGTCGCGCGATCTCGCCGTACCGACGCTCTCCGTCGGCATCGTCCTGCGACTGGTTCGTCCTGCGACTCCTGCGCGTCCTGCCGCCATCGTATCGATTCCTGCGAGGTGCGCGCGCCGCTGGCACGGCGGCAGGCCGGCTGGGCAGGAGGGCAGGATAGGTGCACTTTGCCAAAGTTTCACATTATATTGGAATAATATTGGAATATATTGGAATAATATTGGATTCTGTAAACTTTGACTTTGCGATTGGGTTTGGGCGGTTGTTTTCTCCTGTTTTTTTTTGTGTGGAAGTGATTTGATTGTTCTCAAAAGCTGAGTTTTATTGACATAGCATGATGAATATAAAGGATATGTATAAATAATAGAATCTCAAGTAGATAAAATTGTACAGGATGGGGAAATTTCGATGTTTGTATAGGGTAGATTGTAGATTGTAGATTGTAGGGGGGTCGTTAAGGCTGTGCAGCCTCTCAAGCACCTCGACCTTTCAAATCTCTTGTGCATAACCCTTAATCTATTCGAGGTCCGGGATTTCGAGACCTCGTGCAAAGTTTATCAATTTCCTGGGATCTATAGGTTCCTGACATCGGAGGGCTCTAAGAAGGCCCCTTCCAGGAACTTGAGCCTCTTGCAGAAGAGTGCTGGGCATTCGCAAAGCAAATGTTCTGCAGTTTCAGCGAAGTTCTCGCAGTAACGGCAACTATCACTCCCTGTTTTGGTGATACCTCAGAGGGCAGTGTCCAGTGAGGAGTCCCCTTACCAGTTTCAAGTCTTTTTTGTCCAACTCGAGATGCTGTTTAGCTTTCCTTGGCGAAAGGCTCACTAGCCTTTTCGCTTGTCTTTGTCCTGGCACTTTATTCCAGTAAGATTTCATTTCCTCCGCTTCTCAACGTCCAACAACTTCTTTCAAGTGGGACTTGAAGGGTCCACAGAAGGGTTCTAGGCCGAGAAATTGTGTATTTGCTCCTTCTCTGGCAAGGCAGTCTGCTCTCTCGGTAACTCGGTAACTATAGAGAAAATTTAGCACGCTTCCTCGATCTCTTTTTTCGAGGCTACAAATTCACTCGCGATAACAAAAATTCACTATCGTCTTTTCTTTTCAAAATATGAACGAACGATATATATTTTGCAATAAATTATTATTATTATTGTTATTATCATTACATCCCTGAGAAACTTTTTCCTGTATAATGCAGTGACATCGAGAAAATAAAAAAAAATGCAATTTGGAGTTATGGCCTACGTTTGTGTCAAATGGGAATCATAGTTGGCTATAGCTTGGTTGGAACAGATTTTTTGTTTTCTTCCTAACCATATACAAAATGTTGGGTAGCCGATGATATGTAACCAACATATACCTATTATACATGGTGAGTAAGGAAAAACTATATGTTTCAACCAAACCATTCATAGCTATTTAGTAAAAATAGTTCTAGTCTCGATGAGTCCCTAATTCTCATCAAAGTGAATCTAGAGATTTCTCATTGAAAGAAACGAATTATCCTTATAATCCGAAGAGAGGCAAAAACTGCAAAAACTGAGTAGGTACCAAATTATATAAATATTTCTATCCATACACATGGATTTTTATTTCAAATTTCGATACGTCAGCTTTTTTTAATAACAATGCCATAGGGCAAACATCAAAGATGATATGGCGATATGACAGATTGGTGTAGAAATAGTTACTTCTAGAATTTTGGTATTAATCTCTGAATCTTTCCCAGCTGATATTTCCTTCAATATACCTCGTTCTATAAGGAAACGTGAAGAGAGATAGCACCTGAGATTTTTCCAATAAAAGGCCTTACAAACCATCAGGATTATAAATACATCATCATTTTCCTTCTACAATGTCTAAAAAAAGCCTGTTGATGAAGGACGATCGCAAAAGGGAACTTCCACATTTTCCATTATTTAATACGACGAGCTAATCTGTTTCCTACTAAGTCATTGCTCATCCGAATTCGATTAGCAATCATAACTATAAAATATGCCATTAGACTAATATGGCTCTTCCATTAGAAATGAAAACAATTGCATCATCAACGAGCGTGTGTTGGGAATTTTAATGATGCATTAGAAACATTTAGCTTTTTATGACCCAGATTCAATTCATATTTGATGGTGTTTATGTCAACCAATATCATAATACATTCAGGAAATAATTCTTGAGAACAACATCATGCAAGCGCGAGACAGGAATATATCGAAATGTGAACATGTGAACAATAATACTCCATGACATCCAAGCTGACTATGAACATGTTAATTGTTCACTATATATCACAGAGTTGACATAGTAATTTTCAGTAAGGCTATAGCAAACCTTATACCATGACAATCTTGACAGTTGATACGATCTACATTGAACAATTACAGTTTCTGAAGAAGTACAAGTTGCAGGTAAAATGTTACTTCCAACACTAACCGGCTTGAGAATATTATTGACAAGAAGCTCTAGTATTCTGATAAATATTGATGCTGGTTCAATTCCTACTGCTGGAAGATCTGACATGTGTACAGGTAATAAGTTCTAGTACGAAAGATTAAGAGAAGAAAACACATATAATTCTTACTCCGAAGTTAATGAAATGGCCATCAAATGTCTTAAGTTCATTTCCTATTCAATGGCGCATATTCCTTCGACATGACCTTTACATCGCAATGGAATGGCTCTCTATAGAATGAATTCCCATCAGGATTTGTGGGCCACTACGAAATGTGATAAAAACCATTAGCGTAGCAACCGACAATTTGTACCAAATCATATCGACAAGTAAACAAAATCCTCTCCGCATAATGTTGCGTATACATAATCCATCAATATAGCCGATGAAACAGAAATAGACCCCAGTTTCAGTACAACAGGGGCAGTTGGAGAGTTAAAAATAACTCTCAAAGCTCAGCCACTGCATTATTTTATCTACACAGGTCAATAAACGTAATAGCGCAAACACGACTCTCATACAAACAGTTGATATGACTGCAATATCTGTTGTCCCTTTCGTGTATTTTATCAGTTATGTGGTGACAACTTGTGCATTTGCATCAGACAGCAGCAAAATGAATCCCATTTTGATCGTGCATGGAGGAGCAGGGAACATACCAGATTCCAGGGTACCAGATAAGATCAGGGGGGTGAAGAGGGCTGTGGAACTTGGTTATGGAGTACTGAGAAACGGAGGTACCGCCTTAGATGCAGTGGAAGCTGCTGTCAGATACATGGAGGATGATGAAGCCTTCAATGCTGGTGAGTCTAAAACAGTATATTCAACTCTAAAGGTAACTCAATAACACTTTACATGGGTTTCTGATCATTTTCAAATCTCCTGAATTGATCTATATTCTATACCATTCGTACAAACTACCTGAATGTAACATTAGCAGCAGTTCGATTCTTGTAGGATATGGATCGGTTTTGAATTTGGATGGAGAAGTTGAAATGGATGCCAGCATAATGGTGGGATCAAATTTGAGAGCTGGGGCTATCACAGTTGTTAAGAACATCAAGCATCCCATAAGGTACTATTCAGACGAATTATTGAAACAATCAGTACTAGTTTTACTTTCCAGTCTTGCCAGGATGGTCATGGAGAAAACACCACACCTCCTATTGGCAGGAGCCGGAGCCAATAAGTTCGCTGAAGAACAAGGGGTGCCAGCTCTTACTCCTGGTAGTCTGGTTAGTCCAAGTGCCCTGAAAGCTCTGCAAAATTTCAAGAAGAAAGGGGGTGATCTGACGGAAATAGGACACAAAGTAAGCAACCAAGAATTGGATTGCCCATATAAAAACCTCTCACGAATATTTGTACAGGGTTGCATTTGCATCCAATCATTTCTAGAATCCGGGTGATGTTGGTACGGTTGGGGCTGTAGCCCTGGACTCTCATGGCAACCTAGCAGCTGCCACCTCTACAGGGGGTATCAATGGCAAGATGGTGGGTAGGAGCAGCGACACTAGCATGATTGGTAGTGGAACCTACGCTGACGATGATTTCGGGGCAGTTTCTACGACTGGCCATGGGGAAACCATTGCCAAATTCTGCTTGGCACATGCGATAGTTAGGGAAATTGAATATGGAAAGACGGCGCAAGCTGCTACCGAAGAAAGTCTCAAGAGGATGACTGCAAGACTGAATAATACAGCAGGTTCGTGGATAATACATGTTATATGTGTGTTCGAGCTGTTTATTCAAGCTATATTTCGATCTTTGATTAACTATCTCAATATTTCATCCAGCTATATAAAGCTCTTTTAGGAGGTCACCGAGTATACCTAAATTGAAAACTCAGCACACAGAATAATAAATCGAGAGAACATAGATTGATACCACACAATTTCATGGCTTGTTAGCAGGTAGATTTCAATCTGAGATACCTCAACAATTGAATTGAAATATGTTAGAGTTATTATCAGATTCATGAATAGTTTCAAGCGTATTTGATCTGAAATAAATTCATATTCATATTACACTGCATATATCTCTCCTCGTATTCTATGAATCAGTTATCAGATTATTATTTCGTTTTCAGCTTTATTTGAGTGTGCATTTCAACTGGGTAACTATTAACAATTAAATGTAAACAAATTCTCCAGACATTCTGATTCACACGATTATAACACAAGATCGGCTGATTTACTGACTATTCCACGACATAGATTAGCTATAACATTCTTGATAACTCTGTCAAAATGTTGGAATTCAAAAAAATAAAAAAATTTCTGCTCAGCCATTGTTTTTATGACATTGATAGCTATATCGCCTCTGCCAGTTCATTGCGCATTTGATTTTTATCCCCTTTTACCTTCATTAATTTTTCATCCCGATTCTCTGTATCTTCCTCTGCAGATATCCAGATGTGTAATAATTGTTTTTATTTGTTGTTTTCTTTCGAATTTTCAAAATTTTTAATATTTGTAATTTTGGATATTGATTTTTAGCTGAAATTTATATATTATTTGTAGTGATAAAATATTTTTTTCGGCAACCGTCCGGAAAGTACGTACTTTCCAGACGATTTTTTTTTGAGAAAGTGGCATCACATCGTTGTTGTCATTGTAAATATGAAAATCTTGGTAGTATGGTTTTGATAAATGCAGTTGATCATTACCATAGCAGCAAAATAACGACTGGCAGCTATCTGACATAAAATTAGCTAACATTCAAAATTTATCAGATGAAAACAATCAATGTGAAACGGAAACTTCACCTTCTTATTCTGACTTCAACAAAAGGCACTCAAATATACCAAGCATTTCAAACAAATTGAATCCATTCAATATTAACAATTGTTCTAATTTTAATATAAATATTAATATAAATAAGAATTGAAATGTTCGAAATTTTGTTCTAATAAAGAAATGTGTTTCTTTGATTTGTTATTCTACACGGTTGCCGAAAAAATTGTGTACGCAACACGCCCGAAAACAGTTTTTTTGGACTCGCAGACTTCCAGGACTCGCTACGCTCGTCCTAGAATTTTGTCCACTCATCCAAAAAAACAGTATTTTCCGGACTTGTTACGTAAATTACTAATCATTAATATCATTTTATATTCTTGACTTTGAAGTCATATTGCCTATGCGACTTGCCATAAATGTTATGTACATAACATGGTCAAATAAATACTATACTATACTAACTGTATAGGTACTCCTGACATAATATAAATGTAAAATCAGTTCTGCTCTACTTGTTTGAAAAATCAATAATACATCGTCAAAAGAGTTAATTTGTGAAAATTGATCGACATGAATTATTAGTGTCAAATATGCAGTTTGGAACTTTTTCCTCTTCTCAATTGTAGCTTGTATTATACTATCAGCATATAACCATTGTCGATCTAAATGAACACCTAGTAGACGGTTTCCAGCCTACTAGGTTTCCATTCAGACCGACAATGGTATAACAAAAGTAAGGGAACAGTCGATACCGCATATCCGAATTTGACGAAATTCTACGTACTCTAGTATGAATTTATGCCAGATCCAATGAAAATCTGCATAAAACTAAGAATATTTTTGTTGACAGTATTTATTTTCCGAAATGGATATCATAATAAGATATGGAGTGTTTGATTACATAAAATAACTCTCCTTTGAAATCAGAAAAACGTTAAACTTGGCAGCAGTGCGCAACTCGAGAATGAAATCCCCCTTTTTTTTCAGGTGCTATTACTTTATCTAAGGATGGTCAGCCTGGAATATACTTCACCAGCAACAGAATGGCGTGGGCTTATCAGAAAGGAAACACCCTCAATTATGGAATAGAACCAAACGAAAATAAAACAGAGTCTGTTCAATTATCAGTTTTTTATTACGAAATATCCACATTCACACAAATTTCATGTCCATTCAGTCGTGCACACCCTCAGCAATTGAAGCTGAGACTCCTCAGGATCCACACCCTGTACATTTGAGACCATTGCAATTTCCACCTATAGTCCTACATCAACCACCTTCGAGGGTATACGAGATTCCACCCTCTCACGACGTTATTGCACTTCAACACCAGCTGCCATTCTCGAGGGCACTATCCACACTCCTCCTGTAGTTCCACTTCACCTGCTGCTCCCTGTGCCCATTGACGTTCCCATTTTGCTCGGCAGCGGGCATTTGCCCCTTGTGGTTCCTCTTCCTCTCACTCCGCCTCTGACTCTCGGGATCCGTCTGCACAATGTGAGTTTTGTGGAGGGACAGTCTCAGAGGCTTCTTGGGGGGCAACGGCCTCTGCTTCACGTCGTAGCCATTGGGGTAGTAGGGCAGCTTCTTGGGGTCACTGCCCGGCTCCGAAGCGTAGTCCACTCTGCAGCTGGTGGAGGTGGAGTTGCAGTCGCTGTCAAAGTCCAAAGACTTGACGCTTCGAGAGTCCGCCGGTCTCCTGTACACCCTGTTGGTGTCGAGCTCTTCGACGCTCTTGGAGTCGTACTTGGGCCCGATGTGGACCTCCGACCGGAAGTCCAGGACTGAGGTGGACTTCCTAGCGTTGTAGTGCCGCAGGATGTCTGCGTTGTACTGCTCGGAAGCGGTGATGCACTTCTGGCGATGCTTCTCGTACAAGCTGGCGTCCTTTGGCCTGGTCAGGTCGTTCACTATCTTGGTGGCCTTCTTGTAGCTCTGGTCCATGACGTCGCTGGCGTACTCCTTGTCGGAGGAGGTCCTCAGGTTGTCGTGGTTCCTCCGGTTGAGCCTCTTGACTTGCTCCACCGTCGAGTTGGTTTCCGAGCTGTAGTCTTTCTCCCTGTTGTGGTGGTGGTGGTGGTGGTGCCCGTTTTTCCTGTGGGACACCTCCTGATGCAGCGAGCCGTTGCTGACTGGGGATTGGACGCCACTCCTCGATGACCTGTGCTTGTGTTTGCTGTGGCTTTTCTGGCAGTGGTGTTCGGGAGCCGGTATGTGCGTGTTGGAGACGTTGGAAAGGCTGCTCTTGGATCTCATCGCGGCTACCAAGCTGCCCTTCTGGAAGGCCTGGGCTTCGGAGTTGGTGCTGGTGGAGTTGGCGGGGGATTGGGTCCTTATGTTTATGTGGGTGACGTTCTGGGTGGACTTGGAAATCACCGGAGCAGTGGGGAGGAGTCTGCAGTCCTGATCTGGTGGTCTTCTGCTCATCAG
This sequence comes from Chrysomela aeneicollis, assembly GCA_029955515.1. Lineage (NCBI taxonomy): Eukaryota > Metazoa > Arthropoda > Insecta > Coleoptera > Chrysomelidae > Chrysomela > Chrysomela aeneicollis. The sequence goes on from JARUHQ010000022.1 coordinate 12,242,849, forward strand.
ATCGGATACCTGAAAAGATCACAGATCACCACAACTCTTCCAGAATTAATCGAAGCGCTTGTCTTGGATTGTAACTAATTGAGTTTTTTTACTGATTCTGCATTTGCAATGGTTCATAGCCCTCTAATGTTCCACCAATCAATATATTAACCTTAGAGAAATTCACTAATTGCTGATATAGCCAACTGGTTTCTCTTCAGAATATGTGAATAAGGTCTAGGTTTGAAGCGAATACCTATTCAAATAGATGTAAATTAACGAGTTTATTATCGATCGAATTACGCTGTTGAAATGTATGTAGTATGTTAATTTATGAATCATCCTTCAAGGTTTGATTACTCCGGTAAGCATGAGTTCATTCAAAAACACTAACCTGTTCTTCCAGATAACTTATCCTATGCGTTAAACGAATATTGTCTGACCTCAGCACGTCCTTGGCTTTTTGTGCTTCGTCTGCTTTTTCTCTGACAGACTCGAGCTCCGTTCGTAGAGCCTGTGTTTCTCTGGAGGTGGTATTAGTAAAGATCAAGGAATCTTTTTGGGATATCTTCCGGAGCAGGACTATCTGAGCAGGATCAGGAGCAGCAGCCAATAACCTGGTCAAGTCTTCTCGGTTTCGGTTGAGAACGATTTTTCCATTCACCTCGATCAGTCTGTTGACGAAACAAATGGTGGAGACCACTTGAGGAGGTGCTCAGCTAATCAAGAATGCGTTTGTTCTCATCATAATAATTAAAATACACTGTATTGTCTGCTAGTTTATAATCAATCTACCGGGTTGAGAGGAACAATAGTACCTATTCATTTTAGTTTTGTTCTGTAGATTGCTTTCCCAAGTAATTCAACGTGTAAAGCCAGTAATGACAGATAATGCTGTAAACGTGTAGGAAAATGTTATTGTTGTAAAATCCTTGCCAACACCGATAGATGATAATTATATCTGCCTCTCGATGATATTCGTGGGATACAACAGTTAGGAAAGGAGTTACTAATTCTGCCCACCCAATACTAGTATGTAATCAATTGGTTTAAACCAGTGGTCCCAGATGTTAACCTTGGGGTACGCCATGCTGATATCGCAGGAGACGGGATATTATTTCCACGTGTTAGAACCCCTGTCGAATTCAAAACATTATCAGGGAAAATGTTGGTTCCCTTATAGCACTACAGGTGCCTATTATACCGGAGACATGCACCGTTGGAAGGTTACAATGGCTAGTGGCTACCATTATCTCCATTCTCATAATGGTTTTCCGGTGGTTTCTGTTGTACTTGTACCTTCGCTTGCTTTTGAATTGTCATGTCATTGTGAAGGACAAGCTGTGATGAAAACATTCGATGTTTACATAATCATTTGATTTCAAAAAAGCGGAAGTATCAGAATGGAATGATTCGCTTATCCTTGATCTTTATCAACTATTACAACCATTGGATGGAGTGAGAATAAAGTTTTCAAGTCTTTCCGACTATATGAATAAGAGTTGGGATATTCGTCTACCCTGAAAAAAAAATTACCTATATCTAGATTGTCTATGAAGTAGTTTTTTTCGATAGACCTAACATGATCTTTCCATTGTTGATGTAATACTAATAAGGGATTTTGAGGTCTTCACAGGACCATTCCTTCATGACATCAAGATGTAGGCTTGATAAATCAAATATCGTTTCAAATTCGTTATATTCTTTCGAAGGAACTTTTTTTTTCAGCAAGCTAAATCGCCAATAGGCCAATAGGCATTTATTTAATTTCGATGCAACCTTATTTCATTAATTTTGTTTTCAATGCATTGCTATTGTAAACAAATACATGCATCTGGTATCATATTCCTCCTTGATTGAAGATAACCTATAATTACATATTCCTGATTAGTACGTTGCGAATCAATAACTTATTGAAGCATACATATAATTATAGGAATAAGTACGTAGTGTATATATATAGTTCCAGCAAAAAGTTGTTGCAAGCAATACATTAATTAACAACGTAGTGTTGCGATATAAGTCTCGGGTACATCTTGAGAATATTATCCATAGTAATATCGCAAATTCTATAATCCGGTTTAATTAGATCTCATCGTAAATTATTAGCTAATAATGCTACACCCAACTCTTTTTTTTTGTAATTCGAACCGAATATTTCATGAAGGAACGTGAGATAATCCAACGAGAAATATCGCGTAACACTTTTTGTGATGCCTTTGGGTGATTTAGCAATTATTCATTCGATACTCTTGAGACGGTTGGGATTTCTACGTTTACATTGCGATTCCCTATTCACTATATATTTTGTACTATAGTATGATTTTTACGAAAAAAATACAAATATGAAATCTCCAATACTACCCTGATGGATTGATAATTTTCAGGCAGAAAAACTAACAAATTTCTACTCACCTATCACCTTTACGTAAGTTAGTATCTTCTAGAGCCCAATCAATGTAGAGCCCGGCTACAGAATCTTTTTGTCCGGCACCAAATTTTGGGCTTTTAGGATCATGTTCGATTTCGACTGCTTGCAATATCACATATTCGCTTGCATCCACACAACTGAAATGAAAAAATTCACGGAGTACCGCAAAGGTCCGCATTGGGGCCCGTCTTAGATCAATATATACCTGTACAACGTATGAGAATCAGCTGAGGCTTTGTTCGATTCTTCAATGCACATTTGAAGAGCTCTAGTTTCTTCTAACAGTGTTAGAAGATTGAGCTCTTCCCTTCCCAATTGATATTCCAATTCTGCTTGTTGTATTCGCACGTCAATATTGCTGAAAAAAAAAATACAATCAAGTGCTGCTTCAATGTAATGTTGTTGGGATGAACATACTCTGTTATGTCTAATCGTTCCAGCGCCATCTTCAGATTCTTGATCGCCAGTCTTTTGTTATCAACATCAGTTTTGAGCCTGTTGAGCCTATCTTCAGCCTGTTTTTTTTCAACCTCACTGAGCTCTTTGATGTTGTTGTTATTATTTCCACGCATGGCGGTCAATCTGAGACCGGGCAATGTTAGCTGGCCCCTCAAGCTTTGTATGATATTTTCTTTGTCTTTGAGGGCGTTCCTGAGGTTGTCCAGCTCCTTTACGACCAATTCCTTGGGTATGGAACGTATGGAGGAGGCTATACCGACGCCTGCTATGCTGCCGTTTTTCTTTCGTCTAGGCGTGCTAGATAAGGATACCTCGATACTAGCCATCTGAAAAAAAAAATATGAATAATGTCTGTGTGAACCCAGTTGAAATACGAGAAATCCTTTTCCAGATCGAGGAGACTGAAAGATGATCCACCCACGATGGTTTTATAATAGAAGAATACCATTTCGAAGTGGGTACGGCAGAGGTACAATATACCTGATGGGATCATAAATCTCACTCACAAACGATTATATTTTTCACGGAGGTCGCTTTATCTGTCTTAGGATCTCAACGAATTGAGTAGAATTTATTGTACAGCATATAATCATGTAAGGGTTCTATCATTCGTTGAGTAGTAGTTATTTTATCTGCGATTTTGCTGGTATTGATGATGATAATGAAATTAATTCCACTATGTGAGTGGTAGAGGAGATGGTGCCTATTCAAGATGGCAGACCTTTGGGAAATTATATATAGTTGATATATTGAGCCAGGCCAGAGACACTTTTATATAAATTAGTTGGACCTTTAATTAAATAGACGCTGCGCCGTTAGAAAAACGTTGACACATTTCTACAGCCCTGTCATAGATATCAATCAACATCACCTGAGTGACCTGAATGAGAGAATATTCATTAACTTCAACACGTGTGGGAATGAGCCAAAGCCGGTTTACTTTTAATAAATTCACCCTACATACCTACCAGAATGCAAATGAGACCAGCCAGCACCCCTCTTGTTAGTGATATTCTACTGCTGTATGTTCTTTCATTGACTATACTGACTATATAATATCAAAATATTATTCATTTATCGACTGCTTCGAATTTTATGAGGTCGGTAACTCATATTCATATCCTCATAATCCTGGGTGAAATGTTATTGAGAAAGTGTAGATTTTATAGCGTGTCTAGAACTCAGAATTTAGTGCCGATGAAATGTGAGATTCATAAATTCAACTATAAAACTGTATGCGTTCTCATGCAATATACTGTGCGTTTCCTACTTAACTGAACCCATCATAGCCTTCTCTGTCTCCAAGTTGTGAGATAATTGGCAACGCTGCTTTCACAAATATAGTAATATTGGGTATATGAGCTTTACAAACATTATTGACAAATATGTTATCACATTCAATACCGCAAAATTACCTCAAAATGTCTTACTCACCTTCGCTTCTAGTGTTTCTAGTTGAGCCATTCTCGGTTGTATTATTGTTGGTTGCAACGTGGTCTGAAAGAGAAAATAAAACCGTCTGAGTAATTTCATTTTTGTAATGGCAAAAGTCGAAATCTAAGATAGTCGTTCTGCTTATTTTCTGAAGAAATCTAGAAACCGATAAAGCTTGAGGTTATATCACCTTGAATTCATTCCAGGATCATGGATAAGCTTATGACATCATATACAGATAATGAAAGATGCATAAAACCAAACAAGTTGGAAAAAACAATATATCTATATTAATCATTAATCCATCCCTGCAGCAAAAATCAATTCATTTACTCCAACCATTCGTTCACTGTTCATGACAATGTGAGTCGATGATTATGATTGAAAATTCAAATCCAGTTATCCAAATGTATTCCGTTTATCCAGAAATAATCCCTTGGGATGTTATGAAAGCTTAATTTCCCTTGATGTTATACCCTGCTATGATCGATATTGGTATATAATCCTCTCATCAGGTACGTCGTTATATTCCTTCCACATTAATTAGGTAATATCGAAAGCAAAGAATCGAAAATAATTCAAAAGAAAATTGGTTGCCTTCAGTGGGTTATTGGTTTTGGGTTTAGTATTGTGACAAATTTCAGGAGTCGATGATTCTGAAATCATAGATCATGGATCTTTCTGAATTTCTTGAAATTCCAGAAAAAAAATCACGTGTGTGTGTGTTCCACTGAAAAAAAAAATGAATACACATCAAACAAAATCCAAAAAAAGAATAATCTATAACTAGAAGAGACTTCCCAGATGACCCCTACAGGAGAATACATGCTGTGATAACATGTGAAAACCTCTCGTATTGTTTTTTATAGGATATACTCTTCAAGTTCTCAGCATATTTTATACCTTCCGCATATCATCTTACTTCTGCTAATATTCCGCATTCAAACACGGAGCTCTTTGTTTTCACCTCTCGCCTTTGAAGTACCTACCTGTACTCCATTTCTTGTGTGAATCGCATGTAATTAGTGTACCTGGCATGAACTTTTATTCTGTAGAACACGTAGAACAAAGGATTTCCTGATTGGAATCAGTTAAACATTTGGAATTCCACCGATGATGATTGATGATTGATTAAAATATGAGCTGTCGTGGATAGATTTTCATTGATTTCAGGTTAAAGATTTCATTGAGTATCTCGAAACATTCAATCATTTATTGGAATAATAATAAACTTATCATGTATGTTTTCATATAAGGGATTCAGAAAACAGGCGTATAGATAAATATAATAATAAATTCACAAGTCATATTGTTTCAACAAATCTTGATGTAGTTTCTACAGTTCTCATCATTAGTTTAGCATTCAATTGTAGGATATTTACGATGAAAGTGCGTGGACAAGAAAAACTATTCAGTAGACAACTTAGATACTGATGTTCCTCTAGACATAATTATGTTCAGTATTAAGTTGAACACTGTTGATTATATCATACTGTGTAAATGGGTACCTACCGATAACAAGCGCAGTGAGAAAACAGTTTTACAGTCAATAATTATTATTATTATCATATCGAATCAACAGCAACAGCACATTTCATTTTGATTCCATATTGTTATTTGGTATTCATTGTTCAGATTGAATAATAGAATAACAGCCATTGTTATGTGAGTGAATCAATTTGATTGATTCGAATGAGCTTGTGTCAATAAGAGAAAATAACAATGTAATAATTGAATATTCCAATACCAACTATAAAATTCTGCGAATGTTTTCACTGTTGATAAATACACATTATTTTCATGTATTCAACTAATAGCTAGTATGTATGTTATATAACTTAGATATTTAGATTTTTGACTGCAGACTACTTATGTGAATTAGATTTGATTTTACATAATGATGGTTCACAATATTCAATCCTCAACTGTATTGCTCTGTTTCTGCCCAATCATCCTTAATTACATCTATAGTTGGCTGATTATGGAACAAATCAAGTAGCCTGGTTGCTCAGGTGGTCTATCGAATCATTATTGACCGCTATAGGAAGCCATATTTTCGTCATATGCTTCATCTGCTTTGATTCCACTATTGCTTTGATGGTATTTGTAGCGTCTCCAGATCCCAGTAACTTCTACCAGACAGACTGAAATTAACGCATAGGCATTTCATCAGACCTTGACGTATTAAATCATAATGAATTCTAATGTATTCAAATTCAATATGCATTAACATATCAGGTCATAGCTTTGCGGATAGGCGCCTATAGACATGGGATCGGGTTCATTTGGTTCTTGTTTTTATTTATGTCGTTCACGGGTTCTCGAAGAAGTATTTTTACTTCACCAAGACTAATAGGTGTCATTTGAAGTGGCTTTTATCATGTGATTAGCTGATATAGCTGAATCATTGTTAGCTAGTTCGAATTGACACGCGTTCAAAGATATAATCTCGTCTGGACGCTTTCTGTGATTTGAAAGAGGTCACAGCCCAAGTGTTCTGAAAATTCTGCGCATTGTCTATAAACTTCATAAATATGTTGATATAAGGAATGAGTAAATATTTAAGGGAGAAAATGTTGAAAACAGAAGTTTGTGAAAAGCAGTTAGCACGCCTATAGCTACTTTGATCTTTGTTTACATTCTGCGTATGTTTACATTTAGACAACAATTTTATAACGAAATTTTTCACTGATCTCAACTGGACCGATAAGTGGAGTTACTGATGCTATACACAGGGTGTCAAAACAGATATTTTGAGGAATTTCGGAAAATACGATCATCTCTTCGAACATTTCCACTATTTCTATACTTATCATCAACGATTTGTTGAAATCAACTTCATGTCCTATACACAGCTTCGCGGATGATAGTACCCTCCATACCGCTTTCTCTTCCAGAAATTAACGAGGAAGAAATGTGGACAAAATAAATATGGACTTAGCAACAATTCTCGAGTAGGGATCTAATAACCTGGTAGAATTCAATGCAAACAAAACACAAGCATGTCTTTTCTTTAGAAAAGCCGATCTCACTGTGCCCAACATAATTCAGTCAGGAGTAACCATACCATTAAAGTCATCCATTTCGATGCTTGGCGTTACTATCAGCAATAACCTTTTTTGGGAAAATCACGTCCATTGCCAAAAGTGCATCCCAAAAACTTGGTTTTCTGTTTCGAGCCAAGAGCTATTTCACTCCCAGTAAGCTGCTTATGATCTATAAGGGACATATCCGACCTGTCCTGGAATACTGTTCCCATATTTGGAGTGCGGCACTTAAACATATCCTGAAACTATTTGATTCTGTCAAAAAGGACAATTCGTCTCGTCGGTGATGCCTCGCTTACAAACTCTCTCATTTCTCTGGAACACCGTAGAAAAGTTGTCGATTTATCTTTATTTTATGGATATTTTCTTCTGAAATTTCAACAATCGTTCCTCCATTAGCAGTCTCTTCAAGATTAACTCGCCAAGTTCAGTCTTCACACCCCTTCGTGGTCACTTTAGAGACTTGCAGAACGTCCCTTTTCAAAGACTCGTTCATCCAACGAACATCGAGAATTTGGAATTCATTGCCTAGGGAGGTGTTCCCCCAGGCACTGAGGAAATGATTGATGTTTCTTCTCAATAACAATAATTCTTGAATGTACACACATAAAAAGAATTACTTGATTTGATTTGATATGCTTTGATTCAAGAGTATGGCTTGTTTATATATACTGGAATAAATGTCTGCTCAATTCAAGACTATTATGTTTCCAACTAAATACACTCATTCCAATATCATAGATTTCTTGAATCGTAAATGAATGGAGTTCTTCGTGAGAATAATACAATATTTCAGACTGAGAACACAATATATTCAAATCAAGACAATCATAATCTCTCAATGACTCGCATTTTTCTTGAACTAAAAGAATCAGATTTTCAGTTTTAGCTGTAGATTGTTTTGTATCAAGAATTTTATCAAATTAGAGGAATTATATCGATTTCTTGAAATGAGAATCATCCTCAACTTCCGTTCTCTTATTGGGGCTCTCATTAATCACATCATCACTTGCAAACCTTCTTCTTGACAACCTTTCCCCCTATTCGTAGAGATTATTTCTGAACTTGTCCACCAGTTTACCTCGCAATAAAGTTGTATTCCTCTGGTTTCAAACTACTGAAAAATATAAAATATATCATTCACAACTCCATGTAGGTACAATGTGAGAGATAATCTGACTCAACACAATGTATGGTTATTATATTTCTTCAAATCTGGGTTCATATTCTTACTACTGAATTCATTTTCCTTGGATCAAAATTTGGTAAAAAAATGTAAAAATATGTTAGGTATAATATGCAATATCAAAATACCTAAGATGTCTACAAGTTCAAGAAGCTCTTTTCCACTGTTCAATCAGTGTTTGGACAAATTTAAACGTTCATCCGCACTAAGGTACCTAACCTCAATTTTCACTCACTATGCCGATCCTGGTTATTCAAGTTTTTCACGAATTATCAGTTTTCGAGATGATATAGCTACGTTAATTGATTGGATACACAATAATACCTACCCAAGAATGAACGTCGATAAGATATAGGCATGTAACTTACCCCTAAAAGTGGTAATTATATCCTCAGATATCTCCTAAGGCCTTAGTTTTTCTTTCATGGCAAGCCAATATTTCTATGCCAATAAAATAGGTTGAACTGGTTGAACAATGATGGATGCACGACAAGAGCACCGAAACAACACACTCACACCGTTTGACAATATTCTCGGCTCGAAGGGATCGCAATTATATTCAAGAAAATGTTATGGTCAATCCAAAGAAACTTTCTCAGAGATTTACTTATTCAGAGATTAAATGCTACATATGTTATTTTGAAAGAAGACATTCCGTGATATATTTTTCAAGAACTTCATTATTTTTTCTGGATACTTTGAATTTCTTGAATTGAGAACATTTTGTTATACCAAATGAATATTCCAGTGAAATAATTTTCTACAATTGACATATTCAATAAATTCATTTCAAATAAATTATTTCAGAAGAAGAATGCGCTTTTTCAAAACAAGAATTGGACGTTGAACAAATATATCGTTTTCATTTGAGAATTTGTTTTTATGTGTGTAGTAACTATTTCTTCTGAAAATAATTGAGTATCATACTTTCATGAGATATATTCCCGTATATATCAGCCAATCTTTTCAAAATGAACATTTCCGTAAGGAATTTGAATCCTTCGTTACTTTTGGGCCTCATCCTCATTCCTCAATATTGACACACTGCGCCTCATTGCTTCTTGCATCTGTAACGGCTCTATGGAAGTAATAAAACCCAGTTTTTCCCTTCCTCGAACAGAATTTGTGTCTTTGCAATATCCAATGCCTCCTCTCGATATGGTGTTTACTATTTATAGCGACATATTTTCTGCGTACGAAGTGCGCTACATGACGTACAATCACAACAAATTGGTTCATTCATCGCAGTTGAAAAAAAAATACTGTTAGTTGTACACGGTAAAAAGTAGACAGAATAATGCCAGGTGATATGGTCAATGTGCTGAGATAATCAAGATTATGCTTTCCTGCGAAAACTCTGAACGTACGTATTCACAAAGTAGATCAATCGACTCAATTAATATGCACATATCTGCATTGCTATATTTAAGAGCATCGAGATGAAATTGCATTTTGGAGAACCTGTTTTTCATTGCTTTCTAAGGAGGCTCATCCAAGATTCTCTCTAGAAGATATGAGAAAATATGGTGTTGGTTCAGTGAAGAACTAATAGATTACTACTAGAATCTTGCTAACGCTAGTTTTTCTAACACCATACTCTGACTTTAAGCTACTGATCGCTTTTTTCAACTGTTACTGATTATCAACTTGTTGTATCGTTGGATTCTGAAAAATTACGAAAAGTAACGCCAGACAGATAATTTGTTCAGCGTATTCTTTACAGTGTATGACTGGCATTTTTTAAATTGCTCTGCATGTTTCACGATGGCTAATCTGGAAATGTTGTAGTTTGGGTGGGTCCGGACAATGATGAAGATGAAATTGAACTGGTTTGAGTTGAGGTACGGTAATAGCCTATTGTGATATTTTACTTAACAACTCACTTGCCAGCTTTCGTATAATTCAGCTGGGGTGTGCTACCCAATGTCCCTGAATATACAAAATATGATGATTTGGGCTTATATGTAGGAAAACCGCAATCACTGCTTTTTGTGGTCTTGTCCATCTCTGTTTTTCAGCGAAGCAAGGCGATGTTTTCAAAATAAATAATGCTGGATTTATAAAACATCGATATAATCACATTTTCACTAATACTGATGATTTTAAAGTTGAAAAAACTGTGTTGTGATGAAACTAATGCATTCACGATGCCAATAAACAATTCTACAACCCTTAAATTTAATACAGATGATTCCTGCAATACACAAAGGGAAAAATAAAGTCTGTCACGTACGAATTTTGATAAGGATGTTGATGCTTCAAATTGAATAAAATTGATAAAAAAGTAAATGAACGACGGATACTATTAGCTATCTTTGTTACTGAATATTTATTTCATTCAAAATAAAACTCTTTGATTTTCAATTTTGAGACCTGCCGAACTTGCCATTGCAAATATTATTTTTTTATAGAACGGCGAAATGGTTACAGGGAAAGTATATAATATTATATGGAAAAAAGGGAGGGAAAAATTCACAGCTTCCCAAATGAGAAATGATACACAGGGTGTTCTATTAAACAAATGAGTTTCAGTTATTTTCATTAGTCTCCGGAAGGAAGTTACTTCTGAGCCTCCCTGTATATTGAAACCGACTGCTTTATCAGCAGAATACACAATGGCCTTATATAGGTATGACCCATATTGTAGGGTTTTGTGAATTTGCGTTGTTGACAAATCTTTATATTCGAATGCATGGTTAGGTTAGGTTAGGTTAAAATCAAAAATCTGACATTTTTATCTCGAAAACTGCCATAGATAGGTTAGTACTTATAGGGAATTATCAAGGAGAGTTACACTTTGCATACAGTTTTCCGAGTTCCACTCTAATTCACAATATTTTTTTTACAAACACAGTTCCTAGACAAGAAAACTCGAGACTTCATTCAGAACTTAGATTTCATAATATTCTTCATCTTAATCATTAATTTCATAAATTCTTCACTATTGAATCCAATAATTTATACATCTAACAGAAAAGAAGGGAAAATGATTCATAGATTGAAAAAATTGCCCTGTCCAGTGATCGAACCCGAGCTGCCAGCTTTGAATCCGTTGGCTATTGAGGCTACTTGAAAACTCATGTCTATCCCACACTTATAATTATGAGCCAAAAAGATGTAGTCAAACTTATTGTTGCTTTATATTCAACGGACTGGTGTTTTTTTGAGAAGTTTAGGATGCTATTTTGGTATCTTTAGCATTCAAACATATCATGGCACCAACATGTCATGAATCTATCATGAGCGGGAATGCTGTCACTTAATAACATTCCTCGGAAAACGTCAACTTTGTTTTGAGATTTGAAATGCTTCTTTGTTAATCGATTGAAAAAAAAAATGTTCACAACCCTTTAGAAACTTTGTTCATTCGATTAAAGATTGGTTGACGTTGGTATAAATGAATGATACAAGAGTTCAAGCAATCAATCAACTTGTTTTATCTTAATTCAAGTCAAATTATCCATCCACCTTAGGATACTGGGGGTCAATACTCACCGAAGACACTGATTTATGCTGACACAAATTGGTGGTCGAATTGGCACCCTCAGGGTGGGGTTCGTGGTTTCTTCTGATGCCCCCAACGCTGCTGCTAGGTCTGCTGGATGTTGGGCTGTGCTCTGAAAGTTTCATCTCCACATCGTCGCAGTCATTGTCAATCTGAAACGAATCAACCCAGTTGGGAATCGAGACGAAATGGATGTTCTTCGGAAGGTATCAAAGGTAATTTACGTGGACGATCGCTTCTTGTACTCTTCAAGCTTCTGTTCGAACATGGTCATTCCGCATCTTGAATTATTTCGAGTGCAGTTGGCTGTGGCTGTTATACACAGACGATTTGTCTCGTTTTTTATCGAGAAATTATATTTATGGTTGCCGGGGTTGATGGTTTATGTGGGTAAGCTCAAGGAATTCTGGCTATCGATGTATTTTATGAGTGGAAACAGTAGTCCAACCACTTTGAAATGAAAGAGTCACTTAGCTATCGAATCAACGAATGACGAAAGTGAATAAACAAGATGATAATTCTGTGAATGAATTATTTTAACTCTACAGAGAACAACAAAAGACTTTAACCCTCGCTCTAACCAAAACATGAATTAAGATATTCGCACACAGAGATATATCTTTTGATAGCAGTAACAGAAATGATTCTGTAAGTGATTAAACAAAAAAATATTTTCATATTATAAAAATTCTATATTATGAACAGAAACAATGTAAAGAAGAATACAGAACAGTACGAAATCTCTGTTAATGTCAAAATAAATTTCTTTAAGTAGATCTTTCAGATTAAATATCATTTCTATGTCATGCACATAATATTGAGCATAATATTCTTCAATATTTATAGAAACACCCTATACAAGAATAGAGAAAGTACTGTCAACATTAGAGTTTGTTCTGTACTCTTCCATTTGATGTACCTGATGATACTTCTTGATCAACAACAGATTTTTTCTTAACATTCATGAAACATTTCTTCAGTTTCGTCCTTAAAGTATTGTAACGAAGTACAATAAGACAGATGGGTTCTTTAATGTTACTTGTAACAATCATAGGGTCTTGAGATGTTGTACGACAAGCTACAGAGTGAGTGAACTTGTATTGATAATTATCCTATTAACACAATTATTATTTTTCCAATATACATTCGACCAGAGAAATAATTTATCTTCACTAGTTTGATGATAATTTTTTATTTTTCTAGATGAAGAAGTGGACACAGAAAACCTAAAATATAACCTACAAGGATTGCTGAAAAGTTGGCACTTTCGTTTCCATTATAGAAATACAAGACCGATTTGAATATCATCTATTACAATTGGCAAAAATAACAAGTGAGTGAGTTCGGCTTTATAAAACACTCAATCGTAATTTGCCCATACTTCATATTATTGGGTAAACTAATCTAATTTCATCTTATTTTAGGGTGGAAAATAATCTAGATATTCAAAAACCTATAACCGAAATACAGTCTGAAGAAAGTTATATTTCGGTACCATTTCGTTCCTTCTAATTAATTATTCTTGATGGAAATATCTAGTTTATTATAATGTTTTTTTATCAAATGATGCATTATCTTATATTCATGTGTTTTTTCTATTCCCTCCAATTTTCAATCTAAATCAGAACTCAAATGAGTGAGCAAAAGAAACAGTAACAGTTTTTTAATTGAATAGAAATGTTTTTTCTCCATGATGAAACTATTCGATACCTTTGGTAGAAATATTCTTTAGTTTTTCATATTTTCATTGAACTATTCTCTTTTTTGACAGAACCATTTTTTCACTCGTAAAGAACTTTTGTTATATTTGAAGAAACGCATTCTGTAACATCAAAACATTCATTTCATGTTACTGAATTCGAGAGGAATCTTCTATCAATTGTAAATAACTATCTGTTGCAACAAAAAACAAATGTTTATCCAAAAAAAGAATCTTAGTTAATAAGTAAAGAAATATGTCTCCATGTTAAAGAATCCAACTTGGAAATTTGAAAGAAATTGATTCTAGTAATAACAAAATCTTCTATTGGAGCTATAGCAAAAGACATTTTTCTACTCTGTAAAGTGTATTTTATAATATTTCCCTAGTTTTTTCTTTCTGTGCAAGTGGTGAAGGTGATTAAACAATTTTCAGCTCTTATAAAAGAGTGAATTATATTTGAATTCATCAGACATAATGCTTACGGTGAGGCTAAACAAACGCTTGAACATTGATGCTTTGAAAACCTAGACATTGTTTGTTACTCAATATCAAGTGATATCTACTCTCCTTTTATATCAACATTATAGATCACTCAATCAGAGAATAGTGGTAACATCCGCAAACATAGTAACTTCCCCACAGTCATCTTGATGGTTCGTGTCACGGAGTGATACTAACGGTCCAAGAACGGAGCCCTGTGGGACTCCGGTGCCAACGATCCATCATTCTTTGGATTGAGGCATTTTGAATAGTTTATTTTGGCGATTTTCAGGTGAATTAGACTTGAGGATAATGGAAAGGTGGTGATTTAGAACTTGGATTTATTGTTTAGCATAAATTCGCAGTTGATAATTCCATTACATCCATATTATAGATCGGTTGAAATCCCTCGTAAATACCGCAGGTGTTTCGTCCACTGCTGGGATTATTGTTATTCCGAAGTTGTGCGCTTTTTTGCAGAAAGAACCAGCAGAGCAGAGACTGCTTTCAAAGAAGTACTCCGGGCAGCACGAAACCAACTGAAGACGGTCTCGATTGTAAAATACGCGTTTAGTCCGTGGACTTGTCTTGTTTCCACGAAAGAGCTTATACCAGATAGTATAAGTTAACGGAGAAGAATGGACTTGTGAAGAGTTTGGTAATAAAGTCACAATGTTTCTTTTTGCACGATTGATCATTTTTGACTGTTTACCGTGACAGATTTTACGTCAGTAGGTGACATTTACTAGCAACTCGACGGTAAGTAATCCAACTCGACGGTAAGTACTCCAACTCGACGGTAAGTAATTCACTTACCGTCGAGTTAAAAAATCTTTTAATTTTAATTTATTCTTTGAAAGAATAAAGAAAACTAACGAATTATTTATTAATATTGAAACTTATGGTACAATTTCTTAAATTATTTAATGAAATCCCACTTGTTTGGGCTGTGGTTTCACTTTTAACAGAAACTCCTGCAGAATCGCATACATTAGTAGTATTACAAGTATTGCACAATATTTTTTCGGCAAAATCTATTTTATTTTGAAGAGAATCTTCTACATAGCTTTCTGCCACTGTCGATGAACGCCAACCTCCATGACGCTTTAATCCGAGGACATCATCAACACCTTTATTAGCCAAAAGCGTTGCTGATGTCCTCCTGAACGAATGGCCAGTATAGTTCTCGGGATTAGGCAAATTTAAGAAATTGGCAATTCGAGAAGGCCAGCCCCCGATTGTACCTTTCCCTATTACTTGAGCACAACATTTTCCTTTGACGTATCTTAAGAACAAATGATTTGATTTTACTTGAAATGGACGAAGTTTTATATACTTTTGCAGAATTTCTAAATATGTGATTTTATCGTCTGGTTTATTAACGACTGTAAAATTACGCTGGATGTTCGTTTTTGTATTGGGTAATTCAACAATCATTAAACCATCGGTTTGTTGGATGTCATTCATAGTAATATCATGTAATTTTTCTCTTCTACAGGCACCAGATATTCCCAATATCATTGCAACCTACAAATTATGAAAAAATCTTCATTTGAGTATTTCTTTTACCTGAACTAGCTTACATTACCTTGTGAATTAGAAATTCTTCATCCGGTGCTTCCATCAGAAATTTTTCAAATTGCTGCCGTGTAAAAATGCTCGCTTTCTTAGGTCTATAGCCAACATTTTTTCTCTTCAAATACGCGATCAAAGTTGAAAACTTGGAAATATCAATGTCATCATAAAGAAAAAGAGTGGATTCAATCATTGAATATTCTGCCCAGAGGCTTCCAGGAGCTTTCAACTGAATATGTCTTTGAATGAAATATGCCAACAGAGTATTTTCATCGATTCTTAAATTCTTGCCTTCGCACCATTTTTTAAAACTTTGGTAGGTATTATGATAACGGATTTTAGATTTTTCGGGAATCATTGCGGAACACCCTTCTTCCCAAGCCCGTTCAATTTCTTCAAATTCACTTTCGCTCATATTTCAATTTATAATAATCAAAATTGTACTTAAAATTATTGACAATTTAATAAGAACTCAATTCCCAGCAAACACATCTGTTATATTCACGTGAATATTACATAAAATCAATGGAATATTCTTATGTAAAATAGTTATGTAAATATCACATCTCATTTCTAAGATACGTAAACTTCGTTTGTATGTAAATAATTGACATAAATATGACATAGCTGATATATATAACCTTGCTGTCAAAATTTTGAACACATTTTCGAGTAACTACCATGTAAAAATGTGAACTTCATTTTTATGTAAATAGTTGACATAAATATGACATGGTTGATACATTGCTGTCAAAATGTTAAGCACATTATCAAGTAACTACCATGTAAAAATGTGAACTTCATCTTTATGTAAATAGTTTACATTAATATGACATGGTTGGGACATAAAAACTTGCTGTCAATATCAGAAGCACAGTTATTAAGTAAATACTATGTAAAAGTTTGAACTTCATGTTTATGTAAATATTCGACATGAATAGGACATATTCAATATATAAAAACTTGCTGTCAATATTATAAACACAGTATTAAGTAACTACTATGTAAAAATATGAACTTCATCTTTATGTGACTATTTGACATAAATATAATATATTTTATACATAAAAACTTGCTGTATTAATGTAACATTATTAATGTAACTCCTATGTGAAGGTGTTACTTATATGCTCTCTTAGCTTCTTATTCGTTCGATTATATACATTATTATGAGATGTACGATGAGTCGATGAGGTGATAGTTCATTTATTTGCTAAAAATGCGAAATAAATATATATGTCTGTATCATAAAAAACTTGTTAAATATTAAAGAGGTCTGGTAGCTCAGTGGTAGAAGCGTCGGATTTGTAACCACAGGGACTGAGGTTCGAATCCCGTCGAGAGCAGAGAATTTTTCAAGGTAAGAAGTGATCTCGGATACTTATATAATAATAGGTAAGGTTCTTGTTATAATTACTAACGTTAAAGTTCAGCTAGGCAATTTCTAGGATAGTGGTAAGAAACAAAAAAGTGATATCTGAGTAATATATAATAAATTATATTTTATATAAGTGTGACGTAGCTTTTACGTAAAAATTTTGTTTCAGTAGTTATATAAATGCTATGTAACGAACACTGATGTAAATTTTATGTAACCTATCAACATGTATTATGTTGTGGCGGACATATAAAATTAATATAATATATATATGAAGTAGTTACATCAATGTTATGTAAAAACTAGGTGGTCTCTGAGGCGGACATTTCGCCATATAAGTAATGTAAATTTTACGCAACATTGTTACATAACATGTATCATCAGTTATGTAACTTTTATGTCAATTTTACGTATTTGTGTTTGCTGGGTTCTCCATTGTTGTTATGCACTCTAGTTACTACCTAACAACCAATGTATCTATCTTGATAAAATAAATGAAACTAGTCAATATGACGAACATGTTTAATTTTATAATTTATAATGGTATCAATCGTGCAAAAAACGGGTAACCGGTCTCAGACAATAATTGGAGTCGTCGCTCCGCTCCTCCTCCAAACAATTGTCTTCGATCGGTATAAAACCCTTACCGTTCTCCATACTTAATATACTATTTTGGTTACAATGTTATGCGAGAGGTAGTGATAAAATTCTCAAAATGAACCTATTCGTTTTGGAATCTATTCTGATTTATAAGGTTGCTATTCTGTTTAAGAAGATGGAACCTCATCGAAGCTTGAAGAATAATCATTTCTTCAATATAAACTACGCAACACTAATTACGTCGCACCCCGAAATTTTGCCCCTGTTGAGATTTGAATAACTTTTTTCTTCTTTGAACAATTCGAATTCTGTTTGCACTGTTCGCTAGCTCAGTACTTCAGCTATAATCTCGTACTTCTTTGATACATGAGGTTATTTCCATAAAATTGCTACAGGATGTTTTTTGGAACTGTGCAAAATTTCGAAATTTTCAAAAGGATCCCAAATGAAGAAAAACATTTTTTTTTCAACTTTAACAGCAGAGGCATGAAGATTATCTCTTTACCTTTGGCCATTTCCAAAATTGTCTTCTCATCACTTTTCTTTACAGAGTGATCTCAAAAAATCAATTTTTTGGTTTTGCAGTCATAACTTTTTTCCTCTTCAACCAATTTTCAAAATTTCAGGATCATTTTGAAGCTGAAACGTTAGATGAACAGACATGAAGATTAGAATTGACTAAAAATAAATATTGAAGATCAAGGGTTTCTGAAAAGGTGACCCAAATCTAAATCCCTCTCGAAATCCCGATTATTAAAGAAAAATTTCCAAAACGGTGTTTGATCGAAACGAAAATATCACCACCAAAAATACTGATGAAAAATTTTTTACCCCCCTCCCCCCCAAAATTTTTTTTGCGGGTAAAATTTTTGCTGGTCAAACGGTTAGATATATCGGTACACATATTTCACCTGACCCCCACATCGGGATCGGATATTGAAAAAAAATAAAATTATTTCGCCCCCCTTGCCCCCCTGGGGTACTTTGGGTACGAAAGAAGGGGAAGGAGATTTTTGTGATTTTTTTACATATAATTTTCGTGAGTTTCGTACAAAACTACTAAGAATCGCCCAAACTCGAGTTCTCCAAGTATCATAGTTTGATGTACAGGGCGAAAAAAAGTTATTTTTCAGAATCGAGACAAGCGGTACCCATAGCTGTGTTCAGCGGAAAAAGTTGATCAAAGAGATAAAAAAATTCTCAAAGAGAGAAAATGTTTCATAGGCGTACGTATAACTTTTTTTTTTGGGGTCTAAAAAATTAAATTCTTTGAAAAAAATCCAAAACATGATGGAAGACTTTGTATAAGGGGTGAGAAGGTTACCCTAAAATTTTGTTGTATTCAGAATTTTCCTTTTATTTTGATTTTTTTTAATGAAGTCTTATATCTTCAGAAAAGAAAGACCTACGAATAGATTTTTTTGTCCTGGTCTTTATTTTCACGAGAACGTAATTTTCAACCTGTCTTGTCAGTCACTCATTATGATTTTTGTTACGTTGGTTACGGACCATGAATTTTTTTTTGGCTGATTTTTTTTCTAGAACATGGCGTTTCATTTCGTTTTTCTCACGCACAATTTTTGACTACTGAAAGAAAAAAAGATCTGGATGTGTCCAGAATGGAAGATCCTTCCGAAAACAAGTTGATTTTCATTTAATTCCCCTCCCAGTCGGGATTTACAGAGTGTTTCAGATTTGGGTCACCTTTGAGGAAACCCTCGATTCTGAATGTTCATCTTGAGTAAATTCTGATCTTTAAATCTTCTCATATGAGGTTTCAGCTTCAAAATGAGCCTGAGATTTTGAAAATCGGTTGAAAAAGAAAAAAGTTATGACTGCAAAACCAAAAAATTGATTTTTTTAAATCACTCTGTAAAGAAAAGTGATAAGAAGACAATTTTGGAAATGGTCAAAGGTAATGAGATAATCTTAATGCCTCTGATGTTAAAGTTGAAAAAAAAATGTTTTTCTTCATTTGGGATCCTTTTGAAAATTTCGAAATTTTGCACAGTTCCAAAAAACATCCTGTAGCAATTTTATGGAAATAACCTCATGTATCAAAGAAGTACGAGATTATAGCTGAAGGACTGAGCTAGCGAACAGTGCAAACAGAATTCGAATTGTTCAAAGAAGAAAAAAGTTATTCAAATTTAAACAGGGGCAAAATTTCGGGGTGCGACGTAATTAGTGTTGCGTAGTTTATAATGGTACATTTTTATTGCCCTGTTTGAGTTTATAGATGAAATGGGTAATGATATATTGAAAATTCATAAAAATATAACTGATGAGGATTGTTGAAATTATCAAATACCACAAAAAATGTCACACTGAATTTTGAAACTAAACCTCATTTTATTATGTTCTACTATTTTAGGATTTTTCATGACTTCAATAGCGATGAATATTCTCTGTCGAAATTATCAAATTATTTTCATGTGTAAAAATTACCTCTTGAGAAACATAATATGGCCTAAATTTATACTTTGTCGCGATTTTAAGAACAGTGTCTTTCAATATTGAAAGAAAAAGAGTCGTATCTAATCAAAAACATCAAACACAGTTCAAATCTCAATAACTGGTGGACCGCGAACAGAAAACATAAATGCATGTACCATGGTTCACTATATATATCACATCATATACAGGGCTATTCAAATTCGAGTCTATGCATGGGGATTTCGATAACGGTAAGAGAGGGTTGGTTGAAGGGCAAAGTAGCGTATTTCAGTGGTCAATTATATGGATGAAAAAAATCTTACCTAGCTTCTTCAGTTCTGGAGTTATACAGGAAAAATCGAAAATTTCGAAATTCTTCTTTTAATAATAATAATAATAATAATAATAGCATTTTATTGCCCAACAGTTACCCATTTACAGGACAAATTATTTATAAGAAAGTTCAAAGTGTAGATACAACCATTTTGATGAATAAATTACAAGAGTATTCAAATATAGATGAAGGAAAGAGAAAAGAGGAAAAGAGAAAAAAAGAGGTGGAAGAATGAAAATACTACAATCTATAAAATATAAAATAAAAAATTAAAAAAATATTAAAAAATATAAAAAAAATATAAACTATAAAGAAATAAAAACTGCTACATCTTACATAATGTTTTCATTCAGATATTGAATAGCCATATTTCCTATATAATTCAGTGTATCGTGCTGAATATCACAGTAGACAGAAATTTTATTAAAGTTTTCACACATGGTATATATAGGGGACTTCAAATATAAATTTGTCCTGGCTCTATTACAGTGAAACGTCTTAGTGTACCTAGTTCTAGAATTTGGAACAAAAAACTTCAATTGAGACAATATATTACTTGCATCAATTTGATAGTGCAATAATTTGTATAGAAAAATAATGCCAGCACGCTTTCTTCTTACGTCAAGACTTACAAAATCAAAGCGCGATATTAAAGTTTGGTATGGTACGCCCCTTTCGGGATATTGATCATCGATTTTAAAACATAAAAACTTCAAGAATCGTCTCTGAACTCGTTCAATCATCAACCTGTTACACATATAGACAGGATTCCATATAATAGAACCATATTCCAACTTAGATCTAACGTACGCATTATACAACGAACATAGAGCTTTGAGATTCCAAAAAGATTTACAATTTCTTATTATAAAGCCATAGGATTTGAGAGCTTGGTTTACTTTTACAGAAATGTGGTGACCAAATGTTAAGTTGCAATCAAAGTAAATGCCAAGATCTTTTAGTAACTCACAACGAGACAATATTGTGTTATTTACGTTGTAATTGAATAAGATAGGAAATTTTTTCCTTGTGAAACTCATGCTTTTGCCTATATCTATTTATTTTACGAAGATTTTATTCAAATTTTGCCACTTTGCCGTAGCAAACTTTTTGTAGCCTTTCCAAATATCTGAATACAAATTATATACAGGGTATCGTATAAATTGGGCCACCCTCAACTTTCAATTTTCAAATACGGATCTGTATTTTTTATTGCATTTTTTTGAATATCAAGAGTCATGTTTCATATTGACGTAGTATTTTCATCTGAATTACAGAGTATTTTGGAAATATTGAACTATTACCAGTATAAAATTTCAACATTTTTTTTTATTTTTTCCTGTATAACTCCAGAACTGAAGAAGCTAGGTCAGATTTTCTTCATCCATATAATTAACCTCTGAAATACGCTACTTTGCCCCCATTTAACCAACCCTCTATCTCTTACCGTTATCGAAATCCCCATGCATAGACTCGAATTTGAATAGCCCTGTATATATGTCATTTATCTATAATTCTCCTATAATTTCACAATCTAGACTACATAAAAAACTGCTATCTTGAGGATAAACTCATATAGCAAAACCACTCACAGTGTTTTCTCTCTTAAATAAGTACACGTCAAAAACACATATAAATCAGTGAATCCGCACGAGTTGTACACTATACTTTTCGACGACCTACATGAAAAACATAAGTATGTCGGATTTTCATTTCGCATGACTGTATTACCTACTTACAAATCATCTTTACAGGAAACCAATTCAATTTCCTGAAGGAGCATATAAGAAAGATGTATCACACAAGAAGAACAAATTTTATTGAACATTTAATAAAAATATTTGGGTACATTTTGGTCTGTATAGTCATAAAATATTGGAAATATAATTGTTGATGGTAACATTTGAACAATTGTTCAGTACTAACGGAACAGTATTATTTTCTTTTATCAAACCTTAATTGCATACTTCTGAGAGAGTAGAATCTACCATTTCATCGTCGGATGACATTGCAGCAAAGAAAACTGAACAAATTATACGATTCGGTACCTATCTACTTGATAAATCACATTGACATTATAATGTTATGAATAGAGCATTTTAGAACACGTGACCTTGTTGGACCAAACCTTAGATCATAAAGGCTTACGCTAGATCCGGCATCATGTAGTATTTGTTTGGTATTAGAGGGGTCTGTAAAAAAGTACAATGATATCACGTGGTACAACATATACATATTTATGTTCAAAATTTTAAAACGATCAATCAATGGCAGTACGTTAAATCCCCCTGGACCTACCAAACACCGTATCTAGCGTAAGCATATGTGACCTAAGAACCAAACATGGCGTCAAATTATGTCAATACAAAGTAAATGTCAGTAAACAGGAAAGTTAGTTGCTGATTCACCAGATATTTTCAAGATATTTTCAAGATTATTTCGTTCATTGCTTGGTAAGGTATAAGTAAATATTTATTCGGTTCAGAAAATTCTGGTAGTGAAGCTGCAGAGTGATATAGGGATCGATAAAATAAGAGTCATGAATTCTGTTGATCCCTATGTTATTAAAAATGATGAAGTGGAAACTGACGTGGAATTGTTTCCAAAAGTTGCCTCCTTGGACATCATCAGTATTTAGACTCTTTCGGGACCAAAAATGTCTCAAGAACTGATTCTAAATACTTCCAACAGAAAAAAAATCAACTCGAATGACAGCGAAAATATGTGTGGTTATGTTTGTTCTGGTCCAGCAGGTCTAATTTGACAGCATTCTAAAATACTCTATTGAGTAAAAGTCAGAGTATAACTATAATATTAGGTAATCGCACCAATCGCAGAGCGTGGAGATGAATATTATCACTAGTGCGAAATGAAATATTTCGCACTTGTGCGAAATGTCTTATTTTGTGTACTATAGTTTACAGATCGAAATGATACGTATTTCAGGTAGGTCATCGGAAAAGTAAATTTTCGAAATCTGACATGGGTTATCTGAAGAAGTATTATTTTCTTCAAGAATTTCATTATCAAATTTTGTGTGTGTGTGTGTTTATGTTTTGCTCGCAGTATATTTTAAAGCTGCAACTCGTATTTCCAATCCAATCACATCGTGTAAACCCAAGCATCAGTCCTTGGACACAATGTGCAATCAACTAGCGATATCATCTCCTAGTGCTTCACGAGCGGTCCGGACTATGTCTGAACTCTGAACTGTGCCTTCGTACGGCTGAAGACACTCGCAGAAGAAGTGGAGGAAGAGAAGAATACTCTCGGTTAGCGACCTATTCAAGGTTGTCGTAATAACTTCGGGGTTTGAAAATTCTTCGGACACCGACTGCTATGATTAACATTCCAAGAGATTTTGAGGATTGGAACAGGAGGGTGAGGAAAGAAGAACAGTTGAGGTTAGAATTTGTCGATGAAGTGGGAAGGTGAAAGGGTTCAGGATGTTATCGCAATCTAGATAGGAAATGTGATACTTTCCTAGTGTTGTTTGATAATCATCATTAGAATGAAACATTGGGATTAAACATTGCATCGAGAATATGGGAAAGCAGGAATTGAATATCTCCTAGTTACGAACTATCCAATATTGCTTTTTTGCAACCGACTGGAAACTCGTCCATCTTTGTTCTGAAATCAGCTCTAGAAGTTGACGTTTCTCATTCATACTGACACAACAAAATGATTGATATGAATGTTGCTAGGCAACACTTTTAGTCCCTGGTGGTTATTTCATTCACATTTTATTGATTACAGGAAGGTATGTTTGACTATTAATATACCGGGAATTAGATTTTGTGAAGATCGAGAGAATTTTGGTTGAAAATTAGACCGTTAGCTACTGAGTTACTTATTTATTGAGACTAAGAAAGTCTGGTCTAAATGTATAACCTTATAACCACAAAAAAACAGTTTTAAAATGTGGCTCGTAAAAATGTAAGATATGCAAGTTGAGAAATGAGTACGATATATGTTTGTTAAGTATATGAGTATTTTTTATATCTTATAGATCGCGTGAATCTTTTGGATCTGACCTTCATGGATTTGTGATTTCGGAGAGTCTAAATAAAATATGTTATGAACGTAGGTAAAGATTATTCAGGTATCTTTCGCTTCCATCAGTGAAATGAAAATAGTTATTTCAAGAGTCTTTTTATTACCCGTAATTTTTTAGTCATTATTTTTGCATTTGTCTTGTCTACAAATCTAACAAAAAACGTAATTTCGAGATAATATGATATACCTAGCGTGTGTTCGTATGATGTAACGGTGTAACTGAGGTAATTCCAAGAAACCATTGCCCGTGTTCTAAATCCACATTTCATAATCATAAAAGAAATATTCTAGATGCAGATACTTTATAAAGATTTAACGAAATATCATGAAATTCCCATAATATGATTAAACTTTACCTATCCCATTTTGATATTCATTTTTCCTACGACCACGTATGAAAACGTCAATAATCACACTGTTTTGTTATTCAGAAAGTAGCTCATATCACCATGGTATTGTTTATTTGAAAGAAAAAAAGCACTAGTAGTGTTGATATGAAAAATATCAGAACTGTCGCCTGAATTGATAGAAATAATTAGGTATATTGTGAAGGTACTCACTGTCAATATAAGCGTTCTCAAATCAAATTCATATTATTTATTGAAATTTCTGTCTCGTTTCGAATTATACCGAGAACTCTTTATCTATTAATTTCAATGTGTCTGATACATAACCTCTGAATTCACTTCAAAACTGGAACCTATACTCTTTGCTGGAACTATTTCGATGTTGATGACAGCGGGTGAGATCATTCAAAAGAGTACGGCTACAGTTTTATGCGCGGCTTGCTGCTTGCATCAGTTTGATATCACAGTATCACCAACGAGAAGATTCTTTGGTATCACAGATGTTTGCAAAGAGTCAAGGACGCACTAACTCGAGTAACTCGTACGCCCTTTCGAACTACATACTTCTATGGTTCTGTATTCCTGGTTGCGTGATTACTGGCGCTAGCAGGCGTATGGTGTCAAGTTTGTTTATGTACGCTGTGTCAATATCAATAAAATTTGTCCAAACTAAACTAAATCAATCAATCAGTAATTCACATAATGAGGAATTGTCGGAGAAGTATTCAAATATCATCTTGAATATGGAAATGAACAGTACTTGATATTGAATCAAAACCACCTGAAACCAAGTTACATTTTTGACAAGACCTCCCGCGAAATGAAAGTATTCGGAGTCTTAGGAAAAATAGTGTACAAAACTCGTTGGAAATTGAATTTCCTTCACTTGTAACGTTTCCGCACTCACCGCTACGCGGCTCGTGCTAAACGACTACTCGTGTGAAATATGTCACTTTCCACACTTGTTGTGTAATATATTATTTCACTCGACTGAAATATATCTTCGTGCGTACAATACATATACAATAAGAAATAGAATAGGCCCCAAAATGGATCCTCGCGGAACAAAATAAATAATGACTATTGTTCTGGCTGAAACACCTACCTGCTCTCCTGTAAATAAATATCCTGCGTCGTTAGGATTTCCTGTGTTCAAAAGGCAATTGTAATACCGAGATAATAACAAGATACCATCACGATGATGGATTGTGGATCGATAGATGGAGAGGTGCGAAAAACAAATAATCGGAATGGATGGAAATGACTTGATTGATTGCCGGGAAATTCCTTATCTATAGTACGAGTTACCCGTCCAATTGATATCTGAAACATAACATGGCTAATGGTGTTGTGGTAGATTTGAGATAAGAAGTGAAGGAATATTACTCTGCAGAGTACAGAGAAGATCTAATGGCTGTGATCAGTTCATGGAAAGAAGCCGGAACGGTTGAAATAAACGTCATTTCATCTATATACAGGGTGTTCATTAATTATATCAAAGATCATAGCGTATATTTCTCTCGGTGTTTGACAATCCATGAAGAAAATTTCAGCGTTTTTACGGTTCATTTACTACTTCAACAACATTCTCAACAATCCTCGAGAGTCAGAGATAAATTGTCCATACAAGTTCCATAACATTTCATTTTACGTTAACATAGCCCATAGTGAATACCAATCGTCTAGATTGAGGAAAAAATCGAACTTAATTATAGTTCCTACTTGATAAATGGTTTTCAAATGAAAGCCGTAGTTGTTTCTAATGAAAGGTATGAGATGGCACATGATAAATTGCTTGCATTTCCCCATGCAGGATAAATAGCCAGAAAGGGCTGTAAATTAATAAGAGCCCTGCCTTGACATGGTTGTAGACGTGAAGAAAAGTTTCGGACTTCCATTGTCTAAAGGTATGAAGATTTGAATCCTGAGAAAAGAAAAGATGAGATATGCTGAAAAAACGAAATAAGTGATGAATAAAAATTAACTATTTTATCGAATCAAGAAGATTCGAGTATCAATAAATCAGGTTAGTATTAGTGTTAGTATATATGAAGTCGAAAAATGTAGATTTAAATCTCAACAATGGATCTCAACAATGGATCCAACCATCACGGAGCTACGAAAAGGGGCATAGTGAAAACTCTGATTGATCGTGCCTTCAGCCTCTGCAACAACGAGGAAAGCCTAACTTCCGAACTGGACCACATCAAGAGAGACCTCTACCAGAACGGCTATTCAAGGAAATTGGTGGAACAGACGTTGAAGAGCAGGAAACAGAGGATAATCCAAAAAGAAGAAGAACCGCAACAACCAACATTGTGCCTTCCCTACATCAAAGGATTGTCAGAGAGAATCAAGAAGATTGGATCCAAATACAAGATCAAGACCTGCTTCAAATCTGGAAACACCATCCGCAGCCAACTCACCAAAACCAGACCAACGAACAAAAACAGTGACTCCAAGAATTGTGTTTATCGAGTACCATGCGAATGTGGCAAATCATACATCGGAGAAACCAAGAGGCCACTGGAAACCAGAATCGGCGAACACAAGAAAAACACCCAACGAGGAGAAACCACCAAGTCAGGAATCGCAGAACATGTGTGGACCCACCAACATAACATCAAATGGTCTGAGGCAGAAATCATCCATAGAGAAGAACACTGGTTCAGGAGGAAATTCAAGGAAGCAGCATACATAATGAATAATAACGCTTTCAGTCAACCAAGCGTCGAGATCCGCAACACATGGAAACCGCTGATTAGCCGAATCAACCGGTTACGGCTCACTGAACCGGAAAATCCCGCCATAGCTGACCTATAAATACCCCCGTATCCCAGGACTTTGTTAGTTCTCACCTGAAGACGATTGTAGATACACACAATCGAAACGTCGTGACAAACTCGATTTGAATCTTTCTCATAATTTTAATTCTTTATTCATTCATTTTATTTTAATTTTTAATTCAACTTTTTTTTTTTCAGGCTATTCAACTTTTCTTTTTTCAGGCTATTGATTTCTAATTCAATTTTTTCTTATTTTCAGGCTCATCGACTAGTTAAACTCCCATTTAAATCTACATTTTTCGACTTCATATATACTAACACTAATACTAACCTGATTTATTGATACTCGAATCTTCTTGATTCGATAAAATAGTTAATTTTTATTCATCACTTATTTCGTTTTTTCAGCATAACTCATCTTTTCTTTTCTCAGGATTCAAATCTTCATACCTTTAGACAATGGAAGTCCGAAACTTTTCTTCACAACTCGAGACATTGTCAGCCACATTCAAACAAAAATGGTTGTAGACATTCGGATACGTTATCCATACATTTTCTTTTTTTATTTGTTACGATAACTTGATTTTTTCGAAAAATACAAGAGTTTTGATGAAAAGTTATATATCTGCCCATTTTTTCTAATAGCAATAACAAAGTTTCCCAATGCAATATATTTTGCACGACAGACCTTTTAATTTACAATTCGTATACGCGAAACGATGCATGCATGATTATGCATGTTGCAAGAATTGTTAGTGAGTACCTATTTAGCCGATGTTGAAATCCCAGTAATGAATTGGCCTCTTCGAAGTCCAGACATGAACCCAATTGAACATGTTTGTGATGCTCTTGGGAGAAAAGTACGATCTCGTTTACAAGCTCCTGCAAATTTATAGCAGCTCAGTGAAGTTTTTATTGCAGAATGGCAGCAAATTGACCAGGCTTACATACAAAATTTGATAATGGTGATGCCAAGACGAATTGCAGCAGTTATTCGTTCACGTGGAGAAAACCAAGTCGTACTGAGTTCATTACGATTTTTGAATTTATTTTTAGGTTCCATTCGTTTCATTCATGTTCATCTATGCTTATTTTCCAGAGTTTATTATCACCATGATGTAATAATGTAACGTTTCATTAAAACCCTCGTATATTTTGAAAAAATGAAGCTATCGTGACAAATGAAAAGAGAAAATGTATGGAATGAACGTAGCTTCATAATAAAATGACAAATTACACGGTGTAACAGCTATGGTCACTCCACACACTTTGAATTTGGAGTAAGAATGCACTCTTTGTGTCACCCTGTACAATGTGGAGATATGGCTTATTTCTTGAAATTTTAACCTCGTGCGAGATTCCTTATGAGTTTACCGACTAAATGAAGAAAAAATTAATCAAATCAGACTTGAATTAACGAAGTTATTGTTGAGCAAATTTTATCAATATTTTGATTGGATCGATTATTTTGTCGGTGGGTGCAGATCTTACTAAAAGTCTACGAGAGTATTTTTGTCATAGTCTAGTTGAGAAATGCTTGTTTGCTCTATCTACAAGTCATTCAATTTGTGGCACTCGCCACTGAATCACCTTGTATTTAAAGTCGGACTCTCATATTTTATTTCAAGTGCGACATCCTGTGTAAAAATAAATGAGCATTCAATATTATTATATACATGTGGGCACGTGATAGGAAACTAATTTCTTGTCCATTCAATGTATACAGCCGTGAGTATCACTTAAATCCACTTATCTGATTGGAGGGAATTGCAGGGCAATTTCAAACTGCGGGTAAACTGTTCAATTATCGGGCCAATCGGCGATGTGAATCTCTACACTGGCAGAACATCATAGATCTGAACGGTATATTGCCTAATTCATATCATTATTTGTGTTAATACTATAGTTGCTGTTACCCAGTTCTGTTCTGGTGTCTTCAATGTGCGGAAAACTGAACGTTATTCTCAAATAGGTACAGTTTTTGTTCCAGAAATGTTTATCTTGTATTTCACGAGTTTCCCAATTCAAACAAGAAGTTTGGATGACAACGAGCAAAAAACTACTACTCTCCTGGCTAATTCCACGCAAAACATTGAATTATACCCACTCAGATTCTTGCGAGTGTGGACATATCGCTAAGCCATCTTATAATATGGTAGGTTTTATAGAGCGAGTATTAGAAAAAGACAAGGAAAATAGTTACATTGTTTTATTAGGGTCAAAAGTAAGACTTTGTTTGAAAAGCGAAATTTTCGAGTCAAACAGAGACATTTTTGATCCGAATGAAACATGTTTTTTTTTCTGCAACCAAAAGAATTGATGTTGTAAGTAAGTGAAGTAACTACAATTATGTCTCACGCAGATTTAACAATGACCAAATATCTGACAGGAAGAGGCCAATAATACGAAATAAAGAAGAAGAGAGAACTAACCCAACTTTTATTTGAACTATTCGGGAATGTGATAAGATTTTTGATTCAGTTTGATAGAGGTAATAAAATGTATTGGAGTGGAAGTACTGTAAGCTCATCATTTTATACAAACTCAACTGAATCGGTACCTATATACAGTGTCACATATAAAGTTCGCGACATATGTAAGTTTTTTTTATTAATAGATAAAAAGAAAATTTGACTTCGCAGTTAGTTTGTGCTTGAAAAATGAGTAAAACACAGAATCTTTCCTTTTTTCATGTGCTACTCTGAACCTGTCAAATTTGAATTTTTTTTGGAAAATTCTCAAAAAATCAGTTTTTTTTAATTTTCGAAAAATGACAGAGAAAAAAGTTTCCAATTTTATACATTTGTTCCAAATTTGGAGTCTCTACTGTGACTTCGACTACTACTAAGTGAACATTTTATTTCGATTTGATCAGTAACTACTATTTTCATCCCGAGATGTTGCATTAGTCTTGTAATCACGGAATTTTATATCATGTCTAGTACAAATCGCTAGAACGAAAGTCTTTTGAATAGTTATGAAACTGTAGGTCATTGTTTAGTTTACAGAAAAGTGTGATATTTCGGGTTTGTTTGTAACTGAATTATTGGTCAGAAAAATAATCAAACACAAATCTATTAAAAAAAGAAATACAAGTGTAATAAGAATGAAGAGATATTCGTTTATTCGATTACTGACATATTAACGTCCATACATTGAAAATTCACATCAGCTTAACAAAAAAATGGAGGAACTAGATGAACTTTGCAACAACAAAGACGAATTTTATGGAAATGCATTTTTTTTTCTGCTAACAGGCCAATGTAGGTATTTCCTGGGCAAGATATGATATTGAAGTCTCATATTCATCAAAATTATGAAATTTGAATCATGTTTCGTTCGAATCGATATAGAGCGAAAGATTCGAGAAATTTAAAAAAATTAAAAAAGTCGGAGTGACAGAAGAGAGTCCAAATTTGGAACAAATGTATAAAATTGGAAACTGAGCAACTTTTTTCTCTAGAATTTTTCGAAATTTCCAACAAAAACTGATTTTTTGAGGATTTTCGAAAAAAATTCAAATTTGACAGGTTCAGAGTATGTATTTTACTCATTTTTCAAGCATAAACTAACTGCAAAGTCAAATTTTTTTATATCTATTAATAAAAAAAACTTCCATATATCGCGAACTTTATGTGTGTCACTGTATATGAGTTAATCTCAGACTCACTTCAAGGGTGGCCCTAAAAAAATTAAAGAAGAATGTGTATAGGTTTCTAGACCATAGAGAGAAACAGAACAGAATATTTATCATTTGTAGCTGTTGACAAATCAGGTTTATTCAATTTTCAACTGTAGTTTCAATATCAATATCACTAATTGATTGAATATATTATATGTAGGTACACATTTTAAGTTTCTTGTGGAACATATGAATACTTTGTTGTTCATTCTTAATAAACTAGTTTTTTCTGAAATAATAATCACAATCATATCGCAATACTAAACTAGGTACTTCAGTTTTGAATCCTAGGAGTTAAATATCAACTCTATCTCCTAGACACTAAAAGTGTTGCTTAGCAACACACATATTAATCATTTTTATTGTGTCAGTAAGAAAAACGTTGAGACAAACGAAAACTTCAAGAGCCGATTTCAGAACAAATGGAAGACTTTTGAGCCGGTTGCAGAAAGAAACAATTATTTATTCACTCCAAAGTGCATCTTTTTCCATTCGAAGCTCAAATGGAAGTAGGTAATAAAAGAAACACTAATGAATCTTCGCTAATGAGACCTAGGCGCGAGCATAATTTTCTGCATCTTCCTTTTTTCGACGCTGGAACGCGAAAAAAAAGCGGAAGATCATTTCCTTGTTCCCTCGGACTTCACACGGACTCAGCCAAGACTGCAACACACGTATAATTACGGTGAAGAAGCGATTAGAAAAAGTCGAGCATCCAGCAAACATCTGCCTATCTATATACCAAAGTCACGGACCACTTGATCCGACCGTTAAAGCAGAAGAGACCTTTAACAAGGAACAATGACTCCATAATATACGCCGAGCTGGCGATATAGAAGAGGGTTGTTTTTCTATGAGATGTAGTGCGTTGACCCACTTGGACGTGAGTATACAGGGCGATTTCGGCAGTGTTGGTTTTCCTAGCTGCTTAGGCACGGTTTGAATGTAAATGAATCTACCACCGAGGCATCCCAGCGAGCACAAACATCCCTGGGAGGTTTTGGGATGTTCTGAAAATGTTGGCATGTGGATGTTTTTCTGGGACGCAATACGCACTTCCTTAAGAGGTCTTCAGAAGATGTTGAAAGTATTGTTTTTGTTCTTGTGTGGCGTTTCTTTGTATGTATACGGTGAGGTACTAGCGAGGTCAAAAAAATGTTTACTTGTGGATGTCAATGAGGTCATACAACATACTTTTCGACGTCACGCCCGGGATGAAGGGTTCAGTAGATTGAGCCCATTTGAGCCGTCCTATACAGTTGAACTTAGTTAAAAATTCTTCAACAAGTCAACGAAAATTGAGGTTAAAGTTATTGTTCTCAGTTGTGTTGTAAAAAATCATTCAAAAAGTTCTTGTGAATTCGAACAATAG
The DNA here is from genome assembly GCA_029955515.1 of Chrysomela aeneicollis. NCBI lineage: Eukaryota > Metazoa > Arthropoda > Insecta > Coleoptera > Chrysomelidae > Chrysomela > Chrysomela aeneicollis. Next base: position 12,275,641 of record JARUHQ010000022.1, read on the forward strand.
CGATAACTGTGAAAAGAAACTTTGTTATTTCCATTCCGAACAATAAAGACATTAGGATGAGATGGTTTTCTGCTGTTAATACAGCTATATCACAACCACCAAGTATTTTTGTGAAGATCATTTTGATGGACAGGTGAGTGAATAAGTAGATCAGTCGAAAAAACGGAGTTACTTCATCTTTTTTTCAGTTGGAGGTAGATATAAATAAGATTTCACGAACAAACATCAATACAAAACTGACATTTCCATCAAGAAAGATCAAATAGAAGCCTCACAGCATAGACAATGGGGTGAAGAGAACAGTTTGCTTTGGTGATTCTGATCCAGGAAATACCGTCAATTATGGAATAGCTTATGTGCAGAGTGGAGTGGTATTCTGGTATATTTTTGTACAAATCAGTACAAGAGTCACATGCTGTTAGTGTTAACAGAGGAGAAGATATGAAATTAGTGAAAATATAACTCCTCATTCAGTATTATAGTGTGATTATGTCAAAACTAAAATGTAAATATGTTGTTTAAGACAGTCTTCAATCAAACCAAGATTAGGATACACATTACTGGTGGTTAGTATATTAATTCAAGTTAAATGTGAAATCTTTCTTTCCTAAAAATATGTCCTATAGACGGAATAAAATTTATTAAATTTATATTTCAAGTCAATATAAGTTCATATATTTTTAAAGTGTTCATAAATTATATAAGTGTTTTTTAACCATTTCTGGTCATTTTGGTAATCTCTAAAAATGTTCTTCCATTTGTTTTGTTGAAGTTTGGGTAAGTGTGATTGAAGTAGATAACTATTAATTTCGCGCCGAAGTTTCAAACTATAATAGACCAATTATCATGGCTCTTTTAAAATGGGTCCTAATGATGATTCATTCTAATTCGAAACTTCGGCAAGAAAATAATAGTTCTTCTTTAACCACACTAATCCAAATCCCAACAAAACAAAGGAAAGAAGATCTCTTCTCAAATGTTCAAATGAATAGCAAAAGAATATATAAAGTGATCTTAAAAAAAGTTTTATTCAATGCAAATCAATATACACTAAACGCTTTGGAAATGTTCTGTTGTGTCTATGAAAAGGCTATCAAAAAAACTTAGGAAGAGTTCTCTTTGCGACATCCCAAGGACATCCTGAAAATGGACGCCTGTGGCGGACATTGGCTGTTATATAAAAGTACTATTCATGTATGAACAGGATATCGCAGTGGATGTTCAATGTATCGAAATCTCGTACTTTCAACATCTCTGAGATGTTTTTGTGCTTGCTGGGATGGCAACATTGGCAACGCTGTGCCCGCTATCGTCCATTTTATGGATTTGGTTTTTTGTTTTTGTTTGAAAATTTTGATTTTAATACGGTCTTCGCTTCTATATTTGTATTCCGAAGAAATTACATGAACGAGACAATTGTTCTTTGTCGATATCAAACAATATCAACATCACAAAAGTAGAAATAAAGTCCACTAGATATACCTATCATTTAGCAACAATTAGAGAACTTACGGGGCTAGTAAACCTCGCAACAAACACTATGTATATATTCCCATCAGAATGTTTCCCACTGAAGAAACCAATAACAGTAACATTATTGTAATCCTTGTTACCAAGTTTTGTTTAATTGGGCCAGAAAATGCTAAAATTAATGCCGATGATACCTATGGAAATCTCTGGTAGTAGTACTGTAATAACGCAAGTAATTTGACCTTGAAGTTGAATTTGAGAGTCAAAATTTGTGGTTAACACCCTTTTTCCCAAACAGTTTCAAGTTTAATGGTTTCACTTCGCCGGCCAAATTTGTTCGATTGGGACTTGAAATTTTGAGGGGTTCGATTTTAGGGTGACTTGATTTATCGCGTGTTAGACTGATTAGGGGGTAGTTTCAACAAATTCATGCTTCAGTGCAAATAAACATAATTTCAAATAAGAAAAAATAACCGTAGCCAATGAAAAACCAGGACACATCTTTTTTATTTGACCTTATTGAGGAACACACTGTTGATGACTTTATCTCGAACACTGCATGATAATAGTCACCATTCTTCTATAGTTAATAACGAGATAGTTATTATCCTAACAAGTGCGCAAAGTGTTACTTTTCGGGACTCAAATACAGTTACAAATAAATTTAAAACGCACATTGAGCACGTGTTAGGAACACATTTTTTCATACCACATTCATATCAGATAACAACGAGAATGAAAACATTGAATAATTTACAGTTGAACTTTATAGAAAGAACTATACAACAAACAATCACAACAATAAAAAAAATAATAGAAAATTAAATTATTTATGCGTAATATTTATAATGAATTATTGACATTTTGCGAATTTATTGCAGATGCAGATCTGGTCAGAATGGGTGGCCTTTGATACGGCTTGATGAATAGTGAGATTTTTGAGTAGTTTTACATATCCGCACTCATACATAATGGTATTGACTATATCAGTAAACTTTCCCAGATCTCTCAAGAGACATTAAATTTTTTAATCTTATTTATGCGTATTTATACGTCCACTTGGTAAGACCTGTATGTTTTCAGCTGTATATCGATTTCTTGTTTTAATTACTATTTCCGAATCAATGCTGTTGATTCAACATCAAACCTCCTATCATATTGTGAAAGTGTTACGAACAGAAATAGTTATTTGTAAGATCAATGAGGAAGCCAGCTTTTGATGTAACAAACGAGAAAAGACCTATTCCTTTTCCATAAAACGTATACATAGGCAATAAAATAAGAAGAAATTCAAAGTATGGATGTTTATTGGAGATACGTATTAGTGTGTATATGTAACAAACACAGTCCACCTGGCAGTAGTAACAAGATGTATAAATAAAAATCAAAAGATTGTTTGTATCTATATATTAGAACTTGATTTGGTCGGATTAACCCAATGAATGCATTGATGTTGTCTCAACTATACATTTTTTCGATCGAATTAAAATCGAATTCAACGTGCGTACTATATTTTTCAGCAAATATTGACATTAAACAAAATCCGATTCAGATAAACTGTAGTTTGTCGAAATCATTTTTCCCGTGCATACATCCAAACGGGTGAGGTCCCCAAGGCTGACCCTTGAGGAACTCCGAGCTTTCAAAGCTCGCCGGGCAAATCGCATTATTCATCCTCGGCTGCGCAATATTTCAAGCTATTCCAGACAGTCATTACGTTGCTGTGTGAAACTGCGTGGGTACATAGACAATATACAATAATATACCACAGTTAATAATGTTATTACCATCTAGATACGGAACAATTTTTATCGGGATAGATTAAATACGAGTTGTTGCTGGATGATGTTGCATTTTCTCATCGGTTTAATCAAGGGGTCCACCTATAGGATAGTAAATCACAAGATTCATGACTTTCTACAATGAGCAAGGATGATGCACAGGGTCTAGAATTCGAAACACTGTGTATCTATAAGATACTTACTCCTTGGTTGGGCTAGTTTTTTGTAAATTCCTCCAACACTGGAAATGGAGACCAACTTATTTTCTTCTGAATCAATAACCCTGTAATTATTGCTCTATTTTTAACCAACTTTTGTTTTTTTCGAGATTTTTGGCACATAAATAATTTTTCAAAGTCTAAGCGAATCAAGCCAACTTATTTTTGGATTCACCCCAGGATTTCCTTACATGAGACCTAAAGCTACCGCTTACTGAAACTTTGAGGAATCTTCGAATAATGTTGACAGTGTTCTCTAGAATTTAAAAACTATTAATTCACTAACATTTTCAATGGCCATTTATCTCGAATGAATGGTCTCTTTAAAAACTCAAATTTATAATTGTTTGGTAGTTGAGGACATCTCGAGGTATCTCTTTTTTATAGTATTTAATAACCATATAATCTAAGTGTTATTTAAAATTCCCAGATTGTTTGAATAGAATAGTGTTTATTTGCAATAAAAAAAAATATCAAATCATTATAAAGAAAAATAGGAAAATAAACACATGAAATGTCTCACTGAAGCTTTCACTTGTTAGTTAGTTACTGTACATATCAGAAATATATATTTTTGAATTACGTCTTTGAACAGTATGCTCGTTGAATGAAAATATCATTCGATTTTCATGAGATTGATTCATCAGAGAGAGTACCTAAAGATTGATACTTTGATAACTTATAGGTATCGTTAATTGTTTTTTTAATTAATTTCCATTTGTATTCCGGTAATTACGAGGGTAATTATAAATATTACTATTGAGAGAACAGCTTCGAATCATTTAATGAAATGTTTATCTTGGATAGATTGACATCACTAATTGAAAATCTTATCATTTATTGATGCTTCAATGTAGAGATGAATTATTTACATCACATATGTAACTGTTATCTCCAACAGATCAGTCAATCAATTTTTTTCAGAAGGTTTTCTGTTAACGTCGAATGCATTTTGAATCCACGCTTCAATCTCAAGAGGTACCTACCTAATTAGCGTCCATGAAGTCAATTGATAGCTCTTTTATAAATAATTAATCAAGAGTTACTTTATCTGTTCGTACTGTTCGTAGGTGTGATGTTGTAGCTTGCATAAATTCATTTCATCATCATTAGTAATTTATTCATCAAACTGATTTTATTCACAGCCTAGATCAAGTATCATCAATAACGGATAATGTTTTTACTGGATGGTTGTTACTAGATATTGAAAATCTACAGTCTGATTTTCAAGCAGCAATTTGAATTGATTTCGCAAAAGCCCATTTTCAACATCTTAAAAACGGGACTCCCTCAAGAAAGTATTCTTGGACCCCGAGTTGGACCCTCACCCATGTACAAATATTAAGTTTCAAAAATGTTTTTAATTTTGTAATCATCATTATCTCTATATCAACTCAATTTTAATATCATTATTTTAGCTTACCTTTTGAGATTAATCAGCCAATTTATCCTCGAAATGAACAGATGACTCCACTCAAAAAACTCTCGAAAAATTCGTGAGATGAAACTAACGCTGTTCGAAATTTTTAAAATACGGGAAAATTCGAAAAAAAAACTCACGTATTCGCACCTGAGATCATTTTTCGCGCACATTTAATACGCGCCACCAAAGCTCAAAATATACACTGCTCGCATTTCGTGCTTGAAGTATTCTTACCTGTTGGGATGCACTCTGGCAGGGTTGCCAAACCGTCTCGAAAATAGCCAGAGTATGTGATAGAATTTAAATTGAATGTGGCTGGAATTAAAATTCAATGATATAACTTACCTGCAATCTCTATGAATTGCGCTTGTCACTATGTACTAAAATATACAGGGTGTTTTTATGAATATTGATATATTATATAATTACGAAGAAACGCAGTTTGTGACTTTCTATGGGATTAGGTACGTACTGATGATACATCAAGAACAAGTTTAGACTTTTTCCACAAATTCGGTTCCTGCATTGCTCATCTTGAAAAATATTGGCATGTCAAAAACAAACTTGAATTATCTGAAGCAAAAACATAAATCTATCGAGACGTGTGAAGAAATGATGGTTTTATTTGATGAGAAAGTAGTCCCCGCCTTGAGTTACACTCTGTAGGAATGTAATTATCGAAAGTCATGAATGACTCCTGTATTTTTAAATGTGGCAACGTCGCATATAAGTTGTCTGTTATAGTTTACGTGAGGATGTATAAAACAAAAGGGTCTGACTTTAGTGAATATCTTAAGGATACTAACCACATTGCTCACGGCACTCTAAGTAGCTTTGGAAAACGTTGAACAGGTACCATAAAATAAGTATTTCAAAAAGATCTTCGAGGTTTTAGTCAAATAACTTGAATTATATTTTAATTTTTTTATTATATATTTGAAAAAATTTATCATTTGCAAAATATTCAGAGGATTGTATTATGTAAGTATCTCATGCAATTAGTTCTTGCTTGAAAAAAGCTTCGGAAATGCCTAGGTACTCTAAAACAAAGGTACCTTAAAATAAAATTAATCAAGCAGTCCCACGAAAACAAAGACATGCATATTTTGAAATAATTCTAAAATCCTATTTACCCCCAAACGTAGGGGATGAAACATTCTTCAGTTTCAAACTATGACAAGCTCTATCTCAAACCCTGTATGTATACAGGAGTCAAAATATAGAAATATACTTCTGGTAAACATGTCATACATGTCACAAATGTCAGTAGTATGTTTTGTTCTTTATGTGGAATCTTTTTTTGTTCAAGTAAAATTACTACTCAATGAAAACATTTTCTGGAAATAATCTGCACAATAAATCCAAAATTCACAGAATGCTTATTCACTGGAAATCCCTGCTAGGATTCGGGTTCGCTTTTTGGGTACTACTTTGCCTAAATGACTTTTTGGGCGGAAAAAATCATGGGTATTACATGGATGGTGAGTTTTCCTCATTCTCCTTATTTCCTGCTAAAGAAGGTTATTCTAGAATATGAGACTGGGTCGGGCAGTTTTTCAGAAATGAACAACCAGGAACAAGATTGGGCCCCCATAATTTCGAAATTTGGAATATCAATGGTGATCTGGAATATTGCCACTTTCATCATCTCACTGATATCTTGCTACGTGGTCAAAAAATTGGGCTGGATCATTTGGAGATACTTTTGGTTCTCCAGGTAAACCTTTATAGTTGTGTCAGTTCATACAGAGCCTCAGACTATATTCTCATTGCAGAATCCCTTCGGAAAATTCAATCAGAGACCTCTTGAGCACGTCCACGATTTCTGAGCTACCCAGCTCCAGCGTCAGCAAAATACCAGTGATTGTCAAACCGATGCCATCAAACCATTCCTCTGATACTGATCTCAAGATGAAAGCGAGAGTGTACTCAGACGCCAGCTGCCCTAACCTCCTTCCAAAAAGGACACCCAGTAACATATCGAATTGTACCACCATGTCCATTGTTCCCAAATGCCACACGCTGTTCAAAAACAACAAGCTATTTTCACCAACTACCGAGGAAAATGATAAGTTGAACAGGCATTTGGAATTTCAATGCACGAAGCTGAGGGATGAAATAGCTAAGCTTCAAGCTAGCTTCTTGAAAGAGCGTTCTATCATGTCCAGGAAGCTCGAAACTGTTTGTAAAGAGAAGAGGGAGTTAACCAAGCAGCTTTCCATCGCTCAAAAGGAGAGTAGAGCTGCCAAACAACAAATGGAAGAACTTTTACAGGAAAAGGTAGTGCTATGGAAAGACATCGCTACAGCAGTTGCGTTCATCATTATTTTCAGGGTATTCTGATCAAGAAATTGGAGAACGCTACCAAAGAATTCAAGACCAACATAAAGACGAAGAAGTACGCCCTAGCCAAACTGGAAGAAGTCACCACAAACGTTGAGAACCTGAAGCAGCAACTGCAGCAAGTCAGCAGAGACAAACAGATCCTAGAAAATAAATTAAAAGTGCTGGAGAACGAATATGAGAAGCTCCAAGAGAGGTTCATCTTGTCAAATCAAAACAATTTTTCTGGTAATCAAGAGCATGCTGCAGAAAGGGATATGAACGCAACAAAGGATAGGGAGATGTCAGAACAAATATGCAACGGGAGTGAAGAAAACTCAGCTAATACAAAAGTACTTGAATCTATAGGAAGTATTTTCAGATGCTTTACTTCTGTTCTGTTCACCAAGAAAAACCTTTTATAATGGTACTAATCCACATGATATTCCAGAACTCGTCACTAGTTTCTCAAGCAGACCTTGACATGAAGAAAATACAAGTCAAGATCAAGCAACTGGAGAGAAATCTAGAAAACTTCAACAACGCAGATTCCAATTTCAACAATGGTGCGGAAACAGAAGTGGGTATAGAATCAAAGATTCCAATGCTAGTCATCTGAAATGTCCATTCAAAATTTCAGTCTGCAATAAGTTTATTGACTAACAGCTCCGAGACTATAAGAAAAACTGATGATGATACTGATTATTCAGAATATTATTTTCCAAGCCCAAGGATAAGATTTTGGGGGGGAAGGTGTGGAGATATGGTAAGGCTGAAGCAAATCAAGAAGCCACGTCCGGAAAAATGTCTATTTTCCTACGACCACGTATGAAAACGTCAATAATAACACTGTTTTGTTATTCAGAAAGTAGCTCATATCACCATGGTATTGTTTATTTGAAAGAAAAAAGCACTAGTGTTGATATGAAAAATATCACAACGGTCGCCTGAATTGATATAGAAATAATTAGGTATATTGTGAAGGTACTCACTGTCAATATAAGCGTTCTCAAATCAAAATCATATTATTTATTGAAATTTCTGTCTCGTTTTGAATACCGTGAACTCTTTATCTATTAATTTCAATGTGTCTGATACATAACCTCTGAATTCACTTTAAAACTGGAATCTATACTCTTTGCTGGAACTATTTCGATGTTGATGACAGAGGGTTAGATCATTCAAAAGAGTATGAGTTCGATATGACAGTATCACCAAAGAGAAGATTCTTTGGTATCACAGATGTTTGCAAGAAGTCAGGAACGCACTAACTCGAGTAACTCGTACGCGCTCGCGCACTACGTACTTCTATGGTTCTGTATTCCTGGTTGCGTGATTACTGGCGCTAGCAGGCGTATGGTGTCAAGATTGTTTATGTACGCTGGTGTCAATATCAATGAAATTTGTCCAAACTAAACTGACTCAATCAATCAGTAATTCACATAATGAGGAATTGTCGAAGAAGTATTCAAATATCATCTTGAATATGGAAATAAACAGTACTTGATATCGAATCAAAACCACCTGAAATTATAGAGACCGCTCAAGTTACATTTTTGACAAGACCTCCCGCGAATTGAAAGTATTCGGAGTCGTAGGAAAAATAGTGTACAAAACTCGTTGGAAAGTGCATTTCCTTCACTCGTTACGTTTCCGCACTCACCGCTACGCGGCTCGTGCTAAACGACTATTCGTGTGAAATATGTCACTTTCCACACTTGTTGTGTGATGAACTATTTCGATATTTCAGATTCATACTTTGGCGAGAGGGATGAACGAAAAAGTACGGTTCTTAGACAATATAAGAGAGAAATGCGAGACAGAAATCGACGAATATTCTTCTCAAGAGTCTCTCGATGATGTCAAAAGTCCCGCGAGGATGGTCAGTAGTTCGGTGGCCTTTCAAAATTTCCTCAAGTGTTTGCAACCATCCGACGTCAGAAGAAACTTTGGGTCCCAAAGTAGTTTAAATTTTTAAATGTATTTGTATGAAATAAATTGCGCGTCCAGATATAATAACGTGATAGTTTTTATTCAATCATCTCACAAAACTGAGATTCAAAATACATCGGTATTTTTTTGGCCCTAATGATTTTCCTGAATTTCTCACATTCACTTTTCCAGCAGGAAATTTTATCACTGAAACTCTTCTTCTTTTTCGAACACTTGCATATTTTTTCTGTTTCTTCCGGTATATCGTTAGATTTCTGTTTCTCTATGATTCTCAAATTTTCGGCTTTAATGAATTCATAATTTTTCTCGATGATGCCTTTGATACTCTTCTCTGGATCATCCATCTCATTGTTTTCAGCGAAATGAAGTGATAAATTCGTCAAAAAAGTGGTGGCACTCTCAAAATCAATCATTCGTTTGAAAACTCTGATTGTTGAATAAAGTGCATGATTGTCAAGCTTTTTTTTATATTTTGATAAACAAATTTCCTCATTCAACAGCTGGGTGTTGAAGAACTTTTGGGCTGGACTCTCAAAGTGTTGTTTCCTAAAATCTAGAATAGTAATTTCAGGTTTTTTGATGTCTGGTTTCTCGACTACTTCGCTACCAATTTCATTATTTGCACAATTTTTCCGCTCCTCTATCGTCTCATTGTTCCAAAACTGTTCTCCAGCGAGAGTTCTATCCACTACGAACAATTTTTTGTACACATTTTTGCTATAATGGTCACAACCCGCCCTATTCAAAGGTCCCTTCAAATAACACTCGCTACTCTTGGTGTTTCCCCCAAAATCTACACTGAAATGTTTGTCATAGCTGTCCTGGGCATGCACGAATTCAGCATTGAAGTCCAAGTTTTTACCAAGAAAGGGACTGATACTGAACGAACACTCAAACTTTGAATCACATTCCTTGCACAGCTTCTCAAAAGTGATATTTCCAGAATCAACTTCCGAAATTACATCATCTCCGAACTTGAGTATAATGTTATTTTCAACGTTCCTTTCCAGTATCACATCATCTTTCATAAAAACGCTCAAGCTGTCTTGGGAATCATAAGTGACAGTCAAGTAATCAGGGTGGCCGTAAGAGAATACCAAAGAAACAAAGACATATCCGTCAACTAGATTTTTGGATACTCGAATGGAGGTGGAAATCTTAGTTCCGTCAGGAAACTTAACCACCTGACTTCCATTTTTGTCAAACAGACATCGAAAACCATCGTCTCTTTCGAAAAAGAGCTCCTCAGCCAAGAAATCTTGTTCAGTGGTAGTGTAGAAGGTTCTCTTCTGCGTGATTTTGTTGGTCTTCAAAGTTGTCCTGTTTCCATCAAAGCTCAGGAGAGTCCTTTTCAAGTATGGTACCTTGTTACTATCCAGAACATCCATGATATCCTTGTTTATAACATAACCTTTTTTGGATTTCAAAATATCTCTTCTGCTAATATAAAATTCATCATTACCAGTTTCGTTTTTCATCATTTTATTCAGTTTTTTTCTGTAGTCATCGAAGTTCTTACGGTGACAAGTCTTGAGATTTGACTCTCGTATTATAGGATCCTGACTGTCAGGATTTTCGAACATCACAGTGTCCCCATTCGATTTCATCAAAATTATAGTGCCATCTATTTTCTTTACGAAGATATGACCATCCCTGGTGAATAGTCTGAATTCTTCGGACCTCTCTTCTCCAGTTACAAACTCTTGTTTCACTTCTACCAAGTTATCTCTTATAAGTGAAGGGTAACAAGTAATGTATAATCCGTTTGGTAAGCATATGCGGAAGTCGAGCGGTTTTTTCACATTCACGCTGTTATCCCTCAAACTTATAAATCTTTTGGTGTAGTGTCCAGGAGACACTTCCTTCTTTTCGTTGTGCAATAGTCTTCTCATAATATTCGTGAGAGGTATTTTGGTTTTGGAATGACGTCTCGTCAGGTAGGTCAAGTTGTCACTAATTTTATAAACTGGACAACCTTCCAGTACAGCCTGTTTCAAACACTCGAAAATATCCGCTACATCTTCGTTCTGAAGATCTTCTGTCCGTGAATCGTCAACCGTTCTCAGTTCCTCTTCAAAATCAGCTTTACTCATATTGATCACCTTCTGGTTCATAACTTCTCGCAGCCATGTCTCATCTTCGTCATCATCAGTCTCTGTAACCATTTCTTCGACAAGCTCATTTTCACTTGGTGATACCAAACTTCGTGCAGCTCTCTGATGTTGATCCTGTAGAGTGAACGATATGACCGTCCCATCTTCCAAATTCCAATGGAAATTATATTTTCTTCCCAAAAACGTTTTGCTGGAATGGAGTACCAAACTGTTTCCTTTGCAAGTCAAACATACCGTGCATTTTGGCTCTTCATATATCATCCTGGTGTTATCTACTCTGATTTTGACATTGTCATGACTGCAGAAGACAGTCTCAGTTCCCCTAACCGCAAAATATTTGGTCCCGAGGTTGTAAGCCAAAAAGCTTTTGACCCGATCTCTCTCACACTCTTCAATCAACCTGCTGCTAGAAGGATAATTCTCAATGTCCATCAGATTTTGCTCGAATGTCACGGTAGACTCTTCCCCTTCTATTTGTGTTTCTTCTGGATCCATGACCATCGGCATATCCATAGGATTCAATAAATGTCTGTACTCTCGAAACATTTCGAGTTTGTTCATCTTATTCGCCCCCTTACACTCCTCCATTTCATCACTCTTCCTCACATACTTTGCGGGCTTGTTATCTTCCAACCATTTGGATTCATCCACTGTGATGTATTTGCAAAAGTCTCGGAGACAAACAGGCGTTCTTAAAGATACGTCAAAAGTTTTGGTGTTGACACCAAAATCGTCCAAATGGTCTGAGAACTGCACCAACAGGTTGTCAGTTTCTGGCGAGAATTTCATGTCCATGTACTGGAACGATAATTGGTTGTTCCAGATTTCTTGAGCCATCACTTGTGAGGGTAGCTCTTCTTTCCAGATGAACGCCATAGCACTGGGTTCGTATAAATTCGGGGGTAGTTTTTCGCTGTCGGATTCGCCAGTTTCGACCAATGGATGCAGAGAGCTGCAAGACAGCGCTCGGGTGTAGGTTTGGAGGTTTTCTGTCAGTTCTGTATCTTCGAAAACCTCGATGGCGTCTTGGTGCTCGAAAGTACTGAACAAAAAGAGGTACAGGAAGTGGAGCTGAGACTTTGTGAGATTCCTCTCGGGTTTCTTGGATGGGTCAACATCGTGTTTGTGGATCAAGTCATGGGCATCATATTCAGTACCTTGCAATAAGGTGAATGGCCTCTGGATTCTCAAGACGCTATTGAGGTTATCCACAAACGTTGAGCCACTGCTTCCGAATGTTTTCAATATCACCCTGAGGATATCGCTTTCGTGCACCATGAATGTATTCTTTGGTTTTCGGAAGGGACTCTTCTTTGTATATTCTTCCTTGAACATGTCATCGCAAGCATTTTTGCCATTATCCATGTGCGAGATGGACAAGGAAGAAATTGATTTCCATAGATCTCTCAATTCAATTTTGTCGGCTCTCATTGAAACTTCTTCGAGCAAGTTCATCAGCACCGTAGCTTCATTAGTTATTTCTAAGGGTGTCTCGATTGAAGAATAGCTGTAAGCGTGAAGACATTCCAGAGGTACTAACTTGTGACTCTCTTCTAGTTGATGTATTTTAATGTGCCGTATATAGTCCAGATGTCTCAATTTGATGTCGGTGATGTTTTTGATGACATAAACCAGCTCTTCGAGGACTTCTTTGGTACTTCCACCAGAAGCTTTGAACTGCATTAGGATTGTATTCTCGAAGTTTTTGGATCGCTTGGGTCCGTCAAAATAACGTTGAATTCCCTCCCAAAATATCCTGTAGGCAGACGAAGAGGTGATTGTGTTCGATATAGGCACATCGAATTTGATCAGAGCTCTTATAGGCACATTGATGGAATACAGTTGCTCGAGGAGATCTTCATCTGAGAATCCTTTGAATACGTAGAACCATACATGGTTCAAGATGTCATCATCGAAGACGATATCGCTGCTGGACCCCGTCAACTTATATCCAACATCAACTGCATGACTCGACTTTGCGTCTATCCTTCCTTTGCTCTTCCTTTCCACCATACCTCTGCCGAACATTACTGAAGACTTTTTTTGGTCAGGTACAACTATTGGGATTTCTTTCTTCTTCGGGCTTTTCTTCGGACTTTTCTTCGAATCCTGGGCAAGTAGGGTGAGTTCGTTCTCAAGGGTTTCTATTTTCTCTCTCTTGCTTATTTCCTTCAGAAAGTGTCTACTCATCACCTCCAGAAGTTTGAGTTTGATGAGCTGCGCCAGCGGATTCTGATTGAGCATGGCTTTCCTTTTAATTCTTTGATGGATTTCTTGAAGGATTGATTGAAATGATGAGGGGAAGACGCTCGGATCGAGATGATCCAAGAGTTGTAGGACTTCTTCTAGAGTTATGAAAGTGAGGCAAGACATTTCCTCGTATTCTTTGGCCGTTTGGATTAGATCGTTGAGTAGTTCACTGGAACTCTCACTGGCTTCTGTGATGAAGATGATGTCGAACACTTTCTTGGGGCAGAATGCAGCCAATTCTAAGTAGGAGAAGATGTTATCTAACGCAATGTCATCTTCGTCCACTGTTTCCGTCTTCCTCCTCTTATTCTTGATTGAGCGTCTCAAACTCATGGCTGCAGGTTTTTCAGAAATATAACAAAAATCTTTTCAGATAAGTCACGAAATAGTGAAAGAAGCACATTTGACATCAAATTGTCGATAGTTGATGACAGGAAACTGACTCCTGTGCAATTTCAGATTTTTCCGGTGAAGGTATGCGAAACAACTTTTAGAAAAATGATTTTATTGAAATACAGTACAAAAATATCTTACATATTTGCATGATCCTAAATCTAAGCGAGCTGCTTAACATTAAAAAATAATATACAAGAAACAACAGAATCAACAACGAACTACCTATTCCATTCTAGTAATTTGTCTAATATTACACTTGAGTCTTCAGATCCGTACATCTCGATCTTCTTATTAAACTCTATGAGATTATCAGGTGTATGCATGACCGTATCAAGAAATGCCAAGAACATGTATGTTTCGGTGAACATTTTCAAAAATCTTCGGATACCTTTGGTTTTGGCTTGTTTTATGAAATCCTCTTTCTGAAAAAGAAAAGGAATGTCTCAGGATTCAACATAATATCTTCAATATTTGTGACATTTGAAGTTTGACATTTGAAGTTTGACATTTGAAGTTTGACATTTGAAGTTTGACAATTGAAGTTCGACATTGACATTTGACTGTACGTATTACTTACCTGGAAAACGCCATCGAGAAAGAACTTTCTGTAATCCTTGAAACACATGATGAAAACTTGCAGATAGGCATCACTAAGATACACAGAGTGTACGTAATCCATGGAGGCAGTTGCTTTATTGGCCAGCGCTATGCTTCGCCTCCACACCTTCTGCATGCTCCCGCTGAGAATTTTCATTTCATCCCCTTCCTCTCTGCACACCGTCTCAGTGTCCAAGTCCACCACGATACCCTGAACAGAAAAAAAAGCGATGGTGAAGTCACCCGGTTTGGGAAAATCGAAATCACCTACGTTTTCGATTTGGTGGCACTCGACCACTTCTCTGGACAATACCCCGCATATCACGGGGGTGGGACTCTCCACGATGTCCCACAAGGCCTGTGGCAGAATGGGGATGAAGGTGTGGTGCCAGGTGAAGGGGTAGAGAATGCTCTGGAGGGAGTCGACGCACGAAGAGAGCTTGCTGAAAAAAAAAGAAGGTTACAGCAAGGTGAGAACCCTCAGACTAATGAAAAACGTAGACTGGTATGTTCCGTCTTCTTCTTGATGTCAACACGACTGTCAAACCTTCTTGTTTCCACGATAGGAGCGTATCGTTCGGGCCTCGTCGGACCAACTCGCCGTTTTCGTGTTTCGAGTGAGTTTCTCAGATTGTTTACTATTCATGACGTGGTCATTCGTGTTGTCGTATTATCGTTCTCAAGGCGTTGATTTGTGCGTTTTTTCTAGATCAATTCACTCTTATTCGTGTACTAAATACAAGGTGATTCGGGTTTTAGGGCACAAACTGAAATGGGTGATAGAACTCATCATATATTTTTTCTATTTATCAAAATATCTCGCTTACTTTAGAAGATATCTAATTGAAATTTGGTGTGGTCAATACTTTCTGGAAGATCATCATTTCAAGTCGTCTGAATATTTTCAAAATCTACAGAGCTGAACATTTCTAGGGGAAGAGGCTTCTTTATCCCCCCACATTTTCACGCAGTAAGCCTCTGAAGTCTTTCAGTCACCCAATTGGGTGGATCGTACAATTTGGAGGCTTTTTTGCTTTGAGAAACGAACCGTTTTCGAGATAAATAAGCATATCCGTTGTATGTTAATTTTACATTTTACATTTAATAAAATCGGAATATATTTGAGCAAGAGTTTTTATTTCATTTTCAAAGTTAGTTTAATGGTTCATGCATACATTCTATCATTTCGAAAATATTCAAAATTTTGTCCGAGAATAAAATTTAAGCGAAACTTGGGCAAATTCAAATTGTTTTAGAACTGATAGATATGCTTATTTTTCTGGACGGTTCGTATCTCAAAGAAAATTGTTGAGCAAAAAAAAACCTCCAAATCGAACGATCCACCCAATTTGGTAACTGAAAGACTTCAGTGGAGTAATACGAAGAAGTTTGGGGGGGGATAAAGAAGCCTTTACCCCTAAAAATGTATCGCCCAGTAGATTTTCAAAATCTTGAAACTGCTTAAATTGCAAATTTTTGGCCCCCTGTATCTCCGCTACTGATCGAGAAGGAATCATTTTTATATGAACTTTTTTGATTAAAATGATGAGATCTATCACCCGAAACACCCTATATATTATTCTTCACTTTAAATGGTAAAAATTTTTTTGATTTGTGGTTTGAAGCAGGTTTCTCTGGGATTAAAGTGTCAATAGTGTCATTTGATTATTGAGTGCCATAGTCGTACGTTCGGGAATGGAATAATGAATGGATATTTATTACATTCAAGATGATGAATATACAGGGTCACTCACGGTCGATGGTACCTTAGACGTTTACGGAGAACGGGACGTAGGATTATTCTGAAAATTTGGTTTATTGGGTAATCAGTTTTGTTCTATCGATCTAAAATACTTTCAGCGTTGCGGCGTTGCCGCTTCTATCAAAACGTAGCAAAAACTTTGTTATTTCAAATGATCCTGTATTCAGTTGATCGAAATTGCACGATGCAGTTTTCCTTCCTGTAGAATATGCTACAAAAGTGGTTTATTCTGTCTTCAATATTTTCCATCAACAAGAAGTGTCAACAATACCACCCGCTCTCCTCCTCTCTCCCTGGATACAAACAGATATTGTCTTCCGATCTTGCTTTAAAAAATGATGAATCCAAATAAGGACATGTCTTTCTAGGAACCCCCACCTTATCGTGCCACTGATGAGTATCACCTTCCTCTCGAGCAGCAAGGAAGAGAAGATCTTCAGCAGCACATCGGCCGGCAGCTGGTGCAGTCTCTTGAGGTCCGCATCCTCGTACCTGGTGTCAGGATGCAAAGTCAACACCAGTTCGACATTCTCGGCGTACTCGACAATGTAGCTAGGGACTGCGCAAGAACTCTTCAGGTCACCCTCGCTAACGTGGACCAGATCCACGGAGTCTTCGAGGTTGTCTTTGTTCAAGGTCTTTGGGGTTCTCGGTTCGATGTTGGACAGGTTGATTTTTATGGACTCGCCCGGTTTGGGGAACTTGTTGGAGTGGAACTCGCTGATTAGCTCGTCCCGGAATTTGTTCGGTATGCCATGTCTGGACTCTAGTTCTGCCAAGATCTTCTTGTAAAACCTGCAATGGACAACGTGATTTTGTCATTGGTGATGGAGACATAAAAGTTTTAATGTTCAAAAATTTAAAGAAAAATACAAGATAAATCTTTTGCATTATCAACATTAACTAAGTTAGGTACCTTTGCTAGAAAGAGTTTGAATTGTAGAAATACATAAAACATATATGTGTCTGTGCTGTTTATACTGTGTGCATAATTTTTTTTCTTATTTTGCAAGTTTTATCTCAATTATTCATTTACCAATTGTAACTTTTATGAAGGATGCATTTGCGATGACTTAGACTTCATGCTTTAAGGTTAATTAACTCTATACTCTATAGCTATCTAGACTAAACATATCTCTTTTTTTCGGGTTAAGTGGAAGAATATTCTTGGTTGTGTCTAGTACCCGATCAAAAATAAACTTCGCCCTTTATTTTCAATGGAATGATCTATGATTTATAATTATGTATTTATAGAACCTTGAAAATAATAAAGACGATTATTATTATTATTATAATTCTGATCCTACCTCTGGGGTTAATGTCAAAGGAAACATGGACAATCGGTCTGATTCTCTAAGGAAGTGGTTATTTCAACAACTGTCATTTGGGTGGCAAATAGGAAGGTCAGTTGCTATTTGAATCACTTTCCGAATTTTCAATTCTCTAACGTCGAAATGGAAAAAAATTCAACAACTTGTCGTTGGTTTACCACTGATAAAGTGACTAATTTATCCATCAGATTTTACTGGTGGAAATGAAAAAATAATTCATCATAAAGGTGATATATATTTGAAGAGGCAGTTATGAAGGAAATTTGTTACAGTTATAATAATTATATGGTAGGATAATCGATATTATGGAGAACCTATACCTTCCTATACTGAAAAAAATATCATAAGAATATCTACATATGCCTTATGAAATTATACAAACCAAGAATAATAATGTTGATGATGTCTATGATAGAACCAATGATGTTCAACATGGTAGAATGTGTTGCTACTGAAAAATTAGATACCTAGCTGAATCAATGAGCAATGATCCTGTGTAATAATATGCATTCCAGGATAATATACCTACCTCACTAGGTTCATTAACAAAACATATAATTATTATTCCTGCAATTATTCACGAGAAACTTGGCAGTCGCGGACACAGAAGACCAAAAAGTAATCTGTGTGAGTGTGTGCTGATATTTTCTATGTGCTAATACTACATCGAATCCAAAAAATGAGGTTAGATTGACGTTGAAATTGCAGAAAAACAGCAAACTATAATAAAAAAGAAGAGGAGTTACTAACTTTTCCGCATTTATTCACCACTGAGTGGAAATGTAAGAAATTAGCAACCTTGATAAATTTCGTATTTGAAGAATACCATATATGAATAGTGGAAAATCTAAAGTGGTTAAAAAAGTAGATGTTAACAACGTTACTAATGTATCCACTGTGTTAACCACTTTTTAAAGAATCGGACCGATTACCTCAGACAAAACCAACAAACCCTCACCTAGGAGCTCGATATATGCTTAGAATGCAGTAGGCTAGGGGCAAACACCTCGTCGACCCTTCAGGCAGTACCCTCCTGCAGTACCCGTACATCCTCTCACCCTTGTCGTTGGTGATCAGCAGGGAATAGTTCTGCGACGTGTTGGTCGTATCAAGAGGAACACTGCCGCTCTCAGGAAAACACAGGTCCTCCAAATGTTCCGGGACTTCAACCTGAAAACCCGATCAACCGGTATATTCAAATAGCTTCTACAAGGTTCGTCATTGAAGATAGAAAAAAAATCCGAATGCAAAAGTTGTAGGGTTCGTTCTGCACCTCCAGAAAGTTATACCAGATGAAACAAATGAATATCGCTGACATAAAAAATGAATATCAACTTCGTTATCTTCAATCGAACACCCTATATATTTTTCTAAAAAAGATCTTTTTTTCTTGATTGTTTTCTTGAATTCATATTTGGTCCAGCCGTTTTAGAAATATTCTTATTGTTTCTTCATTGCAATTGTGATTCGATAAAATAAAATTTAGACGTTCGAAATTTTGAATCTCATTTTGTTATATGCGTTAAATGTAATATATTCATCCTCAAATTTTCTTACAGACAGTTTTTCATCATGAAAATGCGCAACTTTGCCTCAATTTGAACTACCTCGTATGTATCTCATAATAATTGAGATTCCAGTAATGGAGCTCGAGGGCACCCTGTATAGATCGTTAGTCGACCAACTAAGGGCCGACAAATTGATAAAATCACAGAGTCAATTAAACCGGGTGTTCCAATCTTATCTCAGCCATTTCAAAAGATAAAAATTTGCTCATTTCAAATCGACAAGTTCAGCCAGCTTTGAGAGAGAAAAAATATGTCTGCCGAGTGTTGTCTTTATCGTCAAGATTGCAACTTAAAATAACGGAAATGTTATGATTGTGACGTAAAAAAAAAGAAATCTAATAAAACATTTATAATGTGTTTGGAATCATTCAACAATTATAAGGTGACAATGCTCAAAAAATATTCTAAATAATCGGAAGAACGAAAATAAATTACAAGAAAAACAAACCAATTATATACAGGTTATAAAAGTCTTCTTCATTTTTAACGTCGCAATCATAACATTTTCATTATTCAAAGTTGCAATCTTGACGACAAAGACAACACTGGGGCAGACATGTTTTCTCTCTCAAAGCTGGCTGAACTTGTCAATTGAACGAATTCAATTGACGTATTCTCCACCAAATCAAATGTAAAGTACAAAGTGTGATACATCGTTGGAAAGGTAATTTTGAGTAGAAATTAAAAATTGCAAAAAATATACAGGGTGCCATTTGAAATGAAAGAGTCAGAGTCCCTCGAACGAATTGTAGATCATGAAATTTTCGAATTTTTATCTTCCAAAAGGACGTGAGGGGGCCAGATCGGAACCTTGCGGCACCCTGACGCTACACTTACCCCCGGGGGGTACTTGAACTTGATCTGGGCGACGTCCCCGACTTTCTCAATGATCGTGCAGCAGAAGAAAAGGGTCTCCCTGTGGACCTTCGGCTTGCGGTACTTGGGCATGGTCTGCCTGTAGGTCTCGAACTTCTTGATGATGTCCGACACCTTGGCTTCGACCTCGTTGTTCTCCGAGTCAGAGTCCTTCATGGCGCTGAAGCTGGTGTCGACGTCGCAGCTGAAGCTGGTGTCGAGGGTGCGCTTCAAGGTGACCTTGAGGTTCTCCACCCTGGTGATGGCACTGTCGGGTTGGCGGGCTTCGAAGCTTTCCATGATGCTGCAGATTTTGGAGGTTTCCTCCATGGGGGAGGGGGTAGAGTCCAAGTCGGAGGTGAAGGAGGAGAGAGACGAGGACTCCCCAGAAGCCTGGAAGTGGTTTTTCTATTTGTTTGTTTACTTTGGCGTGGTGGTCGGTGGTGGAAGCGACAGTGGTCTAAGGGTTCTTCTGAGGGTTTGTGGGGCAACCAGGATAGTGGTTGAAGAAATAAAACAAAACATTTAATTGGAAATTTCTCAAATTTATTTTCAGCCAATTAGAAGGCTCCTTTTTGTATACGTTGCATATAGCAATGGAAGATTACCGTGAAAAATTTTTACCTACTGTATTAAGCCAATCAGATGCCTTGATTTCGGCAAGTTGCTATGACGACAACCTAACTTATCCGGAAATTTTTGCGGTCACATGGCCTTGGTGAAAAATTAATAATTGATAATCTCCCTAGCTTGACAGTTCTTGACAGCTATACCTATCATCCAATATAACACAGATCTACATCTTTCCCTATCTTATATTACCATAATATTGCGTAATTTTGATAGAATATCAAGTTGATTCAAGGATTGAGACCTTATTCTACTGAAAATAACCGAACAAGGAGCTGTCGAATCTCACATTAGCGTGGTGGTACAAGATCATGATTTGTGCGACTTTTCACAGAAGTTGAAATGGAATAGTGGACAGCGTTTTGGCGTACCACGCAGGCGGACGGGGTTCGATTCCCGCCAAAATATACCTTTTTTATTTGTTCATTCATCAATTAAGTATTCCTTTGACGAATATTCACCGAAAATAGTGATCCGAACCCTAACTGATGAGTTAGTGTGTAAAAAGATTATAAATAATTTTGGTAAAAAAATTTCTCCCCGAATCCTCCGCGAGCTTGAATTAGTCTCCGTAAATGTATTCACGGTTGCGAATTTTTTGAAGAAAATTTAACGAGGCGCTTTCGGAAATTATTCAAGCTCTAGGGAGACTACATACGACTATTTCACGCACTTGCCAAATGTATCAATCAGGAGCTCTAGTTAAGTTCGGATTATCGATAACACAAACTTGACTCTTGACTCTGATTGGCCTGTCAAGTTCGGTGTTTTCAGCTTTATGTATGTGACAGTTTAACGTCAAATAAGAACAATCTTGTTGTGCACACATTTCAAAATGAACAGATTTGGGATAAATTTCATAGAATTAAACAATTTCAACCATTCAGTCTGTTTGTGAAATAGTCTTGTAAAATTCCACTCGTGATTGGATTCATCTCATAAGTCTGTTTTTTATTTCATAACTCAACTGGGTTGCTTGAAGCAAACTAAGTTCATTATATCCAAATTATATCAAAATCCAATTAATTGTGGTATTACTACTGATAATTTTGTTAGTTCCTATTCATGGAATTGATAACGATGATTTTTTTGTCAAAAATGAAGTCTACGGCAGCGGAGTTTATAAATTGAGCTTTACTGCTTTATATGTTTCTGAAATGTTCTTAATAAACCTTAGTTACCTTAGTTACCGAATCTCCCACGCAGCAGAATTAATTCCCTATAATTTTTTCTAGGTTTTCCTCATGTTTTTGTTGATAAAAAATTTCCCTCGTCTTCGACTCGGGATACTTTTTTCTTTCACTTCGAGTTTCTTGTAAGAAAGCATATTTCTACCAACTTCAGTGGAATAAATTTAGTCAAGAATAATGGTTTTTGAGCTATCAGCAGCTATCTTATTATTATTATTCTTAACTGAAGCTGGTATTTTGTATTTTATTTAGCGTAATCTTAACCACAATCTTGGTCTGAAATTTTTCCACCGAATACCACTCTAGCTACAATTAAAGACAGAAAATTATTTCTCGAAAACGAATATTTTCCGATGAATAAGCCTTTTGAATAAACATTTGGATCACTATTTTCCGTGTATTTTTAAGAAAATAACAACAATTGATTGATAATTGAAGAGTGTAACTTTGAAATTCCGGCTTAATCAACGCGATATCTCAAATTCAATGAAACTGATGCCTGATCTTGCAAAAATAATATTCACTGAATTTGTATGCTTCATGTGCCCCTGCCTATATCTATAACCAGAAATTGAGAAATCGATATTGCTATTTTTCTTAAATTAGAATTGGGAAACATCTCGGGGAAAAATCAAGATCAATTTAGTTTCATTAAAACAAAAAAGTATACCACAATCAGCTACTTCAATGAAATGTAAGTTATCGGGTATCCAAAATAAAAAAATCACACTGGAATGTTGATGTTATTAGGTATTAAATGATATTAATTAGGTTGGTTATTGACCTTAATGCTGACAATCAATTTAGAAATCGATGAACAGAAACATGCAATATTTAATTTGATAATCCGTCGATTATTTTGACTAGGTTCATAATCCATGAAAAATAATTGATACCTATGGATAATTCAGAATATATTCGTGGTGATATTTTCCAAAACCAATGGTTGATAGAACCAGGTAGTTTTGGTGATAAATTTAAACCTGATCCCACTATAATTTTTGGTGAAATTGTTTAGTAAATTTCAGGAAAATGATATAATTTTCTATTGGTTGATAAGTTTGTCTAATATGTTCGAAGAAAGAAATATTTGTATCTTTATTCATTTATATGAATTGATGCATAGACTACGAGTGGATATAATTCAATATTTTGCGTGGTATTTGCCAGGAACGTAGTTGTTTTCTGCTCGTATTCTACCTTGTTATGTTAGATTATTCTAATAATATTGTGGAGATGACTTTGAGATATTTATTTTCCTTTTTTACACCACCACTCCACTTAGAGTTTTTGGCTTTTCCCTTTTTTAATATATACGAGGTGAATCATGAGTAACGGGAACATGTAATGCTTATTCATTGATTACAACCAATACTAATTAAATTGTGAAGAATATAGACACAGTTCAATAATTTTGTGAGGCATGCATAATCAGGATACACCTCAAAATCGAATCGAATCGAATCGAAAAAGAATTATTGGTAAATCCTCGTAGACTATATTTTCGAGTATTTTTCTAGAATCTAGAGCAATATACATTCATATTATCTTGTCTGTAGTACTTATCTTCAATATTCCCAACCTTATCGATGAATAGTTATAAAAAATATTATGGTATAACGAAGCCCCAATATTACGATAATAATATCGACCTGCAATGCAAAATAATTAAAACATTGAACAAAACTAAAATCAACTATAAAGTACACACCTAGTTCAATGTTCCTCTCACAAGATACTTGTTCTTTCATGGTTAATTTGAACCAATTATTCTGAGAGAAAGCTGCGTTTATAGGCTCTTTACTTGATGTTAGTAACAATTATCACCAATGTTTTAGTTGTAAATTTCCCAGCTCATGACTTTGAGAACACGAACCCACACATTTTTCATCACGTTAACAGAAAACTCTGAAAATAGCATTGGCTAGTCTGAAATTGAAATGGACAATAAACATGTGCAGATTGGATTTTCAGATGAAAATATACTCCAGATCGAAACAAAACATCGCATCGTTGTCAATGTTCGAGTATCTAAACCTAAAATAACGGAAAGTAACATTATAGTGTGAATGACGAGCCAATTTTTCAATTCCAGATTTGGTGGAATTTCTTCATATTAATGATTTTAAATCGAAGAAAATTGATTCAAAAACGCATAAGTCAATTGACATTTATTAAATACAAAATAATGTTTTTCCAGAATGAAGAAGAAAGTTTACAGAATAATAGCTTTGTTCGCGGGTACGATTCTGAACCAGTTCAGGGACTATTCGCATGCGCAGTTTGAAAAACGGCGTTCGCGGTTCATACAATTCTGAATTTCTGGTACCAGTTCTGTGTTCGCGGATCCTTTGTAATTTTTTCAATACCGATTCCGAATTGGTTCTAGCAGTTCTAGGACTTTTGTTAGGACGGAAAGTTCAGTTCGGGTAGGCATGCGCAATTCGCCCAATAACATCCAGTATCGTCAGCTGTTTTATTTTTTATTTTGGTGGAGCACATTATATGAAAAACAATAATTCAAACTCTTCATATATGTAGATCAGTGAAAGTGAGTATGAAAAGTAATTAATTTACTTATACTTAAGAATAAATTTGTCTATTTCTAGGAATCTTTTTAATACTAATGTGTAGAATCATTTTTATCGTCTAGCGACGAAGATATGGAAGAACTTTTAGAACTGATTGAAGTTCCCAAAAGCAAGGATTACTTTGAAAAAGTGGCACCACAATTCAGTGATGAACTTTGTTTGCATTTCTTCACAATCTCCTCAAATATTTTCTTCAAGTTTTTTATTCGCAGTGAAAATTGTGTGTTTTTGTGAGTTAATTCATGACTCTCCTTCGAGTTTGTATATTGGGAACACCAAAAATTCGGCAAGAACTTCTAAAAATGTTTGTTGTTATAAAATAAATGCTTATTATTACTTCCTTCGGTTTCACTCATTTTTCAAACAGAAAGCAACAGAAAGATTTGGTTAGGTTCGTTCTTAGGAGTTCTCTTTTGGTTATGAAATCGTTCGCGGTGAAATTGAATCCTGAACCAGTTCATAATTGGACATGCGCGTTATGAAAATCCTGAATTAGTTCTGGACTGGTTCAGAATTCGTTCAAGATGTGATCCGCGAACAGAGCTATTATTTATCAAATCTATTATCTCCTCCTTTTATAACCTCTGAGGAATAAACCAATTTACTGAATGTAAGTCTATCTACTGAATGCCATGAGGTGTCTATCTTTATTTATAGGAAGTCATGTATTTTCCTTATCATTGATAAGATTTATTGGGCATAAGTCACGTATTTTCAATATATTCATTTTCATTTTGATTCATTATTTCTAAAGAGAATTACTTCTTTTCTCTCGATATTAATTATTTTAGATAAGTATCTTCGTTATTTCATTCAGTAAACATTTAAGTTGAAAATTACCTTTTTTCAATTACACAAGATGAACCATACAAATAAGTTTTGTTTATTATACAGTGGTAAAAGAAAATATAAGTTTCAACAACTCGTATCTGGATGTGAAGTGAATAATGAAAACTCATGATTATCTTCAATTATGTATTTTGGTTGTTCGAATAATCTTAGGATATATAAAAAAATTCACAGTTTATTACTTTGAGCTTTCGTCAAATACCATAATTAAAAATGAACAGGGTGTTGTACCAAAAAACAGCAAGAGAAATGCATTTAAAAACAACTTGAGAGATGCATAGATATATGTCCTATTTAATCAATCAATCCACTAGACTACTAATCTGGAACAATGGAAACAATACCACCAGTATTGTTTTGAGCAAGAAAGTATCATGAGGCCTCACTAATAAGAACTAATTATCTCACCATGCATGAATCAATGTCGCATCCAAGATGTCCACTGTTTTTGTTTTAAGCAGAGCATCACATCAGGATCATCGCACTTATCACTGTTACTCTGCCGAATAATCCAAATATTTTGGAATATCCATAGTTTATAGGTGTTTTAGAATCAAAGTGAACTTGACACTGGAGATTTTACGTTTTCCACATACAGGAAGGTGACATTTACATGACTAATAGTACTTTGCTGTGCTGTTTGCGTTTTTCCACATAAAGAACAGAGATACTACGGATGAGTGAGTTTGCGAACGAATAATTATAATATGGGAGCTCCTATAACACAGAGTGATTCCAACATCTCCAACAGAATGGATGATTCACGAAAAAATAGGTATTGCGTGAAAAAAATTTACGGATTTCTGAAAAAGTCGAGGATGAGATTTTGGAGTATAGTATAGCTGAAACCTGCTTTAGAAATTCTTATTGGTCCGTTTATTCCATGTTTATTCATACAGGATGTTATGAAAAAGCTGCAGCCCATAACTCTGCCATATTTTATCCGATTTAAAAAAATAAAGGACTAACAATTGACTTCAATGTAATTTTTTTGCAACAACCGAAGCCTATAACAAATCAACTTAATTTCATGTATTAGAATGGCAGGTATATCTTTCAATCTCAATCCAACTATATATCACAAGTTGATGATAGAAAACAGTATGTATAATTCACGAGTTGAAAATATTATTTTTCTATTTTGGTTGTATAATGAAGTCATTGTGCAACGCAACTGCGTGTCGAAATAGCCTCTATTTCGATACGCATTTTTTATCATTCGTACATTGGTACAATCGAACTGTCAAATGAAAGTCAGAAGAGTTAGGCCCAATTTACTTCTGGGCAATTTGGATTTGGTGATATTAGCAGTGAAAAACTCAATGTTTTAATTGGTAAATTTCAATTCAGAGTGTAATTTGATTTAAATCGATCAATAAAAACAATAACAACATTGAATTTTTCAACGCTGGTATTGCAATAATCAAAATCGCTCAACTGTAAACTGGGCTTTACGCTTGTGCGTCAGATTTTAATTCTTTCAATGTCATCATTGTTACCAATCGGAAATGTTTCTGTTATTTATCGATATTAAATCCATTTTTTCTTCAAATCAATTCAAAATAAAAAAATTGCATATAACACACATTTAAAAAAAAATCTTCGAGCGCAATAATTGCTATCAATTGTTGAATATCTCGAAAATGACACTCAAATTTATTTTTGGAATATTCTAGGGCATACTTGTCATATGCGACTTTGACACTTGACTAACCCCTGAAATTACCCGATAATAATTAGTTTTTGGTGTATTTTTAACAGTAACGACCCCAAGATATTCTACAGGTAACTCAAATTCAAACTCGAATTGTGTGTCCAATTTCATAATCAAGTGTGAAAGCCATGAAAAGGATGCCTTAATTTCGAATACCGAAGAATTTTACGAATAAGTTCCACTTCCGGTTCTGAAATCGAAAGATTCGAAAGTAGAATCGAAAACATTTTCAGAACAACTTTGAGCAAGGATAACTCAATAGCTACAAACCCAAAAACATATTTGTAAAGGATCCCAAAGGAAGGAAATGTTAGTAAAGCAATTGATAATAGAAATAAAAAAGTAGCCACTACAAACATGCTTTATTGATACAAACAATAAATTTGCCAATTCACCAGATTAACGATCGGTTTTCAGAATAGCTACAGTGTGTTGAATCATGAAGGTATTATTTCCATTATAATAGGATCGATATATAAATCAACTTGAACACCCTGTAACGAAGAATTAACCGGAACTAACTCAGTGAATCTGAAGGTTTCCGATCAATAATAAAATAGAGCAAATCGATCTGGATCACCCACAGTCAGTCAATATTTTAGTATGAAAAAATAATCTACAAGGCGTTACTGAAATGACAATAATAGGAGAGCAGTTTTTCCTTCACAAATTTGACAATTTATTTTTTTACGACGAACGTAACAAATCAGAAACATTGATACAATAATCTACGAAGGCGTAATAAAAGATGAGCATGCTTAGAATTTTTTTAGAAAGTATAATGCTAATCTACGATACCTGTCTAGTAAAGCTGTTATTTAGCTTCAAATCTGGAAGCCTAACATCAATCTGAAACAAACAAAAAACTAAGCAAAGCGAAGAACAACAATTATAAAAAACTTTTTGACACTCTTTTATCGGAGAAATTGAGTTTCAAAATGTTGAAAATTGTGAAATTAAGCATTGATTCAATTTATTAGTAGATACACTGTAAATACTTCTCGGTGAATGAGAAAACTTTAGTTTTCATCTATGCAAATCCTGAAAACATTCGGCCTAGCTCGCTAGCATTTCTAGATAATATTTTCTTGTGATGAGCTGCATTTGCCAATTTGCCAACAATTTCGAAAAAAAAATTATACATGAATGAAAAATGTAATTAATTAATTATGTGCAGTATAATTTTTGAATCGTCTATATGAAGTTCAATGTGTGTCAGTCGCATTATTAAAAATGAAAAAACGGATCCATTACAAATTCAATAAATGTCTACATAACTGGTTTTTAATCTGAACAACCTTATTCAGACTAAAAGAGAAGCATTGATTATGCATGACCGTTATATTTACTTTCATCACCATCACCATGTCTGCATACAGGTTTTTTCAAGGGTTTTTTACTCTGCTAAAAAAAGAATTCCTCGCAATCACGAGAAATAAAACTAGCGCCCTTCGTACAAACCCAGTATCCTGGGCATGTTTTTCGTCCAACTTCATATCTAGGACGTGCTAGCACAACGTGAAAGTGAAAGCACACAAGAAAAATGCAAGTCGAATAAATTTTCATCAAATGCATAACTTGAAACAATATTTTTCGCTTTCAGTGGTCCCGAAGCATAACGTAAACACTGTTCCATTATAAAGGAATACTAAACCAATATTCATGGTCAGCAGTAACGTCAGAGTAACGAGACATGAAATCGTACATTTCTTCAGTTTCTGACTCATCATTCAACAATGATCTGTTCTTATTTTGGTTCTCTGATGAAGTCATTATAAAACGCAATTTTTTCAATATTCGGAGGTTGGTACAATCGAACTGTCACATGAAAGTCAGAAGAGTAATGGTTAGTTCATGTTGGAACGATTGCGATTTTTTTTGCGATTCCGCAAATTTGATTAGATTGTCGATCAACCTAGTTAGTGTTGAAGCGGATAATCGCTAAAAGTTGATAATCCATGAGTTTCTCCATCCTACAAAGTCGTGAGTGGAAACAAAGGATAGATAGAGACAGTTTGTTGCGTTCAAGATATTTCCAACCAATACATATGTATAACTTCATTCACTTCACAAGTTTGTTGACTATCAATGCAGAAATCTAAAAACCAGAATTAAAACACCAACATGGATTCAGAAACAGAAGATGTTAATTCTATTGACTGCATATGTTTGGTATTTCAGCCACAATATTTTCTCCGTTCTTTTTAAATCTTTCTCACGCTACAACGAAAAGGTTTCTATATTTTTTCAGATCCAAAATAATAAATACGGAAAAGTTTGTGAACTTGTACAACCTGACACATTCGTTCCATAGCAACAACTAACCTGTGAAGTAAACACCATTTGGAATGACAAATTCTGCGGGAATCGCAATAAAGTTAAATTTTTTCAACTTTCTTCCGACAAAAGCGACTCCATTTTGATCGCATTATTTTTGCGGAATTCGTTCCAACATGAACTAGGCTTTAGGCCCAGCTTACTTCTGACCGATTTTGGATTTGCTAATACTAGCAGTGAAAAACGCAATGTTTATATTGGTAAATTTTAATTCAGTGTGATTGGAATTGAATTGAATTGATCAATAAAAACAATAACAACATTGCATTTTTCACCGCTGGTATCGCAAAAATAAAAATCTCTCAACTGTAAACTGGGCCTTACGCTTGTGCGTCAGATTTTAAATATTTCAATGTAATCATTGTTACCAATCGAAGATGTTTCTGTTATTTATCGATATTAAATCAGACTTCAAATTAATGCAAAATAGAAAAAATTGAATATGACACACGCTTTTTAAGACACGTTGTCGCACTTATTGTTCCGTCTAATAGAACTTGTATCATAATATACTATTTTTTTAATCACAAATAAATTATTCAATGGCAACAATATCGGATAATCATGTTGCGATACTCAGTGGATGCCATTCGATTTTCTCTCACCTGAAACAATTACATGTTCAGAAAATTGAAATTGAAAATTTTTTTGGTGATTCCCGATATATCGCGACAAACTGCAAATACTCCATAGTGAAATATTCCTTTAGCTTTCAAAACAAACCGCGATATCTAATGGGAAATGGGAATTACCCGCGTTCTAGAGTGTGCAGTGCTCGGTGCAGTGCGTAAAAAAGTTAGACATTTTATCGGCACAACAATAATAATTGTGGTAACGGTTCAATTATCTTGCTTTTCCCAGCCAACTTTTCTGAACTCGATAATGAACTCCAACTTAATTGAATGCCATAGTTTTAATGCTAGCGGTGTTAGTATCATCAGTTTATTATTATATAGGTTCAAATCGGACTCAGACAGGCACTGTGAATAAAAACAAATATTCGTTACGCCTATAAGTCTATTTAAACTAAATTTGTTTATAATTAACTGAAAATAGATGGCGTCTATCCGTATCACTTATCCGGATTCGTTTGCATGTTACCGTGAGATTTATTAGCAAACTTATCTCAAGTGCTGAGAACAAAATGCTTGGTCGCAAAAATGATGCGGAATCACCGCATAACAATATTTCACGAAATCAGCATAATGCATAGACACAATTTACAATAAGATCTTCGAGAATAAAAATTGGATATGTACATTTTGAACATTTCAAACACCTCGATGAAAACCATTCAGAAAGATACTATGGACAAGACTTTTTCAGTGCATTCGCTCACCTGTTGGTTTGGTGATCTTCTGGAAAGATCGTCCATGTTGCTCAGCTTAGATATTCCGCTTAGCAAAGGTGTACTCTGCAAAAAAACGCGGCATTTGAACCTAAGAAGGAACTGAATTCACAGAGCAAATACTCGAACAAATACGAGTCGATATATCGAGCATGACACAAAATGTGTTTAAAAGAGCCTCCCCATATCCTGTGGAACTGATAATGATAAGGCAGAATGATAGAACGGATTGTTTTGGAATAATATGGTATTATATTCGAACAAATATTTCCTTTTTTCCAAATAGAACTTGCGAAATAATAAATTAAATTATATGAATTTATCAAGAAATTTATTTTCAGTTGAGATTGGCTAAAATAAGTGAAACATTCTCGAACACTCCCTAATAACTGAAAAACTTCCTGAATAAAGCTTCCTCAGGCTGCTCTTTTTTCGAGCTCCACCATGGGGATTTCAGAAATATTGAGAAGAACTGAATTTTTCAATTTTTATTATTATTTTCATGAGCGAAAACAAGGAGAACTGGGCCTTTTTAACTAGAACGTTCTTGAGGCACTTTTTCTATGAGGAATATAAATCTGTCATCGCATCTTCCATGACGTTCTTGATATCAGAAATACAACACTAAACTTTGGTTTTTCTTAGGGGCGAAATAGTGGATTTTTGCATTTTTGAAAAGTCTGTTTTTTTCTGATTACAGTGACGTCTCACACGATATAATTCGAGATATAATTGAATCTTACGCTGGTCGAATTTGAAAAAAAAAAATTGATTTGGAAACAATGCCAAAAAATTTTTAATTTACAAAAATTTTACAGTTCAATCGAATTCGGGAGCTTACTTACATAAAAACCTCGATAAAAACCAAGGTTTTGAATTAGGAACGACATTTAAAGCCGATTCAAAGCTATAAAAGTTTTTTCTTCGCAAAGCTAGACAGTCATAAAATATGCTCGAGTGGAGTTTGAAAAAGTGCACCCTTCATAGTTGGGAAAAAAATCCGTTTCAACTAATCTAGAGGCAACTATACTCATGTGAAGTTGGCGCCGACTTTTTTAGAAAACAATTATTTTTTTGGAGTTCTGTGTAGATTTCATATAGTTCTAGAGTTCCTGACTGAAATTTTTAATAGTTCCGGCAAATTATGGATTTAGATCAAAAAAATAAAATTTGGGCGCCAACTTCACGCAGCGCCGTTTTTTTTCGAAAAATGAGTTCTGATTAGTTTTTGTTGTATATTTGGGAGAGTTCTGGAGTTCTTGATTGTTTTCAATAATAGTTCTGGTGAATTGGATGAGTTAATGAAAAAAATTGTTTCTGAAAAAATTTCGGAAACAAAAAATTACACTTTTGAACAGAGTTCTGAGTAGCGCTCACGAGTTCTACAAAATAGTTCAATTGCATTTTCGTGAAAAAGTTATACTTTTCAAGTTATCGGCCATAATATGGTGCAACTTTCAAATTTGATTTGCGATGGAATAAAGAAAAATAAAAGAATTGTAACAGTTCTGAGAAGAGTTCTGAGTAGCGCTCGACGAGTTCTACAAAATATCCCAACAGCATTTTTGTGAAAAACTGATACTTTTCGATTTATCGACTAAATAAGGTTTTCCAACATCACTTTCGATAGAATACCGAAAACACAAGGGAAAAATTTGAACAGTTCTGAGTAGCGCTCGACAAGTTCTACAAAATATCCCAACAGCATTTTTGTGAAAAACTGATACTTTTCGATTTATCGATTATAATAAGGTGCAATTTTCGAAACTCACTATCGATCAAATAAAGAACAATAAATAATTTGGAACAGTTCTGAGAAGAGTTCTGAGTAGCGCTCGACGAGTTCTACAAAATATTCCAACAGCATTTTTGTGAAAAACTGATACTTTTCGATTTATCGATTATAATAAGGTGCAATTTCCGAAACTCGCTATCGATCAAATAAAAAGCAATAAATAATTTGAAACAGTTCTGAGAGGAGTTCTGAGTAGCGCTCGACGAGTTCTACAAAATATTCCAACTGCATTTTCGTGAAAAACTGATACTTTTCGATTTATCGACTAAATAAGGTTTTCCAACTTCACTTTCGATAGAATACCGAAAACACAAGGGAAAAATTTGAACAGTTCTGAGAGGAGTTCTGAGTAGCGCTCGACGAGTTCTACAAAATAGTTCAATTGCATTTTCGTGAAAAAGTTATACTTTTCAAGTTATCGGCCATAATATGGTGCAACATTCGAATTTGATTTGCGATGGAGTAAAGAAAAATAAAATAATTGTAACAGTTCTGAGAGGAGTTCTGAGTAGCGCTCGACGAGTTCTACAAAATATCCCAACAGCATTTTTGTGAAAAACTGATACTTTTCGATTTATCGACTAAATAAGGTTTTCCAACTTCACTTTCGATAGAATACCGAAAACACAAGGGAAAAATTCGAACAGTTCTGAGAGGAGTTCTGAGTAGCGCTCGACGAGTTCTACAAAATATTCCAACAGCATTTTTGTGAAAAACTGATACTTTTCGATTTATCGATTATAATAAGGTGCAATTTCCGAAACTCGCTATCGATCAAATAAAAAACAATAAATAATTTGAAACAGTTCTGAGAGGAGTTCTGAGTAGCGCTCGACGAATTCTACAAAATATTCCAACTGCATTTTCGTGAAAAACTGATACTTTTCGATTTATCGACTAAATAAGGTTTTCCAACTTCACTTTCGATAGAATTCCGAAAACACAAGGGAAAAATTTGAACAGTTCTGAGAGGAGTTCTGAGTAGCGCTCGACGAGTTCTACAAAATATCCCAACTGCATTTTTGTGAAAAACTGATACTTTTTGATTTATCGATTATAATAAGGTGCAATTTCCTAAACTCGCTATCGATCAAATAAAAAACAATAAATAATTTGAAACAGTTCTGAGAGGAGTTCTGAGTAGCGCTCGACGAGTTCTACAAAATATCCCAACTGCATTTTTGTGAAAAACTGATACTTTTCGATTTATCGACTAAATAAGGTTTTCCAACTTCACTTTCGAGAGAATACCGAAAACACAAGGGAAAAATTTGAACAGTTCTGAGTAGCGCTCGACGAGTTCTACAAAATATCCCAACTGCATTTTTGTGAAAAACTGATACTTTTCGATTTATCGATTATAATAAGGTGCAATTTCCGAAACTCGCTATCGATCAAATAAAAAACAATAAATAATTTGAAACAGTTCTGAGAGGAGTTCTGAGTAGCGCTCGACGAGTTCTACAAAATATCCCATCAGCATTTTTGTGAAAAACTGATACTTTTCGATTTATCGATTATAATAAGGTTTTCCAACTTCACTTTCGATAGAATACCGAAAACACAAGGGACAAATTTGAACAGTTCTGAGAGGAGTTCTGAGTAGCGCTCGACGAGTTCTAAAAAATATTCCAACTGCATTTTTGTGAAAAACTGATACTTTTCGATTTATCGACTAAATAAGGTTTTCCAACTTCACTTTCGATAGAATACCGAAAACACAAGGGACAAATTTGAACAGTTCTGAGAGGAGTTCTGAGTAGCGCTCGACGAGTTCTAAAAAATATTCCAACTGCATTTTTGTGAAAAACTGATACTTTTCGATTTATCGACTAAATAAGGTTTTCCAACTTCACTTTCGATAGAATACCGAAAACACAAGGGAAAAATTCGAACAGTTCTGAGAGGAGTTCTGAGTAGCGCTCGACGAGTTCTACAAAATATCCCAACAGCATTTGTGAAAAACTGATACTTTTCGATTTATCGACTAAATAAGGTTTTCCAACTTCACTTTCAATAAAATACCGAAAACACAAGGGAAAAATTTGAACAGTTGGGATATTTTGTAGAACTCGTCGAGCGCTACTCAGAACTCTTCTCAGAACTGTTCCAATTCATTTATTTTTCTTTATTTCATCGAAGGTCAAATTCGAAAGTTGCACCATATTATGGCCGATAACTTGAAAAGTATAACTTTTTCACGAAAATGCAATTGAACTATTTTGTAGAACTCTTCGAGCGCTACTCAGAACTCTGTTCAAAAGTGTAATTTTTTTTCCGAAATTTTTGCAGAAACAATTTTTTTCATTAACTCATCCAATTCACCAGAACTATTATTGAAAACAATCAAGAACTCCAGAACTCTCCCAAATACACAACAAAAACTAATCAGAACTCATTTTTCGAAAAAAAACGGCGCTGCGTGAAGTTGGCGCCCAAATTTTATTTTTTTGATCTAAATCCATAATTTGCCGGAACTATTAAAAATTTCAGTCAGGAACTCTAGAACTATATGAAATCTACACAGAACTCCAAAAAAATAATTGTTTTCTAAAAAAGTCGGCGCCAACTTCACATGAGTGGCAAACTCGATTCCTTTTTGAAAAATATTTCAAAATTGACCAAACAATGCGGAAATTAGATAATTATACATTGGCAAATATTTTTCTAACGCTATTGCTGAAGGATCGAATAGTGAGTGCCACATTTACTATTTCAGATGGGAGCGTATTTTGCGAGGTATTTTGTTTTATATTTTTGATAATCAGCAATTCCATCAATGAGAATGTTTCGATCTGGGATTTCATTATCACGAAAATTTTGTGTCCAATATAGTGCAATGCGAGTGCAATGTTTACTACATGTTCTCAACTATGATCAAAACAAAATCATGGATCACATTTAATCAATACCAAATTACTCATATGGATACGTATGGATATGACTCATTTCTGCAAGATCTGGCTATTGTTATATACTGTAAGTACTGTTTTCATTCAAATCTGTGCCATGCTAATTACAAAAATTATGTTGCCTTGTTTTCCCCATCCTATAGATGTTACTTTGACAATGAAAGATATTTCAACTTTTGAAAAACAATACCCACATAGCTGTTTCCAGAGAACAGTGATGTGAAAATGAATGTACAGTTAACTAGTTTGCATTATATGAATGGAGATTAATGTGTATTAGATAGATTGGTATTTATGTGAGGGCAGTGCAATATTTTGTTCAAATAGATACATATTCATTCACAACGAAATTTGGCACATATCATATAAATTATGTATATTGTATGGTATCATGTGAAATGCTTGGTTATGATCATGAGCTGCTTAATTTCAAAATATTATGTACCTACGTTGATTTCCTCAGTTCCAACCCTCCCACCTGCAAATAATGAACGGAATTGAACAAATTGTTGTTATCCTCGAACCTGTTCAAATAAAACTTTCAATCCTCAAGAATTGGTAAATCAGTACGTAATATAATAATGACTTGCTACGTAATTATTATTTCAACGGATGGACCGATTTTTAACTTCTCAGATATACCATTTTGCTTCTTTTTTCTTGTAAAAATCTTTACCCCAATCAGAAGAACCGAAACTGTGAGGAAATATTTCTCGCCATAGAGATAAAATATGAATCAAAGGGGGTACCCTTGGAACTTTTTCGAATTTTTCAAATCGCCATCATAACTTTCGAACGGATGGATCGAGGGATGTACCGATTCTTGGTATATAATATTTGGAAAGTTTGTAGACATTTTTCAAAGTATGCCAGTCTTCTACAAAATTTTCCAAGGTCACTCAAAGATAATTGTTGTTTTGGGAAATTGCAAGGTTTTTCGAGTTTTTTTTTATTTTGGGTTTCAAAAAGGCAATTACATTTTATGGAATACCAACAAGTTTTATATGATACTGATACTCTGAACGAAACATTTCTCCAGATTTTTCAATCAGAAATAATTTGGATGTTATAAGTGATCCTCGAAGTGATTTGAAGGAATTTTGTTTTTGTAATCTTGAGTTTTACGATAATGTTTTCAAATTACCAAAATTCGTTTTGCATATTAGGGTGGGTGAATAATGTTTATACAACGAATGATACGACACTGAGTAACTTGGAACCAGTGGAATGTTGTGTTCTGGTCACCACTTTTGAATCGTCTCTTACACATTTAACAGCGTTTCACCATCCTTTGAATTAGATTTGAACAGGGTTTTTAAGTAAAATTATATTCAAATTTTCACACAAAACTGGAAATATGCCGTTTAATGAACCATCAAACAAAATTTGATTTGAAAACGAGACGTTTCGCGTTGTCACTGTCAGCGTTCGGTCGATTATCGGTTGAAAGAAATTAGCGGCGTTGCCGCATTCACCAAAAATGACACAATCTTCAGAAAGACGTGCCATCTAAAAACCACTTATATATAAATGAGCACTGTATTATATGACGAACATTTAATACATAGCGATTTATACACTCATATGACTCAAGGATATAAATATTTGAGAACCTTGAAAAAATGTGGTCTTGGGATGATTATCACTTTCAAATATTAGGATGTGGCAACCTCTGTGGGGGAAAAACATGAATATGAATTTCATGTTGGCTTCAGGTAATTTGGGGTGTTGTTTGTTTGTTGTTTGGAGGAATTTCCAAAGGCTTTTGACGTGCTTTAAGAAGAAAGCTGACAGGTCACGAGAAAAATTTCCGAGGGAATCCCAAAGACTCGTT
Organism: Chrysomela aeneicollis; assembly: GCA_029955515.1. NCBI lineage: Eukaryota > Metazoa > Arthropoda > Insecta > Coleoptera > Chrysomelidae > Chrysomela > Chrysomela aeneicollis. Next base: position 12,312,881 of record JARUHQ010000022.1, read on the forward strand.
GGGAAATTGAATGAAAGGTGAAAATCCAGGCTCTGAGAGTCACAAGGCGTTCAAAGGACATTGAAAAAAAAAAACCTCCGCACTCACCATGTAGTAGAGACTGTTCCTGGCGCTCTGCTTGCTGCTGGTGGAGCCGCCCCTAGACCTCCCGACCTCTTCCACAGGGTGGTGGTAGGGCTCCGCATAGACGGGCTCCTCCTCAGGACTACCAACAAAAAAACACGAGTTCGGCTCTCTGATCTTCTCGTAGTTGGCAGCGACGAATCGCAGACCGTTCAGACAGTTGAAGTTGAACGCCGATGAGTCCTTCGAGTCGGAGTCCTGGCTGGGCAGCCTTGGCAAAGTGCGCGAGGACTTTTCTTTGGTTTTGCTGCGGAACAACAAGCTGTCATCGCTGTCCTCTCCAGAGGTGGTGGACAGGTCCACTTTGGCTTGCCGTCTGGCCCTCAGCTTGTTGTTCCTCAAGGCGTTCTCGAGTTTGTCGAGCATGTACTTGGGATCGGCCTTCTTGGGGGTCGATTTCACCTGGGGCTTCTTCTCCGGCTGTTTGGAGACGTGGAGGAAGGAGATGTTCTTTTCCAAATCGTCTGGGATCGTCGACTGGAATGTCCTGGGAGGTTTTTTGGGCGCCGGACCTGCGGGTAAAGGTCGCTTTAAGGCCGTTCTTAGGGTATCAGAGAGCTTTTCTGCGGCTGCTTCTTGAGGAACATCAGATATTTTCAAGGTGCTTGTGCTGTGGATATCTTTTACCCGGTTCTCGAGTTTTTTAAAAGGCTCTTCTGGTTTGTTCACGTTCTTATTGCGTAGAGCTTTGGGAATAGGCTTGGTATACAACAAGGTCAAGTCCACTTGCGGGAGATTCTCATTATTTATCAGCTCGTACTGGTTTTCCTCCTCATTGCTGACATTGTTTGTGAAATTCCTATTGAATTTGCTACGTATGTATTGAAAATCATGAGAGCTTTTCGACTTAACTAATAAGGGCTTAGAACTTTTACTAGAACTAGTAACTTTTTTCACGTCGTCAACCAATAGAGGCTTCTTGTCACTGGTTTCACTGTCGTGAAAATTGCTATTGCTATCACAGTATTCGTATTTGGAGGCACTGAACTTTTTAACTTTGTCTTCGAATAAGGTACTTCGGTTGAAACAATTTCTTTGGAAGGCACTGGGACGTTCTACACTTCTGTCTACGCGAAAAGCCGGAGTTCTTTTGATGTTGCTCCTCCGGCTTTGGTCACTGAGCTGCCTCTGCAGAACTGGCTTCTCATCGTGAGTGAGGTTCTCTGTCAGCCCTCCAGCTTTTCTCGAGTTCAAGTTATTCCTACACCCATTTTTGAGATTGTTTTTCTCGGGAGACTTGTTATTTTCGATGTTCTCGAACTTGCTTTTGATTGATTTGACTCGATTGGAGTTTTGTGGGGGTCTATACATTATCTCTCATGGAATGGAGCCTGTTTTGGCTCACATCTTGCTAGACAGGAAGTGTCCAATTTATCCAACAAGTGGCACAGCATCGGGTTATAAGGTTTATCTGAAAGAGAAACGTTAATATTCAAGCTTACCTTGTTAATCTAGGAGCCACTACGAGACTAATTCGAGTCAATTTAGGAAACAGCTTACCAGGCGCTTGTAATGCGAAGATTTTGATCAATTACCAAGAAATGATCAATCTGCAGCTGTTGAACTAATAACAACGGAGTAACACAACACTAATATGGGTTTTACAGTGTGTCCTTCATCATTCATGAATGCTACGGTACGATATTGCTTGCCTCACTTTACAGTGTTGCCAAATTTATAAATAGAATAAAATGACTCAATTCAAATGAAAAGCGATGCTTTGCAATTCAAATATATCCGAGAAAGAAACCAGCAGTTCCATTTGACAACTGTCTTTTGAAAAATAATAACACTCCTTTGGGCCAGTTGCATAAACGATTCTTCCTACCAGCGTGCGCAAAGGGTTACTTTTATGCATACATTTGCGTGCGTAAAGTTACACTTTTTGGCACGGAATGTGGAAAATTGAAACAACAACACTATAATCAATTTGCAGAATGTCAATAATTGTTATTTCATGATAAATATTACGAACAAATAATTCAATTTGCTATTATTAATTTTCGTTGTTTTATAATGTTTCGTTGTATAGTTCTTTATATCAAGTTTAAATTATAATTATTCAATGAGTCATAATTTTTTTATTTTCGTTGTGCCTTTTCCGCACTCAAAATACTTCGCGTCGTTCGCCTAACTGTGTGGAAAAGTAACACTCTGAACAGCTGAAAGAGTCTACCTCTACCAGCAGGCTAGATTTTTCATTTTACCGTCACTGCCCTAGCAACTGTGCCCTAGCTGATGAAATAGCACTGTTGATAACGTGTTGGAAAAATTGGATCGACTGTGATACGTCATAATTCGAATGAAAAATCAAACTGAACAATGAGCAATTGGATGGAATTATGAAAAAATTAGTACTGTACTTAATGATGCCATAAAACACCTTTCAACAGTTGTGGAAGTATGAAATACTTGTGGCTATGGCAAGTATTAAACACTTTCATGAACTATGAAAAAGCTGTAGCTTTGGCATCGCTGTCGCAATCAAATATTTTCAATCAACTATGCAACCAGTGTTGCTACAGTGCAGCAAAGAGAGTTGCCTATAGCGGTTTGAATTCAATGTAGCAGCTTCTAACCGCACATTTCTGAATCTACTTAATCGACTGGACACTTCCCCCTTTTATATTTCTCACGCACATCATAACTTCGTTTACAAATATGCCAGAAGTAACATAATAAGTTCCGGTTGACTAAAATATTCGTCAAATGATAGCTTATGAGCAAGAAAGTATTAAACACTTTCAATCTGTGCTTTGGCATCGCTGTCAGAATCAAATATTTTCAATCGACTAGGCAACCAGTGTTGCTACAGTGCAGCAATGAGAGTTGCCTATAGCGGTTTGAATCCAAATGAACGAGAATACCGAATCTCCGTATCAGCTTCTAACTGCACATTTCTAAATCCGCCTGAACACTTCGATTTGTTTTTTCTTACGCGCATTATGATTTCGTTCAAAAACTAATATGCCAGAAGTATCATAATAACTTCCGGTTGAATTGAATATTAGTCTGACCTTGCTTTTACCAAAGACATTATAATCTAGTCTAGTTATTTTCATCAACTACCAAAAGTTATAATTTGGCTCTTGTGATAAAATGCAATAAAAAACAAAAAAATAATATAACCAATATATATTTTTTCATAGAATACAATGAAGGTAATAAAAACTTCAACTATTTGTAAACGTCATAATAATACAGGATCAATTAAAACTCCCAGTATACATAAAATACAAAAACTGAATTGAAAGGAAAATATTCCTTATTTTTCTAATCTTGATTCACTGGATTCTTCCAGTGCAGCTTGAAGACCTTCCGGGTGTCTCCCGGCATCAATATCTTTCGCCCAGAGATGATACTGAAAACAAAAAAGTAAAGTACAGGGTGGTCTTGCGAAGTGCGGCGTTCGTCAAATATCAATTTCATTAGCGAGAATTAGAAAATCATTGAGGAATGCAGATGGATAATCCCTTCCGGATGGTTTTCAGGACGAAGAATTCGCACCTCACCTGTTCTAGTTCTTGTTTCAGAGCAAACACAGCCTTTTCCCTGTCAGCTACTAGTTCTTCGAGGTATTGGTATCGCAATTTTTTACGAGCTCGGCATTCTCTGGCACTTTGTCGACTGCGTTCTAAAATGAAAACAGTGATTCAGTAATAATTTTCGTTTTTTTTTACGATTAACTAATCGAACTATCTGACCAATACATCATTCAAACACTTGATGGTTGACTCTAATATGACATAGTATAGTAAGTACAAAAGTATAAAATTTTCGTTCTTTTGTGATATTTTTAGAATCATTGAAGATTTCATTTCAGATTATTCAGCAAGAAAATGCGGAACTTTGCCTCAATCCAATAATCAAGATCATAGTGGCACTCGGAAAATGGACAGCCTGTATATTATATCAGACATATATAAAGATCAAACATTTCCTAACTCCACTGTTCTGAGTAAAAAGCTCCAGAAAATCGGCGAAACTTTCACAGGGTGATCAAACTCAAATCGCCACTACTGCTAACTTCTTTATTATTGAAGATAAGAGGTCGGTTTAGTTAGGGAACGAGTAGTATCTTTTTTGCGCTGATATAACCGTAGTGCTAACAGAAAAGCAAATGAAAATCGCGTTTTCGATCTATTCGAAAAAAAAAATTTTTCAATGGGACACCCTGTATATTTTGATTTCAATTCATTGCCAACTCCTTTCGGAACATAAAAGGTTATTATAAATTTCATCCTAAAACCAAAAATGCGTCTTTTCAACTCCACCAACATTTATTTTTTGTTTAAATTTTTTTCATGAGACTTTAGGATGGTATGAATAATAATCATTTATGTTCCAGAAGGTGCTGGCAATCGATTGAAATATACAGGGAGTCCCATTAAAAATATTCATGATTAATATTTATATTAATATATTTTTTCGAATACATCGATAACGCGATATTCAATTGTTTTTCTGATAGAAATACGGTTTTCAGCGGAGAAATACTACTAGTTTCCATAATAAAGAAGTTAGCAATATTGCAGCCGAGTTGAGTTTGATCAGCCTGTATATAGAATTTCACTCGTCACTGGGCAGCAACTCAGTGTACTTATATCGTTATATCGTTAAATAAACTTCTTCCTATTTTAAATAAACCTCTTCTTCTTTCTTTTAGACATGTATTGAACAGAGAAATATATTGCCTTGGTTTGGGGCGAGGTTTGGAGCTTTTTTTTTAAACCTAACCAATGAGCATAATTCGTATCTCAAAATCATACCTAATTTGGCTTTCATGTCAATCTTTTCAGACGTTTTTCTGCCTGGCTTGCGCCCCCTTTTTCCCGATTCCTTACGAGGAGGACCCTCCTGTAAAAAAAAAAACTTGAGAAAACCGACAAGTAGTACACTGATGATAAAAATGATAAAATAAGTTGATGATTGCGTGAGCACTTATAGGACAACTGAGGACTGGCGAATGATTATGCCTAACTCTATTAATGAAACATCGATCTTATTGGAAAATGGCTGGGATGCATTTCTTGTGGAGGGACTTGGCACTTAGTAACAGCAGTGTGCATTTTTATCCGTTATACACGATTATTATCATAATAAAACGCACAGTATTGACATTGAAATACTTCGTTGACCTTCGTTTTATGTTTATCGTCAGTCTAAGAAGTGATTTCTAGTGCAAAAATAGACTCGAATTTTATTAGATTTCGCTATTGAATAATACAAAAATGCTGATTATTCAAAAACAACCGACTTATCTTTGGGTACCACATTGTTTTTATGGTTCCATTCATGTGCCCAGATAAGAAATTTTGTAAACATTGAACCGCAATGCTTGTTTTTTGCAATATATGGCTAGATAGATGGCTTAAAAAAAGTCTTTTTGTATCCCTATTACCCCTATTAGTCGTTTTTTTTTTGTACCTACTGGTATTGGTACAATTTCACACTTTTCTACTTGGCAATGTCTATAAGAAGTTTGATCAAGATTGACCAGCCTGACTTATAATAGCCTATAACTGCTGTACGACTTTTTTTTGCACACAGCTGTACACACTAGTACATAGAAATAAGTATTTTCGATAGGTACACTGTTCAAACATCCAGGTACCTGTTATAACCGATGTAATTCTTCATTTCACTTGTCGAATATTTTCTTTCAGGGTTTGAGATCGTCTACTTTCATGAATCCACAGTTTAATTGCATCTAAATAGGTAGGTTTAGGTGGGTAAATATCTCCCTAATAGCACAACTCAGTCCAATGGATGTTCAATGGATGTCGTCCTCAGGGCATCTCAGACATCCACTGGACATCTCGTTTTTGTACACCGGATAACGTATGGACATCCATAGGATGTCGCATTTCCAACTTTTTGACTATCCATACGATATCCATCATGGACATCATATGGTGACATGTATGTACAAATATATAGGCCATTGAACATCCACATTCCACCGCTTTGGACATCCATGGAATGTCCATAGGATGTCCATTTTATGAGGAATAAATGAAAAAGCTACTAGCATTCAAGCGCGGTCACCCATCCAAACTCTAACTTCCCTTATCGTTGCTTTACCTCTGTAATTCATCCTTCCTTGCATGGCGGCTGCTGCTGTCTTCTTATTTATATTACTAATTCCATGAAATTTGGTCAATAATGAGAACGATTCAAATTACTCCATTAGTATTGATTCTTGGATGTCAATTTGATATATTTCTCATTTTAGAGAAAATTTAGGTATTATTGTACGATGATGGAGTAGACAATGTGTGGTATTTTGATATCTCTACTTCTATGTTGTGAGAGCACAATTAGCCAAATTCGTGCATGGTGGAGAGAAGCGAGACCAACAGCTGATACTGTAATCCGAACCACTTCTATAGGAGTAAAGTAATTTAACAGAATTCCCATTGGTTTATATTACTTGAACATGATGGTTTCTTTCGGTGTCAATTTTGAATACTTTTTATGAATGCAATGGTATGTATGTATGTGTGTATGTTCTGAATATCCAATGTGGACCTGAAATGGACAACATATAGTCTGTAATTGTAAGTCATATGGACTACGTTAAATATGTTCAATGGACATCTTCATGTGGACATCGATTGGACAATGGCTATCGATGTTTTGAAGAAGAGGTCATTAAATGGACTACCTTGCCTGGAAGTCCATTGAATATCTTCATGTGTATATCCTATGGATGTCCAAAATATATCCATGAACACCTTGGACACAAAACGCATGTCCAATGGACATCTTGTGCTATTAGGGTAATAATTCATCATTACATCTATATGAATGCTTTCATCATCAATCATCGAAGAGCTTTGCTTTGTCAATCAATCCACAGCTCCAAAACATTTTGGAAGTGATGTAATTGTAAATAGATTCTCGATATTGTTGGCAATGCAATACCTTGCAGCTAACGCAATTTATATAAAAACTCGAAGAGTACAAACGAAATATCTATCAGGTAATTTGGGTTCACTGAGCTGTATCTCGACACACTTTCAGAGTTGCGTAAAATCACACACGGCTGGATTTAGTGAATTTTCATCGGCTGACGTCATTTGGTTAATTTTTGTTATCATTCAGAATCGGTTCTTCAGAGAAAATATCTTTGATATCAGAAAGAAATGTTCTGGTAGTTTTTGAACTTATGTATTTACATAGATGTATGCCATGCTCTTCCTAACACCATTGTCTATAACACTTTGGGCCGGTGCTGTACAACGCTCGGTACAACGTGAATAACATAATCTATCTGTCAAGGTGTTCTTCGTTGGAAAGGTCAGTACCAATCACCTATTAGGTAGTATCTTATTTATTCATCTACAGATCAAAGAAACGCTGTTTAGAAGAACAGTTCTTTGCATAGAACAAGTATTTTAACAAAAATGTGCATTGAGCATTACTTGACAAGATTTAATAAAATACCCATAGCACCATTTCTGATATACTAGCACCGCACACTTCAGTCAACATTTCAAGAAGTTTGAAAAAACTTTGAATACCTAAAGTTCAGCAGTTTTTCTGTGAGTAGGAGAGGCAGGTACTGAATATTTTTTCAAATGAAATAAATCAATGTGCATCAGTTTGTTTTCTTATCAAATTGAAATATTAATGGTATAGGTAGATAGGTATATCTGCTTATAGGTAGCTCACTTCAGAACTGATGATGGTTTTAATCACCGTTTTCGCTGTATTTTCTACTTGAAAAAATATAGGAAATTTCAAAAAATCGGCGTGTGAAAGGTGTGAAAACAAAAGAAATACGCGCGGTACAATAACTCACCTGTGAACCAATAGATACTATTAACTGTACCGACCTATTGTAGGTATTACTAAAACGCGATAAATATAACGTAGTTATAAACCTAACTAATGCGTAGTATGATATTCGTTATTTTTACTGGAATAACTAATTTAAGATGGTTTCCTTCTGTTCATATCAGATTATTTTATACCCAGGTCCGCCCTCAAACTAAAATAAATATATACTTCTGTGCCTACTAGACATGTCGAAAAAAAATCAGAAAATTAAACTACCTGTAGACACCTACCAATCTAGAAAAAAGGAACAACGCTTTGGGTCAAAGCACCCGCGATCGAGTGCACAGACACAGAATTGATTTTAGTGAACGCGAGGGATGCTTCCTGTTTCTACTTCGGTGGTTCGTTACGAAAACAAAAGCCGGCCAGCCGTGGCCTACTGCCTAGAATTGTGCGGATCGGCATTGTCATGGACCGTTCGCTGGGGTCTAGGGCGCGTTTCGGGGTGATTCTCATTGAAGATTATCGAAAAAAAAAAAGCTTACCGCTCTGAGACGATCGAAATGCGTAGTTCTGGCAGCGCAACACGCAATTCAAAGTCACAAAACAAACCTAGCATGGGATTTGGGCGAGCGAGACGGCTCGACTCTGTCGTCAGAAGAGTACGCGAGGCGACGTTGCCGGCTGCACTGATTTTACAGGAGATTTACGATAATGTCAATGAATCCAACGATAAATCTATGAAAGTCTAAATCAACGGAAGAATCGTATATTGTTTTGGTGATTTTTCGCTTATCATGCGATCTATACTTTGATGAAAATTTTTGTTGGCATTCACGTATTTTGACATGAGAAACACGAATTTCGTGATATTATCTAGAACATATTTCTAGTTTTCGAGATAATCGATGCCAAAGTTCGAAATTTCACCTTTGTATGCCAAGTTTCGGACATATATTGTATCTTCCGAGGTATCTTCTTAGATCGCAGGGGGGACATATTACATGTATTTACCATGGTTAATTATGATTTTTGTCAAAGAAAAATATCAAATGTTTCAATAAATATGGCATTTTCCAATAATTTTCCTATTATTTCACTAACTAGGCTAATTAAGCAACGGCCATTTTTGAAATCTCTGTGCGAATATTGAGCGAATAAAGGTGGATACATAGATGCCTTATAGCAATAAGAGTCAGTGACATGTGTTTTCTCACTTCAATACATGTCAAAAAGAAAGATAGATATCAAAAAAAGAAGGTGAAATTTCGAACTTTGGCATTGAAAACTAGAGATATGTTCACGATAATATTATGAAATTCGTGTTTTTCAGGTCAAACTACGTCAGTACCTACCAACAAAAATTTTCATCCGAATATAGATCGCATGATGAGTGCATAATTACCATTATATTTTTCACACATCTCAAGTATGTCTTCATTTTCTCGTAGGAACGATTACTAACATGTTATTATGCATAGTGAAGAGTGAAATGAAGTCTATATTGTTGCAATAAAAAATAGTGACTGTGCTGAAATGAAAGATTCTAATGTTTCGAGTGAGGAATCTATAAAATTTCCAAGAAGAGTACACAATAAATACTCCACCTTCATCACTTATGTCATTTTTAGTGCAGAATACACAAGGCACGTGGCAACACTGTGAATGCATATTGCGCAGTACTGACTGGCGACTGCATTTGATCGTTTTGATTAACAGCTGACAACCAAAACCAAACAACCAACAGTTGGTTTATCTATGATCTATGGAATGGCTGTTTTAGGAATCTTTGGTTGTTTCCAATATGTTGTTACACATGCGTCTTGCGTCTTAAATTGTTTCTTAACAGAATACTTAATGCCTAAGCCAACGTGGTTTTGGTTTTCTTATCATACCTAATAGCAAAGACTACCTAATAGATTATATTATTGGGTAAGTGAAAATAGATTAAAAATTCCGAGAAAAATTCCTTGTTTGATTTCGATGTGCAAAGAAGCGCCATCTCTTAGCGATGAAACTTAACGACTATCGGTACTGACTGAGTACTGACTAGCAGTAGCATCATTGTATAAATAATGCTAGCACAATTATCTAAAAAATCCTTGAAGAGTACAGGTTGCGCCATCTATCCAATTCATTTCCAATCTCGATCTAGACCATGCTTCAACTACCGCCACCTACTTCTGCTTCCTTTTTTTTTATCCAGTAGCTAGGTGGTGACGGTGATGAATTCGAACATATGCGAACGAACGTTTTCGAAATAATATATTATCTGGGTAGGTATCACCAGAAAATAGAAATTATTATTAGGCTTCAGGGAGGAATGGAATGTTTGACAGAATTAATGTGGAATACTTGTATTCCATTTTCTAATTTCCAATTTCCTTGTCATTGAAACATTCGCTTATAGCTATATAAACAGACAACCGACTTTACTTTTTTCTAATGCATTATTATTTAGAATCCTGCAGGAAAACGATCCAGTTCCAAAAGTATATCCAACTGATAGGAATGGTAGGGAATAAATTTCTGAAGTCATCGCATTATAGAACCTTGATAGCTACTTATCTAATCAGTTAGGTGATGAAAAGGTGATGGTCAACAGTATGTCAAGTTATCTAGTGATATTCTCACGATTGCACATGCGCTGTGACTGATATACCCTGATAGTGCCTCTGATTTTTTGCCAATTGGCAATTACACAACTAAGAACTAAATAACGTTAGGATAGAACTAGCAAACAAATAAAATTAACCCAGAATCGGCAGAATCTACAAATGTAGGTGTTATTTACATCGTCATCGTATGTATCTTTGATCGATATCAAAATATTGTAATACACTGAAAACGGCTATGGCAGCTTGCGATATTTCATCAAATTCGTGAAATCTAAGAGTTGTCATGGCTAACTCACACAAACACTATGTTCCTCGATAACAGCCATCTCTTGAAACTCCATATCTACTGTCCTAGCTAATCGAAAACCGCCAAATTCCAAGAAGAAACACTGCACTTAGTACGAAAACAACTCAACGTGTCCCGTATTTACAAACATTGCAAGGTCATCGAATATTTTCGTTACGTCAGTCCCTTACCAGTCGATAAATATGTCGCGACATCTAGGGGCTAGAGTGTGAAACATAGTTCAGTGCCGGCTTAGCAGTGAATTCGTGAATTGAATGGATTTGGTGACTCCAAAATTGACAAAATTTTACTTGATGTTTCTTCACCAATATTTCTTTCAAGGACTTTTGTTATTTATATCACGACATTTGGCATGGATTATCTAGAAAAGTAGATTGTGTTTCCTAAATTCGAAGAAATTAATATAATCTGTGAAATTAAGAAACCTTTCTAGTGCATCTACGCAAAAAGGACTAAAAGGGTGACAGAGGACAAAATATAAGTACCAGACTCCAGAGACCAACGACACCCTTGGATCCTTCACTTTTCATCGTATTTGGTGAGCTAGAGAGAGATGATCTAGTTTCTATGACGACGTATATACAGACTTGGCGTACGGGAATATTTCTCTAAGGGTTCAGACACCTGTTAAAATACCTAAAAATAACGTCTTCAACATGTTCATCTCATTTGATAAGATACGGTCTCAAATATGCCTAATGCAAGGTCTTTTTTCTACGACGAGATATAAGAGATGTAAATAGAAAGCTAAGTTAGAAAATAATTTCACGAAAAAATTCAACGAACAGGATTATCAATTTTTATCAGAAGAGCATTTTTATGGTAGGTATGAACAAGCTCTGGAAATTTGATATTTTATACCACAAAAAGAGTGTACAACCAGACTTCACATTTTCCGTGAAATAATCTGTTGAATTTTTGTAAAACTCTATCATATCGCAGTCATCGTATTTTTCGAATTCAATTAATCATTGATTTTTATTCGATATAGCTCCATTTTTCTACAGGCGTCCATTATACCGACTATTAAGGCTACATACAACTCTCTGACAGCATTATTTTTCGAAGCCTAGGATCTCTATAAATTTAAGAAGAACACCAACTCCTAACTTCTTTCCCTTGGGTCTCACGATGTTCTCTGAACATTACAGAATATCCTTTTTCGTGATAACCAGAACATAAAAAACCTCGTACTCGAGTGAATATCATCAGGAGTTTCTTCTTCTACCGATTTATTCTTACTTCTTTTCCAGATAAAAATATAAAACGATCTATAAAATTATGTTTTATTAACCTCAACACAGTGGGGTTATCTATATCGAGTCGCTGAATCGCAAAAATAAGCCAATTTAACTTCGGACTCGAAGTTTTTTGAAACCAGATAATAAGAAGCTCATTGCTCTTTGCTAATAATCACCGCTCGACATTTTGTTCCACCTCTCAAAAGGGTATTTGCGTAATATAATAGGTTACTGCTCTGAAGATCCCATAACAACAGTGAAAGTTCAAGAATTCAAGGTGTTGAATACGTTGAACGTAATATTATAGTGGTATGGTGGAACAACTATTGCCTCAACTGGTTCGATTCGATTTGAATGGCCTAAGTTACCAGGACTATCCAGCCAAGTACACGCAATATTTGATTATATAACCTCAATGGGGCCCACCTCAAAGTGGATCTGAGACTACCTCATACCCCACGAGGGTTCTATGATTACAAATTCCCAAAATTTGGTTAATATTCTTAGAGCCGTCAGCGTACATAAATCATATGGTATACAACTATATGGAAAACACCTATTCTACTCTTCACGTGAAAGTGAAGCCAGTTTTGGAAAAACAAAAGACTGTTTGGCTTGCTAATGATGAATTGTGCGCATGCGCGGGTTCTGACGAGTTGAAATTCACTGACGTCTTCAGAATTTCATAGGTTATGTATATTTGTTAAGCCAAATGATGTAAAATAGCGTTAATATAGTTATTAATGTACTTACTTAGTATTTACAGAAGTGATTATTGCGTGTTAACAGTAATTGATCAAAAATTAGCCCAAGAATCTTGTTCCGATGACTTAATCGTCACAGGTTTCTATGCAAATCGCAAGTATTGCTTTGTAGATCACATCCATTTCTGTATCTATCATCAACTATTATTCAAAATCGTCCAACGATCCATCGATAAATGAATATTTGAGAAATTTATGTCATGATGAAATAAAAACATCGAATTGAAGGTTTGACACATTTGATTGATTTTCAATAGTTATCATACGTTTGTCGCTCACTAGAAAGCTACTCTCTTCAATGATGAAAACGAATGTCGATCCTTAATTCAAACTTGCGCATGCGCATTTTCGCGATTTGTCCCGCAGGCTGTCATTTTTTTTATTTCTCGGCTTCAGCTCTGGTATCCATCATGTTACCTATATAGTTATTATTAGATATATGACATAAATGTACGCTGGAATCGTGATGATGTTTCATTACGTTCGATTCTCGAATGACAGTGACAATATAGTGACGGTTCACTGCGACTGACGTTACCGGTCGGATTTATATTCGATCTTCGAGCCGGACATTTCCCCCTTATGCCACGCCCCTGTCAAATTCTATTTTCGGTCGAGGAAAGTGAAATAATCGTGCACCGAACGGGAAAGCCGTCACTATTTCGTAGTGTCCCAGGGGCGGTTTTCCCGCGGACTGAGTTTTCCGTCGCTTTCCACCACGTTTTTCGGCATTTCCACGCACGTTTTCGCTTTCCTCGCTCGCGGGTCACGCACCCGCGAAACAAAACACGGTCTGTCTCGTCTGCCTGACTGCCTCACAACTTGGGTGGCTGTGGCCTCTGTAGTACGAACAAGTCAACGCGCTCACTTGTTTTGGTGACTGGTGGAGGTGCTAGAAATGGGATGGCTAGTTGACAGGTGAGTTTGTATATCTTATTTATTTGCCTCGACAGCTGGGTTGTTGAACAGATGTTTTTTGATGTACAGACTGTTTCATTTTTCCGAAATGGACACCACAACATTGGTTTTTCCAATAGAACACCATGTGTATTTTTTCAAAATTCGATAGAACTTCTTTTTCTGATTCAATTATTATCAAAAAGTTGAATATTTGGATGGAAAATGAGTTATTGACGACCAAATTTGATCGAAATAACGTCTCATGGATCTCATTTGCATATCATTATGTGAATAGAAACTGTCTGCGTGGTATTAGCCAGGGAACTAGTTGTTTTCTGCTGGTTGTCCACTTTTTTCAAACATCATGGATGTTCATTGGTGAATTGTTATATGACAGTTGAGTTTCTCATTTTGTTTTTACTCTCAAAGTCCACTACAGTTTGTGATATAAATGATATACGATCCATGAAGCGTTATATTGATCAACTTTGATCGTCAATAACTCAGTTATTTTCTTTCAAAACATGCAACTTGTTGATATCAATATAATTAGAAAAAAATTAATCGACCTTCAAAAAAATGCACATATTGTTCTATTCGAAAAACAAAAGTTGATGTACAGGGTGACTGGAATTCGAGCCTCATCATTGGGATCTCGTAAACCGTAAGAGATACAGGGTCGGTTAAATTATGGCAAAGTTGCACAATTTGATACCTAACAAAATGCCGTACTGAAACTTGGAAAATTTCGGATACTTTCGGAGATATCCGAAAAAAATTGAAATTTCTTAAAACCGTTTTTGTTTTTGTCTGGCGTTCATCATGACTACTTTTTTCTTCTCTACAAGATAGCGTTATCAAATTTGAAATCCGACGTTTCGTCTTCTAGAAAACATCATGAACTTAATTATTTTAAATACGGACCTGGATTTTTATTTCATTTTTTGTTACCTTTCGATAGCTCAAAAACTATGAGCGATCACAAATTCTAATTTTCAAATGTTTCGATGACAAATATTGACAGTTTCTCTATTTTTTCAAGTATATCCGAAACCATTTGTAAAATATTAATATTCATTAGTAATATAACAATGGAACGCTTATCACCACCTAAACACTGGCAATATTTTAATGAAACCCCTAACCCATCCACTGCCTAATTATTACGAAATTTAACTTGTGGAAAAAGTAACATCTATAATACTCAGTCAGTTGATGAAAACTAAGCTCGAATGATCCCCCTTGCACCTATAGGCATTTTCCTATGCGTCTTCGCAGGTTTCCCATAAGCGCGCGATGGATCATTCTTTCAGTTTGTATGGTTGTTCTTTCATACATTAAATTTTGGTGTTATATATTTATGTCCCGTGAGATATCTTGAAATAAACGGTTTCATTTTTGATATCCCAATGAAAAATAATCCAGCGGGGATAAATCGGGGTTCCTTGCAGGTCAGCGCAACACCCGGAAACGTTTCATTTGCCAGTTTCTACGATAAATTTAGACCATACCACGTTTTTCTGAATTGGAAAACACCATTTTTGATCCCGCAAAGTTTTCTAAACATTGAACTGTCGTACATTGACGATTGGTTGTGACTTATCATCGCTAAAATCAATGCCGTTTTTTTCAATTTCAGTAATTGCATTATATATTCCAGCCACCCTGTTCATTCATCAGGGACAATGAAAGGCCCTGTGGATCAAAATTCAAATCAGTTCATTCAACTTTCCTATTCAGCATTTTTTCATGTCCTTCTTGAGCAATTGCATAATAATATTTTTTCCACGATTCTCTTCAATAGCAAAGTCATGTTTTACGGACAGGGTGTTTCAACCTGAGGAGCCGTTCACGATTTAAAAATGAAGTTTAAATTCTATAAATTTGTGGTTATTTTGAATAGTACCTACGTTACAATTTTTTGCCTTTATATTTTTTTTGTACCTAACCATCACAGTTTTCGAGGAATTTTAATTATTTCGTAAATATTTTTGCACACCTACTTAACATTTTCACAGAGTAATTAGGGTATTGTAAGAATGAATCGTCCCTTATTATTCAAAAATAATCCAGAATCACTGAAGTTATCAGAAGAATAAATGAATTCTGGATTTGAGAATAACGATATTTCAAAATATGTTATCCGGGAATATATACGACATTTGGAATGTTATAGACTGAAAATCAATGACAACGTGGTATTTTATTATGCAGGTAACTACTAGGTTCAGTTCATCTGTAGAAGTCCCTACCAATAAAATATTATTCCTTTTTCGAACACCCCGTCTAAAAAAAATTAATTTTGCCTGTTTGAAATAAACTTCTGCGTACGCCCATGGCCATGATTAGTGGCTAGACTGAATTGTCTGCTAGCTAATTGAAGGTAGGTGTTGATCAATTAGGCATTTTAGTCACCTAAATACAGAATTCGCATGCCTTTTGTAAATACAAAGCTGCGCTTATACTCTGAAAGGAGAGTCCAGATCTCACCAGCATCCGTTTTATTTATGTCAGTTCAACTAATTATAGTCCCACACAAATCCAAACATTCAGTGCTAACCAGGAATTGAGTGAAAACTGTCAGGAATATTCGAGGCCTAGCCAGATGACACGAAAAGAGCGAGTGGGTTTGCAACCATACCCAAATAATGTGAAATTCCAAACCGGAAAGCTCTGATCCAAAATTTTCCAGTGACCGATTAGAATGACTGGGGAAAATGATGATTCCAGTGGAGGCTCCACTAGCCCCCCTTTGACACCAGGCTCTTCAGCAGACGAGGAAAAATGTTTAGTGCCTTACCAAATCAGACCCAAGGTCAAGAAAAAATGGCTCCGCATGCAAAACGTTCCTGTCGCCATTTTGGGAGTAACCGTCATACAAGTGAGTTGCAATTATTGAGAAGTTCTTCCATAGGAGAAATCCGAGTACTGGGAAACGTTAGAAATAATGACAATATTTTGTGAGAATGAGAAATATCTCTTCTTGATGAAGACAATAATCAAGGTGGTGAAATGATTTCAGTGAGATTTAGCTCAAAAGGCATTAGAATCTTCCAAGCATTTCGAACAAATTGAACCCCTAAAGTAGCAATAGTTAGAATCTCAATGCAGAAGTAAATATAAACGAGAATAAGAATGTAATAAATATAATGAAGATTGTGTTCTCCACAACCTGACAAAATTGGTCATCAGTTTCTAACTTCTGAGTTTTCCTATGATGACTTTATCATTACCATATCATAAAACGTTGTCTGGTTGTTAATTTCCATATTGGGATTTTGTTATTCAAGGTTGGAATTCTTTTGCATTCTAATTGTTCAACTATACACTGTTCGACTCTCATACATGCAGGTAATATGTAATCTAAATATTTATGAAGTTCTCCTATGAAATATACGCCACTATATAAACACTGAATGAAAATCAGTCGATATTTTGGGATATACGGGTCAGATAATCGGTTGATGGATGCATAGCAGATACTTGGGATGTTATGAAAATAATGGGCTAAGAAAAACATTTGTCAGTTGTTCATGTTGAAATATTTCATTTGTAGAGCTCTCTTCCAATATTTTTGCAAGAAAGAGTTCGAAATTATTAATCTTTTGTACGTAGTTCTCTAGAGAAGAAACTCATTGTTCGATATCTATACTTCGAATCCCAAACAATGAAAGTGAAACAGAATCAGAAACCAATTATAATTCAGTCCACTAAACAACCAATGAAATTGTAGCAATATTTGTGTTCATTATTATGCTTGATGAATAATTGAATGTTACGATCAATCTCTGAAAGAGAATGAAATATATATATCAAGCAGATAACATCATAATATTTTGTTCAGAAAACAGCTGTCAACAGGCATTTATGGGTCCTGCACCAACAATTAACTGACATACATTATGAATAGAAGAGGTCCAAGTACGAAGCCTTGAGGCACTCCTATCGTTGCCGGAATGGCATACTCCATTGGAAGATACGTATCGTTGTCCATTCTTTATACAGGGTAATTCAGGTTTTAAGTCAAAATATCTTGCTCACTTTTAAATATATCGATATTAAATTTGGTATTTGAAATATTACAAATTCTTGGGGTAGAGGCTTTTTTATCCCCCCCAAACTTTTTCGTAGTACGTCTCTGTCTTTCAGTAACCAAATTGAGTGGATCGTAACCCAGAAGCTTTCTCGTTCAACAATTTTCTTCGAGAAACGAACCCTTTTTAGAGATAAATATTTAAATTTTCTCTGGCATAATTTCAAGAATTTTCAGTATGCAGGAACCATTCAACCAACTTTGAAAGCTGAAAAAAGGTTGAAACATTGTAATTTCAGTAAATTGTATTGCAGTTTCAACGAATGTTGTCGAAGAATAAAATTTAAGCGAAGACAAAATTAACATGTTTTACAACGGTTCGTCTCTCGAGAAGAATTATTGAGCAAGAAAATGTATAAATTAAGCGATCCACCCAATTTGGTAACTGGAAGACTTCAGAGGCGTCCTACTACGAAGAAGTTTGGGGGGATAAAGGATCCTCTACTCCCAAAAACGTAGTGTCACCCTGTGGATTCTAAGAATATTCATAATGCTTTAAATGATGATATTCTAGGAAGTATTAACCACACCTAATTTCAAATTTATATCTTCAAAATTAAGCAAAATTAAATATTTCGAGTAATAGAAAAAATATATTAAACTTTGACCCCCCTGTAGCTCCGCTACTGATCGAGATCGGACTTATGTTTACATGAACTTTATCGATTAAAATGATGAGTTTTATCATCCCTTCCAGTTAGCGCCTTAAAACCTGAATCACCTTGTATATAGGATTAATAATTTTATTTCTGACAGTGACATTATAAGCATAGATAAAGCTTATATCGTCATAGTTACGATATCTATAATGAGGGTCATAACTCCCTTGGGATATTAAGGTTCAAAAACTCCCTCTTACCTTTTACAGGTGAAAATGATACAAGAAATGCTTATAAACGTTTATATGTAATGAAAACTATGACATATTTTCCTTATTCACGTCATTACAAATAATAAATGTACAATTTTCAAATGTTCCCTGAAAATTACTTCCGCCGCTGGAAACAATTTCTTCTTTTTTATGGGTGGTGCTGTTTCTGTTCACTACAGTCGAGGTGCCTGCCTCTTCTGATGGCAAAGTAGACAGCATACGCGCCGTTTTATTTCTCAATTCAATACTGTCCTCCAGATACCCCTCTGCCACCGTGGAACTTCTCCAACCTCCGTGTCTTTTTAAGTTTGTCATAGTTGCTCCTGCATTGGCTAGGGCAGTAGCAGAAGTGCGACGAAGGCAATGTCCCGTATAGGTTAGTGGGTTTGGCAATCCTAAATACATTGCGATTTTGCTGGGAATTTTGCCAAACATATTCTTTCCAATTGGCTGAGTTGTACATTTATTTTGTCGGAAGCTCAAAAAAAAATCGTTTTGTACCTTCAGAACGCAAGGACATATAAAGTGTCAATAAAGGCAAAGCAGAGAACTCTTTTTCATCCACAACTGTAAATTTCTTCGATACACCAGTTTTACTTTCCGGTACGTTCACTACCATAACAGTATCCCGGTCCTCTATATCTGCTATACTCATATTTAGAAGTTCCTGAGTTCTGCATCCTCCAAAATAACCCATAATTAGAACAACCTATAACAAATAAAACGAAATAAACAAACGAAAAAGAAAATTATGACAAAAAAATTACCTTATGCAATAAATGAATTTCATTAGGGGCGTCCTTTAGAAATTTGATGACATCTTTAGGAGATAAGACAGTAGACTTTTTCGGCTTATACCCCTTACTTTTCCGTTTCAAAAAAGCCTCTAGTTCGTTGAACTTGGTGATATCTCTTTTCTCATATATGGTCACCATCGATTTGAGCATTGACCATTTAGTCCATAACGAATTTGGGCTAAACGTTTCTGACTGCAACGAATAAATACAATTATTACCAAATCTACCAGAAAATACTGAAAATACTTTACCAGTTCTTGAAAATATGCCAGAAAGACAGTTTCATTGGCATCTTTTGACATAACATTTCTCTGTGTCAGCCACTTCAGATATGAGTTGTATTCTTTTTGATATAGGGCTTCACTGTCGATGGAAGTAATGATTGTCTTGCTTTTTCCGCTTTTTTTATAATATCCTCCATTATATCAGAAAAAGATCGTCGATTTGTGGTAAAAAATAAACACGTTTTTAACGAAAAAACATTGATTGATAAAGAAAGTTTGCTTATAAACATGTAACATAGCGACAACCTAGCAACAACCAACAATGCTACAATCAACGCTACCTAATTCAAATATACCAGAAAGGTTATGAATTTAAACATTTATTGCGTTCTAAATATGGACATATTGTTATAAAAATCGGTCAAAAATAAAATTATCCATGTACCACGGGAATTATAGAGCCTTAATAACATCTGGCAATTGCTGTCCCTCGGGCCAGAGGCCCTCGGGACGCAAACTTTGCCATCGGTAATTAAGGCCCTCATAATTCCCCTAATACATAAATAACTATAAAGTAGGTCCCACTTTTTCCTCCGAAAATTTGAATTTGGAGTACCCTTTGAATCCCTAAAGTACATAAAAGAAAATTTAGGTAGTACCCCTGATACCCGATACTTTTCTGGAAGTATACTGAGTGGTTGGAGTTTTTCGACAGCAACATGAAAATTGTCATTGCAGGTCATGTTCCACATCTTCTCGACACCCACCTTGGAAAAACACTTGCGGTTCGAGCCGAGCAAACGCTCGCAAGCATGGCGCTTTCTCACCTACATGCTGGTCCACGACGATTGGTACCACCTGGTGCTCAACATGGTCATCCAGTGCCTGTTCGCGGTGCTGCTCGAGAAGCGCCAAGGCAGGCTCAGAGTGCTCGCCCTGTACCTCCTGGGAGGTGTGACAGGGGTCATGGGGGCCTCTTGCGTCCACCCCAACATGGTCATTGGGGCATCGGCGGGGGTTTACGCCCTCCTCATCTCTAACATCGCGGATATTACTCTGGTGAGTGGTAGCGTTAAATCGCGGAGGGTTTTATTGACCAGTCCAGCAGATTGCACCCAGTAACTTGCAAAAAAATGGGTCAACCCCAAGCTGATGACTCGTGTATACCTTCATTTTGGTGTTCTAAAAGTTGTCTCAAAAGTCTCGTGACTGATTCGTGAGTTACTCGAGATCAAAGATCACAAAATTTAGTTCTTCGTGATTATCTCGATTTCTACAGTTCCAATGATGTTGACATTCATTATAAAAATTGTAGAGCTTGAAATTTGCGACAGACTTTGTTGAAACAAATTTTCCACACGAACAACCGTTTTTGAGATAGACGGCATAGAGCTTGCAGCCTGCGGAAAAGGAATTGTTCGACTCCAATTCCTTTTCCGCAGGCTGAAAGCTCTATGCCGTCTATCTCAAAAACGGTTGGGCGTGTGGAAAATTTGTTTCTAGAAAGTCTGTCGCAAATTTCAAGCTACTAAATGTAATGTTTTAACCAAGGTGGATATAGGCTTCCTATTAACATGCACTAGAATAAACTGTAGACCTTCGCCTACTTGATTTCAAACCGTAGTAATATTTCCTGAAGTTATCAGAGATGGCGACATACCTTGTGTCGGTAAAACAGAACCTCTGCATCTGTCATCTTTTTATCAGTTTCATCTGTTCTAGATGAAAAATGATTGAGAAGAGTCAAAATATCAATATTCATTCCAAATTTATCGAAAATTTATTGTTTTAATGTCGTTTCAAGTCACGTCTGTCAGATGTGAACCACAGAAATACGTAAGCAACAGAAATCTTTTTCGATAATCGACCTTACCGCCATCTTCTTTCAAGTCGTGGAAATATTATTACCTTCTCAAACGGTCTACAAGTTTTTCGCAGAAACAAGAGCTGTTTCACCTATATCCACCTTGGTTTTAACAAATGAATAAGAGATATTATTCTTTATCAATGATATTTCAATGATTTGATTACTTTATATTAGATATTATTCACTGAGATTCACGGTTCACCTGGCATTACAGTGAGTATGGCTGAGCGCTGCAGACTCTCAAAAACGGTCGGGAGTATGAAATTTTTTTTCAAACTATATCTGTCGCAAATGTTATGCTCTACAATTTTTATAATGAATGTTAACATTAATGGGACCATAAAAACCGAGATAATCACAAAAACCAATGTTTGTGACCTTTGACCTTGAATAACTTACGACGCAAACACGAGATTTTATGGGAATTTTGAGAGAACTTTAAGAACACTAGACTAACAGACCAACACTTTCTGAGGCCCTGGCATCATAGTCTGCCAACACAACTGTCTCATTTCATATCATGCTGTTGACTGCTTTCAACGCCAGTATTCCAGAGAAGGATCTTTTTTGAGACCAACTAGAGATAGATACTGATAACAAAGTTTTACGCGACCGAGCTTGCATTTTCACCAGAAAATCGTTTATGATGATGTCAAGCACGAGGCTGTTTGAAGTGCTCAAAATCCATGCTCATCAATATAACCATTCAGCAACAATAATATCCTATCATTGAATGACTTTAAGAGGAAATAACTAGAAGAGGCGATCTCTTCCTTTTCTATAGATACTGTAGATACAGTAGATAGTGTAGTGGAGGTCATGAAGGTTATGCAGCCTCTTGAGCACTTCGAACTATTAGATCTTGTGTGCATTACCCTTTATCTATTCGAGGACTGGGTAGACTTCATACATTTGTTTGTTAGTGGTTCAGGCGAACTTGTACTTTCATCCCAACGTACTTATCTGTTACAGAACTGTAGTGAAGTGAAATTCAAAATCTACAGAGGATGCTCCATATGTGTGCTGGTGCTTTTTGACGTAGCATACAACATTGTCCACATATATGCCAGGAAAGAGCCAGTCATATCTTGGGAAGCACATATAGTCGGTGGAATATCTGGACTGCTCATCGGATTCCTCATTTTCAGGAGCGACTGCCCAACAGAAAAACATTCGAGAAAGTTATTGATTTTCAGAGCTTTCTTTTGGACCAGTTTGGTGCTCTTCTGTATCATGCTTATATCGTTAGTGATGGTCAGTGTTCAGATAAAAAAATGTACCCCTGCCAGTGATATGTACGTGAAGTATGTTTATTTCTGTTGAAACCATGTGTTAAATACTCCTGAAAATATTATGGTCTCTGTACAACTGTTATGTCAATTCACTATCACAACTTGAATTTGAATGTATTAATGTTTATGTTATTTTTATAATCCTAATGAATAAATGTTTTAGCTAAAACTTCTTAGTGTTATAAGTATTTTCTTACTGATACACTGAGTACATTTTTATTAGGTCATTCAGTAATTACAAAAAATATAAATATTCGACATATAAACTACTGGCAAAATAGCAAACTTTGCTTTCATGATCAGCCCTTTTCAAGACGATTCCATATACTCCCAATAACAATTTATATAATCGGAATCGTATTTTCAAAACTGCTACAATAACTCGAATCAATAAATATGTTTTTATCCCTCCTATATTTGCTAGATTCAATTGAATAAATCACAAGATATAAAATTTTACGACTAAAAATTAGGTGGAACTAAAGAGCAACGAAATTGAGAACAGATAGTTATCATAAAAGTATTCCAGCATAAAAAGTGTGATGAATGTATGAAATACTATTGAGATGATTCAATATTATTCTAGTAGTAGACATATTTCAGTTAAAAAATATCACTCCAATAAACGAAATAGTTCGTATCTAAATTCTTTGGGAATCAATGCATGGCACAGTATAGGTAGGTATAAAATTTTTAGTGGCTGTTCACAATCGTTGAATATCCTATGTATAGTCTAGTAGAGTTCCTTCATTATTCGTATTGAGATCTGTGTAGCTGACAATATCACTGCCAGCATCGTCAACATTTCAGCGCTTTGCACTGCACCCCAACATCCGTACACTTGCATTCCAAACACGCCCCCGACAATTCCGAAATGATCTTCCCCACCCTGTACATTCTGCCGTAAATATTGCATCCCGCCAAGTTGATGGGCAACGCCGGCCCTGGCTTGGAATCCTCGCCGTCCGAACGGTGGTTGTCCGTGCTAAATCGATCCGGCTCCGCGTAGTTGGTGTGTCCGCCGATAGATGGCGCTGGTGTGAACAACCTGTCAACTTTTTGCTCGGCGATCGTGGTTTGAAAGTTAGAAGTTGTGTGTGCGGGATTTTCACGATTTTCCTCAGGGAATATGAGCTGGAAAACCTTGTCGAAGGAAACCACAGCTTGCGGGGTGGTGTTGTCCAATGTGTTCGAGTGGATCGTGGTGGGGTATTGAGCAATCGGCGTTGTTTTGCGGTGTAAGTGTGGAGCCATATCTATGATCAGGGATTGCAAATTTGGTGCGGGTTCTGTTCGGATTACATCCCTGAAAGGGTCGGGGGTAGCTAGTTTTTCCGCCACCGTGACTGCTTCCTGTGGATGTGGGTTTCCTTCCAGACGATCCAGAACCACGGTTGGAGCTTCTTCCCCTAAAAGGTTGGTACCATTATTTGAATAGACCAAAACAACTTTTTTTATATTCTTTATTAAGGGGTTGATGAACATTTATTATTATTATCTTTATTAAGGTGGATGTATCCTTTCTCGATATCGACTCGTACATTCTGGTGGTAATTTCAATATTCGATCATGAAACAGATTAGATGAATAACACTCAATGAAGGGTTTGAATTTGAATAAATTGAAAATTGACCTAACAAAATCATCGTATCCATTCTTCCTAAGACTGAATGAAAATAATGTAATATCTAAGTTTTCTGAAAATATACATCTCCGATTTATTCGAGGATTTATTACCCGAACGATAAAATATTTAATTCACTGTCACAAATATATTGTTTATTTCCTGGCAATATAAAGTGTCGAACTTGAGAAATATAACATCAAAAATGTTGTTATTACTTTTCAATTCGACTAAATTTAGACTTATCTACTACACTGAGCATTTTTTTACCACTTGCGCCAACCATTTTATCACTTGTATAGTGAAATGATGCGAGCAAACTCTAGCGTCTCTTGAAATATTCTTTTCCTTGATAATATTTTAACATAATTATATCCACTAACTTTTCATCTCGGGAAAACCCGAGAATTTTTTCAAATTACCAAAAATCGTTTTGCATATGAGGGTGGGTGAACAAAATTTTTATACAACGAATAATACGGCACTTGGTAACTCACCAGTGGAATGTTGGGTTCTGATCACCACTTTCAAATCGTCTCTTACACATTTAACAGCGTTTCACCATCCTTTAAATTCGATTTGAACAGAATATCAAGGTTTTTGAGTAAAATAATGTTCAAAATTTCACACAAAACTGGAAATATGCCGTCTAATGAATCATTAAACCAAATTTGATTCGAAAAGGAGACGTTTCGCGCTGTCACTGTCAGCGTTCGGTCAATTATCGGTTGAACGAAATTAGCGACGTTGGCGCATTCACCAAAAATGCCGCAATCTCCAGAAATACTTGCTATCTATAAACCACTTATATATAATGAGGCACATAGCGTTTGATACACTCATAAGACTTATATAAGTACCTACAGAAGGATATATGTATTTGGGAACATTGAAAAAATGTGGTCTTGGGATGATTATCACTTTCAAATGTTAGGATGTGGCAACCTCTGTGGGAAAAAAAAATTAATATATGAATTTCATGTTGGCTTCAAGCAATTTGAGGTGTTACTATTCTAGTGAATTGTTGTTCGGAGACTTTAATACTTGAGGCTGATGATTCAAAATAATCAGGTTGCTAGGTACATTTTCACTGAGAAGACATTTTAAAAGTTGAACAATTGTTTATCGGCTTTGTGGATGTTTCACAACCTAGTTGTTCAAATTTTAAATCGTTGTTAGTGAAATTGTTATTGTGATGGATATTTCATAGATCCTTCAGTGTTTGTTGATACATTTGCTATAAAATCATTCTTTCAATATAATTGTGGAACATCCAAGAAATCCAAAACGAACTATTTGCTGGTAGGTACCGAGCAATATCCTTATTTGTACCAAGGTAACTCGTAACCATTTTTCTTCAGTGAAAATCTTACCGCAAATATATCTGGGACAGCATAAAGTGATGTCTTGAACGGTAGATTGTCTGCACCCAGGTCTTGGAATTGGACAATTCGGTTTTTGGCAAGCGATATTACCATAAAAACAAGTGCACGTCACGCAAGGAGAATTTGATTGCACTGATTGGCCATGGAGAATCAAAACCCCATCATAATTGACACAGTTCACTAGAAAACATGGAAAATAACAACATCAAAATCAACTTTTTTCCGATCCGGCATAAAATTATCAATTGTAGTAATCTCCTCAGTGATTTCACACGATTTTCTCACCGTTAGGTTTACCTTCCTGATCTATTGAAATTGGGGAAACGGCATTGTCATAGTAGTTGTCCAAAATTGGTGGTTCTTTGGGAACGAAACCCCCTAAAATGAATAATGCATGCAAATCACAACATTAGTGCAGCTACATTTGAACCAGACCAATGACAAAAAAGTCATGCATGCGAAAACAAACAATGAACATTACCGAAAACTTGAAAGATTCGTGATGCATGCATGGCGTTTTTGCCACGTTTTTTTATTTCATCCAATCTTCGAAACATAAAGAAACTATTTGTAACAACCTTCAGTTTTTTCCGGGGGAGAAAAATTATTGCTGTAAACAAAATTGGCGTTGGCATCTTGAATTCTGTCTTGGGCATATCCCACACTTCCTTTTCCATGGCTTTTCTTGGTATCCACAGCGTCTTCCGGGTAGAAATAAATTATCCTGAAACAAAAGATCGTATCAATATTTATGTGAAAATTAAAGATGACACCAAGCCAAACCTGTTGGTTGTCAACCCACCTCAAATTCGGTAAAGATGGTGGCAAGGATGACTCCCCGTAATCAATGTCCTCCTCATCGCTGCCGCTCTTCTGTTTGCTGATGTTCAAGATGGCGGCAATCTGAGAATGCAGCTCTGGCACACTCCTCAAGGTGGCGCTAGCCACCAAGGTCTCCGCATCATCATAATCAGTCGTGGCTTCAGAAGAGATCACTTCCGTACTGGTGATCCCATCGTAGCCAGTTTCTGACAAATCATTCACCTCATTCGCGTCAACTGCCATCTGCGTCGTGGAATCCGTTTGGTTCTCCTTGACGATCGAGTTCTCCTCTTGCTTGCAGTCTGTGGATTTAAGCACTGTACGCACTGTGATTATGTTGGGTGGTGCGTCGTTGATGACCGTGAAGTCTAGTTCAGTTGTGGTAGGATCAGCTGTTTCGGCAATATCTGGCATCACGGTTGAAGGAGGTACTGTGGAGGTGTCCTCAAGAGTAGTCATTGCTCCTTCTGTAGTCCCCGTTGTCTTATTGGTAGAGGCGTTCTCCTTATCGCTCAAAAACGACTCGAAGAGGCTGAATATATCATCGGTCATGGTGGAGTCTTTGGAGCTCAGAGGCTGCGGCTTCTTGGTCGTCGATTCGACTCGTCTGTACACCGCGTTCTGATATTGGTAGTTGGTGGTGGCCGCTCGAACACTCTCCGTACTCGATATTTTATTGTCCTTCTTGTCTTCGCTGAACTGCCTCGTGGTTCCGAGGGTACCAGGACTCCTCTGCCTCGCGTGAGAACTCTCAGATGGAACGTACTGCGGCGACACCGTGAAGATACCCGAAGGGAGCTTCAGGTGGGCCTGCTTGCGCAGTTTGGAGTACTCCTTGCTGATGATCGGAAGGCGGCCGTAGAAAGGTTCCGCCTGGATCTCAATGGAACCACCTGGAACATGGGAAGATTCAGCAACTGATAGAGGCGCGAGGGCCGAGCACACTCACTGCAGTTGTAGCTTGCGGCACAGCATTCGCCTGGCTTGATCACCGGTGAACATCCAAGCAGGGGAGGGGCGCAAGACAAAGGCTCGCACCTCACCAGGCCCTTCAGGCAGTAGCAGTTGTCGCAAGCCGAGTGGCCCACGCCCAGAACCTTGCCCCCCTCCCTCTGGTAGATACCGTCCACCAGGCAACCACCTGAGGAGAACGCCTCGGTGGTTGTGCTGATGGCTGTGGAGGATGTGCAGTTGTAGTGCACCGGGCAGCAGTAGGAGGGGTCGAAGTTCGGGGTGCAGCCCTCGATGGGCGCGAGGCATTTCGGTTTGATGCAGATTTCTTTGCCGCCGAGGCAGTAGCAGTACTCGCAGCTGGAGGATGAGTCCATGGCTGAGCCTGGACCGTAGATGCTGCCGTTCGAGACGCAAGCTGAAGATATGAAGAGGTTTTTCCACAAACGGTTAACAGAGTAGCCTTTAACGCTTTCAAATTTCAACACAAAGTGACAACGTTGCCGCTCATTGTTGAAAATGATCTCATCATTCTGTGTCATGACGGGATATAATAGTAACACATGTGAATTTGAACCTCCTACCAGAGAAATCGAGGAAAAGTATATGAATTATGATATAATAGATTCATGATATGGTGCCATAAAATGCTTGAATGCTAGAGATATCAAAGTATAGGTATCCTAAACTTGTCGTATTTCTTAAAATACAGCAGTCCGTTGAATATAAAGCAAGAATAAGTTTGACTATATATTTTTTGTTCATAAGGTATTATAACTGTGGGATGGACATAAGTTTTCAAATAGCCTCAATAGCTAACGAGTTCAAAGCGTGACTTCTCAAGCTGCCAGCCCGAGTTCGATCCCTGTGCAAGGCAATTTTTTTCAATATATGGGTCATTTTTTCTTCTTTTCTGTTAGATGTATTGAATTTCAATATAATAGTGAATAATTGATTAAATTGATAATTTCTCGACTGTTATAACAACCATTCAAATTTTGTCATTTTGTGTCATGTGGAACAATTTCACCCAATCATGTCAACATTAGACTGATAATTGCATTCAGTGCAATTTTCAATCCCTATGACAACACGATCGAGTTTGACAACTTCATCCAAATAAATTTCAAAATGTCACGTTTCGGCAATGAGAATGTTCAAAGTATAAATGCGCTAATCAGAGAAAAAATTCCCAGAAATACAACCTACGGTCACAAATATATTTGGGGAATATTCATGGAATTTTGCTGCGAACGAGAATATGAGTTGAATGAACATAGAAGCTTAGAAGAATTGGCGTTGATACTAAAAGATTGGGCCGTCAATATGAGAAAGAAAAACGGGGCCGAATTCAAAGAGGCAACGGTGAAGACAATGTGGAACGTTTCGTGCAAACTATTTCAAGAAAAGTACTATAATGGCTATAATATTATGATTGACCCGTTTAACAATATAGTGTTTAAACCAGCCAGAGATGCCCGCAATGCAATCAGGAAGAAACTACAAGCAGATCCATGTAAACGTAAGGCCAGTTCAGTTTCGTTAAATCGGTCTGAAATTAACAAAATAATATTGCTTTGGGATGAAGATACCCCTGAAGGTCTTATGCGTAAATTTTACCATATTGCTGCTGTTGAATTAGCGTGGCGAGGAGGAGAGGCAGTTGCTTGTCTGGTGGATTTTTTTCAAATCGAGAAAAATAACGATGACACTCCAACAAATCGCATTGAATACAATCCGGTATTCAGTAAAACGTGCCAAGGTGGTTCTAAAAGCTGTGCAAGTAGTAAATGGTTGGTTACCAATAGTGAGAGACAAAGCTGCCCTGTACGTCTTTTTTATAAACTGATATCAAAACGAGGCGACAATATTACCTCACCACGACTGTTCTTAAAACCAAATCGACACTGGAAAAATGAAACTGACAAATGGTACGATAATGTACCTGTTGGAAGAAATACAATGAATGGATGGACTAAATCTTCTGCTAAAGCAATTGGCTTGAATGTAAAGGAGAAGAAGATAACAAATCACTCGAATAGATCAACTGCTGTTAGCGAATTAGCAAAAATTGGTGTAGAAGAACAGCAATTGCTGAAAATTACTGGTCATGGCAATCAGAATTCTATAAAACCATACTTAAATCTCGATCAAGAACACCACAACAAGATCATAAATATTATGAGTGGTAATAGATCTTCTATAGTAGAGAACAGCAACGAATCTAATGTTAACTTAAATTTTAATAATTGTACTTTCACTAACTGTACTTTTAATAAATAAATGTTTCGTTGTGTTGAGTTATGATTTTTTTATCTCGTCTGTTATCAATGTCCTAGGGATATAACTACTGATAATTTTGATCAAGAATATCATGAAATGTAAGTTAATTGAATGAAGTTTTTCTGTGCGTATAGACAATAAAAAAGAATGCAAACTCGAGCAGCTCTCGTTAAAACTCTATACCCACCATTATCCAGCACCGTCCTATCCACCGGAATGTCCAGACCATCCTCTGGGTCCGATCTGGCCTCCAGACTGTTTCCTCCAGAGAGTTCTGCAAAATTCCAAGAGTTCATCTTCGGGATATTCTCCCATGGTGGTGCACTAACCTGAGCATATCAATTCCGGGCAACACGTCCTGTGCCTGTGGAGGAGGATACACCCTGCAGGGGGTGGATTGGGTAACTTGGTGCACACCCTGAGGTAGCAGAGGAGTACTCCCCTGCTGCAGGTGCAGTTCAGGCATGGCTCGGCTGTGGACACTTCGGTGCCTTCGTCGTATTTTTCATCATCGTACCAGCAATCTGAGGAAGAGCATGATTACAGTGATGAAAATTGGTGGAATAATAGTTATTTATGTATTAAGGGAATTATGAGGGCCTTAATTACCGATGGCAAAGCAATTGCCAGAGGTTATTAAGGCTCTATAATTCCCGTGGTACATAGATAATTTTATTTTTGACCGATTTTCATAACAATATGTCCATATTTAGAACGCAATAAATGTTTAAATTCATAACCTTTCTGGTATATTTGAATTAGGTAGCGTTGATTGTAGCATTGTTGGTTGTTGCTAGGTTGTCGCTATGTTACATGTTTATAAGCAAACTTTCTTTATCAATCAATGTTTTTCCGTTAAAAACGTGTTTATTTTTTACCACAAATCGACGATCTTTTTCTGATATAATGGAGGATATTATAAAAAAAGCGGAAAAAGCAAGACAATCATTACTTCCATCGAAAAGTGAAGCCCTATATCAAAAAGAATACAACTTATATCTGAAGTGGCTGACACAGAGAAATGTTATGTCAAAAGATGCCAACGAAACTGTCTTTCTGGCATATTTTCAAGAACTGGTAAAGTATTTTCAGTATTTTCTGGTAGATTTGGTAATAATTGTATTTATTCGTTGCAAACAGAAACGTTTAGCCCAAATTCGTTATGGACTAAATGGTCAATGCTCAAATCGATGGTGACCATATATGAGAAAAGAGATATCACCAAGTTCAACGAACTAGAGGCTTTTTTGAAACGGAAAAGTAAGGGATATAAGCCGAAAAAGTCTGCTGTTGTTCTAATTATGGGTTATTTTGGAGGATGCAGAACTCAGGAACTTCTGAATATGAGTATAGCAGATATAGAGGACCGGGATACTGTTATGGTAGTGAACGTACCGGAAAGTAAAACTGGTGTATCGAAGAAATTTACAGTTGTGGATGAAAAAGAGTTCTCTGCTTTGCCTTTATTGAGACTTTATATGTCCTTGCGTCCTGAAGGTACAAAACGATTTTTTTTTAGCTTTCGACAAAATAAATGTACAACTCAGCCAATTGGAAAGAATATGTTTGGCAAAATTCCCAGCAAAATCGCAATGTATTTAGGATTGCCAAACCCACTAACCTATACGGGACATTGCCTTCGTCGCACTTCTGCCACTGCCCTAGCCAATGCATGAGCAACTATGACAAACTTAAAAAGACACGGAGGTTGGAGAAGTTCCACGGTGGCAGAGGGGTATCTGGAGGACAGTATTGAATTGAGAAATAAAACGGCGCGTATGCTGTCTACTTTGCCATCAGAAGAGGCAGGCACCTCGACTGTAGTGAACAGCAACAGCACCACCCATAAAAAAAAATAAAAATTGTTTCCAGCGGCGGAAGTAATTTTCAGGGAACATTTGAAAATTGTACATTTATTATTTGTAATGACGTGAATAAGGAAAATATGTCTTAGTTTTCATTACATATAATCGTTTATAAGCATTTCTTGTATCATTTTCACCTGTAAAAGGTAAGAGGGAGTTTTTGAACCTTAATATCCCAAGGGAGTTATGACCCTCATTATAGATATCGTAACTATGACGATATAAGCTTATAATGTCACTGTCAGAAATAAAGCAGTTTATATTTGGTTATGTTTGCACAAGTGCATAAAAATTACCGATAATTTTGTGAGGAAGCGTGTTATCTGAAAATTGCACGAGATTTTTTCATATTTTGGCGAAACTCATGTATTATGAGTTACTAAGGTTCTGGTACGTTTATGATGTTAATACTTATTGATAAAGATTTCATATAATAATGTCTTAATCTTCAATGATACGATAAAATCGCTAATAATCGAGTTGCATTCAAAGCTTCATCGCATCATTGACAACAGGGAAAATAAATAAAAAATAAATAAATGTTATTTGGTTTCTAACATATTATGCTTGTAATGCTTGTATCTAACGTATTATGCTTTCGTAACTGACGTACATTATGGTAACTAATGTATTGTGAGTAACTAAGGTTTTGGTACGTTTATGATGTTGCTAATAATTATTGATAGAGATTCCATATAATAATGTCATAATCTTTAATGATACGATACAGAATATCATCAACTTCACATCTATACCAGTCTATTGAGTTTGGTTCTATAATGAAGTTTTCATGAAACGCAAATGCATATCGAAATAGCCTCTGTTTCGATACGCATTTTTTATTATTCGGAGGTTGGTACAATCGAACTGTCAAATGAAAGTCAGAAGAGTTTGGCCCAGCTTACTTCTGAGCGATTTTGGATTTGGTGATACTAGCAGAAAAACTGAGTGTTTTGGTTGGTAAAATATGATTCAGAGTGTGATTTGATTTTAATTGACGAATAAAAACAAAAACAACATTGCATTTTTCACCGCTGATATCGAAGAAATCAAAATCGTTCAACAGTAAACTGGGCTTTACGCTTGTGCGTTAGATTTCAAATATTATGTCCATGTCATCATTGTTACCAATCGAAGATGTTTATGTTATTTTTCGATATTAAATCATTTTCTTTTAAAAAAAGACTTCAAATTAATGCAGAATAGAAAAAATTGCATATGACACACGTTTTATAAGACACGTTGTCGCACTCGTTCCCTTGGAGTAAAAACTTGTATCATAATATAATATTATAGAATTCATGGTAAAATTCAGGTACCTACAATAACCAACATAATTACCTGACTTCAAAAAATCTGCTTTTATTATGTACCTGGCGTTTCAACTCACTGAGCCACATCTACTAATAAGGGTGTCAAATCTGGTCACATTGGTGGCCAATCTATGTCCAGTTCGAAACCGAACGAAGCGGAAAATGTATGAATCTTGTAGGATCGCTTTTTCCATTTTTCATTGCATAATGAGGTGACAATATTCTCTAGTCAGTCTAGTCGGTACTTTGTTATTATTTATTCTACCTGTCTCGCCGAATGATTTCGTTTCTTTGATTTGAATAGCTAATGACCCACGATGATGAGCAGAACCTCTGGGTCACGATTCTTTAACGGGACATTTTGTGTACGCGCTTATATCTGTTTTGAATACACCGTCTAGAGAGTCTAGGTTTATTCATAATCTCATGATGATGTTACGAGTGATGCTCTTTTACATTTATTCATTGTATTTTCATTATCTTCAATGAATGCTCCTGACGAGGACAGTAATTTTGCAAAATCGTTCCATACCAGAAAATACATAAAATTTTGTGTGAGAAAACAGATCGATTTTCATTCATTTCACATCGGTCGACAACGCATGGCTGTTTTGTGAATAATTTAAAATTGTTTGGTCTCAGTAAAGAAATCAACACTCTCATGAACAAAAAGTTGAATGTCCCAGATATCGTAGATCCAAAATGGTTAATCGACCTTGGATTTTTGACATATTCAACTAATGAGTTAAATACGCTGAATGTAAGGCTTCAATGAAGAAACTAATCTCTGATATCCATGCACAGACGTAAAGGCATTCCAAAAATAAAAACTAGATATTCGTTATACTTATTGAAGAACAAAAACTGAAACATTTCCCGAATTGTAGAAAGGCTTTCGAGGAAGCTGGAATAAATTTTCATTTGTGTGGTGATAGAATGAAAAATGATAAAAAAATAGTTCAACGACAGGTTTGGTGACTTCGAAATACAGGTCTCTTGCAAACCCTTTTTCTTGTGATACTGAGGATGCACCGAGTAATCTACAAATGAACGTTGCAATGCCAATGCCAGTTTCAAAACTCTTTTTTTGTAGCTTGCCATCTGATTTTGACGAATAAAAAAGGCAGTTGGGAATAATTCTTAATTATGCGAGCAAACTCATTTATTGGAAAAATAAACATTATTGAAGTTTCATAGATGAGCATTTGAGAGCCATTCTAGAAGAGTTCCAAAGACAAACATGAAAGCAAATGTACAACAAAGACACAGCCTCAATCGTAGTGTCTGTATGGATTCTTTATAAATTGCTTGAAAAAAAACTTCCAAATGAAGAATTGAAACTAAAGTTCTAATTCGTCATATACTAAGTATATTTCGTATTCATATAGTAATGGTTGAATTTTTTCAGCAAGTAGCAAGTAGTTCATGTTCATACAAAAAGTGATGAATGATGATCATATGTATAATCAGCACTGATTTTGAGGTTACATTGGAATTCGATATACTTAGCTGGCTTTCGTTGGTATTTGTGATGCATTATTCATCAAAAGTTTATAATTTAACTACGCGATAAAACCAGTATATTTGCGATTATCACTCGCAGAATTATTTGGTGCGGGTATTTATCAATAACAATTTCCCTAAGTAGGCTTTTCATTATTCATAATTTCACTCTCCAACCAAGTGGATTATTTGAATTTTCATTCATTTCCGTACAGCTGACGCAGTTTCTTTGGTTTTGTAATGAAATAATAAACGAGGAAATGAACCGAGTATGTACTATATGAATGACTCGATAAATGATTAAATTTTTACTGAAAATGTAATAGCTAGCAAGAATTATGAAGAAAATGTTGTAAGGCAAATGTTAAGGCAAGTTCGAATAAATACATCTGCTAATGATTATTCTCCATTTTTTACAAAACGTTACGAGGTGGACAAATAATTTTTTGCGTTGTTAATAAGTGATGTGGAATATCCTCATTTGGAGTAATGATTTTTTCTAAAATTGTACAGGCTGTCCCATTTTCGAAGTCCTAACGGCTACTTTTTTGTGAAACTCACGATTCTGTAAACTTCGATACTGCAAATAAAACATACTAAAGAAGCTAGCAAAGCCACACACGAATTTCGACTCGGGATAGATCACATAATTTTAGGCTCATTTTAGGCTAATTTATTACCCTATTCCCAAATTTTTTGCTCTTCTCTTTGACAGAAAAAACTGTGGCTTCGCTAGCTTCGGCCGAACTCAGCAGAGCCATTTTTGAAAAACAATAATTTTGGTGTTTTGAAATAGCCAAATTGTAGAGCTTATTTTAGGCTAATTTATTACCCTATTCCCATTTTTTCTGCTCCCTCCCTTAATAGAAAAACTTGTGGCTTTGCTAGCTTCGGGCGAACTCAGCAAAGCCATTTTTGAAAATTCACTTTTTTTTGCGATTCAATATAACGATATCCAAGTACTAATTTTAGGCTAATTAATTACCCTAATTTGATTTTTTTGCTCCACGCATTACAGAAAAAAACAAGATTTTTCGATTTTCGCCAAGTCGATGATGCAATCATTTCAAATTATAATTTTTTGACGATTTAACTTGTCAAACCGATGATACTCATCGCTATATCAATAAAATGTCCATGTTGGAATGTTTTATTCGACGTTTTTTAAAAAAAACCTGTGGCTTTGCTGGCTTCGGGCGAAAGATAAGAATTTGGAAATGTTATGATCTCCAACATGAACATTTTATTGATCCAGCGATGAGTATCATCGGTTTGACAAGTTAAATCGACTTGGCAAAAATCGAAAAATCTTGTTTTTTTCTGTAATGCGTGGAGCAAAAAAAATCAAATTAGGGTAATTAATTAGCCTAAAATTAGTCTTGAAATATCCAAATATCAAATGACAGAAAAATAATGTTTTTGAAAAAATTGCTCTGCTGAGTTCGCCCGAAGCTAGCAAAGCCACAAGTTTTTCTATTAAGGGAGGGAGCAAAAAATTTGGGAATAGGGTAATAAATTAGCCTAAAATGAGCCTAAAATTATGTGATCTATCCCGAGTCGAAATTCGTGTGTGGCTTTGCTAGCTTCTATAGTATAAACAAAACTTTCATAGCCCGCTTCGTTTTTCAGTTACAAGGCGAAATTGAAAATATTGCATTTTGGGAACCATCCTGTATCTCAGCTATTTTTCATAACGTATAACATATTTTCCATTAAATACAATTCAAAAGAAAAAGTAAAGAAATATGTTTATTCGCAATCATGACTGAGTATATAAAGATTGCAAATCGGAGCACATCAAATCACATCGTTTTCCAAAGGACGAAAAACTGTGAATACTTATATTGAGTGATATTATTGACTTCATTCAAGCTTTTCCATTTGATGAGAATATCACAATTTTTGCTGTAACTATACTGCTATATCACATTTCAAGTTAAGGAATTCAGATTCTGATTATTTATTAGATAATCGAATCCTGTTTTATTTTTCATAATGACAATAAATGGGCTACATTCAAAATATTCCAATTTAATCATGAAATTCATTCAGAACCCATCTTATTCCTAATAGGCACTAATTTCTGATGAGAACTTGTTCATAATAAATCACTCACAGATCT
Organism: Chrysomela aeneicollis; assembly: GCA_029955515.1. Lineage (NCBI taxonomy): Eukaryota > Metazoa > Arthropoda > Insecta > Coleoptera > Chrysomelidae > Chrysomela > Chrysomela aeneicollis. Next base: position 12,349,631 of record JARUHQ010000022.1, read on the forward strand.
TTTATATTGGTGTTAATTATGCATTACTAAAATGGCAACATTGCACATCAGTAATTCCAGCGGTGACAACGACTATCCGGCAACTGCGATACGCAAAATTTAAAGATCCGATGTCAATGAAAACGGATGTCAGTACATCAAACAAAGTGGGCGGAGGGTTTTTCTAATCTGTGCCACAGCTTATACACTACCACTATTTGGGGATTTGATAAGATTCTTGTTTATTTGATTTCGATTCGATTAGTGGGTAAATAATTCCGAGTTCAAAGTCGGAGTTTCCGATTTTGGAAATGTTTCGGAAAAATTTCGGAAAAAAAAAATCTCGGTGGACCTTATACGCTTTCGTGATGTCGACTGTCGTAACAATCGGCGACATTTCCACGATCGACTCGGGACAAGACGGCCGGACCACCCGGCTCTTTCGCGGTGATGGAATAATGAAGACGTTAACTCACGACCAACGGCCGTCTCGGCAATGTCACAAAGTGGACAATGGACGCTCGTCCAAGAGTAGAGAGTGAAGAACCCCCCACGCGCCAATGGAATCTAAAGTCCGTGAGCGGGTTGCGAATGAACAAAAAAAAACAGGTATAGATGAAAAAAAAAATTAAAACATTCGTACGGATAATAACAAGTAGATTTCCACAAAACAGCAACAAAACAGCAACTGTGCATGTCATTTCGACAAAACAAAAAATGTTGTTGTCAAAATGAAAAATTGTTTTCGTGTTTTCGTCAACATCAACAAAAAGTCCCGACAGTTGACTATTTTGTTCTGATAGTGGTATAAATGTGACTTTGATGGCATGATGAAAAAAAAAAATGAAAACATTCGTACGAATAATAATAAGTAGATTTCCACAAAACGGACAAAACCGCATCAAAACAGCAACTGTGCATGTCGATTTCGACAAAACAAAAAATGTTGTTGTCAAAATAAGAAACATTTTGAAGACTTGGTGTCGCAAATTCGCCAGGCAGAAAGATGGAAAGGTTTCAGTGTTTTGTGTCTGTTTTTGTAAACGAAGTTCGCTATGTGGAAACGGCTAGCGACAACATTTCACTATTTTGTTCTGGTACACACATAAAAAGAATTACTTAATTCGATTTGATATGCTTTGATTCAAGAGTATGGCTTGTTTATATATACATGGAATAAATGTCTGCTCAATTCAAGACTATTATGTTTCCAACTAAATAAACTCATACCAATGTTATAGATTTCTTGAATCGTAAATGAATGGAGTTCTTCGTGAGAATAATACAATATTTCAGATTGATAACACAATATATTCAAATCAAGACAATCATAATCTCTCAATGACTCGCATTTTTCTTGAACAAAAAGAATCAGATTTTCAGTTTTAGCTGTAGATTGTTTTGTATCAAGAATTTTATCAAATTAGAGGAATTATATCGATTTCTTGAAATGAGAATCATCCTCAACTTCCGTTCTCTTATTGGGGCTCTCATTAATCACATCATCACTTGCAAACCTTCTTCTTGACAACCTTTCCCCCTATTCGTAGAGATTATTTCTGAACTTGTCCACCAGTTTACCTCGCAATAAAGTTGTATTCCTCTGGTTTCAAACGACTGAAAAATATAAAATATATCATTTACAACTCCATGTAGGTACAATGTGAGAGATAATCTGACTCAGCACAATGTATGGTTATTATATTTCTTCAAATCTGGGTTCACATTCTTTCTACTGAATTCATTTTCCTTGGATCGAAATTTGGTAAGAAAATGTAAAAATATGTTAGGTATAAAATGCAATATCAAAATACCTAAAATGTTTACGAGTTCAAGAAGCTCTTTTCCACTGTTCAATCAGTGTTTGGACAAATTTAAACGTTCATCCGCACATAGGTACCAAACCCCAATTTTCACTCACTATGTCGATCCTGGTTATTCAAGTTTTTCACGAATTATCAGTTTTCGAGATGATATAGCTACGTTAATTGATTGGATACACAATAATACCTACCCAAGAATGAACGTCGATAAGATATAGGCATGTAACTTACCTCTAAAAGTGGTAATTATATCCTCAGATATCTCCTAAGACATTAGTTTTTCTTTCATGGTAAGCCAATATTTCTATGCCAATAAAATAGGTTGAACTGGTTGAACAATGATGGATGCACGACAAGAGCACCGAATTAACACACTCACACCGTTTGGCAACATTCTCGGCTCGAAAGGATCGCAATTATATTCAAGACAATGTTATGGTCAATCCAAAGAAACTTTCTGGATACTTTGAATTTCTTGAATTGAGAACATTTTGTTATACCAAATGAATTTTCCAGTGAAATAATGTTCTACAATTGACATATTCAATAAATTCATTTCAAATAAATTATTTCAGAAGAAGAATGCGCTTTCTCAAAACAAGAATTGGACGTTGAACGAATATATCGTTTTCATTTGAGAATTTGTTTTTATGTGTGTAGTGGTATGTGACTTTGATGGCATGATGAAAACTGTTCGTGTAGTGAAAACGACAGAAAACATATTCAAAACAAGACAAGCGACAAACTCTAATTTTTTGTTAGTTTGGTGGAAGTTGTTTGTTTCTGTTTTTGAAACTGTCCGTTTGGTGGAAATCCACCTTTAGACATTATGAGGTCCGCCTTCTTGGAGAAAATATACAAGTTTGGTTGCATCGAACTCCATTAGATCAAAAATATAGTGTCAACCTGTATCAGCCTTGCTTCTTTGGATTATATTCGGGCTCTAGATCAGAAGGCAGCATGACAGCCGCAAAGCTGTGGACAGGACAGGTCATTGATGTGAAATAGAAACATAGTTGGTCCCAAAACAGATCCTTGTGGAACACTGCCGTTGATAGCTATTCCATCATCCATCGTAAAACAAAATTCCGAACGTTAAAAAACGTGAGGAAAACGTGACAAAAAATACCACGAATCCATCACGTATGTCTTTTGGACATTATTAAGGCTTCTCTCTGGCGTTCTCTAACGTTTTTGAATTAACGAACAAGAGCGTTGGTCCCAGAACTGATCCCTGTGGTACTCCCCCATTCTGTCTTACCGTTGATTTATTCAACGGCATGTCCAAACACGCTGTATGTTATGTGCAGTTTTTGTTTTCATAGCTGCCTCTCACAGCACTGTCGTACAATGTACCAACACAATCTGAAAATAGTACTCTCGATTTTAACGACTTTCATAGCATTCATAGCATACGAAACGTACTCCAAAGTACCATCAATATCGCGCCAATACACTGTCAATTTATTACCGAGACTCCCACACGATACTTAAGAGCCCAACCATCACCTACAGGGTGAGTTTAGTATACTTGTTTATGCCTATAAATATATATGTATAATTCTAGAACGAAGAGATATACAAAGTTAATCAAATGTATGGAACCATCCATATATCTCAGTGACCAGAAGTTATATCTATCTGAATTTATTTACAGGGTGAATCGAAAATGTGGCGGTTCAAAAAATCAGATTACCAATGTTGCCGTTTCATTTACAATGTTTACAAAGATATCTGAAAGAACCTACAAAGTATTCCTAAATTATTGAAGCTGATTATAAAGAGGCTAATGAAAAATGTCATGTGTTCATTATTAGACAATACAACTAGATTTTTTGACTGAATATATTATATTATGAAACAAAAAATCTTGGTAAATAATAATAATGTAACTCTCGTGCAAAGACCGTATTGAGATATTGATGATGATTGGAATCGGAGATTGTCACCCAGATCAAGAACCAATATCACGTAGTAGAGTATCCAGAACTTAGAAACGATTCGAGCATTCTGGAAATGTGAAGAATATTCGAAAAACAGGACGTCCAAAAACAGCAACTATGCATGAAAAAACATTAAATGTTGTAGTTTCATCCATGGATCAACCTCATATTCCTACAACCCATTGTGAATAAAACTATCAAATAGTATATCAATGAACTCGTTGAATAATTCTCTATAAAATGATAATATATATAATAATATAGAGGGTGTCCTATTTGAAATAAGGAAGTTGATAATAGTTCCGGAAAAACTGAAAACGTGGCAACATAGGTGATGTAATTTTTCGAACCGCTACATTTGCAATCCACCTTGTAAAAAAATCCAGAAAGATCTAACGATTGGTTACTGCGAAATATCGATGGTTCTATTTGATTAAATCTGTATATGGCAAAGTTTGGTTTCCGCAAGTTTCTCTCGAAAAAGACTTCAGGAATTGGTGTTAATTTTTTTTGTAGAAAATTTCAAGCAAGTACCCTTTGAGATTCCTTATAAAAACATCGAATTTGCCCACCCAATTTGAGAAGAATAACAAAATGACTTTAACACTAGACTAACCTGGTGACTTTTGTCAAAAAGATATCTAGATTCCAAATTAAATTTAGGTTCACCATGTGCATGACTGAATTTCTGAATATCATCCTGTATGGAAGACGATTGTCAGATGAAATCAAGACGGCAGTGCCATTAATATAGAAACACCTGAACACCTGGGGTGTGTGTTCGTTCACATAAAAATTGTCTGTCAGTACTCTCACTCACAGAGATATGTATAGAGATAGGAGTTTTATTTATGCTCACGCAGACTTTGCGTCGTTTTGTATCAATGACTATGGTGTGTTGTTTTACTCGATGTCTCGTTCCAAGAAGGTGATGTTACAAAGTTGCAACCCATTTTGATGTCGTATCAGATGTCAAAACGTCTCTACATTTCGTAGGATATGTCCGTGAATCGGGAAAATGCCCAAAAACTTGCTATCGGAAATGTCCCATACTGAAAAACCATTCAATATCAAGAAGGCTCAGAATTTTAGAGTGGGAAATTGCTTATGCCATCTTTCCCGATCTATCTGGCAAAGATGGCTCACCCGTATCGGCAAAGATGCCCCCAAGCATAATCAATTGCTATTGGTGCCTGAGGTTATTTTCAGTTGTTTTTTGTTGCAGGTACTGTTCACTCCAACTTTTTATTATGTGTATTGCCACACATCGTGTTCGATTAGTTGTTTCGTGTTGTTCTCATCGCCGGATTATCTTTTCTCCAATATATAACGGATCGAGAGCCTAATCGCCGGTCATTGTGGCTGGAGAATAGAAATAACTCTCGTTTAATTGCAGTTCCCACATGAGTTGAGGGAAGCAAAGAGGCATTCATCACCGACTAAAGTGCCAGAAGAGGCACAAAGAGTGTGTTGGGTCTTCTTTTTGGAGATGTGCGTTGAGTTGAGTAACCACCACTTACTATTGCTACAACTTTATTATGTAATAACCGTGTTTTATCGTTGTTTCATCTATCAAATATGAAATAATTGGCGCATAGTTCAAATAGTAGGGGAGCTCGTGTGGCTGAATGATGATTTACTCGAGCCCTTTTGTATTGTGAAGATTAGATGCTAAAAAGGAAAGGAAAGGTTATGTGATGTTTGCCCTTTCACTGGTGGGGGGAGCATGAAATCGGAATTTTTTTTCGAATTCTTCAAATCGTCGTAATTTCCGAACAGATGAACCAATTTTAAACTTCTTCAATCCGCTTGTTTTTCTCCATAGAATCCATTTCTTCAATCGAAAAAACCGAAATCGGAATTTTTTTTTTATTCTTCAAATCGTCATAACTTTCGAACGGATGGACCAATTGTCAACATCGCTCATACAAAACTGCTTGTTTTTTTCCATGAAATCCATTTCTCCAATCGAAGAAATCGAAATCTGCTGATTTTTTTTCATAGAATCCGTTTCTCCAATCGAAAGAGTCGAAATAAAAAAAAAACTTTTTATCATCATAGAAAAAATGAAGCAAATCGCCATAACTTTCGAACGGATGGACCAATTTTCAACTTCGCTCATACCAATCTGCATATTTTTTCCATAGAATCCGATTCTCCAATCGAAAAAATCGAAATCAAAGGAAACTTTTTTCATCATAGAAAAAATGTAGCAAATCGCCATAACTTTCGAACGGATGGACCAATTTTCAACTTTGCACATACCAATCTGATTATTTTTTTTCATAGAATCCGTTTCTCCAATCGAAAAAGTCGAAATCAAAAAACTTTTTATCATAGAAAAAATGAAGCAAATCGCCATAACTTTCGAACGGATGGACCAATTTTCATCTTCGCTCATACCAATCTGCTTTTTTTTCTATAGAATCCGTTTCTCCAATCGAAAAAGTCGGAATCAAAAAAAAACTTTTTATCATCATAGAAAAAATGAAGCAAATCGCCATAACTTTCAAACGGATGGACCAATTTTCAACTTCGCTCATACCAATCTGCATATTTTTTCCATAAAATCCATTTGTGTAGTGGAAATACATCTTCATCATTTATAGAAACTAACACGTCTGGATCTTTATTCGATTTTTCTAATTGTTCTTTTGATAATTGCACATTTAAATGAATTGTTTCTGCTCTGTATTTATTTCCATAATTAGCTAAAAAATTAAAAAATTTCTATCCGAATAACCCTCGAACATTGATAAATGCTCAAAAATGTTGTTTTCGGTCTGTTTCTAAGTAACAAGCTTTCGAAATTTGTCATAAAATTGTTTTTATTTTTGTTATTTTTCGGTATTTCAAATTACAGAATATTTTTTAGAGCACAATAAATCATTGGGAACGATGCGAGAGAGTGAGAAATAGAGAAAATGTGAGAAGGTAACATAGGCACGGCGCTCGAGTATATATCCAACGATCTATTTTGTTTACTATTCTGATCGGCTGCCCTACATGCGCGCTCTATATAGAGGGCTGATATTTGGTGGAGCTGCTCTACAGGGTGTAAGGTGTCCCCCATATGTTAATCTACCACCCTCGAGTAAATCCCCGCTTGGGCTCCCCTACTACAAAAAAGTTCGAAGAAACAACTTCAGTTCGGTTGTTGTCTATCCGGATTACCTTCCAAATGTTGGCTGCCCTAATATAAACGCTTTCTTCATTCGACAAAATTCGCGATATTTCCCCGACTAGACAAAAATCAGAACGTCCAAAATGGAGAGGAAATGCCATGAATGGTCGTCTTCATTGTTGCATGCGATTTCGAGAGAACAAGAGATGCCATTGACATCGACAGGCGACAGCGTTGAGAGCGAAACTGTTGTTTGTGAACGAAAACGAAGACGAGTTGCGTAACTGACTACCACGTTGCCAGATTTCCGAGAAATAATGGAAAACCATACATTATTTCATTAGGCATAGCATAGTGGAGATTCTACAAATTTTGAAATTATACCCTTTTTCGAGGGGGAAGACACTCTCGAAAATTATGTACATCTATTGCCTATTTCGGCATTAAATGTTAGTTTATTGCCGTAATGCCGAGTTGTATAACTGAAACAGGAATGAAGAATAGACGCCCCCACTCCAATTTATTTCGTTGAAATGCCCTTTATTGCCGTTTATTCCCGACTATTTCTGACATATTGCCGTATATTGCCGAGTATTAACTATCTATTGCCTATCAAATCCGACATAATGCCGTCTATTTTATTTTCGAATAATGCCGATAATTTTCAGATCTCTGTCGATTTGAACGAAACATGATTCAAATTTCATAATTTTGATGAATATGAGACTTCAATATCATATCTTGCCCAGAAAATACCCACATTGGCCTGTTACCAGAAAATAAAAAAAATGCATCTCCAGAAATTCTTCTTTTTTGTTGCAAAGTTCTAGTTCTTTTAAACTGATGTGGATTTTCAATGTATGTACGTTAATATGTCAGTAATCGAATGAACGAATTTCTCCTCATTCTCATTACACTCGTATTTATTTTTTTAATAATTTTTTATCGAGTTCGATCATTTTTCTGACCAATAATTCAGTTACAAAAAAACCCGAAATATCATACTTTTCTGTGAACTAAACAATGACTTAAAGTTTCATAACTATTCAAAAGACTTTCGTTCTATCGATTTGTACTAGACATGACATTAAATTTCGTGATTTTAAACAATACAAGACTAATGCAACATCTCGGGATGAAAATAGTAGGTTCTGATCAAATCGAAATAAAATTTTCACATTGTAGTAGTCGAAGTGACAGTAGAGAGTCCAAATTTGGAACAAATGTATAAGATTGAAAATTGGGTAACTTTTTTCTCTGGTAATAAATGTCAAATTTGACAATCAATCAATCAATCTTTATTTCCGTTTCTTGACATGGTTTACATGTTTTGGAATTGTCAATAAATAAAATTAAAATGAAAAGTAAATCGCTTAAAAAACTATTCTTAAAAACTATAAAAAATGTAAATATAAAATAGGTGAAAACTACATTCAAAAGTTAAAAGCACAGATATCACATCATTCAAAATATATCACGAAGACTGGGTTTCTATAAAATCATTAACATTATAAAAACATTTTTCCAATAAAAAATATTCCAATTTACGTTTGAATGAATACAGTTCACCAATATTTTTAATTTCTAGTGGGAGTTTGTTAAACATTTTGAGTCCCATATGATCAGGTGCATTGGATTGAATTTTCCTTTTAGAAGGATTTATATGAAAATGGTACATATTCCTAGTTTGATGTTCATGAACATTAGAGTTTTTTTTAAATTGTTCTTTATTCTTAAAAACATAAATGCACATTTCAAAGATGAATAGACAGGGAAGCGTCAAAACATTAAACAATTTAAAAACAGTTCTACATGTTTTTCTATCAGAAATTCCAGCAATACATCTCAAGATTCGTTTCTGGCCAATGAACACTCCTTTCGAATCAGCTGAATTACCCCAGAGGCAAATGCCATACCTGAGTCTCGATACAATTTGAGCATGATAAACATTTAACATCTGATCCACTTCCATCACCGATCGTAAATTGATGAATAGGAATTTAAATGAATTTAATTTAGATGACAATTGTTGACAATGGGATTTCCAAGAGAGATGTTCATCCAGAGAGATTCCCAAAAATCTAACTTCACCATGTGAATTGTACAACATGTTCTCACCGATTTTAACTTCCAGGTCATCGATGTTTTTTTGACGACAGTGAATTCTCAACATTTGTGTCTTTTGAACATTGAAAAGTAGATTTCTACAATTAAAGAATGATGATACTCTATTCAATGTTTCAATGCATTTCGATTGTAAACCATCGGTATCTGTGGAAGATATTACTAATGAAAAGTCGTTGACAATTGAACAAGTTGTACAATTCTTCATCTGAAAACGGTTTTAGGAACATACCAAAACAATTGAATTCATTTTTAGGTACGGCGAATTCATCATCACATAAAATGTTTTCCACTAAATTTTTGGGAGTGTCAATTTGCTATACTTTCAGGGGTCTCTATCAGGTTTACTCGGGTTTAGAGTAGCACATGAATAAGGAAAAGATGCTCTATTTTACTCATTTTTCAACTAACTGCGAAGTAAAATTTTCTTTATATCTAGTAATAAAAAAACTTCCCTATATCGCGAACTTTGTGACACTGTATATGAGAAATCCACAATTTCTGCAGATTACATTGCATTCACCTCGGTTACATGTTTAATCACTAAATCACTATTTCAAACCCTTTTTGTTTGGTTCATTTGAAACTAACCACCATGATCATAAATATTCCTGAATCCTACATAGGAACTGTTGTTGATGTAGATTTTTTTCTGTGGTAAATCATTCGGGTAGGATTTATTGATTTTTACTGCACATTTGTTAACGTCTTCGCTTCCCACTAAACACTTGAATAATTATAGTATAGTAAAACCGCGATATACCGTTAATTTTGTTATCGGTTTGAGAAAAACTACGAGGAACGGCACTCATTTTCAATAATATATCTCAAACTGAAATGAAATGATTAAAAAAACTTGCTATACTAAATATTTTCTTAATTTAAATTTTCTGTTACGTCTGGTGCATCTAGTGGAAGCCATTGTCAATAATGAGATCACATCAAATGATACCAGCTCAAAAATACATATTTGTTCATCGAAATTTTAAATGTCCTTTGCCACTCTGATGGAAGTCACTGGCAAGTTCGGCTTTGAGTTTATTCACACTCACTTCATATTGTCCCAAAAGAAAAAAGTAAATTGGTATCATAATCATGAAAAACTGTCACAGATAACATTTTGAGGATAAGATGTCTCAAACTCCAAAGTTGCTGCATTCACCACTGAATCATTGCTTTACCGCGAGCTTTATCGTTATATGGAAACTGTGGGTGACAAAGTTATGACCTTTTATTGCTTAGTTTACAGCCAACAGCAAAACATATCATGGTTTCAGGTATGAGGAGTGAGGACTAGATTATGAGTGGGAACCGTTGGTGAGTGTTCATTTATATCGTATGTTTATTTCGAAATGACACTTTTCAATTATTTCAAGACGGGAGATATAACTTGATATTCATGAATTATTCAAAAATTTTGGAAAAAACAAGATTACTTCATGTATTGAAGATCAAATTGAAGTGGCTAGCTGGGAGCTTGTCATTTGTTAAATCGATTTCAATCAATCAAGTGTAATAATATCGCTGATATCGATTTATAGTCGATTATAATAAATGAACAGTGTGTGAAATGATTATGGTGAGGGGTATATTTGAATTGCCTTTAAATACAGGGTGTATTGAGAGCTTATCGAATAGGTTACGTGACTGTCATCTATATATAAAATATTGTCATGTTCGTTGCTTTCCGTATTTTTTTTTTATACTGATCGTTATTATGAGAAGAGAATTTTTAGTTGGTAGTTCAAAATATTTGGGTTATACATCGATAACTTGTTGCATAATTTCAAAGTGTCAGTTCAACATTTAAAATAAATCGACTGCGAAGTGGGAGATTGATTTTTTTTTATGGGGATACCCAAAATAATTTTCATTTGCAGTAGTCAGAATAATTTGTGCACCATATTCTTTCATACATCGTAGCGAAAGCAGTGCGCGATGTTTCGCATGTCATGCCTTTCTTTCTCATGTCGTTCCCAGGATAACAATAGTGTATGGTTTTTGAAAAATGCTTTGTGTATCTGCCTATGTCTGAGATCACAGTTATTGCTTGCATCAAAAGGTATTTACTTATCAACGCTCACATGAAATTAAGCTATAGTCTTTCATATAGATTAGTACCAATTCTTTGTATTTTCTTAGAAATGAATTTTTTTATGCAAGTTGAATTCGACATAATTGAACATAATACCGGGGACAAATTCGATTGAAAATTGGTATGTGTGGGTTTTTGGGATCGGAAATTACGAAATCATTGTCAAAATTGGAAATTTAAGATAACACAGACGAGCTTCGTGAATATAGTCCGATTCGATTCGAAATTGGTATTTGAGTATTTTTGGGGACGGAGATTATGAATTGATTGTCAAAATTAAAAAATCAATATGGCGCCTGTAATATGGTGAATGATTTTTTTAACTATGACGTTCTAGAGAGGAACTTCTTCATAAGGAATCTAAATCTGTCATCGCATACAACACTCAACTTTGGTTTCTCTTATGGTCGCCATATTGGACTTTTACATTTTTGTCTGTTTTTTTCTGGTTACTATGACGTATCACTCGATTTGTTCGAATCTTACATGCTGGTCAAAATTGGCAAAAAATAGTTTTTGGGAAGAGTGCTTTGGGAACAATGCTAACATTTTGTTTAACAAACTAAATGCTGATAGTTCAATTGAACTTAGAAGCGTACTTACATGAAAAAATAAGGTTATCTTGAATTAAACAAACAAAACAAAATAGTCATGAAAGATGCTCGAATATTCCACCATTCACTTCTTCTTCTTACTCTTCACCCCAAATGTTTGAATAGCTCAATCTATGGATACCTACAATTTTAAGAATTAGATCTCAAAAGAATACTGGATAATTGTTTATGGGGAATGAAGAAATATTTCTTAAAATTGTACTCATCGATGATATTGCTGACCTGGGAAGAACGAGTGAAATTGTGTCTAGAAGAGAATGGTGGAGTAGTCAAGCATCTTTAATAACTTTGTTTTGTTATTTATTTAAAATTTTTATTTCGTTTTGCGGAGACAAAAACTTCTAGCTTTCCTGTCAAGTTCTTTCCTAACTTTAAACCTTAGTTTTTAAGATGGTGAGCTTGACAGAAATGTGAACGTTCCTTCTCCTCAATAGGGTCATAAACCTCTAAAGCTTTAGCAGAATTGATTGTCGTTTTCCGATACCTCACCAAACTACTACCGATATGGCATCAAAATCAAATGCTCGAGAAAATCGAAATCAAAAATAATTATTTGACAGCACCATATTTCTGCTGACGTCACCTGGTAGATCGGGATGGTATCGTTAAAATATCGAAAATAATAGGGAAGAAGAATTTTTTGACATAAGTGATGGCAGATAAGTCAGATGACAATAGGTCAATTTTTAATTCAAATTTTTTTCGATTACGAATCTAATTCAAAATATTCAAAAGAGCGCATTAATTGATTGTTTATCATCTATATACGCAAATCAGGTATTTTATATGAGTTAATAATATTCCTATAGGATTTTCTATACCACCTCTGCGAAGTCAATGAGATGATTGAACGGACGAGTGAAATACACTATAAAATAGACATAAAAATGAAGAATTAATTCAATTAATAACTTTATTACATATTCACAATATAATGTAAAGAAGAAATCTCATATAAACTCACATCATAGATAGAGTACGTACCTACTAAGAATAACTGAGGATTTAGGAAAATGCATTTATTATTTACAGAAGTGCTTTTTTAATAAGAATTCTTATATTCATGACAATAAAGATTTGGTTTATTAGCTCATACCTATTACTAAAATACTTTGTGCTCACACATCAGGTTCTCATGATGTTCATGTACAAAGATTCAAAGAATAAGGATAAGGAATAATTTTAACTTAGATCAAAATTATCTTCACGACAGCAATTACTTGCAGATGTAGCTGATGATATCTGTTGTCCTACTGCAAAATACCAAGTTTGTCTCATATCTCATATTAACACTTGGAGTAGGAACAAATATGTCTTTCGAGAATCCACATTCGTGTTGCTGCATATGATGCACAAGTCTTTGAATGCTTAAATTTTCTGAAAAAAGTGGTCAATGAAGGGTATAATGAACGCTGAACATTGAAATGAAACTCAATAGTAACTTACCTTGAATCATCCGAATATATTTTCGCAGGAAGAATTAAAAACGCCCAGTAATTTTTACCGCCAACTGTCATAGATGACAGAGATTGTCAATTCTTCTTCCACTTCAATTAATGGAACAGAACCTAAACCAATCTACCAGGTGATGTCACATTTTTAGAAAAGGATGGAGAATTTTCGATTTTTGAATGCCGATTTTGGAAAAACCGTAGAAAATAAAAATTTCAAAAAAATACCGACGTATTCTCTGGAGGCCCGCGTTTCACATATATAATTTTTGAAAAAAAGTGTACAACCCTATTGAAATATCAAAATTTAGTTTGTTAAACAAAATTGCTGGCGATATTTTCAAAGCACTCTTCGTAAAAACGATTTTTTCTCAATTTCGATTAGCATGTAAGATTCAAACACATCGTGTGTCACATCGTTGTATTCAGAAAGTGACAGACTTTTCAAAAATGCAAAAATCCAATATGGCGTCCATAAGAAAAACCAAAGTTGAGTGTTATATATCTGACATCAAGAACGCCTTGGAAAATACGGTGACAGATTTAGATTATTTGTAAGAAAGTGCCTAAAGAACGTGCTGATTAGAAACGTCCAGTTCTTATGATTTTCGCTTGAAAAAATAATAACGAAAACTACAAATTCCAGTTTTTTCTATTAATTCAAAAACTAAAAATGATGCATGAAATTTTCTTCCGCATAATTGTGTAGCATAAAATTGCGCAACTTCGCCCCAATTTAACCGACCCCGTATCTCTAACCGATTAGCCCCCGCTATGGGGATGCTTTCCCGACTCCTACCTGCCTCGACGACAGTGGCCATCCACATCAGAAGGAACGCGACGAAGAAGACACTTCCGTACATCGCGCGCATTTGACTGGGATCTCGGCCCTGCATCCGCGCCGAAGAACTAACTACTGGCGGAGTGCACTGCGTGGACCTCGTAGCCAGAGGTCGCGCTATCCCCCAGGTCGAGAGCGCTATCAGAAGTCAAGGTGGCGGCTTGGGGTAGGGTGGGGTGGGGGGGGGGGGCTAATCAGTCGGCGGGGGTCGCGAGTACCTGATACGACCCTCTGGTGGTTGGCCTACTCGTTGTCGATCTGAATTAACACCTAGTAGACGGTGTTATATTGTGTGTTCACCGGAAACGTTGACTTAACTTTTTCAGATATTTTATGATAAAAGACTGCGTGGAGTATTTTGAACTTGAAGTGTCGTACTGGGCATAACTCAATGATCTAATAATATATTATAGCACTAGATCATCCCTTTTGTGTCGATATGCTGTGCAAAACTTTTTTAACATTGTGTTATTCGGAAGATAATTTGAATTTTTCATAATTTGGAATTAAAAGTATGATATTTTAATTGAAAATATTCATTGTCTACCTAGTATCTGTTGATAATGAATTATTTTAGCATGATATTCGATGATTATAGGCTCACAGATTTGAAGAATAAAGTTTTTCTTGCCACCTCTGTGACAACTCTTTCCAATGATAAGGAAATAGGAGGATAAAACTTTCAGGATATATCAATTTTACCTTATTTCATTCAACTCTAGCTGTGAGGAATCATCATAAACTAAAATTAAGTGCGAAGAATTATTTTTTATTGTTCTGAAATAATATAGTAATTTACGTAACAAGTCCGGAAAATACTGTTTTTTTTGGATGAGTGGACAAAATTCTAGGACGAGCGTAGCGAGTCCTGGAAGTCTGCGAGTCCAAAAAAACTGTTTTCGGGCGTGTTGCGTACACAACTTTTTCGGCAACCGTGTAGAATAACAAATCAAAGAAACACATTTCTTTCAAAAATTGAAATGTTAGCTAATTTTATGTCAGATAGCTGTCAGTCGTTATTTTGCTGCTATGGTAATGATCAACTGCATTTATCAAAACCATACTACCAAGATTTTCATATTTACAATGACAACAACGATGTGATTCTTCCCGGCCTAGTCCGGGAAGTACGTACTTCCCGGACTAGGCCGGAAAAATGCCACTTTCTCAAAAAAAAATCGTCTGGAAAGTACGTACTTTCCGGACGGTTGCCGAAAAAAATATTTATGTACTTCTTCAATACTTCAATCTATATCCCTCTGAGTAAGTATTTGATGTTAATGCTGTTATTGAAGAAACATGAGAATACTAAGGAAAACCAGCAGATATAAATAATAAAAATTGATAATTTGTCACATCAACTTGCGTCTATCTAGTGATATTTTGATTTGGGAGCATGTAGCTACTATTCATTCAAACATTAGAATTTTCAGAGATAGATTCTTGGACAATATCCATGCTCCAAGCTACATGGTTCTTCTAATTTCCTAATTTATGTCATATTTCGACTGATATTCACTACTCCATCACATGGGCTGCAGAGAAAAATAGTTAATATAATTAGAAATCCAATAATATTAACAATACTCGCAAGTAGTATGTGCTGCTGTACAGAACATTACCATTTTGTAATATTTGTTCAGATATATATATATTGAATGGAAACTGCAACTATTTCTGGTCTAAAATTACTTAGTTGTTTTCTGCTCGTAGTCTACCTATTCTAACATCATCTTAGATGTTTTTAGGTACCTATCAATATTGTCGACGTTCGAGATTTCAAATCTGTTTGTTTTTCGCGATTTACAGGGTGTTTCATAATATATGCGCAGGATATGATAGCTCGTCCAAAAATATGAAAAAAAAGTTTCTATCGACTCACCCTATAAAATACACCATTTTCGAGATACAGGGTGTTAAAATTAAAAAAATATATATATTCGTTTCTTGCGAATATCTCTGGAACCGTTCATCGCACAGAAAACAGCTTTCGCAAGAATTTTATACTCATAATAGGCTATGCTTGGTGCGTAATTCTGTTTTTGTCAAGTAAAAATTTGTGAAAATTTTTAAATCATGAAGTTAACGTTCGGTTTTAATACAACATAAAAGTTGATATTTCCTTTAAATTTCAGAGCTTACGATCAGAAATACCTTCTTTGATGTGTAGAAAACATTGACGAATCAAATGGGCGGCTCAAAACTGTACTTTTTCCAGTGACGTAGAAGTTGGGGAGAAAAACAACCACTACCCCTTCAAAATCTTCACCAATTATTACTTAAAAAAAGAATTTCGCACAAAACATTTAGTGCCGGTTGCATAAAAGCCCGTCAAGCCTTGTGCTAACTTAACGTGAGATTAACTCTGCGTTGGTTGCCGTGATTATAAAAAAATTAAATATTTATTCGTCTGTTAAATCTTTATGCAACCGGCCCATAGCCTATTATGAGTATAGAAATTGCGTTTTCTGTGCGATAAACAGTTCCAGATATATTCGCAAAAAACGAAAATTTTTTTTCAAACTCAAACACCCTGTATCTCGAAAATGGTGCATTTCAGAGGATGATTTGATAAAACTTTAATTTCATATTCTTGGACGAGATATCACATCCTGAAATCATGAGCATATATTAATAAAAACCCTGTAGATAGCTGATACACTGAGAAGTTCGTTTGACTTAACGATTCATCTGCAAGAATCACTTGTTGATTTTTTTAACATAGAAAAACTTCATCCTATTATTCGAGCCCCATCATATGATTATTCCTAATCTCTAGTCTAATCCTGTATAGCGGTCTTGATATAATTAAGTGGTTTGAATTATCCATATTCATGATCATAACAGCTCCAGAAATCTTATGAAATATGATTTTCCCATACCATACCAAGACAATGCCACAGAACACCATTATGACCAGTTTAACTCAATGTCAAAACTCGAAATGATGTTTTTGTGAATCCGTTAGACAAAAACTATTGTTCTTTCGGTATAATTATATACCATTGTCAGATTCAGATGTGCCGAATGGCGAATGAGATAATTAATAATCTGTTTATTGTTGATTATTGTCTGTAGATTGCGTTTAACTTGTGGGAAAACAAGGCAACCATGTGATACTTCAGATTATTTTTTTTATCTTTCGACTGCACGAGAGGTAATCCTATAGTGTTCGTAGAGGAACATCGTACAAGCCAGTTGAAGGGAATTGGGAGAGAAAATAGGTATTCGATTTTTTCTTGACTTTTCATCACCAAAGATACTGTATGAATAAATACTGTAATTGCCTAAGGTTATGAAGATGTGCTGTCTAAAGCCAACTACCTCTATATTGTGGCTTCAAAGATTTCTTCCTAATTCACGAACCTGCATGAGTTTTTCTCCGGTTTGTTCTAAGTATAGAGAAACAAACTGAGAATTTCAGTTCGTATAACTCGGTATAACACAGGCGAAACCGTGTACAATCATTATTTATTCTCTTTGTCGTTCGATATTCATTCATTCTGATGCCTTCTTCCGTTCATTCAATTTTCAAAATATTCTTGATTCAATGATTCACTAATACTTATAGTGACGAAATATATATGTTTCTATTTTGGTTCTATAATGAAGTTATTATGAAACGCAAATGAGTGTCGAAATAGCCTCTGTTTCGTAACGCATTTTTTATTATTCGGAGGTTGGTACAATCAAACTGTGAAGAGTTAGGTTCAGCTTACTTTTGAGGGATTTTGGATACGTTGATACTAGCAGTGAAAAACTCAATGTTTTTATTGGTTAATTTTAATTCAGAGTGTGATTTGATTCAAATTGACCAATAAAAACAATTCTGCATTTTTCACCGCTGGTATCGCATAATTCAAAATAGCTCAACAGTAGGTAAACTGGGCTTTATCAGACTACTTTACGCTTGTTCGTCAGATTTTAAATATGTCAATTTCATCATTGTTACCAATCGAAAATGTTTCTGTTATTTATCGATATTGAATCAATTTTTTCAAATAAAAATACTAAATTTCAGCCAATTCAACCGAGGACAAATTTCACAAATTTTTCGCGTGCGAGGTTCTTTGATAATTGCTTTCTTTCCTTAGTCAAACATACTGTATATTTCTGCAAATGAAAAAATAGTGATGGAATAAATTTTTCCACAAATATATCTGGGTTGTTATACTCTTACATGCTTTTTTTACCCGTTGATTGAGAAATAGTTATACCCGATGTGTTGTAATCATGCTATATATGCACTGTTATATAAAATGCTACCTGCTAGCGTCTTCTAGCAGACATTGCTTGAACTTCTCTGGTGGAATTGGAATTACAGGATTCCTTGATTGAGTAAGAATTGATTGGAGGGCATTTGTAATTAGCACCGTGTGATGTCGTTAGTTTCATGTTTTACCGTTGATTGATTTTACTGTAGTTTTTGTGCGGATAATTTTGTTTTGCCTACCGATTTTTAGGATACCAACCTATTCTTTTCCTTAATCATGTTTCATAAGAATGAGTCTGTAATTTAGCTGCCCATGACCATGTTGAATGATCATCAGTTTTGACAAATGTTATTAGATTTGAAACATTCTACTGATGGATATTAAAAATATATTCCTCTGTAGCAAAGATTATATATATAATGAGAAAACTAATTTCATCAATGATTTTTTCAATATTTAATTCCTCACAAAAAAGTAGGAACACTATATAGGACACTTATCGGTATTCCTCCCCATCCCTTGAAACTGATTTTGTTTCTTTTGTGAGTTTTGCATTTCATAAATCCCATGAATTTATAAAGGTTTCCATGTAGGTATGCAGCAAACTAAACAATCGAACATATTGATGGTTATCTACTCTCTGGTTTGGTAAGGATGCGATTGTCTATCAATTTCCTACTTCTTACTGTATCTGAAGCATAAATATAATCCATTTTTCGTAGGTAATCATTCCACAATAGTACATTGTTTACCGGGTAGGAAAAGCTTAACATTCCTGGGCGACTGTGAAGATTGCTAAGTCGAGGCGCAAACCGAGACTTAGCAACACAGAGTCCAGGAATGTGGCTTTTCCTACGAGGTAAACATACTATTTTTCCGCAAATCGTTTAAAATTCGACAGATATTGATTGATTTAAAAAAAAACGCGATAATTTTATTCCCAAATAAATGGTGCTTTGAAATTCCTAATAAAATTACTTGGGCTACTATGGAAACGTATTGAGGTTGAATTGTCAAACTTGACGCTTATAAATTTAATTGCTGATGTTCTCGAAAGTAAAATGATAAGTGATGATGAAATTTCCATTCCTGGGACTCCTCCAGAGCTGGTTGAGGCACTGAATACTGCTTCATTAGAATTATTGCCAAAGAAATCAAGAGAAAAGTACGAAAATGCATACAGACGCTTCATGGATTATCGCATGAGTAAAAATACGAGTTCTTTCTCAGAAAATGTTCTTTATTGAAACGGCAAGCTCAAGGTTATAGGGCAAAGAAATCTAAGATTTTAACGAAGGAAGAAATTGAAAAATTTATCCAGGAAGCTCCAGATAAAGAAAATTTAATGATTAAGGTAATTTACAAGGTTTTAATTTCTATTTAGATTGTACCTTTATTTATTTTTTAGGTGGCTGTAATATTTGGTATTTCTGGGGCCTGTAGAATGGATGAGTTAGTCCGAATGACTGTACACGATATAGAAGACCTAGAATCTAAGCTTTTAATCAGCATACCTGATTCGAAAACCAACAAACCAAGATCATTTGTAATTAATCAGATCTACTTGAATGTTTATCGAAAGTATGTTTCGTTGAGACCAGAAAATATGAACAGTGACCGATTTTTCTTTAAATATCAAAGCGGAAAGGTTTGTAGACAAGTGGTAGGAATTCATCAATTTAGAAAAATGCACAAAATAGTTGCTACTTATTTGAACTTGGTAAATCCGACAGAATACACTGGTCACTGCTTTCGTCGGTCTTCTGCAACAATATTGGTTGACTCTGGTGCCGACATAACTAGTTTAAAGAGGCATGGCGGATGGAAGTCATCAAACGTTGCTGAAGGATATATCGAAGAATCGCTTAACAATAAGGTTGAGGTGGAAAATAAAATTTTCACAGTACAAAATATTCAACAAAATAACCCTACCAACCCGCATGTTGTCCAAAATGTTTCTCATAGTTCTAACAGTGTTCCTCCAATGTTCAATAATTGTACTAACTGTCAAATTACTGTAAATATAACAAATTGATCTTAAAAATGTATTCAGCAATGACTTGATGTTTTCAAAATATAAATTAATTCCTTATAAGCAATGTGTTTTCAATCATTTATGTAGAACACTAACAACTGTACGGAAATATCATTTCCTTACAGTAAGGAAATGACATTTCCTCACAGTAAGGAAGTCCTGACTTTTTCTTCAAGAAATTTTGACAGGAATGTCAAAATTTCCTAGCGATTTGCGGAAAAAATGTTTGAATTCAACTACATTCAAAATATGCTCCAAGATGAGATACGAAATGTGAACACTTGAATTTTTTTACAGTGACATTTTTGAGAATATTCTCTTGTCACTCGCGCAAACATAATATTGAGTCTTTATTCATTGTCTTGTCATAATGTAACATGGATCATACATTTTTTAAAAGAGGTTGGTGTCTAGAAAATTACCCATTCCGCAACTTTTTCAAATCAATCCCACCTATGCACATGGTGAACGAATAGCCTGTAGCAAGAAATGAGTGAAAGTTGTGATGATATTTATATTCTTGGGCCAAGGATGACCATATATCATCGTTATTAACTTTCACGTAACGTTTGTTGTCACGACAAAACCAATATCGTATGCAAATTGGGTTGAACAAATTTCACTAGTTACGTAAGATAAGTGTTATTATCGATATTGATCTGATATATTGCGATATCGATTTGTGCTGGTGTAACATTATGCTTGGAGTAATAAAACATCGTTTAAAAATAATAAATGTATTTCTATGTACAAAAACAAGAAAAATTAGTACCTACATCTACCTCTGATCAGGAAATCTCAAAGTTGGCACTTCAAAGTGGAAGAATATCAGGTTTCAAAACAAAGCAATGCAGAAACTGAAGACTACGAGAATCTAGCATGCAAAAAAAATAAAAACGAAAATCCAACTATAAACATTAACAGAGTCTATGAAGTGTCTAGACTAGAATTGGTGCTATAATTGAATAAATAGTGCGAAGAATGGACAAGAAGAAGAAGAAAATAGAATTGGCGAAAGAAGGAGAAACACTAATAGGTTCTACTGAAATAATATGAATAGATATAATTGATTGAGTAGAAGATTGTCTGCGAAGTGAAAGTTCAAAAAAGCTTGTGCTTTCCTGAACATTCATACAGGGTGAAGAGGATCAAAGGGGCTAGATAGAGAGGAGATTTAAAAGGATATCCGAAAGAAATTCGGAAAAGTAGGAATGAAACTACAGCTAAGAAAAGAAAAAATCACATTTCCGTATACACAAATCTCAGTTGCGACCGACTTGGTCAATCTGCGTCTGGAGGTTGTTGACAACCTCTGGAGGGAACTGATCGCCCAGTATCTCGAAGAGGTTCACTTTCTGGTTGCCGGGGATGCTTTCGTACGCCCCAATTTCGATGCCCTCCTGCACCTGAAACCATTCGCACATCCGTGAATTCTATGTCGGAGGGTGGTGGAAAGACAGGTCACGTGATCTAACCCGGTTTGGTGGACAATTCCGATCTTTTTATTTATTTCGAAGAGCGTCTTTTAGCTATCAATGTAACGAGATTATCATGCGATTTATAATAGTTGAGGTAATTGCTAGGTGACGAGCCGTCAGCCGAGTCAACCGCAATTTACAGGGTTAAATCGCTAATAATCGAGTTGCATTCAAAGCTTTATCGTATCATTAACAACGGCGATACGAAAATGAATGAAAAATAAGTGAATATTATTTGGTATCTAACGTATTATGCTTTCGTAGCTGATATGATAACTAATTTAATATGATTAACTAACGTTTTGGTACGTTTATGATGTTAATAATTATTATTATTAATGAAGATTTCATATTATAATAACAATGTCTTAATCTTCAAAATAATTGATGCATCGGATATCTGACATAATGAACTTCAGAGGGTATATGATAGGCCCTGTAATGGATGTCAATATGTAAAAATTACTAAATTATTCGTACTTTTATACATCGTGGGCGTACAAGGAAAATCCTTCAAGTCCAAATAACAAAATTTCGAGAAAATGCATTTCAAAGTTGTGAGACAAGCATAAAATCAAATGTTTATTTTTACTGTAATCAATATATACTTTCTCATTTGTTAGTTTTTTGAGTACACTTTGAGGGGAATTAGCGACATGTTAACTAAAAAATGAAATTTTGATTCAGTACTTTTCTTGTTAATGTTGGACTCGAAGTATTTAGTGATGAAAAATGTCATCAAATATGGACTTAATGAGCCAAATACTCATCATCCGAATCTTCAAAACCGTCGCTGTGTCAATGAAAGGCTCAGTTGCCAAATCCTGTATATTTTCATCAGTCGGCAAAGATCTGTAGTATGCATGGAACTCAGAAGGTATTGTTAAATAAGTGCATTTGATGGATTCTTACCATCGAATTTAAAATCATATTGGAATTTGGAGTCCTGATGTTTGCCTTGATATACATGGAACGGATTCAAAGGCGTGTAATAAAGGTAATGTACAACAAAAATAATAGTTTTTCCACTTTAATATTAAACAAAGAGAGCAAGATATTTGATATGAGACAATTATATGCCAAAATATTGATACTATATGTGTCCAACAATAAGGCAAAGTTTCCAAAAATAGCGCATAGTAAAAATACTAGAGCTAATAAAAAAGGCTATTTGATGAGTCAAAAGGCTGAAAAGAAAATTGGACAAAAAAATATTCTCTACACCGGTCCAAAATTATACAATTTACTGGATATGGAAATAAAACAGATAAAACTGAGATTCACAATGAAAATTAAAATAAAAAAATGGATTCTCAATAATTATGAATTGATTCACGAGATTCTGGATTGAAGGAAAAAAATAACAAGTAAGAGTAGGTACTATCATTGGATTTATCATGTTATTTTTGTAGTTATTTTTATCGTGATGTTCTAGATATAAGTAAAAATATCTCTTTTTTCTCCTGGTGTTATTTACTAATTTTATAATATTAAATGTCGTTTGTATGTGTATCGATTATAACAATATGTATTAGCACTAAACATAAAAGTAAAATATAGAAACGTTTGGAAGGCAGTTCTTAAATATTGTAGAAACACCTCCAGTCAAGAATCTTCAGATTCTCAAGGAAATACCCTACTTTATTCAAGCAAATATGCGCGTAGTGGACTTGATTGGTTTACTACTAAGGTGCAGTGCACTTATTCGGACTTTAAAGTGCAAGAAACCGATTTTTTCCTGAAAGTGGACTCAATGGAATATTCTTGTACGCCCACGACATATTTCATTCATTCGTTTACCGAGCAAACCACATTTGAAAATGTGGAAACCGCTTCGTTTTTGAGATAGCTATAGGATGATCACATTACACCGCCTAAAATCTTCTTTTTTAATCATCCCTTGAATTTTGTTAACGTACTCAAATAACACCCTGTATAGTTGTCATTATCTAGATGTGATTCCTTACTTTTTGGATTTGGGCATCTTTGGGGATTAAAAGGGTATTTTGGGCTTGCCTGATGGCTTCTTGCGTATAGGCACTACCCTCCTTTTGTGGTACTGGAGATGCTGCTGTCAAAGCGACTAACAAGAGAGCAATGCAAATTGAGGTCTTCATTTTCCTCCTGAAAAAAAAAATTATAATAATAATAATTTAATCATAATACTGTTACAACTAAACAAAATAAAAACAGAATATTCTTAATAAATCAAGAACCACAAAGTCAGAGACTGTTTAAACAGTTTGAAATTATTAACTGCAGCATTAATATTATAATGATATTGGTTGATGATTGTATATCATGTATCATGAGTGATAAATATCTCACTCTTCAATTCAAAGTGTTAACTTTTATCTCAATTAGATATCTCACCCTCATTCTATTTTTAATCAGTCAGAATTTTTTGAAAGCATTTTGAATTAAATGGGTGGATATATTGTTAATACGAGATTTTTGAGCACCCCGCTAGGTTATTCTCCATAATTTTAGAAATATCCTTGAGTACCTATTGAATAAGTGTAGGTATTTTTGCAGGTAGTGTGAGTATTTTTTCTTTAATTGAACTTGATCTATAGTTCCATCAAGTATAATTATTATTTTGTGAGGTTGAGAACAAATGCTTATATTAATTATTGTTGTGTAAGTATTTCATAATAGCAGTAATCCGATCACCTCAAGGATATAATATGTATATGCAAATCACCCATTTAAATACAGCTAGTTCCTCTCTTATTGCTGTTGAAATTATTTTTTGAAATTACATATTTTTTCGCATATTACCATTAAGTATCTACGTCCTAAGAGACGAATGCGATAAATTGAGTATTTTTCTCATTTCTGCTGAAAAATGGACGAAGATTAATGAACTTTTAGTTTTTTTTCATATAACAAACATTTTTCCAACAGTTTGGATGGGGTTATAGATGATTACCGCACTAAAATTTTGGCACCTTCTTGGACAGCTCAAGTGAAAATGAAATTGATAGTGTAGAGTTTCTTATGAAGAATTCAAACACCTTTTGAAGTTCTGACGTTTGTTTTCTCATCAGTTTTTGCCAAATCGAACTATTTTTTCACGTCTCAAAACTTAGGTACCTACCTGTTAGATAATAGTTATACATTCTATTTGTTGTCTTTTTGCATTGTTGTTTATATTATATCTAATTTTTTTTATGAAAAAATCTGGTGGAGCACTTATTATTGTTACCAACTAATTTTGACACATGGAAAACTCTACAAGAAACGATTTGAAAAAAAAATCACCATTTGAGAGTAAAAATTGACAATCATCGTTGTCGAGAAAATACAGGTCCGTATTCGAAAATAGAGTTGAACGAAACATCGTATCAAAAATCAAAGCACAGCACATCGAAGCATATTTGAAAAAGGAATAAAGTTTTTTGAACACATTTCCATATTCCCAAAATGGAGGCGCTATAGCACAATTTCGCTTTTCCCGTTAATATCCATCAACGACAACTTTTTCGAAATCTCATTACGAAACTTGACACTTTCCACCAATGTCAACGATACTTTTTACTTTCACTATCTTACCTTTTGGTATCGACGACTCACTCACTGATCAAAAACAAACGAATTCATCGCACGCTACAGAGCTCGATTGTCTTTTATAAGGCCGACTGCCTACTCCAAGATTCGTGTTGGGGATAAAGGGGGGAAACTCGTAGCGAGATTGACCTGGTTGTGGATCTTCAATTTTGATGCTAATTCAGCTCCGAATCCAGTTATCAACAGATTTTCGTTGAGAAATCTCTTACTGAAATGGCAACATTTTGGATGCGGGAGTAAGAATAAACAGTTCTTATAAAGACACTAGTGAACATTTATTTCACAAAATTGGGCTCTTTTGTCCACTTTTTATAAAGCAAGATGCATCTCAATTCCAAATGAACCTAGCACTAACACATATTTTATTAGAAACTTAGTTTTGATGTGTTTCGTTTTATCAAAATCGTTCTTCAAATATAGCTACATAATATCCTTCCAATAAGAAACTGAATCATTTACTACAAATTTTCGATCTGATCAAGCATTATTACCAGGTTATTTATTTAAATGGACGTCAACCACCTGGTATATCAGACCTAGAAAGTTTTGTACAAAAAATTCACTCTTCGAGGAATGAATTAGAGTACGGGAATTTGGCAACATCTTGTTGTGTTAATATGACTGTCAAATAATCGCCAACTATACAGTGAAACCGAACAGTTTGAAGTGATGAAAAAGTCCAAGTGGCAATCAGTTATTCAAACAAAAATATTGAAAGAATACATTATATGTGATTTATTAAATGCATACCAGAAACTAGGCCATGCGTATGTGAACCTTTGAACATCCCAAGGTTTTCCAAAAACTGGTTATTTTGGATGAGGAATATTTTACAAGACGAAGAGAACAAAGGAGTTCTTATTGATAAGCATTATAAATGATTCTGCGATGTGTAATTTAATTGAAAAAAAATCTAGGCAACAAATTATTTTACTCAAGTTTTCGAAAAAAAATGTTTTTGTTATTTTTAGTACCGTGTGATGAGTAGTTTTTGTTATTTTTGTCAAACGTTATATGAAAGAACCTTTTTATCATATTCATTATATTACATTTCTGATCCTTTCACATTTATTCATGAAATATTTGTCTTCATCTTCCTCTATATTCTTCATCAATAACGAGAGTATAAAATATGAAGACCAAATAATAATTATTTATTCCAGTCGTGTGTTCGATAAACCTGATCCGTTTCTTGTTTTGGTCGTCAAAATTTCTCTTTAGAAACTCTCTTTGTTTTCAATTTCTTCTTCTTATTCAGACGAATCAGACGAATCCTTCGAGGTATTGAAAAACAAAAACGATAACTTTCGATTTTTGAACATTCTCAATTGAAAATTGAATAACGTATAAGATGGATAAAATCTGATAAAATGCAAGCAGTTTTCCACAATATCTATCAACAGTACATAGAAATAGTGGTTTTTTGTTGGATGTCACCTAAAAGTGTCTTTAATTTTATCGTAGACTTTCTCATTTTATGTTGAATGATCGAGAATAGTAGAGTTACGCTGTAAATAATTCAACATCTAATTTTATCAACACCCTGTTCATCTATGACAAAAAATCGAATCAGAGATTTTACAATGTTATATATGTATTATTGTTTCAAATGTGTTCACTTGGAATTATGATATTGTTTGGTGAGTTTTTTCGTTGTTCTTTGATTTGATCAATCTCGATATCCGTTCATACAGTCACTAACTGGGTTTGTGGTTCATACAATTGTTGGTATAATCACGGTTATCGTACGTTCTCCAACAACAATAATCAAATGCTCAAAGAGAGTGAATCTGCTGTACACATAGCGATTACCCTAGTATAGTTTGTATATACTGTCTTAACGTATGTTTAAGTTTTCTTTTGGGGATATTGAAGGAGATGAGTGTTTCCGACATCAGAATCGGATATTAACAATCAATTTCTTGAATAATTTGGGATCTGAGAAATATTTCTGGATTCACAAAAATGTTTTTGTTGTCGTTGTACCCAACAAAAAATTCAATATCAAGTTATTGAAACTTGTGAAATACTTCATAGAAGATATCGTATGTACTTTAAAGCTTACATATAATTAGTGTGAGCTTGTATTTGCGTTTCTAACGAGTCAATTCGTCCAATAATCATTATGACTTGACACAAGCTATGTGTTGGAAGGTTATTAAATTGTGTTTATAATGGTCGATATAAACCATTATTGAAACAGGTGATACCCTGAAGGTATATTGATATGTGTTTAATAAAAAATACCTTTTGCGACTTTTTTTATTGAAATTTATTGACAAGTAATTAACAACAACTTCAAGTTTTCTTTCAACGTACGAATATATAGAGTGACCTTAACATAAAATATTGAAAATCAATTTTCAACATAAGAACAATATTCAACAATATCCTAAATGTTGATGTTGATAACTAACAACGATTTCAATTTTTCACACAACTTGAATTTACTTCATGAACAATGTGTGATGAAATCTTGTAACACAAATGGAATATGCACAATCAAAATCAAACTTACAGGTAGGTAAAAAAGTTGCTCAACTATTCAAAAGTTTCTCTTTTCTTTTTATTCACAACTATGAACATTAATTTTCCCTACAAGATGTTTATTGGGCAGTACTTTTTCACAAGTTCTCTACTTGATTTTGAAAAGTGGGATTCTCCGATAACTGTCAGCTGTCACCTGTCACCCATCAGTTCTCGAAGTTTCATCGCAACAACATATATAGGTTCATAATTTTTCGAGCCCTTTTTTCTGCAAAAGAAAGTAGAAAGTTGGACCGTTACTGTTAATGTTATTCTGGAGAATGCCACACTTAGGGTTATTTATTTAAATTGAAATTCCAATTAGTCCGTCAAAGTTATTGCATAATTAAATGGACCTGTAGAGAAATGTAGAATGTGATTATTAACATACGTAGACGATCGAATCATGGAAATACTTTCGAATTCTATAAATTACATTAGGAAATACTGTATGAATTTTGAATAGAAATAATTGAAATCAGAAGATGCGACATTTTTTTTCTGAATTGGAGATGATCTCATAATCACGCAATCAGCTATCAAACTCTTCAGAATAAATATTTCCATGAATTTCCGCTAAGATAACAATATGGGGTTTATACATTTCTTCATAATGGGTTCATATATTTTTTCAACAATACCGTACTATGAAAAATCTTTTATTCATACCACAAACGGGCTCGAGACCAGCCGAACTTCTCTCTATGATCATTAACGTTTCAAGAAAAAATAGTTTGAAAAGTGTTTTTGACCGCCAACTTAGTTGATAAGCAACCCTCTTAAGTCTAGGACTTGTATGAGTTAGCAAGACGGGGACCTTAGCTTTTTTAAGTGTCAAAGTGTCATCCGAACAACTAAGAGAAAACATTCTTATTGTTGATTCACCACTTTCTGTGGTATAATACTAATTATATTTCAACATTTTACTACTCCTCGATGATGATTATCATTATGATTTGACCAGAGTAATATCTTTTAACCGTTGCTAAATAATTGTATCGAGTTACGTAATATTCAGATAAAAAAAGTCGTCAAAATGATGATACGATTGTTCTCACACCTTTCACTGAACATTCAGACAAATTAACCAACTCTGCAATTGCATGATGGATGCACTATACCTACTGACTGTAATTATATGAAAGTCCGGTCATAAAAAAATAAAGAATGAAACTCGTAAGATACACGAAATTTATTACTCAATAGAATATAAGGAGGTATTTCGTAATGTCTAACGGAGTTAATTACGATTTGAAGGATATCTTCATTATATTTTTAGTTTGGACGTGGTTTTGAACGGTTTCTTCAGTTTATCTACGAAATTGATGAAATTATGGATAAAAAAATAGTGGCAAATGAGGAGATTATGAACAGTTCTGCTTGTCATCTTGTCCATACCGTGTGCTCTCCTTTTCATATACAGTGTCACACATAAAGTTCGCGATATATGGAAGTTTTTTTATTGATAGATATAAAGGAAATTTGACTTCGTAGTTAGTTTGTGCTTGAAAAATGAGTGAAATACAGCATCTTTCCTTCTTTCATGTGCTACTCTAAATCTGTCAAATTTGACATTTTTTCGAAAATCCTCAAAAAAACAGTTTTTTTTTGTTGAAATTTCGAAAAATGCCAAAGAAAAAAGTTCCTCAGTTTCCAATTTTATACATTTCTTCAAAATTTGAACTCTCTACTGTCACTTCGACTTTTTAAATTTTTTTAATTTTTCGAATCTTTTGCTCTTTCGATTCGAACGAAACATAATTCAAATTTCATAATTTTGATTTATATGAGCCTTCAATATCATATCTTGCCCAGAAAATACCCACATTGGCCTGTTACCAGAAAGTAAAAAAAATGCATCTCCAGAAATTCGTCTTTGTTGTTGCAAAGTTCATCTAGTTTTTTCATTTCATTGTTAAACTGATGTGGATTTTCAATGTATGGACGTTAATATGTCAGTAATCGAATAAACGAATTCCTCTTCATCCTTATCACACTCGTATTTCTTTTTTTAATAGATTTTTATCCAGTTTGATTATCTTTCTGACCAATAATTCAGTTACAAACAAACCCGAAATATCATACTTTTCTGTAAACTAAACAATGAACTACAGTTAAGGTCAAAAGTCTTTCGTTCTGGCGATTTGTACTCGACATGATACAAAATTTCGTGATTTTAAACAATACAAGACTTATGCAATATCTCGGGATGAAAATAGTAGGTACTCATCAAATTGAAATAAAATTTTCACTCAGTAGTAGTCGAATTGACAGTAAAGAGTCCAAATTTGAAACAAATGTATAAAATTGGAAACTGAGCAACTTTTTTGTCTGGCATTTTCCGAAAATTAAAAAAATTTTTTTTTTGTGATTTTCGAAAAAAATGTCATATTTGACAGGTTTAGAGTAGCACATAAAAAAATTAAAGATGCTGTATTTCACTCATTTTTCAAGCACAAACTAACTGCGGAGTCAAATTTTCTTTATACCTATTAATAAAAAAAACTTCCATATGTCGCCAACTTCATGTAGGTATATTTTGTCTAACCGACTCTTCCCTTCTAAACTCTAGGCATATATTCTACTTATTTTGCATACTTACCTCTGAAAGCGTTTAATAGTACGTTACATCTGTAACTTCGTTATCAGTCTGGTTCACCCCTTTTTCATACACCTTATCAATCATCAACTTTAATATTATTATCATCTTATACGTCTTTCATTCCCACCATATCTTCACACCAACATTCTGTCACATGTCATGTTAGACTGTCTTGCCAAATAGACAATATCCTGGCCCAGAACCCTTCTATAGATTCTCCAAAGCCCAATTGAGAGAAGAGTTCCGACGCTGTGAAGCAGATGAAATGAAATCGCACTGGAATGAAGAGCCAGGAGAAAGACAAGCGAAAAGGCTAGTGAGCCTCTCGCCAAGGAAAGCTCAACAGCTTCTCGAGTTGGACAAAAAAGACTCGAAACTGGTAACGGGACTCCTCACTGGACACTGCCCTCTGAGGTATCACTTCAAAAAGATGGGCAAAACAGAGAGTGATATAGTTGTCGCTACTTCGAGAACTTCGCTGACACTACAGAACATTTGCTTTGCGAATGCCCAGCACTCTTCTGCAAGAGGCTCAAGTTCCTGGAAGGGACCTTCATTAAGCCCTCTGACTTCAGGAATGGCTCAGTTCCTTTTAAACTGATAAACTCTGGGGGTTTTTAGGGTTGTACAATATTATTTTTCTTCGAATCATATAATTTAAGATGTTGCAGCTCTGAATGAAAAGAATGGAATGGGCGTAATTGAAAAACTTTTCGAAAGTAAACTCGAATGCACTGAAACAAAAAGTAATTTCTACCTGACACGGTACCCACTAGGTACTTCTAGTTTTACTGTCTGTAACAGAAAACTCAATATTTTTACCCGCAACTTTTTATGAATCAAAGAAGATGTCGTTAAAATTGTTTATTTATTTCGTTACATAGACTCATCATAATCAATCAACTAGTAACAATGATAAAAACAAATTTTATAAACATATTTCGTGATCGTTTGGCTACAACTAAACGTATAAATAAATATCAGCAGTCTACACAGTAGGGAATGATTCGATATTCCGTTGATCTATCCTATTTAACATTAATTCAATCTTATTTTATAATATCATCAACTTCACTACCTACATTAATGGCCATTTTGCTTTATTTGGCTGCTCTTTCTTACTGGCAATATACTAGATCATTGACTACAACAACTTACTACACAATGTATTTATTCTTGGTCAGAATAGAATTGAGACATTTAGTTTTGAACAGCAACTTCTATATTAACGAGGAAATAGTTTCATCGCCCTAGCGACCTATGGAAAAAACAC
Organism: Chrysomela aeneicollis; assembly: GCA_029955515.1. Taxonomy (NCBI): domain Eukaryota; kingdom Metazoa; phylum Arthropoda; class Insecta; order Coleoptera; family Chrysomelidae; genus Chrysomela; species Chrysomela aeneicollis. The sequence continues at coordinate 12,381,323 of JARUHQ010000022.1, forward strand.
ACCGACATACTTTCCATCACTCATTCATTCCATGATGTCCTTTTTCTCGTTGATATAACTCGCTAATAAACCAATCACACTGGGATCAGAAAACCCATCCCTCAAGGAAAACTGAGCTAGAGCATCACCGTATTTTAGTTTTGGATCTGAGCTCGTCATGGGTAGCGACTTGGAAGCTTTGGGATTACTAATTTCCTCCAAAAGGCCCTCGAAGATGGCCTCATCCTCGCTTCTACTCCCTTCTTCTTCCGCAGAGTCTTCCTCGTCCGAGCTTTCTCTCTTGATTATTTTCAAGGGCGCCCCAGGACCAAGTACCGGCAGAATGCCAGGAAGACTAGTTGGAGAAGAGCTTTTTTCGATCGTGGGTTTGAGCAAATGCGTCGTATCTATGATCTCTACGTCGGTAACCTTGACACTAGTCTGGTTCTTCGTGGTTTCGTTATCAATCATGAGCTTCGTATGCGGTGTTGTTTTCTCGGTGTCAGCATCTGCTGAAGCCTCTTTCATTCCCACCATGTCATTCGCTTCGGTTTTATCCTCGCCTTCCTCTACACTAGCATTTTCGTCTATCTGAAGTGAAGTACGCTGAGCTCTTGCAGTGACTACCTCGCTACTGTCTTCACTGGTATCCTCTACACTTTCAACTGACCTTGCATCAGTAGCAGTTTCAACAGTCGGTGTGGTGGTTTCCAATGCTTCAGGGCCTGAAATATCTGTGACGTCTTCGATATCCGTTGGTGCTGACTGCTTCAACAGTTCCTCTGGCAAAACAGCTCGCAGATTCACCAGGGTATCCGTGTTCGCCTTCAACCATATGGTGTGGTTGGTATTGGAAGGGACCGTCTTGTTACTTCTCACCTCCAGTATCTCTTGCAGGATTTTCGGAGCAGTAGCGTTGCTCTCAATCGGCTTCTCTTCCACATCGAATCTTTGGGGGGCGTCGTCCAAAATTTCCGGCAATGGAGGGTAAGCAGGGTTGATCTCTTGTTCTCTCGGAAAGTCCAACTGCTCTGGTCCCATAGCGGTGGCGTTCTCAGACCGTTGCTGGGTCGTGGTGAGATCCGACTCAGTGGTGGTTTCTACCAATTCAGTGGCGCTCTCCGAAAAAGAAGGTAGCTCTGTGGTGGTGACTTGGTTCTTTCTCTTGACCAAGGACTGGATGTGAGTGGACGCTGCCGTATTGAGCAGGAGCACATTGAGATCTTTGCTCTCGGCCAGCTCCAGAGTCTTCTGCGCTGGTTCTGTCTGGTTCTCCTCGTGCATCTCGGAGCTCTCCTCGAATCCCCTCTGGAGCCCCTCGGCCCCTATGATGGTGATGACCGAGCCAGGGGTGCTGGTGTTTTTTTCGGGCACCAGCTCGCCCTTCTTCAAGAACAAGAGCTTGTCGCCTATACGGAGGATGGGTGGCGGTTGCTGGAAGACTTCCGACACCTCGCTGGATTCCGCTTCAGCGTCTGTTACCACCAGGTCGTTGGCGTTGCTTAGCAGGTCTTCTTCGATTATCAAGGTGCCTTGGAGCTCAGTGACCGTTTTGGGGGCGGCAGTGACTGGTATCTCTTTGATTTCCGGGATTATCTCTCGGATGGTTATCTTCGGGGGCGCTTCGCCTAGGATGTCCTCCACTTCCAGAGCCGAGGAGTTGATGGAAGGGGGCTCGTAGTAGGATGTGTCGGGTATTTTGTTCTCTTGAATTTCTTGCAGGGCGCGCTCCACTACGATTTCTGTGGCGTTTGGTGGCAGGCCTGTCATTGGCCACAGCTCGTACGGGTTTCTGTTTGGCGAGACGATCTCAGTGGTGTACGGCGATCTTTCTGGTATGGGATCTGGAAACAGGTGAAGATGAATAATAGTGAAAATGGGCGATGATATATTTATGCCAGAAAATAATCTCATATTTGAACAGATATCTTCATTCCGCTGAAAGTGATTTTCATCTTTACCAATTGAAGGACAATGATCGTATTTGGGACAGCACGTTCCAGGAACACTTTTTCCTTCGCAGTCCTTCCTGATGTAGCAGGATACTTCGGCGCATTGGACTTCGCCTCCTCTGCAGTAGCACACTTTACATTCGCCGCCAGGTGGTGTCTCTAGCTTTTCCCCGTTCGCGTAGAATTTCCCGTGATGTTCACATTCTGAAAAAAAAATTAATCAACCCCAAGAGAACTCACATTTAAAGTACCAATCATCATCATCAACAAATCAACCTTGACTGGCTACATAAATCCAATCATTTTCTGATTCGACAGCAATTAAATCCATCAGTTGTAATTTCGAGTTATTGACAATGCCCGGATTGTTTGTGGGAAACCGGAAAAGAATAGTACCTCAATTCGAAATTAAATGGTGATAATCATCATGAATTAACTGAAGGCGATGGAAAATTACCATTGATCATTATAACTTCGATTTCGTTGAATTAACTCATGATAACGTATTACAACTGTTTTTCTGAATTGACATCCTGTTTGTATTTATTCGGTTGATGATAAATAAAATAAATGCACTAATGGTGATTCTACAATAGCACTAATTGTTGTACCTAAAAATTATCTCCAAGGAGCTAGTTAATCATTTATGTAGTTTCTACTTGTATAGCTTCCGCACTAGTTTTCTTTCATCTCACCGACGAAGAAATCGATGCTTTCGGTATTAGTCAATATTATTTTTTCTACAAACAGTTAACAAAGTAGCCTTGATGTTTTTGAAAAAGTTGACGTTTTCCGGGCATCATTGCCGCTCATGCGCGGAAATAATGTCATTACATACGAATTGTTACTTACCACATTGGTAGTCGGGGCAGCACTTATTGGGCCTGTGGATAGCCTTGCACCCTGGTCTCTTGGCACACTGGATTGTTTCGCATTGCACCCCTGGTGGTTGGCATTTGCACTTCAAGCATGGTTGTTCGGCTGGTACATCTTCTTCTGTACCATAGACAACGTCTCCAACAATGCAAACTGGAAAAGTGAACAGATTGTATTGTGACTGTTAGCTCAGTATTTGGTATTATCATATTAAATATACGACAGTTTGAAATAATTTCGCGAAATAAAGTTTTCTCTGAACACCTCTGGATTCCAACTTTGCTGACTGAGTTTATTTCGGAGTAACATAGTCGAATGCAGATAAGGAGTGGAGTCAAACGGGATTAATTAAGGCGTTGCAGAGGAAATGTTTGAATATGCATGTTTCAGCTACGTTTTGCCATTTTCGCGAAACTCAAGAGTGAATAATAAAACGAGTTGATGAAATAAATGGACAAAATAAATCATGAATGAATGTCACATAAACTGTATTCTATATAAAATAGAATGAAACTCAATATCCGGCTCGAAGGACCAATGTGAGCCAACAATGTGAACATGAAAATCTTGTGTATGCAACTGAATCCCAATTTCCTTCTGCTCTCACTAGTGGGATCATCTATCTACGTGTCGATGCGACATTTTTTCTACTAGACCAATTATTTCCACGTTACGCTCCTGCATACCAAACGGAAATGTTTTTCCAGAACGCGGAAAATCCATCAACCCACCTTGCGCTTGATTTCCTTCGTTTTCGGGCTCTAGTTCCGGATAAATTTCTCTCACCATGCGGCTCAGCCTTCGGGTTGGACCTGCAAGAGGAATTAATGGGTAAATATAGACTATACATCAATCAACGGTGCTTTGAAGAGATAGGGAAGGTCTGACCTCACTTCTCATTGGTCTAGACGCCAGACAAGCAAGCATACAAGTGGTTAGTTGACCGTATGGCTGTGTATAAATGAGGATAAATAAGGATGAAGGATCAGAAGGATGAAGGATCAGAAATATCAGAAATATCAGAAATATCAGAAAGATCAGAAAGATCAGAAAGATCAAAAATATCAAAAAGATCAGAAGGATCAGAGGGATCAGAAAGATCAGAAAGATCAGAAAGATCAGAAAGATCAGAAAGATCAGAAAGATCAGAAAGATCAGAAAGATCAGAAAGATCAGAAAGATCAGAAAGATCAGAAAGATCAGAAAGATCAGAAAGATCAGAAAGATCAGAAAGATCAGAAAGATCAGAAAGATCAGAAAGATCAGAAAGATCAGAAAGATCAGAAGGATCAGAAAGATCAGAAGGATCAGAAAGCGCAGAAAGATCAGAAGGATCAGAAAGATCAGAAGGATCAGAAGGATCAGAAGGATCAGAAGGATCAGAAGGATCAGAAGGATTAGGAAGATCAGAAGGATTAGAAAGATCAGAAAGATCAGAAAGATCAGAAAGATCAGAAAGATCAGAAAGATTAGAAATATCAGAAAGATCGGAAAGATCAGAAATATCAGAAATATCAGAAATATCAAAAATATCAGAAATATCAGAAAGATCAGAAAGATCAGAAGGATCAGAAGGATCAGAAAGATCAAAAAGATCAGAAAGATCAGAAGGATTAGGAAGATCAGAAGGATTAGAAATATCAGAAAGATCAGAAAGATTAGAAATATCAGAAAGATCGGAAAGATCAGAAATATCAGAAATATCAAAAATATCAGAAAGATCAGAAAGATCAGAAGGATCAGAAAGATCAGAAAGATCAGAAAGATCAGAAAGATCAGAAAGATCAGAAAGATCAGAAAGATCAGAAAGATCAGAAAGATCAGAAAGATCAGAAAGATCAGAAAGATCAGAAAGATCAGAAATATCAGAAGGATCAGAAAGATCAGAAGGATCAGAAAGCGCAGAAAGATCAGAAGGATCAGAAAGATCAGAAGGATCAGAAGGATCAGAAGGATCAGAAGGATCAGAAGGATCAGAAGGATCAGAAGGATCAGAAGGATTAGGAAGATCAGAAGGATTAGAAAGATCAGAAAGATCAGAAAGATCAGAAAGATCAGAAAGATCAGAAAGATTAGAAATATCAGAAAGATCGGAAAGATCAGAAATATCAGAAATATCAGAAATATCAAAAATATCAGAAATATCAGAAAGATCAGAAAGATCAGAAGGATCAGAAGGATCAGAAAGATCAAAAAGATCAGAAAGATCAGAAGGATTAGGAAGATCAGAAGGATTAGAAATATCAGAAAGATCAGAAAGATTAGAAATATCAGAAAGATCGGAAAGATCAGAAATATCAGAAATATCAAAAATATCAGAAAGATCAGAAGGATCAGAAAGATCAAAAAGATCAGAAGGATCAGAAGGATCAGAAAGATCAGAAAGATCAGAAAGATCAGAAAGATCAGCAAGATCAGAAATATCAGAAATATCAGAAATATCAGATCAGAAGGATCAGAAGGATCAGAAATATCAGAAAGACCAGAAAGCGCAGAAAGATCAGAAATATCAGAAATATCAGAAGGATCAGAAGGATCAGAAAGATCAGAAATATCAGAAAGATCAGAAATATCAGGAGGATCAGAAGGATCAGAAGGATCAGAAAGATCAGAAAGATCAGTAAGATCAGAAGGATCAGAAATATCAGAAGGATCAGGAGGATCAGAAGGATAAGAAAGATCAGAAAGATCAGAAAGATCAGAAAGATCAGAAAGATCAGAAAGATCAGAAAGATCAGGAGGATCAGAAATATCAGGGTGATCAGAAGGATCAGAAGGATCAGAAGGATCAGAAGGATCAGAAGGATCAGAAGGATCAGAAGGATCAGAAAGATCATATCAGAAGGATCAGAAAGATCAGAAAGATCAGAAAGATCATAACGATGAATGATCAGAAAGATCAAAAAGATCAGAAATATCAGGGATCAGAAAGATCAGAAAGTTCAGAAGGATAAGAAAGATCAGAAATATCAGAAAGTTCAGAAGGATCAGAAATATCAGAAAGATCAGATCAGAAGGATCAGAAATATCAGAAAGCGCAGAAAGATCAGAAATATCAGGAATATTAGAAAGATCAGAAAGATCAGAAGAATCAGAAAGATCAGAAGGATAGGAAAGATCAGAGGGATCAGAAATATCAGAAAGATCAGGGATCAGAAAGATCAGAAATATCAAAAGGATCAGAAAGTTCAGAAGGATAAGAAAGATCAGAAATTTCAGAAAGATCAGAAATTTCAGAAAGATCAGAAATATCAGAATGATAAGAAATATCAGAAAGATCAGGGATCAGAAAGATCAGAAATATCAAAAGGATCAGAAAGTTCAGAAGGATCAGACAGATCGAAAAATGAGTATGAATGAAAAATGATGAATATTGAGGAAGTTATAAGAACAATCATGGCTGCTGGTATCATCATAGTGTCAACCTGTATTCTCCTTGCATCTCTAGCTTCTTTGGATGATATAGCGGCTCTAGAGCAGAAGTGTACATGGAGTGTACTTTCATCCGCAAAGCTGTAGACAGGACACCTCTATCAGGTCATTGATGTGAAGTATAAACAAAGTTGATGCCAAAATAGGTCCTTGTGGAACACCGGCGTTGATAGTTATTCCATCATTCCGAGTTCAAAGTCGGAAATTCCGAGATTGAAGTCGAAAAAAAAATAATTCCATTGGAGATTGAAGTCGGAAAAAAATAATTCCGAGTTTGAAGTCGGAAAAAAATAATTCCGAGTTAAAAGTCGGAAATTCCGAGTTTAAAGTCGGAAATTCCGAGTTCAAAGTCGGAAATTCCGAGTTCAAAGTCGAAAATTCCGTGTTCACAGTCTGAAATTCCGATTTTAAAGTCGGATAAAATATAAAAAAATCTCGGTGGCCCTTATACGCTTTCGTATCTATCAAATGTATTTTCTACCATGAAATATTCGATCAAATGTATTTCTATCAAAAATGCTTTCGATCAAAAGATTTCTATCAGATGTGATTCAATCATTTTTCTTTCGATAAAATTTCCGCCACCCAGAAGCAACAATACACGTAATTCTGGTGGTTATAGCAACGATCTGAATAAAGACAATTGCGTTTCATAACCTCGAAGAAGCTGATATATTTAAACGAAAGTTCTACCCAGTAAATTAACATTGTTTTTGTTTATGTTTCACATGTTCCAATAAAGTGCTCGTTAGAAAACAAGCATAACATCTTTATCGTGCTTGTAAAAAGTTGGGAAATGGGTATTACCCAATTTTGTTGAAGGAAGATTTATAAATCCTTGATGAGATATGTGGTGGAGTATTATTCTCTGAAAATCGATACTTATGTTTATACGTACGCACTGAGATTTGAAACGATTACCACGAAAAGTCAAAACGTCGAATTCAAATACTGATGATTTCATTCTGTATAGATCGCAAAAATGTACAACCAAGAAGTGCTTTCAGTTTTGTTGAATATCCAATAATAAAGCAAGTGCATTACTGAAAAATTTCTTTTTTTCTTTTTAATGTTTTGAAAACTAAAAGAGCTTTCGTGAATTTTCTTTACCTATAATAATGAGCATGAAATTCTGCTACTTTGCCCTAATTTGAATATACTCTTATTTCGCACAGTTTTCGAGATCCCATTGATGTTTTCGAAATTCGCAATGAAATTATTGAACCCTATCAAGGCAATATCACAGCAAACCGTATTTGGAATTGATGAAAGGATGTGCGGTTTGTTGACCAACCGTTACCGATAGTCTACTTTTTCATTCGTAAAAATAAACGACTGAATAAGTCGATAAATTATACTTGTACGGGGTGTTTATCACACTTGTACATCACCTGCACCTTTGACAGTTATTTGGAAGTTTCAAATGAATAACACAACCTATCTTCAACTTCCAATTTGAGATCCTTGCATTTCACAAATAAATTTATGGTATACTTTATTTTGAGGTATCAAATTCACGATTTCCAAAAACTTCATAGAAGACTGAGTGGTTGACTTGGAATTTCTCGGGATTCATATTCACAATAGGAAATTCAAATAGAAAATTATTAAAAATATATCAAGGGAATATCAAAGGAATGTTTGAGATGTCAAAGCTGCACCGCCTCACCCTGTATCCTGTATACTAACCTGTAACCTGATCAGAGTGTACTTTCTTCTGCAATATCAAACTTGAAATATATCAAGTCTGATTTCTAAATTTGGATTTAATCACATATAAAAAATATATTTGATCAAAATATTAAGTGAATTTTCATCATGTTCTTTCAACAAGTTGAAATGTTTTCAGTCATTAATTCAAATTATATCCAGGAAAAAAATTATAATTTTTTCAAAGAGTTTCCATTAAAGAAGAATAAACAAACTTGAAAAGATAAGTCCGATCAGTGTTGCTTGTCTTCAATTCTTATCACTGAAACTTGCCTTTTTTTCAGACAAAAGATCCTACCAAACAATCTAAGAACAGTTGAGACGTCCTTACGTCCTTTTTTTATATTACTGAAGGAAACTGAAAGCATCAGGGAAAAAAGGAAGTATGCTCTTTTATACTCCTTAAAAACACAGTCACCAAGGTTCTAACTTTCTTTAGATTTTTTTCATTCTAACTTCAAGAAGGTAGAATGTTGAATGATAACCCGGAAATATATTATGGAAGTTATCACTTGTTTCTGAAAGTGAGGGCAGATATCCAACTACTAGGTCTCACGTATACCCCAATCCCATCATGTCCCAACCCAATCCCTTCGAGTTCTGCCGGGGTTTTACTTTTCAGAAGTTTCAAGACCCTTTTATCCAGATGAATGCTTCAAACTAGGAAACTAGTTTTCATATTCTTCTAGAAGATTCCGAACACAGATGCAATGAAAACCATTTTCTCGATATTCGTTCGTATTTGATTGAAAACTTCTGTCAATGATCTTCGAAATAAATCATTTTTTTGTATTCGACTCTCGAGATAAGCTAGCTAAGGGCTGGGTTTTGTTATCATAACTTTAGCATTCACCTACAGAAATTCCCAGTTCAATTCATTATGCGTTAAATAGAATACGTGTATCTTCTTCACACAGCATTCACAGCAAGAATTCAAAAAATGTGTTCACTGTTTGAATCAAGGCATGAATCAGCATATTGGAAGAAATACTGTTCAGATAATCAAAAAATCTTGATGGGTTCAACGACATAAGTGAGAGAATCAATAAAAGAGTATTATTGTCCAAATTTGTAGGCATCATTTGAACCACTTCTTCAGAATTCAGACCACGCTTCATCAACCCTCTTTTGTAGTTTATTTGGAAAAATATTTTCAACATTCCGTGCGATCTTCAAGTGCATTCATACTTGTCCCAGTTTGTACTTCTTCGGAATACTCTTTTGCAATATGCGATGACCGTTCAATATTACATAAATATTATAGAATTATTCGCTTTCTCTTTATATATCGGCATATGTCTATAAATATGGTTTGCATATGAGCATCTACATATAGATAAAGTTGCATAATGAGATAGAATAATGTGGCTCTGATCGTCGAAGATAATTGCCATTGTATGCTAATTAATTTTCTGCCATTAGATTGTCTGCGATCTAGTGGATTAGTCACAGTTATAACACCTTACATTATGAATCTGAAGGTAGTTAAATTGAGTCCGTAGTATATGGAAAACTTTTTTTCTACAACCGGTTAACATAGTAGCCTTTGACGCCTTGAGGAATGCCATTAAGTGACAGCATTTGCGCTCGTAAGCGGAAATATTGAGAAAAAACGCTCGCGTCTACCATTAGTATATTGTTGAAAATTGTAAATTTGAACCTCCTACTAGAGAAATCGAGGAAAAGTATGAATTAAGATATGATATATTCATGACATAGTTCCATGAAATGCTTGGATATTAAAGATATCGTATTAAGTATCCTAAACTTATCGCATTTCTAAAAAAATATCATTCCGTTGAATATAAAGCAATTATGATATTCACTGAAAAAGGTAAATGTCTATTATAATTCATACTCAATGGCTGTTCGAGAAGCACCAGTAATAGTAGTAGTAATAATGTATCGAGTTTTCTTGTCTAGGAACTGGGTTTGTAGAAAAAAAATCTGTGTGTATTTCGAACACAAAGTGTCTTGTTGCTCTCGAAAGATCATCTACCACTTTGCGCTCTAAATACAGATATAGCTATTCTATCACAAATTGCACATAATTTCTTTTGCTTTAAGAAAACGAAGCATGATACGTGAGACATGCAGGAGATGAAATTATAGGTTGATAGTACTAGAAAAACATCAAAAAATCCGTGATTCGTACTATTTTTACTGGACTACACAATGCGAATTTAATCATACTAAAATATGTGGTTCGGTGTCATAAACATATCAACCGAGTTTTAAAAAAAATTGGTATCTGGGTTTTCGAAATATTGGAAATAAAACAATTATTTTTTGAAATTCCAACACACCATGCACTTGTTGAGAAAATATTGCCAATATTGAACAGGAGTAAGTACCTTTCTGGGAGAGCAGTTAAGGCTCTTTGGCTCTGATAGAATCAAGTCGAATTTGAACCAAGAGATGTCTTTTTCGAGATGTCGCATATTTGGGAACAAGCGATTTGGGGAGAATCTATGTCTTGTGGATCCAATGTCGAATTTGCTGATTTGTGATTTTTTGACATCACTCTCCAAACTGTGATAGACAATTTTTTTCGTTCTTTGTTCTAGAATATCTTGAATTCTAGAGTATCTTCAAGTTGCCGGTATTTATAAACACGAAACAATTTCGACGAAATATATGTACAGGCTGTCCCAAATTCGCGGGCCAACATGGGGAACTTGGTAACGGTTAGAGATCCAGGGTCGGTTAAATTAGGAAAAAGTTGTAAATAAATAAATAAATTCTTTAATCCAGTAAGACCAGCGGTATTGGAAAAGTCAATGGATACAGTATGTGTAAAGTCATATTAAAATATTTGAATAAACATATAAGCAATAATAATACAAAACATGGACATGTAACACTATAACAATAGTCTGCTGACTATAACTTATTGTCTAAAATTATAAAACTCAGGGACACTATAAAAACTATATTTTAACAAGAAGATCTTGAGATTTTTTTTTTGAAACAATTAATATCTTGTTCGTTTTTTAAATATTGGGGCAGTTTGTTGTAGAGTTGGATGGGCATAGGATGGAGATTTTTCATAAAATGATGTTCTATGAATTGGAATGCGTAGCAGATTACCATGTCTGGTATGATAATTATGATTGTCAGAATTCCTAGAAAAATTATTCAATTTGAGCTTCAAACGTATAGCACATTTGTAAATGTATATACAAGGCAGTGTCAAAATTTTATGTTCTTTAAAGTATGGTTTACAAGATATTCTCCTATGAAGTCAAAAAATTAATCTAAAAGTTTTTTTTTGTAAAATAAATAACACGACGGCAAATTTCCCCATACTATTATGTTGTATGTTATGTGTGAATATATCATATGTTCAATCCATCACGCTCGATGCATTTTATATTGCTAAGTTTAATGCTATTGATAACTCTCAACATAATATTTCCTCTTATTCTTCGGCATTCCCTGTTTGAATTTCTCCTTAGTTCCTCGACATCTTCCTTTTTTTGAATCTATTAATATAAAGCCAATAAAAAATAAAAAAAAAATCTAAAATTAGTTGTTTTTTAATATCTCAAAAACCAAAAAACTTTTCAAATATTTTTTCACGACATATTGTCGCGCATATAAATACACAACTTTTCCTAATTTAACTGACCCTGTATCTCTGACCGTTCCCGAGTTCCCCATGTTGGCCCGCGAATTTGAGACACCCTGTACAGGGTACGAATAATTTCATTGGGGCAGTTGCTGAGCGTTTAAAAATATAGAAATACTGTCCCACTGAAATTGTTGTACCCTGTATAATCTAAGTGCAGATCATGACTTTCTCAGACGACCCTAATATATTTGATTTTTGTTGCATAATCCAGCTTATACTTATTTTATTTCGAAGTGATTGAGTGATATGAAAAATATGCTCTTCAATTGTTTCTGCGAAAAACTTGTAGACCGTTTGAGAAGGTACTAATATTTCCACGACTTGAAAGAAGATGGCGGTAAGATCGATTATCGAAAAAGATTTCTGTTGCTTACGTATTTCTGTGGTTCACATCTGACAGACGTGACATGAAACGACATTAAAACAATAAATTTTCGAAAAATCTGGAATGAATATTGATATTTTGACTCTTCTCAGTCATTTTTCATCTAGAACAGATGAAACTGATAAGAAGATTACAGATGCAGAGTTCTGTTTTACCGACACAAGGTATGTCGCCATCTCTGTTAATTTTAGGAAATATTGCTACGGTATGAAATCAAGTAGGCAAAGGTCTACAGTTTATTCTAGTGCTTGTTAATAGGAAGCTGTTTCACCATCCTATATCTACCTTGCCTAGACCCAAGAGTATTCCATTCAAACGAGGAAAATGGAATCCCAGTTGAGTCCCAATGGAAATCCTGATTATTTTAAAAACCTCGGCTCCTTCAGCGATCGATCTCCGAGGTATAAAAAAACAGCTCATCATTTATTACATTCAATTATCTCCTCCAAGTTTCCGCGCAAACAAAGGTTGTTTCCATCCGACCGTTCTAATAAAAGAGGATCCATCAACGCAGGCCAATGCGATTCTGCGGATCTAGAGTTGTTTTTCCCTTCAAGTCACGTATTTTACAGCAAATCGTTCGTTCCCTGGACTCGCAGGTCGCAGAAACTGTGGTAGCAATCAGTGTTGCCAGTATTTTTCATCCGAGATGATTTCACGGAACGAAAATCGGTCTGATTCTCTAAGGAAGTGGTTATTTCAACAACTGTCATTAGGGTGGCAAATAGGAAGGTCAGCTGTTATTTGAATCACTTTCCGAATTTTCAATTCTCTAACGTCAAAATGGAAAAAAATTAACAACTTGTCGTTGGTTTACCACTGATAAAGTGACTAATTTATCCACCAGATTTTACTAGTGGAAATGAAAAAATTATTCATCATAAAGTTGTTATATATTCGAAGAGGCAGTTATGAAGGATATTTTGTTACAGTTATCAGGATTTGAGTCGCTCAGGAAATAATTATATGGTAGGATAATCGATATTATTGAGAACCTATACCTTCCTATACTGAAAAAAATATCATAAGAATATCTACATATATATGCTCAAGAAACAGATAGCATCCAATTATATAGAGCCCTAATGAAATTATACAAACCATCAAGAATATTAATGTTAATGATGTCTCTGATAGAACCAATGATGTTCAAAATGGTGGAATGTATTGCTACTGAAAAAATAAATACCTAGCTGAATCAATGAGCAATGATCCTGTGTAATAATATTATTTCCAGGATATATTTATACCAACCTCATTAAGTTCATTAACAAAACATATAATTATTATTCCTGTAATTATTCACGAAAAACTTGGCAGTCCCGGACACAGATGACCAGTAAAAAGTAATCTGTGTGCCGATATTTTTTATGTGCTAATACTACATCGAATCCAAAAAATGAGGTTAGATTGACGTTGAAATTGCAGAAAAACAGCAAACTATAATAAAAAAGAAGAGGAGTTACTAACTTTTCCGCATTTATTTACCACTGAGTGGAAATGTAAGAAATTAGCAACCTTGATAAATTTCGTATTTGAAGAATACCACATAGGAATAGTGGAAAATCTAAAGTGGTTAAAAAAATAGTTGTTGACAACGTTACTAATTTATCCACTCTGTTAACCACTTTTTAAAGAATCGGACCGAATGACGAAAGTATAGCGAAATGTCACATGACGATGGTGACTTTATAAAAAAATTCAACACCTAAAGGCGGATTTCCACCAAACGGACAAAACCGCAACAAAACAGCAACTGTGCATGTCGATTTCGACAAGACAAAAATTTTTTTCGGCAACCGTCCGGAAAGTACGTACTTTCCAGACGACTTTTTTCGAGAAAGTGGCATTTTTCCGGCCTAATCCGGGAAGTACGTACTTCCCGGACTAGGTCGGGAAGAATCACATCGTTGTTGTCATTGTAAATATGAAAAATCTTGGTAGTATGGTTTTGATAAATGCAGTTGATCATTACCATAGCAGCAAAATAACGACTGACAGCTATCTGACATAAAATTAGCTAACATTTCAATTTTTGAAAGAAATGTGTTTCTTTGATTTGTTATTCTACACGGTTGCCGAAAAAATTGTGTACGCAACACGCCCGAAAACAGTTTTTTTGGACTCGCAGACTTCCAGGACTCGCTACGCTCGTCCTAGAATTTTGTCCACTCATCCAAAAAAACAGTATTTTCCGGACTTGTTACGTAAATTACTATTGTTGTCAAAATGAGAAACATTTTGAAGACTTGCTGTCGCAAGTTCGTCATGCAGAAAGATGGAAAGGTTTCAGTGTTTTGTGTCTGTTTTTGTAAACAGAGTTCGTTATGTGGAAACGGCTATAGCGACAACATTTTACTATCTTGTTCTGGTAGTGGTAAAAATGTGACTTTGATGGCATGATGAAAAGTGTTCGTGTAGTGGAAACGACAGAAAACATCGAGAATGGTAGCGAAGGTCCCGTGGAATGGCCACCAAGATCACCTGATCTAACCCTACTGGACTTTTTCTTGTGGGGCCATTTGAAATAGCGACGCCACAGTGTGTCAGAGAATCGTGGAAGAATGCCGACTATTATTGGTGGGGGTTTCTGTTAGAAATCCGAAAACGCATATATCGGTTATCAACTCTTCATTTTTAGCTGGAGCATTTTTTGAATATCAATTATAAACCAATAACTCGTGGTTCGTTCCTAACGACTCTCCATGTATAAGTAAATGTTTATGATTTTTTTATTGCTTGAAAATTTGATAAAGAAGCAATTAAATAATGCTCATGATGCAATATTACCTGATTCAGTGGTTCTGCAAAATGCAGCTAGGAAGGCCCAAAGTATCACATACGAGTATTTTCTTTTATCCATTTTGGTAATCTGAAACAAAAACAGATGAGATAATTATTTTAATAGCGTATTCACAGGGTGGCTTAAATTTAAGCCTCATCAAACAGTGAGAAATACATGATGTCGATTGAATTTTGACAAAGTTGCGCTATTAGAAATCGCCAGTTGGCATCTGTTCAGTTTTTATTGACCTTAAAAGAGCTTTCGAAACTATAGACCGTAATATATTATTACTAAAACTGAAGAAATATGGTTTCGATGGGGTGGTTTATTCTTGGATTGAGAACTATTTAACAAATAGGTTTCAGGTAACAAAACTTAATAATTCAACATCGAATCCAGAATTGAACAACATTGGTGTTCCTCAAGGAAGTGTACTTGGGCCACTACTTTTCATTATCTATATCAATGATTTAGGCAACGTTCTACAAAAATGTAAAATTCACTTTTTTGCAGATGACACACTCATCTACTATTATGGTGAAGATTTTATTGAAGTGGTGCAAACAATTAATTTCGAATTGAGAAAGATATCTGGGATGTTTAAAATTAACAAATTGAAAGTGAATGAAACTAAGTCGAAATTTATGTTCATTGGTAATCCAGTTTTACGTGCTAAATTCTCAACCCTTAATTTGAGTATCAAAATAAATGACCAGTGCCTAGAAAGTGTGAATGAAATCAAATATTTAGGTTTCATACTGGATAATGAACTGAAATTCATTAGCCACATGGAATATATATGCAAAAAAATAGGTAAAAAAATTGTTTTTTTGAGAAGAATTTCATCATTTTTATCAATGTACGCTAGGCTCACAGTTTACAATACACTTATTCTACCACATTTTTATTACTGTTCCTCATTAATTTATACCGGATGCTCCAAAGCAAATTTTGATCGGTTACAAGTCATTCAGAATAAAGCTATGAGAGTAATTTTGGGTTGTAATAAGTATACTAGTGTGGAATTGATGACGAATTGTTTAAATTGGTTGAAGATCGATGAGTTTCTTTATGTACAAACCATGATATTTATTTTTAAAATCGTGAATAACATCCTACCTCAATACTTACAGTGTCAACTTGTTCCCATTTCACAAATACATGAAATTGGTACAAGATTAGCATGTTCGATGAATTTTTATGTTAAAACGAGCAATAAAATGAGTTCAATGAGGAATTTATTTCATAAAGGAGTAATACAATTCAATCATCTACCGCAATATATAAAAAATAGTAAGAACGAAAATGTATTCAAAAAATCACTGATTGCTCATCTGAAAAATAATCCGACAGGGATTTAGTGGTCCTATATTCATTCTTATTTGGAAATCTGTACCTATTTACATACATTTTTATATTTACATACTTGTATATTTGTTTATTTATTTATTTATTTTTACACTATGTTGTTATTTATATATTTTTTTATTGGCTTGGCATTGTCCCCCTTGTTGTAAACATTATCTTTGATAAATAAAGCATTACTATTTCTTAATCTTGAAACTTCCAAATTATTACAGAATTTTTGAGAATTCTTCTTTCAATTTTGAAATTCTGAGATATAAATTGGAATTTTAATGTGAGATTTAGAATTCAAACTAAGTCGGAGTTTCGATTTTAAAAGTCGGAATTTATAGGAATTCTGCGACCCCTATGAATCGTAATTATTATGTAAGACCCACATTTTATAATTCTGAGATATTTTGCTATATGTATATTTAAAAATTCCTATGATATCTAGAATTACGGAGTGAATAAATCACGGAGGGCATGGGGTTGTGGATTGATGTACAGGGTGGCTGGAAGTGGAGCATCACCATTAGGATCTTGTGAAACGTAAGAGATGGCAAAGTTGCGCAATTTAATGCCTAACAAAAAGGTTCTTCTGAAACTTTGAAAATTCCGAATACTTTCGGAGATTTCCAAAAAAAATCGAACTTTCATGAAACCTTTTTTATTTTTTTCTGGCGTTATTTGAAAAAAAAATCGATATGAATAATACTTCATCATGGCAACTTTTTCTTTCCTACAAGATTTCAAATTTGAAATCCGACGTTTCGTCTTCCAGGAATCATCATAAACTTATTTTATCAAATACGGACCTGGATTTTTTATTTGATTTTTTGTTACCTTTGGATAGCCCAAAAACTGTGAGCCATCAAAAATTTTGATTTTCTAATGTTTCGATGACAAAAATTGACTGTTTCTCTATTTATACTACGCTTCACGAAAACCCTGTACACAAGACATAACCCACAAAAAGTTTTCCAAATGTATTATTCATCCAACGATATGTACGTATTCTACAGAAGACGTTATAGTTGAATGAAAATGGCATTATGAGAAAATATGGTGATGCCTTTGTATGAATAAGTGAACCCACCACTGTTCTCTATGCACTTTGAAGACTGGTTTCGCCTATATAAGGTACGATTAACATTCTCATGGCTGGTACACATCGTTTTATCTTCACAGAATAAACCGAATAAGAAAAAGAACGGAATAATTATGTTAATTCCAGTCAGTTCCAAAAATAAACAGAAGCAATCTCAGGAATTTAATACGAAGAAGCGCAAAATAGTTGTCTCAAGTGTAATTCCTAATCGGAAAAAATGATTTGCAGTATAACACGATGAACACCAGCTAACACCGTCTGGTGTTCCCTGAGGTCATGATTGTTTTAGTGTCAGTGAACACCGGCATATTATTCAGCACTGTAGGTGTTATGTGACTTTTCCCATGGGTGTTTTCAATAATCAAACACAGTTGTCAGTAACACTAGTGTTTGTGCTGAATTTAGCATAATGAACACTTTGGTGGTGTTCTTTTTACTTTTCCGAAAGTGCGATTTGACACCGCAGTGGTGTGATTCACATTCTGTGATTTTCTTGATGGTGAATCCTACCTCCACGAAATTCTCATCGGTGCGTTTGAACACTGAGAAGGTACATGCGAATACTCTTATGGTGTAAAGGAACACCATATCATGAGTGTGTTCATGCGAATCAGTGCTATTTTTTACCACCTCTGAACTATTTCGGTTCATTTATCCTGGTCAGTGCCACTAGGGCCCAGACCAATTAATACTGATCTATATTAATATAATCTAATAATTCTAATATATCATGCCCAATATTGAAATCAGGTGCGGTAGGAAGAAAGTCAGTGCCACCTATTGGCAAGGTTCTAAGGTCTGAAATTCAGTTGACTATTCTGAAATACAATTGACGCTTTCTGAAATTAAATCACAATTCTGAAATACAATTGATGCTTTCTGAAATTGAACTCGTTATTCTGAAATACATTTGACCGTTTCTGAAATCTAACTCACTATTCTGAAATACAATTGATACTTGACTAATCTGAATTTAACCTGACACTTTCCGAAATTCAATTGGAAAAAGTGAAAAGGTAGTTTATAACATGTAAGTGAAATAACCACAAACATTGTGGCTCACGACAATCTAACCTTGACCAATTTTTTGACAGGAAGAGGCCAATTAAACAAAAAAAAAATAGGAAAACCTAACCTTACCTCTCATTTTACACGAATAGAGTTTTCTTGTTCATTTGATATAATGTTAGAAATAATAAAATCCATTGGATTGAAAGTATTGGGGGTTCATCATTTTACATTATTACATACTTATTTGTAATTAAAACTTGATAACTTGAACTTTAGTTCAAATTCCCGCCACATCCCAATCATAGAACAATGATGCTACTAGCCTCATAAATCCTAGGATTTAACAAATCAACGTTATCTTGATGGCACTAAAAGTGTTGCTTAGCAACATACATATTAATTATTTTGTTGTGTCGATATAAGAAACGTCAACTTCTAGAGCTAATTTCAGAACAAAAAATGGACGACCTTTGAATCGGCTGTAGGAAAATGATTTTTTCTTCATGTTGTCTGATTTGTCGATAAAAATACTCGAACGTCATACAGGTTGTTCAATTTTTTCTGGGCCAGGCCAAACTGAAACAGCATGTTCTGATGAAAATTGTATAGTTGATTTAGTTTGTTTGCAAAGGAAAAGCTTTAGGAAATACGGATGATTTTTCTTTCCCAGAATTCACATCCACCCCCCGAAGAAGAATGTTGATGGCATTACAACAAAAAAAGAAAAAAACCCATTTGCGCCGAGTGATCCATCAGTCAGCAAAATGGAGTTGGAGCCTCGCGATTCCGTTTTTTTTCTGTTATGAAATTCTCCAATAATTGAATAAAAACTGGCGTGCTGGTCAACGCTCCATATTACTGCTCTGTTATTATCGACTGAGACCAGGGGCGGCGGGTTTTGTTCTCTTTGGTGGGTTTTTTATATTCATAAGTTTTCGATGAGCTTTTTGATAATAAAAATTCGAATTTTCAATTAACCTGTTATCAAGTTATCACTGTCAAAAACGAAATATATATATATGTACTACATCAGTGATATCAGTCAATATAAATAAGAATTATCTCCAATAGAATACATACAAATTTAATACCAGCAGTGAAAAACTCAATGTTTTTATTGGTGGATTTCAATTCAGAGTGTGATTTGATTCAAATTGACCAATACAACAATGACAACATTGCATTTTCCACCGCTGGTATCGCAAAATTCAAAATCGCTAAACAGTAAACTGGGCTTTACGCTTGTGCGTCAGATTTCAAATATTTGTAAAAATTGCTACCAATCGAAGATCTTTCAGTTATTTATCGATGTTAAATCAATATATTTCAATGAGGCTTCAAATTAATGCGAGTAGAAAAAAATTTACATGACACACGTTTTATAAGACACGTTGTCGCACTTGTTCACATAAAACTTGTTCACATAAAACTTGTATCATAAAAGTGTTACGAACTGTGCTTCCAAGAAAACCGGAAGTCATTATCTCAAACTCAGATTAGTGATGAATCCTGATAAAACTAATGTAGTATTCTTCAAAACGAATCAATGCAAGCAAAACACAAGCTCTAGAAAAGCCGATCTCACTGTGCCCAACATAATTCAGTCAGGAGTAACCATACCATTGAAGTCATCCATTTCTATACTTGGCGTTACTATTGGCAATAACCTTTCTTGGGAAAATCACGTGAGGTCCATTGCCAAAAGTGCATCCCAATAACTTGGTTTTCTGTTTCGAGCCAAGAGCTTTTTCACTCCCAGTCAACTGCTTATGATCTATAAGGCACAGATCCGACCTGTCCAAGAATACTGTTCCCATATTTGGAGTGTGGCACCTAAACATATCCTGAAACTATTGGATTCCGTCCAAAAAGGGCAATTCGTCTCGTCGGTGATGCCTCGCTTACAAACTCGTTCACTTCTCTGGAACACCGTAGAAAAGTTGGCGAGTTATCTCTATTTTATAGATATTTTCATGGGCGATGCTCTTCTGAAATATCAACAATCGTTCCTCCATTAGCGGTATCTTCGAGATTAACCCGACAAGTTCAGTCTTCACACCCTTTCGTGGTCACTTTAGGGACCTGCAGAACGTCCCTTTTCAAAGACTCGTTCATCCAACGAACATCGAGACTTTGGAACTTATTGCCTAGGAAGGTGTTCCCCGAGGCATACCATCTCCAGAAATTTAGGAAGAACACCAACTCCTACCTTCTTTCCCTTGGTTCTCACGATGTTCTCTGAACATTACAGGATATCCCTTTTCGTGAGAACCAGAACATAACTACCTGAATCGTCATACATTATAATGATACGAACATCACCTACATAAATACCTTTTTTTTTGACTGGCTTGTACATTTTAAAATATAAAAAGTGCAATAAATTATTATTATTATTATCTAGGCGGCTCGAAGATTCTCGAAAATTAACGGTTTTTGAAGATTTTGCTGAAATGAGTATTTTGTCTATATAAAAGAAGCGCAGTGGCGCGTACAGTCAGTTTCAGTTTGGTAAGAGAAAGTTTAGAAAAAAATCTAGTATTGTGAATATTGAGTTTTGTAAAGCGAATATCGTTGTGGAAATGAATTGTACAGTTTTGTACTGAGTGTTTTAAATTCACGAACCCAAGTAAAAATATCGTAACAATATACTACCTATTCCATGCGTACTACCGGTCTTCATACCGAACGACAATGCCCATACATTGTGAATTGTGAATGATACATTATTTTATTTCACGTGACTGACGCAGTTTTGTTTACAAACAAAAACGAACGTGATGGCCACATTCCGATTGGTCATTGGCCATGTCCATCGCAGGCAGCAAAGCAATCGAGGTCCGGAACTCCGAATTCTGTTGTTTTCGATGACCTTTGATGTCACTTTGGTCACAGCTTTGGTGGTTCGTTTTTACGTTGACAATATGGAGAGGTCGACATTTTTTCATAAACTTGACATCGCGTACGTTTATTCATGCGGCAGCCTCGTTTTCAAGGATCTAGAACCGTTTTATTCATTCATTTCACTCATTACATTGTGGTCAAATATATCATGTGGACAAGGCACTAAAACCAAAGACTACAGGATTCCGGTAAACTTTGATGAACATTCGAAGTATACCTAAAGGGTTGTCTGAAATATACACTGTGTCCAAGATAAGAATGAACAGCATGGGGATATCGGAAACGGTATGTGATACGGGGTCGATTCAATTAGAGAAAAGTAGCGCATTTATGTGCCTAATAATATGACATTTAGAAAGTTTTAATATTCCAAGTTGTTTCGGAGATATCCGAGGAAAACTGAAATTTGAGAATTTCGTTTTTATTTTCTCCTAGCTTTATTTTCAAAGGAAATGTACAACAAATAGCACTTCGCCATGGCCACTTTTTAAGGACTACATAAGCAGAATTTTTCTGCGACGTTTCGTCTTTTAGAAAACATCATCAACATTGTATTTTTATATGGGCCGAAACTAAAGTATACGACTACATTTTTCATTGTGAATACAGCAATGTATCACACAATATGATTTCGGAACCATTTCTCGCGCAAAATGTAATTTAGTGATTACTTAATCTGTTTTTCTTCAATTTTAGACAGTAGGCGCTGGAAAAAATGACCACATTATGTATGTTCTGTTGTCATAATAATACTGTAGTTTGGTAGAATTTTTGACATATTACCGTTCCTACTCTTACATCTCGTTACCCACCTAATTTGTGTTAAAAATGAAAAACGGCAGCTTTTCGAATACTGAAAAATGTGATATGTTGTCATGTTACATTTTGTGCCAAAGAAATTGTGTTGATGCTGAACGTGCGTACTCTAATAAGTATCCAGAGAGGCGACAACCTGGTAAATCAATATTTAGACGCCTAATATCTAAAGTTGAAGAAAAAATAATCACAAAATTCTCAAATTTCGGTTTTTCTCGGATATCTCCGAAACTACTTGGAATATTAAAACTTTCTAAATGTCATATTATTAGGCACATAAATGCGCTACTTTTCTCTAATTTAATCGACCCCGTATCACTCACCGTTTCCAATATTCCCATGCTGTTCATTCTTATCTTGGACACAGTGTATAGTTTTTTACTTTATATTTCATAATAATAATTTTCTATATTTACGGTTTTATCGATTTTGATCTTGTTCGATTATTAATTGACGAAGACGAAACGCTGAACACAGATTTTTCAAACCTATACAGAAATCAAAATGGTGGACACACCCAGACTGGCTGAACTTTGAAACGCACTGTATATCACTTGTTGTGATGTTGATACTTGCTGAATTTTGTGTATTCCTAATAGCAGAAATTTGACATTTGACAAAATGGGGCCGTATCTCCGAAAATACTTGAGACCGCCGCGTTTTGACTTCAGATTCGTGATCAGGAGGTCAACATACGTAAGTTCCACCAAAAATTTTTTCCGAACTCATAGGAGTGTGATAAACGAAGTTTTACCAACCCAAGATATTTTTGTAAAACTTAGCACGGATCTTCCATGTATGGAAAAACATTTTTTGATTCGCATAATAATTTTTCAATTTTGCCATAGACAGGTTACAAAAATTGTTTCGATTTATCGAGATGCAAATTATTGAATTTAATTTGCAAATAAGTATGCTCAGACAAAAATGATGATTTCAAAAATAAAATGACAAGAACAATCAGCAGTGTATCACTTTTCTCTTCGAAGTGCTACAGTGTAAATCCCACAGAACACCCCGTATACTATTTGCTTATCGTGACAGATTCCGGCTTGACAAGCGCAGCTTCGAATTATGCCTAGTTCGGAGTAAAAGCAGTATTTGATCTGTAAAGTCTAGACGTCGACGTTTCTATAATGAGATAGCAACAAGACATCCACATAATAATGGCAATTGCCTGATTCGTGTAAATCTCACGACGGCCTAGTACGGAAGATGGGATTGCATTCGAAATAGTAGGGAAGGCCGAGTGGTTGAATAGGGATTTACTGAGAAGAAAAGCTTATATGATGTATGCCCTTTCACTGGGCTAGAGTGGGAGTTACAGGGCCAAATTTCAGGCTCTCAAAATCCCTTGGTAACACCCCAACCATCTTTCAAGCAGAAGTACATGCTATAGAGATATGTCCCCAGGAATGCCTCGAAAGATACACTCGAAGGGCAAAAATATATATTCTATCAGATAGCCAAGCCAAGAAAGCTCTGAAATCATACACTTGTGAGTTGACTTGGGACTGTAAATAATCCCTGAGACAACTGGCAGTGAACAACCAGGTCCATCTGATGTGGGTGCCAGGTCATAAGGGAGTTGAAGGCAACGAAGAAGCAAACTGCCTTACCAAAGAAGGGACAAATACACAATTTCTCGGCCCAGAACCCTTCTGTGGACTCTCCAAGGCCCACTTGAGAGAAGAGCTTCGACGTTGGCAAGCGGATGAAATGAAATCTCACTGGAATAAAGTGCCAGGACAAAGACAAGCGAAAAGGCTAGTGAGCCTCTCGCCAAGGAAAGCTAAACAGCTTCTCGAGTTGGACAAAAGACTTGAAACTGGTAAAGGTAATCCTCACTGGACACTGCCCTCTGAGGTATATCACCTCGAAAAGATGGATAAAACAGAGAGTGATAGTTGCCGCTACTGTGAGAACTTCGCTGAAACTGCAGAACATTTGCTTTTGCGAATGCCCAGCACTCTTTTGCAAGAGGCTCAAGTTCCTGGAAGGGGCCTTTTTAGAGCCCTCCGACATCAGGAACCTAGCTCCCAGGAAACTGATAAACTTCGCAAGAAGCCTCGGAATCCCGGGCCTCGAATAGATTAAGGGTTATGCACAAAAGATCTAATAGTTCGAGGTACTTGAGAGGCTGCACAGCCTCAACGACCATCCCTACAATCTACAATGCCCTTTCATTCCTCGAAAATGTCCGTTTTTCCGTTTCCGTTGTTCTCAGATTAAATAATTCAATGGAAGGGAAATTCGAAATAGTATATTATGATACAAGTTTTATAAGACGCTATTTTGTCGCACGCGTTGTTTGGAGTACGACGAGCGAAGCGATTTTTCTATTTTGAATTGATTTGAAGAAAAAATTGGATTCAATATCGATAAATAACAGAAACATCTTTGATTGGTAACAATGATGACATTGAAATAATAAAATTCTGACGCACAAGCGTAAAGCCCAGTTTACAGTTGAGTGATTTTGATTATTGCAATACCACAGCGGTGAAAAATTCAATGTTGTTATTGTTTTTATTGGACAATTCAAATCAAATTACACTTTGAATTGAAATTCACCAATTAAAACATTGAGTTTTTCACTGCTAATATCACCAAATCCAAATCGCTCAAAAGTAAACTGGGCCTAACTCTTCTGACTTTCATTTGACAGTTCGATTGTAACAATCTCCGAATAATAAAAAATGCGTATCGAAATAGAGGCTATTTCGACACGCATTTGCGTTACACAATGACTTTATTATACAACCAAAATAGAAAAAGTATTTGTGCATTGTTTCAAGCTCAAAAAAACGTTTGATCAAAATGTGTCAATTATACTGGCAGGGTGTCAAAGACTGGAAAATTTTCCTTACTTATACGCTTGTAGGAAAAAAATTTCGACTTCCACGTTTTGAAAGACCTCGTATGGCATATGAAATTCTTGGCAACGCTATACCTCCCGTGCTAGTTCTTCTTCTCGGCAATACCACGAAATCATCGGAAGTTACAGCCTGAAATTATTATTGCTTCGAATAGACCTACTAGCGAGCGCTATAAATATTTTCATCAAGGAGTCATCATCAGGGAGACTGTGTTATTTTTTAATGGCCGCGCGCAACTTCACTTTATGGGGATAATTGGGGATGCACTATGCAGTCATTTTTTCACCGGATGTCGCGGAATTAACTGCAGTTAAACGACCGTCAGGCATTAGTTTTTTGTTATTTTGCGGGAAATTAAAGTGATTCATCGTGAAGATATTTCATCTGAACATTTGGAAGTTATTTCGCATATTCTCCAACTACAGCAACTGAAATTCTAAATGTTATTAGTAGTATGAAAAACAAAAATTATTAAAACATTTACAAGACATAATTTCTGAACCCCTGGCTCACCTAATCAATCTATTATTTGAAACTAATGACTTAAAATTAAGTAAAGTAATTCCTATTTATAAAAAATTGGATGCTACTTGTGCTGATAACTATAGACCAATTCACTGGACTCACACAGTTCATAGAAAAATGCAGTATTTTGTCCACTAATCAATATGGCTTTCGATCGGGAAGATCTACAGAAGGAGTAGTAATGGTACTGACAGTTGAGAGCATTTGACAGTCTTAATATTGAATTTCTTAAAGATAAATTATAAGCTATTGGCATAAGAGGTCCTATGCTCAACTTACTAGGTTCATATTTATCGGAGCGCAAGTTTTATGTTCAGATAAAAGACGAGCAATCTGATATAGATGATACTGATATGGGCGTTCCACAGGGATCAGTGCTGGGACCACTTTCATTTCGTATCTTTATTAAAGACGATTCCTGAGGAATTGTATCAGTGATGTAGTCAACACGTTTCAGAAGTGGTGTAATCAAAATTCGATTAAATTATATCTCGATAAGACAACATATATGAACTTTAGATACAGAAGGCATACTTCACCCATCACCATTTCTGATAGTTCCTTGGTGAGTCATATAGTTATTAGACTGCTCACCAAAAGACGGTATAAACGTGAACAATGTCACTTGAAGATTAATTGCCACCTCAATCTTTGTTCACAAATTATAAGTACAAATTGAAAAATGGAACGTATAAGCAGTTCTGAAAAAATCGATATCTATCAACTGAATTGGCTTATTTAGTTATCTTGGATAATTAAATTTGGTAATATCTCGTGAGAAAAATTTTACAGCTTCCAGTCAGATGGACAGTGGGTATTGTGTGGGTATCTATATAATGTAAAATGGACGATAATCAAGGCACACTAAGTGATATAAATGAATATTCGAATGCACCAGCCAGTTTTTATGTCAAATTCCACATTCGATGTCATTTACTCATCCTAAATATATGTTGTGAAAGTTGTGCACGCTATTCACTTCACTCATTGGGCAATCTTTCTCTGCCAGAATTCTCATTTTGTAATAAGTAGCCGTTTTCGATGTCCTAAAATAAGCATTTTTTTTCACATGTTAAGTGGACAGCTCGTAAAATGGTACAACTTATCCATTTAATCACTTTATACATTCGAAAACTTGGTTCATTTTTCCTTCGCCCATTTTGTGTCGTTATAATGAATAATATAAGGATATTATGAAGAATAAAATACGATGCAAAAATTGTTTATAAAACAAAAATGTAATACATAAACTATAAAAATTCGAAATGTGTGAATTGTGTCAATTTATTTAAATTTTCGTAGCCTTTCGATCAAAAGGCTTCAGCTATATGTACCATTTCATTTTAAAATTTTCATTACTATTATTTTTGATGGCAACAAGCATGAAGTTGGGTTATTAACTTGTCCAAAAATTCAGTTTTATACCAAATTTAATTACATTATCTCCGAGAAAAAAAAAGTCCATGCACACCCGGTATAGAAGATTTGAAAGTTTTGAATCGGTTTCGAAAAATATATTCATAACAAAATTGCGGGGAATTGGGTAGATTGTAGGGGGGGGGTCGTTGAGGCTGTGCAGCCTCTCAAGCACCTCGGCCTATTAGATCTTTTGTGCATAACCCTTAATCTATTCGAGGCCCGGGATTCCGAGGCTTCTTGCGAAGTTTATCAGTTTCCTGGGAGCTAGGTTCCTGAGATCGGAGGGCTCTTAGAAGGCCTCTTCCAGGAACTTGAGCCTCTTGCAGAAGAGTGCTGGGCTTTCGCAAAGCAAATGGTCTGCAGTTTCAGCGAAGTTCTCGCAGTAGCAGCAACTATCACTCTCTGTTTGCCCATCTTTTTGAGGTGATACCTCAGAGGGCAGTGTCCAGTGAGGAGTTCCGTTACCAGTTTCAAGTCTTTTTTGTCCAACTCGAGAAGCTGTTTAGCTTTCCTTGGCGAAAGGCTCACTAGCCTTTTCGGTTGTCTTTGTCCTGGCACTTCATTCCAGTGAGATTTCGTTTCATCTGCTTCCCAGCGTCTCTCAAGTGGGCCTTAGCGAGTCCACAGAAGGGTTCTGGGCCGAGAAATTGTGTATTTGTCCCTTATTCGGCAAGACAGTCTGCTTCCTCGTTGCCTTCAACTCCCTTATGACCTGGCACCCACATCAAAGTGACCTGGTTGTTCGCTGCCAGTTGTCTCAGGGATTGTTTACAGTCCCAAGTCAGCATAGACTCACACGTGTATGTCTTCAGAGCTTTAAGTGCTGCTTGGCTATCTGATAGAACATAGATTTTTGCCCTTCGAGTGTCCCTTTCGAGGCACTCCTTGGCACATATGTGAATTGGGTACAAAATGAATCAGTTATAAGATGGTGTTGGACAAGTGATTTCCTGTTTCGAAAATGTGTTGTTCATCATCATTGCATGGAGTTTTGTTGCCGATGATGAAACCAAAAATGAATCCAAATTCCTTCCCTACTATGAGAAACCCCAACAGAATGAATAAGGACCAAACTTGTTCGTTCGTTTCTACCCTAGCCATTTTCTTTCCCGAAGCTTTTCCTTTTGCTCGGTTGTTCTGCGATGCGAAAAGCTGAAAGTTTTTATTGGTGTTCGCATGTCAGAAGATTAATTACAAAGAACTACGGCAGAATCCATTAATGGGGTTGTTTTCTCAAATTAGGACTAAAAAACAGAGAGTCAGTTTTTTTTCGTCCACTACACAGAGAGGATGATCATTTCCAATGAAATAACTATAAAAGCAAAAAAAATCAGCTCTTTTGTAAGGAAGTTGAAAAAAATATATTTTGAAAGAAATATTCCTGATACCCTAGCTGAAACCATACTTTGTTGGAAAGAAACAAGATAATCAAATCATACAACAGCATCTCGTAGTAGAATTTTATGTTAAAAGCGGCTTGCAAGAATCCTAAAATTTTAATTTGCAAATATAGCCTAATGCTCTCTTTTGCAAGACAAAAATCATTTTGAAAAAATATTGGCTACATGATTCCCAGAAACAAATTCCTTAGCCTAGATGTGAGTCACAATACACACTTTTTACCATATCTCATCTTCACCCAGCTCCTATGACGCTATCCTTACTCAATTAACCAATCAAATCAACCTGATGCTAGTCTCTTCTGAGTTTTTCTATATGATATTCCAATTTCAATTCATCGTCATTATATAAACCCACTAAATTTGTTTCTGTCATATAACTAATGACTCTGTTCTTGAAAAGTCCTTGGAAATTATATTTAAAGGTAGGGATGTTAGTTTTGGAGATATTGAAAGATATTCGCATCACACCAATCTTCCACTTTGCCAACATCATTTTCAATAACTTGATGCAGTTTAGAGCCAAAGTTCCCGAAATATTAATCAAAGCTAAATCATTGATATAAATAATCAGTCTACAATCCACAATCTCCTGTTTATCCTGTTTATCCCAATGTTTCGGTCAAACAAAAAAATTCAAATCACTTCGAACTGTACATCAAACACCAAACGTCCCTCAAAACATGCAAAGAAAAAATAGCGGAAAGTAATGTTATCAGTATATCGTCAAAAAAAAATAAGATTGAAGACAGCATCTGATGGTTGGTCTCCATATATCCTTGGACCGCAGAAAGGGCTTACTGAAACGGGGGTAAATTATTATTCCTGGCTGTTTGCCAAGGGAAATTCAGGACATACATTTTTCCGAGCATTTTTCTCAAAGCTGTCAACTCGAGTGCCAACTACTTCAATGCTAATATGTGTTAACTATTTGGGAGATTTTCAAGGAATAATTCGAAGAATTATCCACTTTGGAAGACATACACTCTGAAAAAAAAAAGAAGCACTCAACACTTGCTACGGACGAAGTTTGCTACTTTTCCATTAAATGTCTTGTTTTTTTAATTGTATCCCCTTATTAATTTCCAATTTATGAACAGATTTCGAAGAGATTCCGATCAGTAATAAAGCAAGACTTTCTGGACAGACTGATAAAGTGAGAATTTCATTAAAAGATCTAACACTATGTATGTTTTTCAGTTTTTCAAATGTTATCCCCCATAACTTTTTTATTTATGAACGCATTTCAATGTAATTCTGACAGAAACAATTTCGAAACCTCGTGAAACCAAAAGTATAGTCAGTTTTTTCTAAAAAATCGCAATTTTTTTCTTCGACATTGAATATTAGTTGGTCCTGAAAATGAAGACTCATTCTCAACATATGGTGATCTAGTACATGCAGTATTCTCTCGAGTATTCCAGTGTCTTTTAGAAAAATCATGCTAATCGGCTCCCATAAGGGTGCCACCATCTTAAATGGGCCACCCTGTATACAAGTCTGAATTCATGAAATGTTTTAAACCATTACGCATCCTCTCCCTTGGATTCCTTTGTGGTCAGTAACTTGCGCTCAATTCTTTTGTTGCATTCCTCGATGATTTCACAGGATTCTCTGCAAGATTCACTATACAGGTTGTCCAACTTGTCATGCTCACCATGTATCTCCGTAACGGTGAGAGATAAACCAAATGTATAGTTCATCAAGGCCAACTCTAATGTGAAGAGATAGGTAGTTCTGAAAAAATCTAGTCGCTTTTGTTTTATACCTATACGCATCTAGCAGTAGTAGTCCTTCATTATTTGGGAATTCCATAATCCATGGAATTCGATTAAAAATAGATTAATTGACCACAGTTCGTGGATATTGGGAGAAGAAATAGTTATTGAGGTTGTTCTTGTGTTTGGATGTTTTAATAATCGGGGAAAAACCTCTCTAGAAAGTGAGTAGCACATCTTTGCCGTTTGATGAAAAAATGTCTGACTGCTCTGAATCACTCGTGGATAAATAATATCCATAAAAATATCAATAGAAGAGGGAGTGACTCGTCGATGAAGAGCCTATACTAAGAGCCTGAGGTTGGTAAAGTACTACTTAGCACCCACGTGTGATGACGTAGAACTTCGCGTCCGCGTGTGGTAAAAAGTACCAGGCGCCCGGCGTGTGATAAAGTAGTATTTAGCGCCCATGAGTGGTAAACTCGCTGGTAAAACAGTACTTAGCGCCCGCGTGTGATAAAGTAGTAATCATCGTCCGAGTGTGATAAAGTGTTTATTATCACCCGTGTGTGGTGAAGTGGTACTTATTGCCCGTGTGAGATAAAGCGGTACTTGACGTCCACGAGTGGTAAACTCGCTGGAAAGACAGTACTTAGCGCCCGCGTGTGATAAAGTAGTAATTATCACCCTGGTGTGGTAAAGCGGTACTTATTGCCGGTGTGAGATAAAGCGGTACTTATCGCCCGAGAGTGGTAAACTCGGTGATAAAATAGTAATTAGCGCCCGCGTGTGATAAAGTGGTAATTATCGCCCGAGTGTGATAAAGTGGTAATTATCACCCGTGTGTGGTGAAGCGGTACTTATTGCCCGTGTGAGATAAAGCGGTACTCATCGCCCTAGAGTGGTAAAGTGGTACTTATCGCCCTGGCTCGTGCAAAAATATCATACCTTAATTTCTACGATGGTAAAATTCTTCGGCTTCAGCTCAATGACATCCTCGTTATAGTTTCACATTCGTCGCGAACTGGATTCGAGCACACTTCCTGTAGCTTCTCTACATGCCGCGACGAAAATATTAATTACCTCACCCCCGCTAGTCGGAGTGGTGTTTCGTTTGATCGATGGGCTTCGGAATTTCCGTCAACGACGTTTCGACCGCTTAGCGCTGCGTTCGGACAAGAAATAATCGAGTACGCCATGCCGCCATGCGGTATGCGGCGCGCAGATTTCTGCTTGGCGCTTCCCTCTCTTCTTCCAAAGGACTCAGATGCAGAGGGAAGGACGGTTCGATGTTCGGACTCACTGCTGTGCTGCCATTTGCCAACCCCCCCCGGTATATCATGAGATCTCCTGATTTCTTGAATTCTCTCCCGACTACCGTGCTATCAGAATCTACCGATATTTATAGATATTCTAAAATGTCTAACGATTTACAGTGAGAATCTCATGATTTTCTACTGTAGCATTGGTGAATGTTGTCCGGATAGCCCTAGAAACGTGAAATATTGGCTATATTGACCATGACAAAAAAAATGGAATGTGTCAAACCACTCAAACCTCAACCAGTCATAATTCATAGTGTCCTCACTGAAGAACTACGTCAAAAATTACACTTTCGTAAACAGTTCAGCGATTTGAAATTTGAATTTTTCTGTGTATTTCCAGTTCAGTACAATCTGAAAAATGTGTGAAACCATCGTAATGCAACATCACGGCCGGATTAACCCTATTGGGGCCCCTAGGCAATGCAATTCTCGGGGCCCCTTTCCTTTACCGTTTTCTTACTTTCAAAAATATATTTTTTCTATTACAAAAGTCGAGTCGATCAGATCGACTCCTGCTTTTTGCTTTCATTGAATGAAATGATTTTGATCACAAAAATATTTTCACAACCAAAGAAATTATGTTCATGAGGTAGGTACAATATAAATTTAAATAGCAACTCTTGTAACTTTTTTGATACAAAATCGTTAAAATCATCTTGGAAGTTGACCTTTTAGGCGTTTGATATCATCAGACTTCTATATATTTGCAATGCTATCATTTTATTCGGAAAAGTTGATTGTACCATATTATCAAAAATCAATCCAAACGATGTTATCTGTCCCCGCATCCATAGGATGATTCAATGTATTCTCTCGATTTCAAGGTTATCTCCCGATATTCTCCCGATATTTTTATTGGTGTTCTCATGATTTGCCAAAAACTCAGTTGGTAGCACTAGTTCGGAGGAATGTTTTCTATATGGGTTATCTTGATGAGGCTTGCTCGTTTTTGTTTCCAAAATCGAGATCTGAATGATGGTATGAAACCGGTTACTTATATTACTACTGTTATAACGGTTGTAAATCCAAGCAAACTTGGATAACAACGAATTATATACCATCAGAGATAAGTTACGGGTTGAGTTTAGTTGATGATATTCTGCGAGCCTCGGATGGAAATGAATTAACCACTATCGTTCTCATGGATGAAAGTCTAAAGCCTTCACAATGGTTTCAAAAAATGATTCGATGGAACTGATGCATAGTTATCTACATTTACTTGTGTTAAAAGGACTGAACTATGCTGGCTCCCAGGAATTTTGAGACGTTTTGTTAACAGTAGCGTACTATACCTCAAAGTTATTAGAACACACTTTACCGCATATATCTATGAGAAGTTTCGATTTAGAACCGACGTTCATAACTTGAAAATAAGAGATAAAGATTCATTGACCATCCCCAAACACAATACTTCTTCATTCCAAAAATTATCAATCATTTCGTGAATCGTGTGACAGTTCAACAGATTGAAAGTGTCATGATCGCGATAACTGAGTCAGGGGATAGCAAAGCCTACTTTCGAAATAGTATATATATTACACAACAAGTGTGGAAAGTGACATATTTCACACGAGTAGTCGGAAACGTACCTAACGAGTGAAGGAAGTGCACTTTCCAACGAGTTTTGTACACTGTTTTCCCTACGACTCCGAATACTTTCAATTCGCGGGAGGTCTTGTCAAAAATGTAACTTGAGCGGTCTCTAGAATTTCAGGTGGTTTTGATTCAATATCAAGTACTGTTTATTTCCATATTCAAGATGATATTTGAATACTTCTCCGACAATTCCTCATTATGTGAATTACTGATTGATTGAGTTAGTTTAGTTTGGACAAATTTTATTGATATTGACATAAACAAACTTGACACCAAATGCCTGCTAGCGCCATTAATCACGCAACCAGGAATACAGAACCACAGAATTACGTAGTGCGCAAGCGCGTACGAGTTAGTGCGTCCTTGACTCCTTGCAAACATCTGTGATACCAAAGAATCTCCTCTTTGGTGATACTGTGATATCAAACTGATGCTGGCAGAAAGCCACGCATAAAACTGTAGCCGTATTCTTTTGAATGATCTAACCCGCTGTCATCAACATCGAAATAGTTCCAGCAAAGACTATAGGTTTCAGTTTTAAAGTGAATTAAGAGGTTATGTATCTGACACATTGAAATTAATAGATAAAGAATTCTCGGTATGATCCAAAACGAGACAGAAATTTCAATAAATAATATCAATTTTATTTGAGAACGCTTTTATATTGACAGTGAGTACCTCCACAATATACCTAATTATTTCTATCAATTCATGGGACCGTTGTGATATTTTTCATATCAACACTATGGCTTTTTTTCTTTCAAATAAACAATACCATGGTGATATGAGCTACTTTCTGAATAACAAAACAGTGTGAATATTGATGTTTTCATACGTGGTCGTAGGAAAAATATGTTTCAATGCAGCTTCGTCATTGTTTTCAGTCTGTTGGATTCTGGAGATTCGAAATTTGTGATTGGTTGTCAGCAGTTGAGGAATGTTAAGAATCCAACACGTAAGAGGAATCATCTAAATTTATCAATAGATAACGCCTATGTAATTGAAGTAGTATCCATTAGTCGTAGAGAAAGCAATATTATTATCAAGTATAATCGACAACTACGTCTTCAAAAATGAAATCAGGAAAGCTCATCACCGAACCAAACGCACTACGAAAAAACGCTCTTTCCTTTTGCTTCCTTACTCCATGCTTCCGTTGGAGCCATCCTCTAGTCTAGGTGCTCACTGCTCAGGATTTACGCGAATGCGAAATACCTCGACTAGAACCAGACCAGAATGCCATCGGAGGAATATACAGAAAACAGAGACTACAGAGGGACTATTACGTAACGAGATGCGATAAGACTATTTGATCCTCGAGTTGGTAGGCACGTAGCCATTTCTGTTTATTGAAGTGTATTTGGATATACCCTCGTATACAGTGTCACACATAAAGTTCGCGACATATGGAAGTTTTTTTATTAATAGATATAAAGAAAATTTGACCTCGCAGTTAGTTTGTGCTTGAAAAATGAGTAAAATACAGCATCTTTCCTTTTTTCATGTGCTACTCTAATGCTGTCAAATTTGACATTCTTTTCGATAATCCTCAAAAAATCAGTTTTTTTTTTTGAAATTTCGAAAGATGCCAGAGAAAAAAGTTGCTCAGTTTTCAATTTTATACATTTGCTCCAAATTTGGACCCTCTACTGTAACTTCGAATTTTTTTATTTTTAGAAAAGTTATGGCGATTTGCTTCATTTTTTCTATGATAAAAAGTTTTTTTTGATTTCGACTTTTTCGATTGGAGAAACGGATTCTATGAAAAAAAATAGGCAGATTGGTATGTGCAAAGTTGAAAATTGGTCCATCCGTTCGTAAGTTATGGCGATTTGCTTCATTTTTTCTATGATGTTAAAAAGTTTTTTTTATTTCGATTTTTTCGATTGGAGAAACAGATTCTATGGAAAAAATAAGCAGATTGGTATGAGCGGAGTTGAAAATTGGTCCATCCGTTCGAAAGTTATGACGATTAGCTTCCTTTTTTTTCTATAAACAAAAGTTTTTTTTTTAATTTCGATTTTTTCGATTGGAGAAACAGATTCTATGGAAAAAAATAAGCGGATTGGTATGAGCGAAGTTGAAAATTGGTCCATCCGTTCGAAAGTTATGACAATTTGCTAAATTTTTTCTATGAACAAAAGTTTTTTTTTATTTCGATTTTCTCGATTGGAGAGACAGATTCTATGGAAAAAATAAGCAGATTGGTATGTGCAAAGTTGAAAATTGGTCCATCCGTTCGAAAGTTATGCCGATTTGCTACATTTTTTCTATGAACAAAAGTTTTTTTTTTATTTCGATTTTTTCGATTGGAGAAACAGATTCTATAAAAAAAAATAAGCGGATTGGTATGAGCGAAGTTGAAAATTGGTCCATCCGTTCGAAAGTTATGACAATTTGCTAAATTTTTTCTATGAACAAAAGTTTTTTTTAATTTCGATTCTTTCGATTGGAGAAACGGATTCTGTGAAAAAAAATAAGCAGATTGGTATGATCGAAGTTGACATCCGTTCGAAAGTTAAGACAATTTGCTAAATTTTTTCTATGAACAAAAGTTTTTTTTGATTTCGATTTTCTCGATTGGAGAGACAGATTCTATGGAAAAAATAAGCAGATTGGTATGAGCGGAGTTGAAAATTGGTCCATCCGTTCGAAAGTTATGACAATTTGCTAAATTTTTTCTATGAACAAAAGTTTTTTTTGATTTCGATTTTCTCGATTGGAGAGACAGATTCTATGGAAAAAAATAAGCGGATTGGTATGAGCGAAGTTGAAAATTGGTCCATCCGTTCGAAAGTTATGACAATTTGCTAAATTTTTTCTATGAACAAAAGTTTTTTTTTATTTCGATTTTCTCGATTGGAGAGACAGATTCTATGGAAAAAATAAGCAGATTGGTATGTGCAAAGTTGAAAATTGGTCCATCCGTTCGAAAGTTATGCCGATTTGCTACATTTTTTCTATGAACAAAAGTTTTTTTTTATTTCGATTTTTTCGATTGGAGAAACAGATTCTATAAAAAAAAATAAGCGGATTGGTATGAGCGAAGTTGAAAATTGGTCCATCCGTTCGAAAGTTATGACAATTTGCTAAATTTTTTCTATGAACAAAAGTTTTTTTTTATTTCGATTCTTTCGATTGGAGAAACGGATTCTGTGAAAAAAAATAAGCAGATTGGTATGAGCGAAGTTGACATCCGTTCGAAAGTTAAGACAATTTGCTAAATTTTTTCTATGAACAAAAGTTTTTTTTGATTTCGATTTTCTCGATTGGAGAAACAGATTCTATGGAAAAAAATAAGCAGATTGGTATGAGCGAAGTTGAAAATTGCGATTAAGTTTATTCTGGTTCAGGTGGTATAAAACTGTTGAACAGAAATTGAAATGTGGTAGTATCCAAGTGTTATGAATTATGAACTTTGTTTATAGATTTTCTTGATAAAATATGAGTCAAGTAGAACCTCTGGGAGTCGTAACAATAATTTTTTTAAACTTCCTATTCATTCAATTTTCCAATCAAGGCCGAATTATCAGTCGTAGCAGTGGGTCTGAAAAATTACTATGCGATATCACGTATACGGTTGATTCTTGATGTGCATATCATAAATGTTACCTCGATATGTTATTGGTGTGCAGTCAATGCTGAACTCGATTTGAATTAAAACGACTTCGAATTCAGAATAACCTCCACATTTTCCATCTTCCACTCTCATTCTATTTTTTTTTTGCTTCCTGTGATACCTTTTTTGTAGGAGAATAAGCCTAATCAATTCTGAAAATGATGTTTGATGATATAGCATGTGATTCTTGAAGTTTTTTTCAGTATAAATATGTAAAAAAATCTGATCATTCACGTTCATAATGAACAATTGAGTTGCTTTCGAAGAGATTTATGATGTCATACATTCAAGACGAATCACCTTGTACCTACTCATCAATTTCAGCTAGATGTTGCGTCTGAATTCCCTTCTAAATCATTTTATTTCCGACTGCCTGATTTTAAAATTCGTATATATCCAGTCCTTTTTCCCATTTCCATATTTCAGAAACAATAAGAAGCAGTCGAAAGATTTGGTGTAGTTAATGAAAAGGAAAATCAGATTGTAGCCATTCTCTGAGATGTGAACATTTCAGGCGTTTATTCTGAAAAGGAGCTTCTTCAAAAATACCGTACGTTGTCGTCTCCAACATATTTGGTGTCGGAATATTTTTCTGGTGTGCATACAATCGGAAGAAAATCATGAACATGGCAACAGAACTAAATTCAGATCTTTGAAAGAATTATTGAAATTCATTATACAGGGCAATGCAAATTTCATAGTACAGGATGTCCTGTTATATTTTGACACCTGCCTATCAGCTTCAACCATACCTAGGTACCTAGTGGGAAAAAACATTGGGTATAAACGGGCATAAAAATGGTTTCACCGGTACTATCTTTTGGCATTTTCAAATGGAACGCCCCGTTTGTTTCCAACCATGGTGAGACTATTTTGTTAAAGGTTCATATAATTAATTCGCCACAATCGTGTCAGACAGCCAAATACTCTCTTATAAAAATTTGAAATTAGTTGGAAATCTGGTCGATTTGAAGTCAGTTGGAAGTCGGATCTATTTGAATTCAATCGGAAATCTGGTCGATTTGAAGTCAGTTGGAAGTAGGGTATAGTCGAATTTAATTGGAAATCTGGTCGATTTGAAGTAAGTTGGAAGTCGGATCTATTTGAAATAATTTTGGAAATCTGGTCGTTTTGAAATCAGTTGAAGGTCGGGTCTATTTGAAATAAGTTGGAAATCTGGTCGATTTAAAGTCAGTTGGGAGTCGGGTATATTTTAATTTAGTTGGAAAACTGGTCGATTTGAAGTCAGTTGGAAATCTGGTCGATTTGAAGTCAGTTGGAAGTCGAGTCTATTTGAAATTAATTGGAAATCTGGTCGATTTGAAGTCAGTTGTAAGTCGGGTCTATTTGAATTAAGTTGGAAATCTGGTCGATTTGAAGTCAGTTGGAAGTCGGATCTATTTGAAATGAGTTGGAAGTCGGGTATATTTGAAATTAATTGGAAATCTGGTCGATTTGAAGTCAGTTGAAAGTCGGGTCTATTTGAATTAAGTTGGAAATCTGGTCGATTTGAAGTCAGTTGGAAGTCGGATCTATTTGAAATGAGTTGGAAATCTGGTCAACAAGGAGCACTCCTAAATATCAGAATCATATCCATGGCAAAATTTACACTCTAGAGTCTAGACCAACAACTAAGAAAAAGACGGTTTCAGCACATAATTCTGTCTAGTGTATCGTTCTATACTATATGACATAAATACGATGAATAAGTAATCTAGAAGCATTGATGCTACATCATAGATTTTACTTCATATTTTCTATGTTTACGTCAATTTTCCAGTTTAGTGGGGGTGAATTTCAGGACATATGTTTATGGAAAAAATCATTTCCAATCAAACCACAGGAATACGTCCCTTAAGATATTCGTATTGAATTTTGCAACACCTCATATATATACTTACTCGTCAAAAACACAAAAAGATTGAATCATAACAACTTCCTGTATACTCGATTCTGCATGTCTGTTTAGGTCGGAAAAATGGAAATTCCCTCTTTCGTCGTCCGAGGGTTTCCACAGGGTTTTCTTCCACCGAACGTTTCAAAATA
Organism: Chrysomela aeneicollis; assembly: GCA_029955515.1. NCBI lineage: Eukaryota > Metazoa > Arthropoda > Insecta > Coleoptera > Chrysomelidae > Chrysomela > Chrysomela aeneicollis. The sequence goes on from JARUHQ010000022.1 coordinate 12,419,789, forward strand.
CAAGACCCAGAGGCACGATAAAATTGAATATGTATTCTATTCTTGGCAGCGCTCATATTTCTCACAGCATTTTTGAAATGGTCCGCCTTTTCCCTTTATTACTCCAATAAGGAGTTCCTCAAACTTTTTCCGATATTTCAACGGGACTCGCTTGGCGCGGAAAATGCCAGAACTGAAAAGTTGGCGACATTGTCCAAGGAGTACGTGATGAATTTTTCATCTTGTCGGGTAAAAATGCTACTAAAATATGGATACGTATAAGTGAAGTTGCCCATTTTAGTGAACATTGAAACAATGTTTTCAATTTGGAACCGTTTTTTATATACAGGGTGCCCTTTTATCGAGCTCTACCATGATGGGGATTTCATTTAGTATGAGATACACGAAGTCGGTCAAATTTGATGTGTCATTCTTAAGTTTCTGAATTATTTCGTTTTCATTTCATTAAGCTTAAATAAAGAGAACTACACATTTTCAACTAGGACATTCTTGAGTCACTGTTTCACAAGGAATCTGTCAAGGCGTTCTTGATGTCAGAGAAACAACACTCAACTTTGGTGTTTCTAATGGGCGCCATATTGGATTTTCACAATTTTCGAAAAGTTTTTTTTTTCTCATTACTATGACGTATCGAACGATATGATCAAATCTTACATGCTGGTCAAAAATGGCAAAATATCGTTTTTGGAAAGAGTGCTTTGGAAACAACTGCTCCAACAATTTTGTTTCACAAACTAAAATTGTCCTTCCAATTGAATCTGCAAGCTAAATAACTTACATAAAAACCAAGGTTATTGTGAATTATGAACAAAATTTAGAGTCTAGGCCTCCCCTGCTATGTGAATTTACCATAAGGGCTTCACTACTTAGTACTTACTTTCACTTTATGCTCTGTGAACCTCCTTTAGGATCAATTGCAGGTTATGGAATATTGAAATATGGGGCCTGGAGGTCTAAATCAACTTTTGTGGCGAAAACATTTTTTTTCAGTATCGAGGATAATGCAAAAAATATCTTAAATCAAAAATAACATTACTTTTCTCTCTTCTATGGGGTCTGGGTGGTAAATTTCCATTGTCATTTGCGGGATTAACGTGTTAGAGGTAAATGGTGGATTACCACACATCTTTTATAACTTTGGCGCAAGTATGTATTTGATATTTTTGTTTTGCGGAAAAAAAAACTTGAAGCTTTCCAATCATGTTTGTTCATGACTTTAAACCTTACTCTTTGAGTAAGTAAGCTTGACAGAAATGTAAACTTTCCAGATCCTAAATTAAACTATCGAATTTATTTTGTGAAAGTTAATTGTTGGCGTTCTTTCCAAAGCACTCTTCGCAAAAACGGTTGTTTTCCCAATGGTGATACCAACATGTAATATTCTATTATATCGTTAATTAATTCAAAAACGAAAAATGATACATACCATTTTCTTCACATAATTGTTCAGCATAAAAATGCGCATTTTTGCCCCAATTCAACCTCTTATAATAACTGAGATCTCCATGGGGCAGCCTGTATATACTTCAATGGATTTTGATTATCTGAATGTAGAGAAAGAAAAAGATCAGGCCATATGCACATCTTAATTCGAGAAGGTAGAGACTACTTGAATTCATTCAAACTAATATTGGTCCTTATTCGAAGAACATTGAGTTGCGACATCTCCCCCCCTCTTAAAGAACTAAAAAACGTATTATTGAAAATCAAAGCACAGCAAATCATAGCAAATTTGAATCTAATAACTCTTATCCACATTCCCTGAAATGATGGCAGTAGCGCGAAGAATAGAAAAATACGCTGTATACCAAAGTTCAATAATTAAAAAAACATAAAGCAAACCAAAATCCAAAAGATACGCCACTGATCTGAGATAAGGAACTTCGCTTCTATATACATCGATGTGAGTTTAGGTGTTGTAGATTATATCCCTTTTGGGTGAGAGGTGAGATTGCCATCTAAACTATTCTGAACCATTCAAAACATTCCAAATATTTCGTTGGGACTGAGAAAGTGACTCAGTGTTGTGGAATTCCCAACAACTCCCAATTCCCAAGAACAAGTGGAGGTAAACTATACGTAGAAGGACCGTTTTTCAGAAATATTAATAGTATCACTTCACTCGAATTCATTGCTCAATATTCATATACATAAATGAATGTTAGCAGCCTAATGGTAAATCCGCCACTGGATGTTTCTGAGTTTTATCATGGGTTTTTTCAGTCATAAGCGTTGAGACACTTGAGATAATTTTTTTCAATTAATAAAAGAGTACATATATAGCTATTAACCTACGTGGTTCCCAAAGTTTTGAAAAATTGGTCGGAAATTCATTATCTACTATATTTTGTTTGGCATAATTTCTTGCAATGTTCTATTAATTTTTATTTTATTTCTCTTTATTATTTTGTTTGATTTTTATTTGAGCGCAATTCGCAATACATTTTGTAAGAAAGTTAATTTGAGATGTTATTTTGTATCTACTAAATTGCACACCCACAAGACTACGATCTCACCTCTCACCGCCCTCGTGAGTTAGTATCGTAAGTATAGTGAACGTCAAGGAATTTATTCAGATAATTGAGCCACATTGAGCAGAGAAAACATTTTGTGGAACGGTCGGACCGGAGTCCGGACCCTAGTCACTTTCCTAAGGTGAGTTCCCAATGCAGCGTTTTTGCTTCTCGCGTCGCGCGTCATGCACTCTGATTGGTGAAGCGGAATTTAGATAATATTGAAGCAAAAAAGTTCAATATTTTCAACTTTCCTGCGTCGTTGATCGCTGCTGGCATTGGTTATGTTATTTATTCAACTGAAATTGAGGAACAAGAGCATGAGGATATATTGATAGTGAGTATAATGATTGCTGTTATCCTGAATCATATTATTGAGGTTTTCAAATAATTGCAGTATTATTGTGGATTAGGCAGCATATAACCACTGATATAACCCAGCATTTTTTTAGGAAATAAACTAATAATTTTCTTCGCCTTTGTTTTATTATGTCCTCCATTTCATTTATTTAACCGCACTTGCTTCACCAATCAGAGTAAATGACGCGAGAAGCAAAAACGCTGCATTGTAAACTCACCTTTACTCTTATCTTGTTCTATGCCAATGCAATGAGCTGTTCTATGTTCTATGATCTGTCTACATAACCTTACTCTTACTGGCCCTGTTTCTGTTTGGGACGAAGAAGTAGAAGAAGAAGGCTCTGTTTTTGGTGACTTTGGTTAGAAATTTTGTTTACAAACTTACCATGTTAACCAAGGACTTCTACAATACAATTTTATCACAAACCTTCAGTCCCTGCGGAAATTACCTCGTTGTAGGTGACATTTATGGCGAACTATCACTTTTTCAGTAAGTAGAACATTACATTCAATTCAATAACTGCATGGGAAAAATATCAACCCTTGTTTTTCAGCATATCTAAAATCGTGGAAGCAGAAGTGCTTCTCAGCCAAGACGACCTGGTACCCAAAAATAGGTTCACAGTAAAGGGTGACTATCAAATCAACAGCTTGTTGACCATTCCTACTCATCTCATCATTGGTGGGGTTGGAGAAATATTTGCTTATGGCTGGAAAGCTATAAAAACTAACAAAAAGCCCCAGCTCGCTTGGAGCATAGATATCCCAGAGCAAAATGATGCAATTGGAAAGTCTGATGTGGTTGCCCTAGTACTGGATGAAGACAAGAATCAGATACATGCAGCTTGTGGAGATAATGTGTACATTTTCGATATAGAAACCAGGAGACTATTGAAAACACTGAATAAGCACACAGATTATTTACATTGCATTGCCAAATTGTAAGAAGGCACACTGTTTTGTAGTTTTTGTTTATTTTGTTTTTTTTTAGAGGAAATGATCTGATATCAAGTGGAGAGGATGGAATTGTCAATATTTGGGATTTAAGGACATGCAAAGTATCTAATAAAATTGAACCTTATTTGAATGAAACAGTTGCAAGGGTTGAAATTGGGAAATGGATTGGGGCCATCAGTGTAAATGAGGATTATGTGGTAAGTCAATGAAGTGTCATTTAGATTCCTTTGGAATTTCTTATTCTATGGATTACTGATTTTTCAATTTACTAACAACTTTATGAAAGTAGTGATTCATTTATAACTGATTGATTCATATTAGACATCATAACCTCAATGGGAAATATCACTGCAGAAATTATCTATGACATACTGAAATCTATTGAAGGACACCTGGATTTAATTCTTATTTAAAGATATACTGGGTGTCCTCACAAGGTGGCTCGCCCCTCGTAATTTTTTTTTGTTTTTGGAGATAATGGAATATGGAATTTGGTGGCTCTGTTTAATGCATAAAACTGCATTTTTTGATCAGTTACTACTTCATGCAAATTCTGGAAGTGTCAAACTCTCATGTAATTATAAGTGAAAAAAATTATGATAGATTTTCTGCCAAGAGTCTGATTCTAACCTCACTATTGTGTTTTCATATTTTGGTACACCACTAATTTTCCCTAGCTCTGCGGAGGTGGCCCCAGATTGTCCCTGTGGCACTATCGCTTCCTGTCAAACTCGACATTATTTCCCATAGAGGATAAGGGCATCCACGTGGCTGACATTCACAACGAAAAAATTTTGGCCGGCGGTGTGTCCAAGCTCTTCTACCAAATGTCTTTCATGGGAGAGATAGTTAGCGAGATACCCGTCTCTGCAGTCACAACTTACAGCGCCATCCACCAGAAGGAGCCACACAAGGTGTTGAGCATTGCCGGGTCTAGCCCCAAAATCGATATTTGTAGTAATTTCTTGTATAAGAATCAACAGTTGTCTCTAAGTTAGTGTGTTAATAAATCTTTTTCATTTTTTGTCGCTTTATTTTTCCCCAAGAGGAGGATTGTATACGCATACACAGAGATGAACACCTATTATAGTAGCTGCACATTGCCAAGTTTTTTTCTCTTGGTATTTTATTGTTGATATCTTCCTGCTTGCTATCTGAAAATCGCTTATTACCATCACTCATCAGTGCTCCGTCTTCTTTTTATAAACTTAAAACCAATCAGTGGCAGTGTTGCCAACTCAAAATCTCAAAATGGCTTCTTTGAAAACACCAGAAAATCACAATACCTGGTTAAATGAAAATAATGCGCCGCAGGCGAAAATTTTTGAAAATCTAGTGGTTTTCTGGTGGTTTACTATGATTTAAACCACTAGATTAACACCAGATAATAATAATAATTGATTTTATTGATAGTAATGCATACAATGAAATATACAGAGAGTAACATTATATAGACAACCAAGCAAATACTATCAAAGGGCAGGATTCAGTCTCTCACCAAGTCATAGACCAGGTTTGAGCTTGCTCTATTCTATTGGTAAAACTGGAGCGCACTCGGTGTAAATGTTTCTGCCTAATCGAAAAGGGTGCTAGTGATGCTACTTATGTAATTTATATGCATTTTTTGCGACGAAACAGTTTCAAAGACCGTTTTAAAACAGTTTATACATATACGTCAACATTTTATGAGCCGAAAAAATGCAACGTTTCAAAACGTCACGCGTGTCATAGTTATTTAACCTCAGATATTTAACATGATTGAAACGGTCCAAGAGACGCTCTCAAAACGTTTTGAACCAGAATCAATTGTGACGTCACAAATAGTTCAAGATAATGGAGTGTTTCAAAACTGTTTCAAATAGTTTCAAAATAGTTTCTCGCAAAAAAAATGCCTTATGTCAAACTAAAATCTATGCTCAGCATGAAACATGAGAGCTCAACATGACGTTGACGATTTGACGAATATATCGAAATCGTGATCAGTGTCATGCGCATGCGTCAACTGTCAATTAGTAGTGAAATCTGTGGCAGAAATCAAATATGGAAGAAATCTTAGAAATCACCAGATTTCCACATGTGTCATGAAAAATTCACAAAAATAACCACCATCCACTAGATGCAATTTTTTGTCACAAACCGATAACTCAAACCACCAGTTTTGGTGTAAATTCCACTAAGATGGAAACACTGATCAGTGGATTTCAAACTTTGAGATTCAGCTAAGAGAATCGAAATAACAGTGTACAGGTGCTTCAAAATATTTGGGTTATACATCGATAACTTGTTGCATGGTTTCAAAGAGTTGGACAGTTGAAATATTCCTCGAATATTTTGAAGCACGAATTGTATTCCACACGATTATTTTTTGAGTGTAATCGTTCGAACACAATCGTTTATCACTTCCAAGGTGGATATATAGGATGGTGAAACAGCTTCCTATATTAACAAGCATTAGAAAAAACGGTAGACTTTTGCCTACTTGATTTCATACCGTAGTAATATTTCCTGAAATTAACAGAGATGGCGCCATACCTTGTGTCGGTAAAACAGAAACTGTGCTTCTGTCAGTGTCATCTGTTCTAGGCATAGATCTTATTGCTTACGCTAGATCCGGTATTCAGAGGTTATTTGTTTTGTAGGTCCGGGGGGTTAAAAGTACTAAGCCATTGATTGGTCGCCCTCTAGACCAAAAAATTACTGCAGGATGCCGGATCTAGCGTAAGCAATGAGATCTATGGTTCTAGGAGAAAAAATGTCGATGAGAGTAGAAATATTGATAATTATTCCTAATTTACTGAAATTATAATGTTTTGACGTCGTTTCAATTGAGGCCAGTCCAATCGGAACCACAGAAATACATGAGCTAAAGAAATCTTTCTTGAAATTCGATCTTACCGCCATCTTCATTCAAGTCATGGAAATATTACTTCTCAAACGGTCTACACGTTTTTCGCAGAAATAATTGAAGAGCTGGTATAGTTTTGAGGCACTTTCTTACAAGGAATCTAAATCTGTCATCGTATTTTCCAAGAAGTTCTTGATGTCAGAGAAAACAGTCGACTTTGGTTTTTCTTATGGGCGCCTTATTGGATTTTTGCATTTTTGAAAAGACTGCTGAATTCATTGTCATTTAAGATAACTCATATACTTACCTGAAACTTACGGAAAATTTTAGCCTATCAAAAAGTATTTCTTAGAGAAATGGGGAAGAGGCTAGGAGGGTCTGGGCCTTACTACCTGTAATTTCGTTTTCGTTTTTTTTGTCATTTTCTGAGAAAATTTACCATAGTCATATATATTTTTTCTTACACCATCAGGAAGTAGCATTGAAATGAATAGTATATTCATTTCAATGGGAAGTAGAGATTTCAACCAAAAAAATGCCCACCGACTTTTTCAAAGAAGCAGATATTTTCGATTGAAAATTAGGGTTCCTTTTCGATATGTCAAAATAAGATGAAAACATTAACATCTCAAACCAAAAAAAATACAGTGTAGCTGGGACTTGAAAAGGTGAGTTTTCACCAGATTTTGTGAAAAAAAAAATGTTTTTTTGAAGATAGAAATGAAAAACGAAAACCTTGGTTATTTGAATTTTTCACATACATTTTGAGGTTATGTGAAAAAAGTTTGGATACAAAAGTTGTAGATCTCTTCATTACCTACAATTTTTTTTTCAATTTTGCATTCATTTCTAGGTGGGTATATATTTTCATAAAACTCTTCCCAAACATACACGGCTAAATTTTTGTAATTCAAGTTTCCACAAAAATGTTCAACAAGCAAAAGCCTGACAAACTGAAATAGTTATTTATGTATTAAGGGAATTATGAGGGCCTTAATTACCGATGGCAAAGTTTGCGTCCCGAGGGCCTCTGGCCCGAGGGACAGCAATTGCCAGAGGTTATTAAGGCTCTATAATTCCCGTGGTACATAGATAATTTTATTTTTGACCGATTTTCATAACAATATGTCCATATTTAGAACGCCATAAATGTTTAAATTCATAACCTTTCTGGTATATTTGAATTAGGTAGCGTTGATTGTAGCATTGTTGGTTGTTGCTAGGTTGTCGCTATGTTACATGTTTATAAGCAAACTTTCTTTATCAATCAATGTTTTTCCGTTAAAAACGTGTTTATTTTTTACCACAAATCGACGATCTTTTTCTGATATAATGGAGGATATTATCCGACAAAATAAATGTACAACTCAGCCAATTGGAAAGAATATGTTTGGCAAAATTCCCAGCAAAATCGCAATGTATTTAGGATTGCCAAACCCACTAACCTATACGGGACATTGCCTTCGTCGCACTTCTGCTACTGCCCTAGCCAATGCAGGAGCAACTATGACAAACTTAAAAAGACACGGAGGTTGGAGAACTTCCACGGTGGCAGAGGGGTATCTGGAGGACAGTATTGAATTGAGAAATAAAAGGGCGCGTATGCTGTCTACTTTGCCATCAGAAGAGGCAGGCACCTCGACTGTAGTGAACAGCAACAGCACCACCCATAAAAAAGAAGAAATTGTTTCCAGCGGCGGAAGTAATTTTCAGGGAACATTTGAAAATTGTATATTTATTATTTGTAATGACGTGAATAAGGAAAATATGTCTTAGTTTTCATTACATATAAACGTTTATAAGCATTTCTTGTATCATTTTCACCTGTAAAAGGTAAGAGGGAGTTTTTGAACCTTAATATCCCAAGGGAGTTATGACCCTCATTATAGATATCGTAACTATGACGATATAAGCTTATAATGTCACTGTCAGAAATAAAAGTAATAATACAACAAAAAATTTATTCAGAATAAATACTATGATACAAAACGACGACGAAACCGCGAGTCCTCACAAAAACCCATGACCTGCCACAGCGGCTGGGATGTAACCCTCGCGCCCCTCCTTGTTCCGCACGTAGAACCACCCCCTGACGTTGGCATCCAGAAGGAACACCACCTCGCCCTTGGTGGCCACGTAGTCGTTGGCCCCGGCGCCCTGGAAGTCCGATCCTATCACCAGCAACGTCTGCCGCGTGCCCTCTTCGCGGCCCTTGCCCTTGACCTTGCCCTTGGAGGCGGCGGTAGCGCGTAGGTACAACCGATCGACGCTCTTTTCCCCGCAGGAGCTGGACACCCTTCGGGAACTGGAATATTAATGTGATGGTGGAAAAAAAAAAAAAAGGATCTTATCAATGTCTAGTAGACCACGAGCAGAAAATGGCGACTTTCCTGGCTAATACCACGCAGAACATTGAATTATTTCCGCTTGGAGACCATGCAAAGATTCACACACTGTGAATGCAGTTCGCAAATGTTTCTTTCTTCCATACCAAACGCCACGACTGCGAACTGTGCGACTGCACTGCGATTTGACCAATCACAGACATGACGTCAAATTAGAAAGCGCGAAAGTTCAACTTTGAACAGCAACTGCGCGACGTTTCAACTCTGTTTAAAGCAATTGGTAACCTCTCACACCTAGATTGTAGATTGTAGAGGGGGGGGGTTGTTAAGGCTGTGCAGCCTCTCAAGCACCTCGAACTATCAGATCTTTTGTGCATCTATTCGAGGCCCGGGATTCCGAGGCTTCTTGCGATGTTAATCAGTTTCCTGGGAACTAGGTTCCTGACATCGGAGGGCTCTAAGAAGGCCCCTTCCAGGAACTTGAGCCTCTTGCAGAAGAGTGCTGGGCATTCGCAAAGCAAATGTTCTGCAATTCCAGCGAAGTTCTCGCAGTAGCGGCAACTATCACTCTCTGTTTTACCAATCTTCTTGAGGTGATACCTCAGAGGGCAGTGTCCAGTGAGGGGTCCCGTTACCAGTTTCAAGTCTTTTTTGTCCAACTCGAGAAGCTGTTTAGCCTTTCTTGGCGAAAGGCTCACTAGCCTTTTCGCTTGTCTTTGTCCTGGCACTTTATCCCAGTGAGATTTAATTTCATCTGCTTCCCAGCGTCGGAACCCTTCTCTCAAGTGGGCCTTGGCGAGTCCACAGAAGAGTTCTGGACCGAGAAATTGTGTATTTGCCCCTTCTTTGGCAAGGCAGTCTGCTTCCTCGTTGCCTCCAACTCCCTTATGACTTAGCACCCACATCAAAGTGACCTGGTTATTCGCTGCCAGTTGTCTTGGCGATTGTTTACATGTACAAGTACAAGCAAGGTGGATATAGGATGGTGAAACAGCTCTTCAATTGTTTCTGCGAAAAACTTGTAGACCGTTTGAGAAGGTAGTAATATTTCAGCTAGTAGAATGAAGATGATGGTAAGATCGATTATCGAAGAAGTTTTCTGTTGCTTACGTATTTCTGTGGTTCGTATCTGACAGACGTGACTTGAAACGGCATTAAACAATATATTTTCTATAAATCTTGAATGACTCTTCTCAGTCATTTTTCATCTAGAACAGATGAAACTGATAAAAATATGACAGAAGCACAGTTTCTGTTTTACCGACACAAGGTATGTCGCCATCTCTGTTAATTTCAGGAAATATTACTACGGTATGAAATCAAGGTCTACAGTTTATTCTAGTGCTCGTTAATAGGAAGCTGTTTCACCATCCTATATCCACCTTGAGTACAAGTAAGGAAATTAATATGAAGGAAATCATATTTTCCATTCAACACAAAACGATTCAATAGATGAAATGAAAGGCAAAATACTCGGGGACAGAGTTGCTTCGCGTTTACCTCTGGAGACATCCGATGGAGCTCTCACAATCTGACTTGGAGCTGAGCTTTTCCGTGTCTGTCATGTTGCCAGATGGTCTCGGGAAGACGTCCGTGCTCTTTTCCCAACAGGGGGTTGGCTTATCATCATCCGAGGGTGGGATGATACCTGGAATGAGAAATAGCACATTTTATTCAACTTCGACTACGGAATGACTGTTTCTTGTTGGGATTCGATCTAGAAAAAGCTCATGGGACAGTTTCGTCAATTTTTCTATGTTCTGGTTCTCACGAAAAGGGATATCCTGTAATGTTCAGAGAACATCGTGAGAACCAAGGGAAAAAAGGTAGGAGTTGGTGTTCTTCCTAAATTTCTGGAGATGGTATGCATCGGAGAACACCTCCCTAGGCAATGAGTTCCAAAGTCTCGATGTTCGTTGGATGAACGAGTCTGCAGGTTTCTAAAGTGACCACAAAGGGGTTAATCTCGAGGATACCGCTAATGGAGGAACGATTGTTGATATTTCAGATGAGCATCTCCCATGAAAATATCTATAAAATAGAGATAAATCGCCAACTTTTCTACGGTGTTCCAGAGAAGTGAGCGAGTTTGTAAGCGAGGCATCACCGACGAGACGAATTGCCCTTTTTTGGACAGAATCCAATAGTTTCAGGATATGTTTAGGTGCTGCACTCCAAATATGGGAACAGTATTCCAGGACAGGTCGGATCTGTGCCTTATAGATCATAAGCAGCTGACTGTGAGTGAAATAGCTCTTGGCTCGAAACAGAAAGCCAAGTTTTTGGGATGCACTTCTGGCAATGGACCTCACGTGATTTTCCCAAGAAAGGTTATTGCTGATAGTAACGCCAAGCATCGAAATGGATGACTTCAATGGTACTCCTGACTGAATAATGATGGGCACAGTTAGATCGGCTTTCTTAGAGAAAAGACATGCTTGTGTTTTGTTTTCAATGAATTCTACCAGGTTACTATATCCCCACTCGAGAATTGTTGCTAAGTCCATATTTATTTTGTTAACATTTCTTCCTCGTTCATTTCTGGTTTGACGGGCCGATATAGGAGCCCTGGAAGAGAAAGCGGTATGGTGGGTACTATCATCCGCGAAACTGTGTATAGGACATGAAGTTGCTTCCTACAAATTGTTGATGTGAAGTAGAAATAGTGTTAGTGCTAAAATTGATCCTTGCGGAACACCAGCATTTATGAGTAGAGTATCAGATGAAACTCTATCGACCACTACATGGAGAGACCTGTTTGAGAGAAAACTAGCAAGCAGAGAACACAGCTGAGGGGGTAAACCATAAGATGGAAGCTTGAAGAGGAGTCCCTGGTGTCAAACTCGATCAAATGCCTTCTCCATATTTTTCAATAGATAGCTGCCATAAATGTGAGACGCAAGCGAGCAGGTCAGCAGTTGATCTCTGATGACGGAAGCCAAATTGCCTATCGTTGACAATTCTTGGGTGTTTCAGATATTTCATGTGTTCGATGTTGATGGCTTTTCCCATGACCTTTGAAATAATTGATAGCAGTGCAACTTTGACTACGGATTGAATGTTTCTTGTTAGGATTCGATCTAGGAAAAACTCATGGGACAGTTTCGTAATATCCGGAATGTACCTTGAAATTACCTAATGGTAAGCAGGCGGCGTAACTGACGTAACCTTCTTCGGCATGAGGTGTCTGGACGTACAGCCAGTGTTGGTTCTTGAAAACAGCATTCACGACCATGCCAAGAGGCAGCCATATCTCCGCTTGGTAACCACCAATCCTCGTCTGGTAAAGAACGCTAGGAAATGCCAGCACCACCGGTATGTTTGCTGGTTTCTCTATGGTTGCCTGAAAATATTACAACTCTTGAGCTGCTGGTTGAGGTAAAATTGTATTGAGGCCCCATCTCAAAGATCTCACTGCTGAGACATGGAAACAATCTTCAGGGGCTAAGTTTTTCCAAGGTTACCGGTATGGAATTTAAGTGGAAATCACATAGACACATGCATACGGCGTTGAAGAGACATCAATCAGGCACGCATTGAAAAAATTGATGAGCAGGGAAGAGGAAAAAATAAAGAGTCTGCAACCTTTATTTCGGCGCCTATGTCTGAAGCGTCTCAGCAAATTGAAGGTTTTCAGATTCTTGTCTCGTCTTGGCTTGGCCTATAATTTGCGGACAGACAGACATTCGGCTATCCATAATTCACGTCCGATAGTCCGGTCGATTTTCTCGAAAGATCTCCGCAATTCAGTGAAGTTGAGAAACATGTTGTGGTTGCCACTTAGGAACAGTTGGTTCACTGCAAAAGCTTCAGAAATATGGACGAAATTATAGTTTGCGAGTGAACAAATGGGTGTGAAACTTGACTAAATGAATGTGGTACTTCTACCGATGACCTTCTTTGACTGGACTATAGGCTGGCGTGGTATTCAGGTTGCCAGATGAAGGAGGCAATTAAATAGTTTGGGATCGTAGGTCAAGGGGCAATCTAGCGCGGGAACTTAACCACCCACGATAACAATCTTGCAGATATGTAGTGGGTGAATCGCCCGTAATAGGAACATTTGGAATCAATGAATTATCACATAACTTGTATATTTTTTCAAGGAGTTGAAACTTATTTAAAAAACGAAACCGATCAAACGATCGGTGAAAGATGGAACCTTGACGTCAGTCATTCTGATTGGTTACAACTACTCATCATGTCTTTCAGTGTTTAGTACATTTGAATGTCTTAGCATATTATAAAGAAACATTGAAAAGTTAGTTGAAAAAGGGAATTGTTATTTCTGACGAGAATTTCATATAAGATCACACCTCTGCCCTTCAGACTAAATTGAGCAGGTCAATCTATGCTTTACGCACTGTTAAGAGGAATACCAATATGTCAAAAACAAAGCTGGTATATTTTGCATATTTCCATAGTGTATTGCAATATGGCATAAAATTTTGGGGAACATCTATATATGCGTCATATGTATTCGCAATCCAGAAAAGGGCTATTCGCGTATTATTTGGTTTGAGTAATAGAGACTCCTGCAGAACATTTTTCAAAGACCACAAAATATTCACTCTAACAAACACTTATATATTCAAAATAAGTATGCTGATACACAAAAAGCGATCAATATTGACACTACCATCAAACAAACATTCATATCCAATTAGAAATGGACCTACCTTCCTCTATGAAATCTTTAAGCAATTTGCGTTTCAAGAAACAACTGAAAAAATTATTGCATCAACATGTTTTTTATCACATGAACGAATTCTTTTCTCAAAGTTTAGAATAGGTCATCATATTTTTGTTATCATTATTTTCACCGCACCCTTCTCTTTCTCGATGCTGAATGCTATATAGAATCTCAATATACATTGTTAAATTAGTTATATAGGTAGTGATATTATTTTGTAAATGTTATTTTGATTCTGAGAAATAAATTTATCTTTATCTTTATCTTTATAGAATTTTTGAAACAAATATAGATGTGGAAAGAAACCTAACCCAACCTACCCTAACTAAACCTCACCTAACTAACCTAACCAAACCTAACTTGACCTAACCTAACCTAACCTAACCTAACCCAATCTGACCAAACTTCAACCAATCGAAACGACAGGAGAACGTCACAGCAGAGAAGCTTTTAAAGATTATATGGAAAATCATACTTCAATAAGAATATAATTATATTTTTCTATTTTGGTTGTATAATGAAGTCATTGTACAACGCAAATGCGTGTCGAAATAGCCTCTATTTCGATACGCATTTTTTATTATTCGTAGATTGGTACAATCGAACTGTCAAATGAAAGTCAGAAGAGTTAGGCCCAGTTTACTTCTGAGCGATTTGGATTTGGTGATATTAGCAGTGAAAAACTCAGTGTTATAATTGGTAAATTTCAATTCAGAGTTTAATTTGATTTAAATTGTCCAATAAAAACAATAACATTGAATTTTTCACCGCTGGTATTGCAAAAATGAAAATCGCTCAACTGTAAACTGAGCTTTACGCTTGTGCGTCAGATTTTAATTATTTCAATGTCATCATTGTTACCAATCAAAGATGTTTCTGTTATTTATCGATATTAAATCCATTTTCTTCTTCAAATCAATTCAAATTAGAAAAAATTGCATATGACACACGTTTTATAAGACACGTTGTCGCACTTGTTCACTTGGAGTACTCCAAACAACGCGTGCGACAAAATAGCGTCTTATAAAACTTGTATCATAATATACTATTATCATATTATATTTGATAAAAAAAAGTCATTGAAAGTAACAATTAGGGACAGTCGATATACAGGATAGAACTTCGAATGGAAAAAAATCGCTAAATATGCTTGGTAAAATGCAAAATTAAGATTTTTATTGACTTGTCAGGTATTCATAACAAAAAATTGATAGTAGATATATATTTTTCAAATTCAAGTCCTGTATAGAAGCACTGAGGAGATTCTATTTACCTTGGTCAGGAATGCATCAACATCCCGTATATCATAACCAAATTGTTGAACCTGATCTTCGTTCCAGTTGTTTTTCACTTTGGTGCTTTTTCTGCGGTGCCTCGTATATTTTTCTCTGCGTTTCTCAGGTACTAGACTCGGCTCGGATTTCGCCCTGCCAACAAGGGGTGCGTTCTGGGTTTTCACAAGCCGACACTTTAACTCGACATTGGTGTTTTTACTACGACTAGATTTAGTCAAATTGTTCAGCTGAAAATATTCAAATAACGAAAATTTGGTCACATACAGTATATTTTTGGTAATACGAATCAACCTGTGGCTGTAATTGATGTTATTTTTGCTAGATATATGATATATTGTACCCTTTCACCATGCTTTGTCTTTGACAATAAAGTATACTTGATGTTGATGATGATATTACCGATAAATTTTGAGTCAGCACGAATTATTGACTATAGGGTTTCATCGAGACGAGAAATCTCGTCTCGAAGACATTTTCTCGTCTCGTCTCGATCATCGAGACGAGAAATAAACAAACTCTCGTCTCGATGTTTTTCTCAAAGACAATTTCTCGATCTCGATTTCGAGACTCTCGAAATTTCGAGAGTCATAACGTATATAACACAAGGCCAAGGCTGCATCAAAATATATTATTAGGGTATTAATTTTTTTTATGAAATGAAAAAATGAGGATATTCCTAGGTTACGAGGCGTCAGCCGAGCCAACCGCAATATCCGAGACGGTGTTAAATCGCTAATAATCGAGTTTCATTCAAAGCTCAATCGTATCATTGACAACGGCGATGCGAAAATGAATAAATATTATCTAACATTATGCTTGTATTATGCTTTTATCTAACGTATTATGCTTTCGTAACTGACGTACATTATGGTAACTAATGTATTATGAGTAACTAAGATTTTGGTACGTTGATAATTATCTATTAATGAAGATTTCACATAATTAATAATGTCTTAATCTTCAATGATACGATAAAGAATATTGTTCTAAAGCAATGAAAATTGAACGAATCCTTGATGTTTTAATTTACTCTTTACTCCATACATTTAAAATTTTCCTAGGTACGAGAGGTGAAAGTTTAAAATTGTTTCTTCGTTCATGAAGAGAAGAGTACCAGCACCAGCAACAAACTCATGTTTTATAATCGAAACAGTCGTATGTTGATAAAGAAATATCGATATTACGCGAATTATTTCATTTCAATAGTAGTGGCAGTAGTACTGCATAGTGAAATTTATGCAAAAATGATGCCTTAAGTCTGCCATAGGAATATCCTTGGAAGTAATATAGTAATAAGCTTGGACTTAATTTTTTTTTAAATATAATATGAATGAAGTTGAGTTTATGGGCCTTTTCCTTTATGGCATTCATTTACCCTGTAAGGCGGGACTGACCGAATAGTGCTGAATTAATGTTCAAATCACTAGCGCATCTAGGATTCAGTTCTGGGGGGGGTAAATGTCCAATGATCAGGTATATATATATACAGTGTCCGCCATAATAAAAATAAAAACTAAAAATAAAAATCTATTAAAAAAATCAACAACAAAAATGGTCATCAACATTCGAACAAAGAATGAAAACAAAGAATAAATTACAAAAAAGTGATTTGAAAAATAACTCTTTGGAGAAAGGAAACCATTGAATGAAGAAGCGACGACAAAATAAAATCTAGTATGATTTTTTTATTGGCACATCGGTAATAACATCCTCGACATCTACCTGTATGACTGTGTTAATGTGTGAAATGAAATGAGACGATCACATAATATGATCAACTCGACAAAGAAACCATACCTTTTGATAGAAGCACTTTCTGAATGAATTTGTATACTTATACCAACGTAAAAAATCAAGAATTTTCACCACAGCGGGTTCTCAGTAAAGACAACCGTTTGAGTTGAGCTTAGAGCCACTCTGCCGCTTGCCGCCTACCTACTGTGGGTGAGGGTAAGGGCACAGATGTTAGGAAAAGTAGGTAAGTAACTAAACAAAAATGAATGATGCACATTCAGATGGCCGCTGTTAGTCTTTAAAAAAATGTTGCCAGAAATGCCAAATTTTCATTGCCAATACTAGCGTCAAGTATGAGAATTTCAACTTCATTTTTTTTTAACCTTCATCCCGTGTTCTGGGGGGGGTAATTACCCCCTCTACCCCCCCTTGTATGCGCGCCTGGTTCAAATCTAATAAAAATATAATGATAATATTCGATCTCATTATCATTCCATCATGTTTTGTTAATTTTTGAATGTTTGAATTTAATTTTCGCGTTTAATAGTTTTTAATAGTTCAAGACGTTTAAGTTCTTTAAGAATATGAAGATATTTATTTTATTTTTACCTCTGTCCTTTTTATTTGCTTTGTTATCTTTATTATTGTTTTTGTTTGTTATGTTTTTATGTTCGAAATGAAATAAAACTATTTCTAAGCATAATTTTTTATTTTCTTTTTTCTGGCGTATTTAGAGCTATGAGTTATATATGTATATATTTTCGAGATCGAGAATTCTCGAAATAATTTCTCGATCTCGAAAAAATCTCAAAACTGTTTTCTCGATCTCGTCTCGAAAAAAAAGCTAGTCTCGTCTCGATCTCGTCTCGAAATCGAGACGAGACGAGAATTCTCGAAATTTCGAGAGTCTCGTGAAATCCTATTATTGACTCTAATAATGACGTTACTAACATCAACCTCGATAGAAAGAGGTATATCACCTGGTTGTTCTGGTTGTTGACAATATTCTGTTTGAGGCAGTTGGCCTGTTTGGCATCGATCTTCCTCTTGTACTGGAACCGAACGGGCTGTTCTGGACTGCGATTGTGGGCGGTCTGGATCTTGCGTGGAAACAGAGAGAATGGTAACTTTTTTTCGCCGCCCACTTGATGATGGGAGGCCTTCTGACCCATCTCATTTAGGGCAGAGGCGGTGAGCTGAGCAATTCACCATTTTGTCGCTGAAAAAAATACCATTATCCCGAGAAAATATTAGTACGCCGCTGAATTCTTCTCAAGAATCATCGATATTGTCGCTATTAGCTTCGTAGGGGTTCTGAAGGTTGATTTTCCGAAATCAGAAGTGGGATAGGAAAGTGAAAAAGTAAGGTTCTATCTTCAATAACAATGGAGGAATATTTCTATTTCTACTAGAGTGGACATTCTTCTGGCCCCTCGTGATCGTTTTTTCTTCGTCTTCTCAGGACAAGAATCAATTAGCAGGTGATCCGAATCCTTCTGTCAATCACTCGACGAGTGATTGATTTATATTCATCTTAATTGGAGCAAGTGGAGAGTAGCCTAGGAATGATCTGAATCGTTTATCCACAATTTAGACGCATCGAGGCGATCTATCAAGTATTAAACTGAAAGGCTTATTGGCTCTAGCAATTATTATTCTACTAATTATCTTGGAAATGTCAAGGGGAGCCTTGGAGATACTTGACGAAAAAGGAACGATGACCGACATCATTATTACTAGTCTTTTTTAGTTATTGACAGATGGATTCCAGGTGCATCAAATCTGGTATTGTGCATAGAGTCTTTGTTATTATCAATAGAAATATTTATTTATGTTGTTCTTTGTTCGCTGCACGAACCATAGTAAAATAATACGTCAGAATGCCCTGTAATAAGAATGTTACTATTGATGGTTGCTCGATATACAGGGCGCTTCAAAATAAGTGCGAACGCTTTTAGAGAGCGATATCTTGTCGGCAAATCAGGTGGTATTGCAATTCCCATCATATATCGAGTATATACTTCAAGATATTATCGTCAGTTCTTCCAGATATCTGGGGAAAAACTGGAAGTATGGCAACATTGTATCAGAAGGGTGGAGGAGCCCCGATAAGAGTTTTTCAAATTTTTATGAAGTCAATAATGTAAATATGTGATAATTTTCCCATGGAAAAATAAAAATCAAAATATTGAAAACCATGGAAGATCACAGATTGTTTCTGGTTGTCTATATGTGAGATCTTCGTTTGTACGATTCTAAATTATTTTGAGGTATAAAGGGTGTTGAAAAATATATGCAACAAAGTTTTTCTTCAATGTTTCTTTTTCAGAATTCAGATCATAGATATTCATAGATGATAGATCGATGAAATCAGCTCTTCAGTGAGAATCTGAAATTGCAATAAAATACAGGGTATTCCATTAAAAAAAACAATGATGCGTAACTCTTTCTAACACCCAGTTTAGCTCAAAACAATTTTATGCATACAAGGATCCTACATTTAGCCAACCGGAAAAATCTGTGATATTCCAAAAATTTTTTGTGCATACAGAATAACTATTCAGAGACAACTGTAACTGTTCTCACAATCTCAATTTGTCCACACAACTAGTTTTCTGAAAAGAAAAACGAGCGGTACGGAAATCAATAAGTTCATTTTAATCGGTGTTATTCCTAATTGAATGCTGATGTTCTTTTTACTGTTAAAATGGGAATTCTCAGCGCTGAGATTATTCGAATTTCTCAGATAAAAAAGTAATAAGCGTCTATTTATCGCTTCCTGAATAAAAAAAAGGTGCTTCGACTTTTACATCTCAAGTCATTGGAGCTACTACCTCACATTCCTAGTGAACTATCTTTTTTACGAGAGATATTATGAATTATCTTGAAGTTACTAAAAGCTTTGAGTGTACTACATAAGTTTTCAACAAATCTTCCTGAATATACAGTGACTGCCGAAATAATAGAACGAATCTATTGAAAAGTCCGCATTTTGTTCCCAATACCCAATAAATAAGATACTAAAAGTAGATCATGTAGCCATAACATTTAATTTTGAATTGCCCATTCTTAATATTGAATTTTCTTCGAAGAAAACAGTGGCGTGGCATATTTTGACATATTAGACATAACAACTAAGTTATCTCCTTTTTACGGTGCCACTGGAATTATCAAACAAATTCTAATTAGGTTCATCAGAAGAAGTTGTTACGAATACATAAAAATCTAGCCAGGTTCAAGAAAATTGAGAGAAGGATTTTTATCCAATTGTTGAGAACTCGTTTTTTTTTGAAAATTTTGATGCCCTGTATCTAGAAATTTACGGCACTTTGTATAGAAGTTCAGGGGAATTATTTTCTGAAGCGAAGAGTTATCAAAATGCAATGAAAATAAAACGGTACTGAAATTAGTGCCACCTTTCACAATTCAATTTTCATGGTCTACATGTCTAATACACCACTTCGAATTTTTATGGTCACTGACTCCAATCAGTTGTTTTGCGGTAAAAATTACTTCCAAAATATATTTTTTCTAGTCACGTACTCACCACGCTGAATGATCAATATTACAGATTCACAATCTGTGGTTCATTCAAAATATTAAACAGACTGTGATTTTCTAATTATTGAGTTAAAAAATACAGCTTTGTTGTTTTCATATGAAAAAGTATAGTATGTTAGTATCGTTTAGAACTCCTCTGGACCCTATTTTATCAAAAAATAATCAACATGACGTGTTCTATGAAAACATTTTCACAAGAAATATTCCACCTCATCTCCAATGAAAAATAACAAACGATAAAATCGAACATCTTGCGGGTCGAGAGCATTAATATTCACTATTGTTT
Source organism: Chrysomela aeneicollis (assembly GCA_029955515.1). Lineage (NCBI taxonomy): Eukaryota > Metazoa > Arthropoda > Insecta > Coleoptera > Chrysomelidae > Chrysomela > Chrysomela aeneicollis. The sequence goes on from JARUHQ010000022.1 coordinate 12,440,378, forward strand.
CTATGTTAAATGAACGTTTCCGGAATACTGATACGTACGATCGTTTTACACAGTGAATCAGGAAGTAAAAGTGTCATTCATCATTTTTGAAACATCCCAATTTGCTTATAAAGTTGAGAATTCTATAAATTCACCGATCCGCATCTTCTAGAAAAGTCTGAGCTGTTCATTGCAGTAAATATTGTTGCCATCAAGCAAAATACTCAAAATTGGAATATGCACACAGAAAAAGTTTGTAAGTGATATACAGGGCTATTCAAATTCGGGTCTATGCACGATAACGGTAAGAGATAAAGGGTTGGTTAAATGGGGGCAAAGTAGCGTATTTCAGAGATAATTATATAGATTAAAAAAATCTGACCTAGCTTCTTCAGTTCTGGAGTTATACAGGAAAAATCGACAATTTCGAAATTATTCTTTTGCCTATATCTTTTTATTTTACGAAGATTTTTTTAAAATGTTGCCACTTTGCCATAGCAACTTCTTGTAGCCTTTCCAAATATCTGAATAAAAATTATATACAGGATATCGTATAAATTAGGCCACCCTCAACTTTCAATTTTCAAATACGGATCTGTATTTTTATTGCGTTTTTTGAATGCCAAGAGTTATGTTTCATATTGACGTAGTATTTTCATCTGAATTACAGAGTGTTTTGGAAATATTAAACTATTACCAGTAAAATTTCATTTTTTTTTTAATTTCTCCTGTATAACTCCAGAATTGAAGAAGCTAGGTCAGATTTTTTTCATCCATATAATTGACCTCTGAAATACGCTACTTTGCCCCCATTTAACCAACCCTCTATCTCTTAACGTTATCGAAATCCCCATGCATAGACTCGAATTTGAATAGCCCTCAATATTATCAACGTATTATCTATTTGTAATGCCAATTTTTTTTTGAAATTGCGTTTTCGTCGAAAATCTGTGAAATTATTTCCTATGTGGTTGGAATATAAATTTGACATTATCTGGAAGGAACCAACAAAACAATAGGATAATTTTCTATAGATGATAATAATTCAGTAGTGGTCAAAATTGAAAAACAAACTTTAAATCAGTATGATTGAAAGCCGCATTTACTGACAGAGTAGTTCGAGTAGGTACTTTTTGAAAACATTGAATTGAAAATATTCCTATTCAGTAGTTTTATTGTTTCTGCGGTTGTGAAATAAAATCCGAATTTTGTCCCCCTATATCTTGGGATATACAAAAAATCAACATTCCTATTAAGATAAATGTGGTAATTAGTTATTCTTCAAATTGTTGTAGTGTTTTTTGTATAGACATTATATTCATGCAAACAGAAATTCTTGATTTCTCGAATGTTTTAAAAAAAAATTCATGAACATACTGTATATAACAAGACGATAGGTACGTACCTGTGAAGGAAATCCTCAACATCCGTAATAACTCACTACCACCTTGATGAAACCACAAATAGCCAACACATTAGCCAAAGACTTATGTCCGCATAATATACCATCCGTCTAGCTCAACTGAAACAAGAATGAAGATCCCGGGATTGGGAACTACCTCTCCTCTACGCACTACCTTGCAGTACCACCAACATCTTCAGCGATAATCAACCTGTCAGGCTGTTGAATCTCGCATGTCGATCGTGAGACAATATCGATTATTGAGATTGTCGAGAATTGCGAAATTGTCAAAGTTTCGAAAATGTATTGTTTCATCTTCAGGATCAATTGGAGAATTCATTGATTTCATCTTCTTGTCTTCATCTGAATTGAGTTTTTCTTGTTTTGAAGACTCGAACTTTTTTCATTAGCTTCGAAATGAGAGTTTGGTGAATTCCAGAATTTGTGGAAAATATCCCATTTATGGTTTTTTCAGATTCAATGGTAAAACTATTTATTTCTTGGGAATCGAACATTTCCAAAAATTCCTTCGAATCTAATTATTGTCTTCTATGGACTCGATTTTTGCATGATTGATTTTTAAGAAGATCCATATTGACTAGGATAAATCGATTAGCATTTTGTCATGGTTTGTAGAAATTTCAATTCAATGCAGAAAATTGATGATGCAAATCCATGAAGCATTTTGTTTCATACCAGTTTTATCAAAAACGAATAAACAGTAGAAACCGTTAGGAATAGTTGTAGTTCAATAAGTATGATACTTGAGCACGTTATTAAAATATTTCATTAATTGCCAGGAAGATTAGGAAGGAGTGATAGTAATCAACTATATAAATGGTTGGATTTACTGTTTTATTTTGAATTTTATTGTGAATAATATGCATCCGTTAACAAGTATAAACATCTAATATGTTATAAGTATCTTGAATCTTGATAATCTCACATTATCTTGATTAGATCAGCTTCTGCTGTCAAGAGATTTATATTATTAGTAACTAAACAGGCTCTCACAAATAATTCGTGACTTAGCATGAAGTCTTGTTAACTATGGGAAACACAATGTGGCTCAAATTGGGGCAAAGTTGGGCTGAAAAAAACGAAATTCTCTAAAAATATTTCTTCTTCAGTTTATTTGAAAAGATATTTATCGAATTTCATCGTCGTTGAATTTTTAATAATTGGATTCGTTCATACTCATTCCATTTTCAAAATACACCTATATAGGAAAAAATAGAAGCACTGCAACATTGTATGTACGCACGCTAAAACACAATGTGTTTCTGTTTGAAAGCGATTCTCCATTTGCTGTTTCATCAGAAATATCAGAATGGTGAATGAGCCAAGTACAGAACAGAACCACAACCAGATCCAGAGATCCAGAGATCCAGAGATCCAGATATCCAGATTTCCAGATATACAGATATACAGATTCAGATCCGGATATCCAGATATCCAGATATCCAGATATCCAGATATCCAGATTTCCAGATCCAGAGATACAGATCCAGAGATACCGTCCAAAGTTACAGATCCAGAGATACAGATCCAGAGATACAGATCAGAACAGTACAGAACAGAACATCTGGATCTCTGGATCTGGATCTGGATCTCTGGATCTCTGGATCTCTGAATCTCTGGATCTCTGGATCTCTGGATCTCTGGATCTCTGGATCTCTGGATCTCTGGATCTCTGGATCTCTGGATCTCTGGATCTCTGGATCTCTGGATCTCTGGATCTCTGGATCTCTGGATCTCTGGATCTCTGGATCTCTGGATCTCTGGATCTCTGGATCTCTGGATCTGGATATCTGGATCTGGATCTCTGGATCTGGATCAGGATCTCTTCTTACTTAACTTTTCTCAGTCAAATTTCATCGCACCAAAAAAAAACACGTACCTTTGTGATAATTTTGCATGAACTTTATGGAAAAATAAGAATCCCAATATTGGACACTTCTTCAAATAAAAAGAAACGAACAAAATACAAGTTTTCTTCGTGCATAATAAGTAATAATAAGAACCATCTTTAGCCATCGTTCATTCTAGTAATCAGGCGTCGTAAAAGATGATTTTCGTACTGATATAAGGCCATTTTTCCTCCTGAAGCATTTCGAGGACACAGCACAATTTGTCCGATATGCTCCCACAACTCTATGGACCAACAAGATTGCGAGAATGTACACATCTCATAAAATTATATTGGCTGGTAATTTGATGTTATCTTCATAATGTGATCATGATGAGAAAAAAGTTCAGTTCCGCTAAACCAGACACGATAATCCGAACAGGTTCGATAGTGAAAAGTAATCGGTCAGTGTAAGTATTTGAAGTTTTGGTGGAATTTATATGGCAAATATCCACTTTCTTAGCGTACAAAACGATTTTTAGGTATCGATTCTGAAAAAAGTTGTTCAACCACCATATCGAATCATCCTATCGATACCAGGGCAGAATTCGGATGAATTTGTAAATTTTTTTTAGTTTTTTCTTGTTACGTGAAACTTGACATTGCGAAAAATCAATTTTCTGAGTCTACCCCAACTTTGAGCTCACTAGCTTATTTCGCATTCGTGGATTGATGTAAAGAATTTGAATATTTGTCATCATTTTCGCAGAAAAATCATTGAGTGTTATGTTATTTACAATATAGAATCACTGCCTGAATACCACAAAAAATGGAATTTTCCTATTTTGGTCTATAATGAAGTCATTATGAAACTCAAAAGCGTATCGAAATAGCCTCTGTTTCAATATGCATTTTTTATTATTCGGAGGTTCGTACAATCATTACTGTCATAAGAGTTAGGCACAGCTTATTCTAGCAGTGATCAATGTTTTTATTGGTAAATTTTGATTCACAATGTAATTTGATTCAAATTGACCATTAAACACGATAACAACATTGCATTTTTCAAGGCTGGTATTACAAAAATCGAAATCGCTCAACTGTAAACTGAACTTTACGCTTATGCGTCCGATTTTGAATATTTCAATGTCATCACTGTTACCAATCGAAGATGTTTCTATTATTTATTTATTATTAAACGAGTGTTTTCAAAAAATGACTTCAAATTAATGCAGAATAGAAAAAAATGTACATGACACAATATGTTTTATAACACACGTTGTAGCACTTGTTACCTTGGAGTACAACGAGCGAAGTGACAAAATAGCATCTCATAAAACTAGTATCATTTTTGTGACAGGAAATCAGTCAGCGGGTTTCAAATTGAGATAGTGCTACAGTTTGAAATCGCACACACTGAATATACAAATGTAGTAGGTACAAAATTTTGATAGTTCATCACCTATTTGATCCCCTCATGGAGAATTCATATTGAAAAATCCTTTCTTAGTGCTTGAATTCTCAAAACTGAAGTTTGAGCGTGTCAAGTTTTATAATCTTGAATTCATTTCAGGTGAACTAGCTGATGAAATCAATCACATATATTATAAAGAATGTATTGAACCAGACAAGTTGGAAGAAATCATTTTTGATAATATTTTCCAGAAGAGTAATTCATCTATCTCTGTGTCAAATTTCATTACAGTTAGTCTAAAAATAAAATACAGAAAAAACAAACATTCCTTCACTGTCAAATCGATGATTACGGTTGAAATTTGTTCATTATTGTGACGCTGTCGGTCAGTGTTAAAAGTTTTATGTTCCTCCATTCTCCATGCATAAGAGATTAGTGTTTTTGGGAACTGACGTGCTTTTATCACGATATGAGTTGCGCGAAGCAAATACCATCAAATGATAACCATCTCATGTTCGAAACTATTTCTTTGATTCCTCAACAGGTGTTTATGGTTATTTTCCGACTATTGGATATTTATGTGTATATTTCTAATTTTACTTCGGATCATCTCTAATTACTACCTTCGCACCCATATATTCGAGACTTCCAACTGATACTTAAAATAACCAATTTGTGCATTGTCTCGACAAACATCACGGGATTCGATTAATCTACGGGACCACATCGAGATAAGGATTTTTAGGTACTATATTGGCACGCCTTTTTATTAAAAATCAACGGTAAAACTTGATTGTAGTTTCGGAAAATAACCTATCTTACAAGGTGTTTCTTGCATTCTGGGAGACATTTATCCGTTATAAAAGACGAAACATTTTTTCTTTTGTATTTACCACATTCATCAGTTCTTCAGTCAAGACAAGCTTTTCATAGATATACCTAGTCGTTTACTAACAAACTTTTTTTTCGAATACAACTTTTTTATGAGAGAGCAATGGAAAAACGAAATGTTTGATTGTTCTTATTCTGTTTGAAACAGACGCTGATATTGTTCGTAATTTTATCGAGGGATTTCAAGAAAAAAAAGATATTTCGGAATAAAATAACTGGCTATACCTATCATGCAAAAATAGTATATTACGCTCCAAGGGAACAAGTGCGACAACGTGTCATATAAAACGTGTGTCATATACAGTTTTTTCTATTTGGCATTCATTTTAAGTCTTTTATTGGAAGCAGTTTATCTAATATCGATAAATAACAGAAATACCAGCGGTGAAACATTCAATGTTGTTATTGTTTTTATTGGTCAATTCAAATCAAATTACATTCTGAATTTAAATTTACCAATTAATACATTGAGTTTTTCACTGCTAATATCACCAAATCCAAATCGCTAAGAAGTAAACTGGACCTAATTCTTCTGACTGTCATTTGACAGTTCGATTGTACCAACCTCCGAATAATAATAAATGCGTATCGAAATAGAGGCTATTTCGACACGTATTTGCGTTGTACAATGACTTCATTACACAACCAAAATAGAAAAAAATATTTATTACCCACACCAAACATAGTAAACAGCCTTTAAACAAAAAATAATTTCCATTGTGATATTAAAATTTGTAACAGCCTGTATATTAACATATAAAATCTTCTCATTTATGTAAAAGACGATGATGCCGGTATAAGCGCGAATAGATTAAATCGCCCTGTATTTATCGATTCCTTGATATCGACTTAATTATAGCACTGACTTGTATTTTACGATGTACCAAATAGTGGGTGGGGTATGTTCTCGATTTTGGATGGAAAAAACTCGTAATTTCCAAGGATGGGCTTAAATGGTTCCGAAAGGAGGAACGGAATGCTGTGAGAGATTCGAAGAAAGCGTGCTTGCCAAGTTTTGGGATTTGCAGGAGATCCCAAACGATATCTTTTCAAATGGCTGTGGAAAATGCATTGATAATTTATTTTCTGTGCACACATGTTATCTAAAATAGCTTAGAAAATAAATCGATGAAGCTTATTGTACCATTTCAAAGATAAGTACGAAAAAAAATCAACCATCAATCGAATCCGCTTATTTCCAGGTCATTCGACTTTGAGATTCATCTCTTGAAGGGATTTGTGTGTTGTGTGGATCGTGGTGCAGTTCTTCTACTGTAGGAGTTGATTTATGATTTTAGAATCTAACCTCTTCGTAGAAAGAGAAATTAGTCTATCCAATTAGAATATCAAACATAGTTTGAAATGAATATCTGGTAGACTACGAGCAGAAAACAACTACTTTCCTGGTAAATACCACGCAGAACATTGAATTATATCTGCTCGTAATCCATGCAACGATTCACACTGTGAATGCAGATCGCAAATGTTTCTTTCTTCCTAAGACGTGACAAATTCACATCGGGACAGGCACGCCTAACAACCTACAGACCGGTTTCGGGCTTATTGGCCCTCATCAGTGCAGGGTAGTTATCCGAGTAGAGACCGTAAGATCTCCACTCGAAGCGTTTTTTCTTCTGCCGCATGGTGTCGCCACTTCCAATTGTCTGTTGGAACGCGGCTCAGTGCGGTCAAATAAACGCGACGAAGGTGCATTGGGACAGGCATGGATTACGAGCAGATATAATTCAATGTTCTGCGTGGTATTTACCAGGAAAGTAGTTGTTTTCTGCTCGTAGTCTACCAGACATTCATTTCAAACTATGTTTGATATTCTAATTGGATAGACTAATTTCTCTTTCTAAAATTGTTGTCCAATTTATGGCTTTTCCATTTTTTTTTAACCTCTTCGTGTTAAGGTCACCATATGGATACATTGGTATGGAGGTGTATATTTTACGCGATTTACTTGACTAGAATGTCGACATCAGGAGCTGTGTAATAGGAGTATTTTCTTTGTCGAGTAGTTTTTCTAGGAGAACCTGGGAAATCTCTAAATTGAGTTGGATAACTCTAGGGCATTTGACATCAGATTATGGTACGAAGACCTTCTCGGAAAACATCCAAGGCCACAGTTGGTATTTTCTCTTGTCAATATTGTACGAGATTGTTAGAGGGTCGTCAATAATAAGGCTGTGCATCCTCTCAAGCACTTCGACCTATTGTGACCTATTGTGCATAACCCTTAATCTATTCGAAGGCCGGGATTCCGAGGCTTCTTGCGAAGTTTATCAGTTTCCTGGGAGCTAGGTTCCTGATGTCGGAGGGCTCTAAGAAGGCCCCTTCCAGGATCTTGAGCCTCTTGCAGAAGAGTGCTGGGCATTCGCATAGCAAATGTTCTGCAGTTTCAGCGAAGTTCTCGCAGTAGTGGCAACTATCACTCTCTGTTTTACCAATCTTTTTGAGGTGATACCTCAGAGGGCAATGTTCAATGAGTAGTCCTGTTACCAGTTTCAAGTGTTTTCTGTCCAACTCGAGAAACTGTTTAGCTTTCCTTGGCGAAAGGCTCACTAGCCTTTTCGCTTGTCTTTGTCCTGGCACTTTATTCCAGTGAGATTTCGTTTCATCTGCTTCCCAGCGTCGCAACTCTTCTCTCAAGTGAGCCTTGGCGAGTCTACAGAAGGGTTCTGGGCCGAGAAATAGTGTATTTGTCCCTTATTCGGCAAGACAGTCTGCTTCCTCGTTGCCTTCAACTCCCTTATGACCTGGCACCCGCATCAAAGTGACCTGGTTGTTCGCTGCCAGTTGTCTCAGGGATTTTTTACAGTCCCAAGTCAGCTTAGACTCAGAGCTCTTTCAGTGCTGCTTGCTATCTGATAGAACATAGATTTTTGCCCTTCGAGTGTCCCTTTCGAGGCAATACCTCAGAGGGCAGTGACAAGTGAGGAGCCCTGTCACCAGTTTAGATGTCTAGTATGCTCGGACCTTGAGGTCCATTGCAAAAATTCACTCTACCAACGTCCCCACCAACATAATGGGTTTTCCTTCCGTGTGAAAAAAAAGACCGTTGACCAACTATAGTCGGACGTGATGTGTGCAGATCCGGCAACGTGGCGAGGAGCAAAGGTAAGGTCGGTTCGGCGAAAATGAGGGTTTCTCACCGACGATGGTCAAGGGTCAGGTCACGTCCGACACGCCTACCACACGCAAGATTTTTTTTTTATTTATCTTAACGTATAACCTTACCAACGATCTTTGTTGGAAATCAGGCATCATATCACCGCACTGTTCCTGTTCCTTCAAATGATTCTCTGGGGAATCTGGGGAATCTGGGGACTCATTTGGTTTGGCTCTCAAACAGCCTAGGTTCTAAAACTTCCAAATAGCCAAATGCTATAAAATTGAAAAGGAAAATAGTCTATCAAAAAATATCTTAGCTTAGCCTGAAATTGAATGTCTGGTAGACTCTTACTACGAGCAGAAAACAACTACTTTCCTGGTAGATGCCACGCAGAACATTGAATTACATCTGTTCGTAGTTCATGCAACGATTCACACTGTGACTGTCTACTTGTTTCTTTCTTCCTAACACGTGACACATCAAGACAGGCACGCTTAACAACCTACAGACCGGTTTCGAGCTTATTGGCCCTCATCAGTGCAGGGTAGTTATTTTGTGAATAAGCCTATCTAGAACACGTGATCAAAAATGGATGCCTTGGGGCATACACAGAGTGTTTAGTCTATTTGATTACATGTGTTTTTGTGTTTATAGTTTAAATTTTATCTTTGAAGGTTTCAAAAGTGAATACAATGGCTTTTGATAATAAAAGTGATTATCTGTTATCGTTAGAGACTGAAGATGAAGCAGCTGGTTTTCTTAAAATTTGAAACCACATTTCGCAACAAATACTTTCATGAAAAGTTATGTAACTTTTCACCTTTCAAAAAATGTTTAGCACATACTTTAGCATACTTCAGTTTTACTTCTGTGAGATCTTCTCTTTTGATTGCTTTCAACCATCTTTCTCTTCGGATTTTTTAGAGTTCATGCAATTCTGTTTTGTGTGCAAAATGTAGTACACTGGGTATATTGAAAAACTTCACATCATCACGATTTCCTCGACTCCCACACTTAACAACACAACAAGTATGTGGCATGTTTTTGTAGCTCTATCTTCAATTTTATGAGAAAATTCACAAATCACAATATAGTCTGAACACAGAATATTCACAAATGAATGTTTAAATTCGTTCTGGAGTTAAAACTTATTTCAAATTAAAATCAAGATTCAAATAGCTGGAGTTCTAATACACTCAAACGGTTTGTATGCCTCAAGGTATCCATCTTGAATTTGATTTGACAGCGTCTTGGTTTAGCCTATTTGTGATGTGAATTTCTCACATCTTAGGAAGAATAAAAAATCATTCGCGATCTGCATTCACAGTGTGAATCGTTGCATGGGATACGAGCATATAATTTTCAATGTTATGCGTGGTATTTGCCAGGAAAGTAGCTGTTTTCTTCTCGACTTCTTAACTTAAAACTATGTTTTTTTTTTGGCAAATGGTGAGGAAATATAAAGGGTGGGATCTTCAACTGATACAAATTCGCTATAGAAATTTATTTGGAAAAAATTCGAAAACACATTTTCTCCAACTCCCCAAGAAGCGGTTTGTTTATTCGGCATAATACTTACTAGATATAGAATTTTTAAATGAAATGATGTTCTTCGAAAAAAATTCCAATTGAAAAAGCAGTTAATCTAGAAAAATCAATTATGGTCGCTTGGAATGTCGAATACAGGCAAGATAATAGTATGAAATGTGAAATTAAGTGAAATAAAATTTTTATAGCAGTCACAGCCACCAAAAATCGAATACAAAATTTAAGCCTATATGACCTCCTGAATCCGAGAATGTGAAAATATACAGGGTGTCCCAATTGAAAATTGGTTTCACCGGAAGTAACTAAATTCTTTTCTTACGATATAGAATATTTCATGTCTGATATTTCGTTACAAATTGAGGGCAATCAATAATACCTAGAAAAGGTACTGAATTTTTATCGAGCATCAAAGTTCACATGTTTTTTCTCAGATTTTTATAATAACCCTCATCGACTCGTAAAGTTCGTGTTTCACGAATGCCCCAAAAGTATCGAGAAATATTTTCCCATATATACGGTTCATCCTCTAATTGAAAGCTATCTGTTATTTTAAACAATTTAAAAGGCATCGCGTGTATCTCGCATCATTGCTCTGATGATAATGATAAGCGAAAATTTTCGCCATATTGCGGCATCCGAAACAACTGCACTATACACAGGGTGATGGATGGAACGGTCCATATGGCAAGCAGATTGCATTTCTTATTGAAATTACATTTTATGTATCGATAAGAAATTTGAAATTTCAACGCTTCACTTCGTTTTTTTTTACTAACGATAATTACACATAATTATTATGAACATAATTTTAAATTTTTGGGCACCTAATAAATATAGTTTTCCGATGCCAATAATGTAGCTCATACGCTTGGCTCCGAAACTGATGAAGCAGAAGCAAAGTTTTATTTGGTTTAAAATGGAAAAATTTTATCCAGGTGTTTTCTTATTTTTTTGCAGTGATTTTTTTTAATCGACAGAATAAAAAGTAGGGGACACCCGGGTTTGAACCGGGGACCTCTCGATCTGCAGTCGAATGCTCTACCACTGAGCTATATCCCCGTCGATGAAATCAATTGGAACAGTTTTGCATAAGTCCGACTTCATATCTGCTGTAATCAAACCTATCTATAAACTATGTAACTGTTGCATTGTAACATGATTTTTTTCATGGCTTTTCTTCAATTTTCATCTATATTGATTCTAGTTATAGCAATGCATTTCCAAATATTATATTCAATCATGCGATTTTTTGATAATGGTGAGAATTTATCGCAAAAAAGATTCGTGTAATGTCAAGGGGATATAGCTCAGTGGTAGAGCATTCGACTGCAGATCGAGAGGTCCCCGGTTCAAACCCGGGTGTCCCCTATTTTTACTATTTTTATCCTGTACAAAGATTGAATCAATTTTCCGTAAAAAAAAATTTAGGGACAACCTGTATATAAAAATATTCCTGATACTCCAAATCTCTGTGGAATCATTACATTATTCCTGGCTCATGCGTTTATGTAGAGAAAAGAACAAAGACCTAACAACAGTAACAACTAAAAAAGAGCGACTACAGGGTGTTTCATAGTGGGTGGAACATTAGAAGTACCTGGAGAACAGAAAAACCGATCATTTCGAAAATTTGTGGGCGTGGATAATCAGACTTGCTCTATCCGTCTAAAATATTTTCACCAATACAGTGTTGCCGCTTGTATCAGAAAGTAGTAGCTACTTTGTTATTTCAAATGGAACACCCTGTATTTTGTTAGATTTTTGAATTCTTCCTGAAAATCTGATTTTGTCGACCTATTATACTTGGGGTATAGCGAAAAAGATTACAGAGATATAGGGTGTGAAAAATCGAGATTTTTCAACTTTCTGCTGAAAACGGCTTACATGTCCCTATCTTATCTTTCCATTTACTATCTACTGACATTCAATAGAAACAAATAGAGGGTGATGCAAAACTCAAAATTCTGAACCACCCGTATTCGTTTCAATTAAATATCAATCGACAGTAAATGAAAAGTTGAGATAGGGATATGTGAGCCGTTTTGAGCAGAAATGAATAGTTTCGACACAAAAAATTCCTAAAGTTGAAAAATCTCGATTTTTCACACCCTATATCTCTGTTATCATTCACCCTAGACCACAAGTATGAGGCATTGACGAAATCAGCTCTTCAGGGAGAATTCAAAAATCTAACAAAATTCAGGGTGTTCTATTTGAAATAACAAAGTAGCTACTACTTTCTGATACAAGCGGCAACACTGTATTGTTGAAAATATTTCAGGCGGATAGAGCAAGTTTGATTACCCACGTCCACAAATTTTCGAAATGATCTGTCTTTCTGTTCTCCAGATACTTCTAATGTTCCATCCACTGTGAAACACCCGGTATACAAATATCCCTTCTACATGTTTCTATTCTACTAACAAAGACTATTATCGATATACGGTGGATATGGTGAGACGAAGAGGCTTGGAGAGGATGGTGAATGGAAGTGAGATGGGTATATTATCGTTGTCAGAACCGACCAATCACATAACACCACATCACTATAACATGGTCTGCGTGACGTTGGTGCATCTACGGTAGGGAAAAGTCGATATTGTTTTCTTTCTTGATAGGCGTTGCCGAGTGTACAGAAATTTCTCCAAAAACGCGAGTTTCTAAATTGGCATTTGAAGGGTTGAGGAAGTGATATGATATTCCGTTGCAATTATGTCATTTTTGAATGTTGCATTGAACCCGGCAAAACTGGAATCTATTATGTCCCAAAATTGAAAAACAACAGTGCTCTAGTCCCTCTCACACCATTGGAAAGCTCTTCCAAAATTCTTTTCAGTCGTGATAACCAATTCACGTTTATATTTGATACCACATGCCTGCACCAAAGTTATCTGAAAATGTAAACAGTGGAAACTACTGTGATGCCATCAACAACATCAAACAAGTGGTTGGAAATAGGTCCAGACTAATTTTCATCAAAGTGAATGTTGATGTTATGTCTGATTGACACATTGAAACTAGTTACTGGTTCTCCTTATACCTACTCAGAAAAGAGGTTGAAAATCCAAGAATATATGAAATACACTACCAACCAATTTCAACACGTGTGGACGTGTGCTTTTTTTTTTTCTCGAATATCAATGTCTTATTGTCTTGTTCATTATGACGTTTTCATACGTTGTCGTAGGAAAACTATATTCCAGACTTGGCAACGCTGCTCTGCATTGTGATATTCAGTGTTAAATATTGCAATGATTGCATCATCCTGTTGAGGAAAATAGAGAGAAAAGAGTAACAAGTAACACAACAGTAGATTGCTTAACGTAAGCATACCAGTTCCAGTTTGATTAGGATATTTGTTGATGTAATAACAAAAAATAGTGATTTATTGAAAGTGATTCGATAAAGGAAAAATCTGCAGAAATGACATCTGTGAACTCAATTCTCAAATTCTTGGAAATGAATGGCCAAGATTACAGCATGGATCAAAATATGGATATGCATTTGCGACCTAAAAAAAGAAGATTGGATCATTTGTCTTGGGAAGAAAAAATGCAAAGAAAGTGAGTTTTTATTTTGTTAAGTATAAACATATATATTATTATAGGTACCTACCTACGTACCATTATCAATTTCATGGTGATGTGGCAAGAATTTATAAATATGTCGTCATGGGTTTTCCCCGTTGATTATTGTATTATTTTGAAGACTCTTCATTAGTGTGCATAGCATGGGTTATTTTTTCTCGAAAACGACGACACAGATACATTTTTTATCGTTCTTCAAAATCAGAAACACCGCGATTTTTTATAAAAATCAATATAGGACATATGTTCAGAAAATGAAAGCAGGAATTTTCATACAAAGCATTTTTATTTCATTTCTAAAATTTCGTGTTAAATCTATTCCATATAGAGTTTGCTATCCATTATTTGTTTAGTGGTCTTCTGTGATTAATAATGCTCCGCAAAAATATTACAATTTTCATTATAAACCATATTTATTTACATCATTGGCATTGGACTGTATTTTTTTAAATTTTTCATTATTTTTTTGTCTATAGTAATAAGTATAAGGATATTTATAATGCTGTATCGATTCACGATGCTATATACTTCTCCTCATTTGTATCATCTCTAGTACGATTGTTATCATTATTTGATGGAATTCCGATAATTCGCGCTTCAGAAAACTGAAAAACCGAGTGGCGGCGCAAACATCTCGGGACCGCAAAAAGGCCAAAATGGAGCAGATGGAAACCGCGCTCCAGCAACTTTTTTCAAAAAACGAGTCAGTGTTGACCGAGTGCGAAGCTCTGAAAGCCGCCAATCAGCGGCTGAGCCAAGAAAATGCGGATCTGCTAGCTCGATTGCAGGCCCCTTGCTCGCGTTGTCGTAACGTCGTGCAGGACCGGCCTGTCGACTGCGAGGCCCCTGTTGGATCAACAGAATCCCACCTTCGACAGAAAGGTAAAAAGCTTTTCCTACGACCCCGTATGAAATAGTATTATTACACAACAAGTGTGGAAAGTTACATATTTCACACGAGTAGTCGTTTAGCACGAGCCGCGTAGCGGTGAGTGCTGAAACGTAACGAGTGAAGAAAATGCACTTTCCAACGAGTTTTGTACACTATTTTTCCTACGACTCCGAATACTTTCATTTCGCGGGAGGTCTTGTCAAAAATGTAACTTGTGCGGTCTCTTTAATTTCAGGTGGTTTTGATTCGATATCAAGTACTGTTTATTCAAGATGATATTTGAATACTTCTCCGACAATTCCTCATTATGTGAATCACTGATTGATTGAGTTAGTTTAGTTTGGACAAATTTCATCGATATTGACACCAGCGTACATAAACAACCTTGACACCATACGCCTGCTAGCGCCAGTTATCACGCAACCAGGAATACAGAACCATAGAAGTACGTAGTGCGCGAATGCGTACGAGTTACTCGAGTTAGTGCGTCCTTGACTCCTTGCAAACATCTGTGATACCAAAGAATCTTCTCTTTGGTGATTCTGTCATATCAAACTGATGCAAGCAGCAAGCCGCGCATAAAACTGTAGCCGTACTCTTTTGAATTATCTCACCCGCTGCCATCAACATCGAAATAGTTCCAAGCAAAGAGTATAGGTTCCAGTTTTAAAGTGAATTCAGAGGTTATGTATCAGACAGACAGAAATTAATAGATAAAGAATTCTCGGTATAATTCGAAACTATACAAATTTCAATAGATAATATGAATTTGATTTGAGAAGGCTTATATATTGACAAAGAGTACTTTCACAATAAACCTAATTATTTCTATCAATTCATGCGACCGTTGTAATATTTTATATATCAACACTTGTGCTTTTTTTCTTTCGAATAAACAATACCATGGTGATATTTACGTTTTGTTTTGTTATTCAGAATGTAGCTAATATCACCATGGTGTTGTTATTTGAAATATAAAAAAGCACAATGTTGAAATGAAAAATATCACACGCTCGCCTGAATTGATAGAAATAATTAGGTTTATTAGTTGGTACTCACTGTCAATATAAAAGCTTTCTCAACAAATCAAATTCATATTATTTATTGAAATTTCTCTCTCGTTTCGAATTATACCGAGAATTCTTCAGGTATCTATTAATTTAAATGTGTCAATGATACATAACCTCTGAATTCACTTTGATAAATATTAGGGACAGTGACTGGAACTATTTCTATACATGTCTGATGATATTGATGACAGCGGGTGAGATCATTCAAAGTACGGCTACAGTTTTATGCGCGGCTTGCATCAGTTGCATGTTGCATCATATCACAGTATCACAGATGTTTGCACTATTTACATTTGACAAAGAGTCAAGAACGCACTAACTCGTACGCGCTTGCGCACTACGTACTTCTTTGGTTCTGTATTCCTGGTTGCGTGATTACTGGCGCCAGCAGGCGTGTGGTGTCAAATATCAATAACAATGTGTGTCCAAACAAAACTAATTCAATCAATCAGTAATTCACATAATAAGGAATTGTCGGAGAAGTATTCAAATATCATCTTGAATATGGAAATAATTTCTCCAGCAGAAAAACCCAGCTCTCTTGAAACGTCATTGTCATTTTGAATCGTTCTTCGTTATCTTCGTTTGGGTGAATTTGTCTCATTCAACAATATCTTCAACTGTTTTTCTGCTTACATATATAAAATTTAGAAGAAGAAAGACAGGATCATTTGTGAAAAAAAAATTGGACAATAGGTAAAAAAAGTTACGTGAAGACCATGTCCAAAACTCGTACACCATTTCCCATGCATCAAGAACTTGACCTTGACGTGATGATTATTGTGAAGGAAGGGCCACCCAGTCGGCAGCGGTCCTGCTGAGGATCGCGCTGAGCTGCCTTCTCTACAAGACCTGCTGGACGAGCTGGAGGTCGACTGCGACCTCGACTCCTTGGAGCAGCTCGCCAACGGCCTGCTCCAGGACGTCGCCAGAGATTTGGAGAGCGCTGCTGAGGAAGCGGACCGGCAAGTGAGTCGCAAAAAAATTTCATTTGTGCCCTTTGTTGAGACAGAACTGGGAGGTGGATTCGTGCAGGGCTTGAATCCGGACCCTAGCAGCAGAATTGGTAAAACTTCGTTTGTCGCACTCCTATGAGTTCGGAGAAAATTTTTGGTGGAACTTACATATTTTGATCCCCTGATCACGAATCTGAAGTCAAAACGCGGCGGTCTCGAGTATTTTCGGAGATACGGCCCCATTTTGTCTCAAAAATGCACCTTTTCAAATCTCCATTTTCTGCTCATAAAAACACACAAAATTAATCCTTCTTTGAGCCAAAACATCACACATGCTCACATTCACTTGTTTCCAACACTTTTTTGCATAAAAAACTGTTATTTTCACAAAAATTCGCCCTTCTTCAAAACGTAAACAAAACATATTTTTTCACTGATTTTCTGGTTATTTTTATTTGAGATGTTGGCAACGTCTTACCATGAGCCAAACAATCACGTTGCCAACATCATAAATATAAATTACCATAAAATCAGTGTAAAAAGGTTGTTTTGTTTACATTTCAATGAGGGGTGAATTTTTTGAAAAACAATAGTTTTTTCTGCTGAGAAGTGATGGAAACAAGTAAATATATGCGTGTATAGTGTTTTGGTTCAAAGAAGGGTGAATTTTTTGTTTTCCTAATAGCAGAAATTTGACATGTCAAATGGTGCATTTTTGAGACAAAATGAGGCCGTATCTCCGAAAATACTTGAGACCGCCGCGTTTTGACTTCAGATTCGTGATCAGGAGGTCAAAATACGTAAGTTCCACCAAAAATTTTTTCCGAATTCATAGGAGTGCGACAAAAGAAGTTTTACCACAGAATTATTACCGGAAATTTTATACCTGTTGTTTTGAGCCAATCAGATGAGTTTATTTTGACGACTTGTTATGACGACAACCTAAATTATCCGGAAATTTTTGCGATCTAGGGAGATTACATCATATATCTAATGATAACTATATAAGTAACATGGATACCAGAGCTGAAGCCAAATAATAAAACAAATGACAATCTGCGGGACAAATCGCGAATATGCGCATGCGCAAGTTTGAATTAAGAATCGACATTCGTTTTCATCATGGAGGAGAGTAGCTTTCTAGTGAGCGACAAACGTATGATGATTATTAAAAATCAATCAAATGTGTCACGTAACCTTCAATTCGATGTTTTTATTTTATCATGACATATATTTTTCAAATATTCATTTATCGATGGATTTTTGGACGATATTGGGTGATAGTTGATGATAGATACAGAAATGGATGTGATCTACAAAGCGATACTTGCGATTTGCATAGAAACCTGTGACGATAAAGTCATCGGAACAGGATTCGTGGGCTAATTTTTGATCAATCACTGTTATCCCTCACTAAACACTGCTGTAAACACTCAGTAAGTACATCAATAACTATATTTACGCTCTTTTACATAATATGGGTTAACACCTATGAAATTTCAAAAACGTCAGTGGATTTCATCTCGTCAATTCATCATTAGCAAGCCAGACATTAATTTGTTTTTCCAAAACTGGCTTCACTTTTGCGTGACTAGAAGAATAGGGTTATCAAGGTCACGAATGTATTCGTTGATAGAGAATTATCCCGAGTCGAAAAGCGCAAAGAATTTATGTTTCAAGTATTGAAAAATATACCTTTTCCATTAAAAAGCATAACTTTGGGTTATATCTTAAAAATGACAGATCATTTTGTAAATCGCACGCCACGCTGGATTCTACGTAAAAAGATGTATTTCGAAAACAAGCGAGCTATGAAAATTTTGTTTCTGGCAATATGTAAGTTTCACAAGAAAGTAGTACAGTAACGTGAAAACCGCAACTCTATGCCCAAAGTCAACCTAGATATCGTCCCAAAGAGTAGAAAATTGGATACACCGTACTTTCAATCACATTATCAAGTTCTATTTTTGGGGAATCCTCACAACTTTGGGTCCTGCTCGAATTTATCTCAACCTGGTTCTGCACTGTATTGCTGGATTCAGAATTGAAACTGGTAAATTTATTATCCAACTGATTATTAGAATAATTGTTCTCTTAATTTCCTTCTGGATTTTTGATTTTCACCTTGAATCTAAATTCAGCAAATAGGTATGAATGGGGATTGTTCTATATTAGAAAGATCAATTTCCAATTCAATGGTTTTTGGTGTTTAGAAAAAGCTGGCTGATAGTTTTGCCGAAGGCTCACTTTTTTTTTTCGCAAAATATCTTTGTTGGACTCGAATAGAAATCTTATAAAATATCAAATCTGACATGTTTAAACTTTTCAACTTCAAGAGTACCGAAATATTGATCATTTTCCAGTTTTCATTGAAGATTGTGTTTTATCTTTGAAGTTTCTCCCCCATTGACGAGCAAAAAATTAATAACCTCATTATTTCCTTTTCTAGATACTCTCTTGAGTGTATTTTGCAAACAAATGTAAAAAGGTGAATGATATTGATGAATTACCAAACAAATTACTCAATCAACTTTTGTTGAACAGTGTCGTTTACGCAAATCACAAAGTAGTACCTAATATTTGTTCTATAATTACACAATGCACTGCACATTATATTTAGGTTGTTCAAAATCGGCTTGATTTCTAATCATCTTTGTTTACTTCAGTCGTACTATATCCATACTTATTATATGAAGTTGAGACACAGAAAAAAAAAAGATTTTTGAGTATATGTAAAATGGTAAGTTATCGAGTTACTGCGATCGGAATTCAATTATACAGTCTATGCTAATGGCAAATTATGAAATTTGATGTTTGATACATTTTGAGATATTTACTTTTTCCTGAAAAGTAGAATTGGAGCACTAATTTGATTTAGATATGTTGTAGCATGCCCACCTAGGAAATTGATAAAGGTCTATTTTGTAAAATGAATATTAACACATATTTGTTTTCTTATCTCTAATGCATTACATTGTTTGAAAGCAAGATCTAACTATCTCTCTTGGTATCGGGGAGAGTGGAGGAGAGCGGGCTTCAATGTTAACCCTTCTTGTTAATCGTCCTGTGAAATGAAATTTATTGAGGCAAATATTCAGAAGGATAAAACCACAGAAATATAATACGAATTGATTCTTTGAAACATATTATATTCATTCATTCATTGTTCATTCTACATGAAGGAAATTTGTAAAATACAATTTTGATCAACTGAAAATATTCATCATGCATTATTCAACAATATTCTATTTCCGAACGTACGACTATGGCACTCACCAATGAAATGACACTATTGACAGTTTAATCCCAGAAACCTGATTTTAACCACAAATAAAACATTTTTTACCATTTAAAGTGAAGAGCAGTATATTTAATACACGTAGGGAATTAATCGATAAAAAATGTACAAATCAACGCTTTGAGAATGAAAATACGACAACACGAATAACCACGTCATGAATCGTAAACAATCTGAGAAACTCGTTCGAAACACGAAGACGACGAGTTGGTCCGACGAGGCCCGAACGATAGATTCTTATCGTGGAAACAAGAAGGTTTGACAGTCGTGTTGGCATCATGAAAAGGATGGAAAATGTCAGTCTATGTTTTTTATTCGTCTGAGGTTTTAATAGTGTCGATGTTGTAATTTAATTGTTATCTCTGATAATATCAATAATTACACACTTGAATCTTTTTATATTCGGACATTGGAAGCTGCCATCTCAATTTTATGATCTCCGAACCCGAAAACCTCTACAAACCAATTTTGAACCGCCATCTCTGAGACGCCATCTTCTATTTATCAATTTTGAATCTCCGACCCCGGAAACTTCGAAACATGTGCATAGTAGATCTTTATCAATACAATGTGTCGATAGCTTTTGTGGTGTTCAATCGAATGAACCAATTTCCCGAAGAGATGAAAACCCTTCTCTGACCCCGCTTCCCTTCCAGGAACATTCCGAACTCGCACAAGTGGTGGGGCAGGCACCAGCAGAGCTGGAACCCGTTGGGCGCGAGCTGCTAACCGAAGAAGAAGAAGAAGAAGAGGAAGACCCCTCGGAAACGGACGTTTCCGAATTTCTATTGCTCCACCACAACTACGCGGCCAAACCGCCGCCCAGCCCCCGGAAACCAAAACTGAAGGCCATCCGACCCAAACCCAAAACCGACATCTGTACGAGAACCGAGAACGTCATTACGATTTTCGTCGATGACATTTCGCCCGTCACAGAAATCGTGACGGACGCGTCACCTGTCAGAGAAATCGTGACGGACGCGTCACCTGTCACCGAGATCGTGACGGACGCGTCACTTGTCAGCTGTCACTTGTCGTGTGCGTCCCCCATGTCATGCTCTGGCTCGGATCGCGGATATGAGTCCGTGGACTCGCCTAGCAGTGTACAGGAGGATGTCTGGGACCAGAGCATTTCGGAGTTGTTTCCTTCTTTGTTGTAATTTTATTATTTTGGTCTTGGGAATGAATCGATTGGGTGGGTTTTTGGTTAGACGGCAGCGTCGAAGTTCATGCACAATAAATTTTCAAAGGCGATGTTTCAATAGGATCCACCATCATGAAATGTGCAAATTCGAGATATTTTAATTCATTCTTCCTCAATTCATTCTTCCCCAGTATTTTTTAATTTTGACTATGGGGTCATAATTTAAAGAAATCTTAAAATGAGGATTGCGATTCAACAAAAAGTACACAGATTCGTTGATTAAAATCTTGAGTTCAAGGTCGGAATTTGCCAAAATCTTGAGTCCTTGGTCGGAAATTAACAATATTTCGATGTTGGACAAAATTCGAATTTCGTATCGTTGTCCGAATTAAACGAAATCTTAATAACAAGGTCGGAATTGAAAAAAAAATTGTTCGAATTCGACAGGAATTTAACAATTTGAGTCTTAATTATGATGAATTATAAGAGGATTGAAATTCGAAAAAATCTCGAGTCAAAATGTCGTTATAATGTGACAAAATCTGATAGAATTCAAAACGGAAAAAAAGAAATTTATCTAAAATTTCGAATTTACAACAAAATCTAAAATTCAGTCAAAAATAAGAGCATTCTATAACAATTAGTTTACTAAATTTTGAAACTCATTTGTTAAGCAAATACTCTGTGAATGAGGATTAATTTTTCGCACCCAAAAGCTTTCGATTTTGCCATCTAACTGGAGGAACACCTACATTTTCCTTTCCAATGATTTTTCCAACAATCACTAATGTTATTCAAAATAAAACCTAGTGAGTTTTTCTGTTGTCGGCATCTGAACATAAAAATTCAGTAACTAGACCAACAATCTGATGAGATTAATTTATTATTACTTTTGTATCTGAACTGTTAGGTTAGGTTTTCATAGTTCTTGTGACGCTGTATATAGTTGTGAAATAAAGTGGAACATATAGATAAACAGTGTTTTTTTTTCAATCCACGATCAGACGTATCAGTCGAAACTCGAGCGAGACCTACAGCTCATAGTGAAATCCGAACCACACCTAGGGAGGGGGGCATAATGAAACAAAAGTATGGCAAATTGGATTTTTTTATTCCTCATTAAATTCTATTCAAAATTCCATACAACGCCAAAAATTCATCGGATTGATATATACAAGAAGGTAAACACCACTAGTTTCAAACCGAACAGTGAAAAGTACATATATACAGGGTGTTTCGTATTTGCCAAATTATTAGTTTTTCTCAGAATTTTCCCAGTTGGAGTTTTTGAAAACTTGGGCTGTAACTGGGGAAATAATTTAAAAAACTGAATAATTTGCCATCCCTCGGTTATAAAAATTTAAAACATGGTGTTATGAGTATCTGAAATAAAAATAACAATAAATAAATACAATGTTAAAATTTCCCTTTTTTTTCTTGCAAGGCAAAATGTGCCTCTTCTATCTATATACCGCTGTCAACAAGAATTACTATTTGAAACCAAATAGTGAAGATAAAATTCAGCAAAAGATGATACAATGGCCACGATAAGAATAAACAGCACGGCTATTTCGGAAAAATGTTCTTTTTCTAGTATCCGAGATTACTGAAGATTCACTCTTTGTTTTTGTTGTCTGGATTTATAGAGATCAGCTTCAGACCGTTGCCTGACAGGTGACATAAAACAATGACACATGACTTCGACATACGAATGACGTTGAAATATGACATCGACACGAAATATCTTTGTTGTTTATTCTATTCTTGGGTGCAAGTATTTTTTTGATAGATATCGATGGAACTCGGATTTTCGGTAATTTTACACTGATCATGCGTTCTTGTTGGTACTCACGTATTTTGACCTGAAAACATGAATTTCATAATATTATCGTGAACATATCTCCAGTTTTCGAGATAATCGATGTCAAAGTTCGAAATTTCACCTTCTTTTACTGATATCTATCTTTCTTTTTGAGATGTATTGATCAAGATTCGCACAGAGGTTTTCAAAATTGACGTTGTTTATGTAGCCTAGTTGATGAAATAATAAGAAAATTACGGAAAAATTAAATATTTACGATGTTTTTCTTAGACAAAAATCCTAATTAACCGAGCATGTAATAAGTAAGTACCAACAAAAATTCTCATCAAAATATAGATCGCATGATAAGTGCAAAATTACCAGATTTTCCATGGATGCCAACGAAAAATCGAAATGTGATGCAAGTTTCGTTCACTGGAAGGGAACAAAATGTAACCTCAGAAAACCCGTTCTGGTCCTCGATCAGCGAAAAAACCGCCACAACACGTTGACGAGATGAAAACACCGCGAAAAAAATTGCTGCAAGAGAAAAGAAGGCCTCACAGTTTACCATCCTTGCCCCAAACCAACGCGAAACATTCGCAGTGATAGCGAAATTGTCGTGGACAGCACGAACATTTCGCCCGGCTTCAGCGATTCTGCGGATTATTATTGACCTGTCAAATTATGAGTATACAAAAATGTGAGAAAGAAGGATTCCGTTCTAGTTTATTTCATGAATCCATTTCCTCATTAAAATATATTTCTTGGAAAATAGTATTCATATTATAATCATACACTTTTGCGAGAAACTGTTTTGAAACACTTCATTTCTTGAACCATTTGTGACGTCACACTTGATCCTGGTTCAAAACGTGTTGAAAGCGTCTCCTGGACTGTTTCAATCATGTTTCAATACGGCGAACTGTCGTCTGAGGTTAAATAACTATGACACGTGACGTTTTATGAACGTTGCATTTTTTCGGCTCATAAGATGATGACGTCGTAGAGGTATAAACTGTTTTAAAACGTACTCCGAATCTGTTTCGTCGCAAAAAATGCCTCAAGTAGTTGAACACAAACCTAGAACTTAGTTCATCCTCGAATGCAAGAACTAATGATGCATCTTCTTCATCTGTTGAATACATTTTCGCAAATACTACTCACCACAAATCTGTCGCTCTCTGGTATGGATTGTCACGCGAATTTCGCTCCCGCATACATGGCGAAACTTTCGTCGTCGCGACAACAACGAATGTTTCGCGTTGGTTTGGGGAGGCGATTTTGTCGCCGACACGCCAATTGTTACTTTCCCTTCGGCAACCCCTCACAGCCCTATATCTATCAACTACGAATATTGATGATGAGGACAGTGTATCTGAAGCCGAAACAAAAGACTGTCGCTGGCAACGATGAGTTTATGCGCATGCGCCAAAATAAAAGTACATGATGACAGTTAAGAGCAACTCTCTTAGTGTTGTTTCTTTCTCATGTCCTAAGGGCTGCTACTCAAATTGGGAATGATCGTATGTGATACCCGACTTTTGCGATCTTTTTCAAACAAGCATGTTATATCTGTGTTTTGTTGATGTGAATTTCCTCGTTTCTCGTTATTGTTTTTCGATTGCGTGTTGAGTGTTTGTGTGTCATAAATTCATAGTTTTTCAGGTGATACTATTCGTAATTCAAGTTCAAAACTGCCGTAAATATATTCAGTGTCGGTGTCCAGGTCGAGTCCAGCCTCCAGGCTGTCTTCCACGATGCCAGAAATCAAGACACAATGGAGAAGTGCCTGTGCCATCAATGTCTTATAAAATATCGCAAAGATCAGGATAATTCATGTGGCTACCATTGTCTTGATCTTGATTGCTTCATATTGTTTCAAATATGAAAGGAGTGATTCGATGACCTTGTACAGACTGCGGTTTTGGGGAACCTACGTAGTTTGACCTCCTGATCAATAATGAAATTTTTGGCGCTCTCAACTAGTTTTGGAGATACGGCCCCCCAAAGACGGGTTTCAGGATGTTCTGCCCGCTTGTCCTCCACCAATTTCCGATCATAATTGCTCCTTCTTTTTCACCAGCACACTGTACACACTCTAATTGAACGATTTCAACACATTTTCACAAATAATTCACTCGTAAAATAACATCATCCTTCTTTCGTGCATGAAAATAATTCTGAATTTTGACATATTTAACATTTCCAACGATGTTCATGTTGTCACTAACTCAATACCAACCTTATTTACTAGAAGGATGATTTTTGTTATTTTACGAGTGAATTATTTGTGAAAATGTGTTGAAATCGTTCAATTAGAATGTGTACAGTGTGCTGGTAAAAAGAAGGAGCAATTTTGGTAAAACTTCGTTTATCGCACTCCTATGAGTTCGGAAAAATTTGTTGGTGGAACTTACGTATTTTAATCCTGATCACGAATCTGAAGTCAAAACGCGGCGGTCTCAAGTATTTTCGGAGATACGGCCTCATTTTGTCTCAAAAATGCATCATTTGACATGTCAAATTTCTGCAATCAGGAAAACACAAAATTCACCCTTCTTTGAACCAAAACACTGCATATATTTTTTCAGCAGAAAAACTATTATTTTTTTTTTGGAAGTGAATATGAGCATGTGTGATGTTTTGGCTCAAAGAAGGATTAATTTTGTGTGTTTTTATTAGCAGAAAATTGAGATTTGAAATGGTGCATTTTTGAGACAAAATGGGGTCGTATCTCCGAAAATACTCGAGACCGCCGCGTTTTAACTTCAGATTCGTGATCAGAAGGTCAAAATACGT
This sequence comes from Chrysomela aeneicollis, assembly GCA_029955515.1. NCBI lineage: Eukaryota > Metazoa > Arthropoda > Insecta > Coleoptera > Chrysomelidae > Chrysomela > Chrysomela aeneicollis. The sequence continues at coordinate 12,466,129 of JARUHQ010000022.1, forward strand.
AAGTTCCACCAAAAATTTTCTCCGAACTCATAGGAGTGCGATAAACGAAGTTTTACCGCCGTATCTCCGAAACTAGTTGACAGCGCCAAAAATTTCTTTGGAATTTATTGATCAGGAGGTCAAACTATGTAAGTTCCCCAAAACCGCAAGTCTGTACTAGGTGGAGTCAGGGCCGGATTATCCATAAGGCGGAATAGGCCTAGGCCTAGGGGCCCCGCACTGACCGACTAGGGGCTCCGACTAGGGGCCCCGCACCGACTAGGGGCCCACGGTGGCATAATTGATGTTGAACGCAATAAAAAAAAACGTGGATTTATTCGTGACATTCCTGATTATTAACATCCGGTAATATCACCATAGAAAAAATGATGGACAGATAACATCGTTTGGATTGATTTTTGATAATATGGTACAATCAAATTTTCCGAATGTAATTATTAGCATTGCAAATATCTAGATATCAAACGCCACAGGTGAACGAAATTTTTCAAAATAAAATTAATAAAAAACTCTCTTCGTTCAACAATATCACAGAACCGTTCAAATTCATTGTCGATAATGGCGATTGAAAATGATGTGTTGAAAAAGATCAACTCCCAAGATGATTTCAACGATTTTGTATCTAAAAAGTCACAAGAATTGCTATTTGAACTTATATTGTACCTACTTCACAAAAATATTTTCACAACCAAAGAAAATATTTTTGTGATCAAAATCATTTCATTCAATGAAAGCAAAAAGCAGGAGTCGATCTGATCGACTCGACTTCTGTAATAGTAAAAAATATATATTTTGAAAAGTAAGAAAACGGTGAAGGAAAGGGGCCCCGAGAATTGCATTGCCTAGGGGCCCCGACAGGGTTAATCCTGCCCTGGGTGGAGTCCGTAAACTATATATTTACCGAAACCATTTCCCTATGCTATGAATATGAGATCGCTAATTTCAGACAATTCATGATTTGAATTTCGCGCATGCGCCCTCAATCAACGTTGCCAATAGACAAAAATGAAATTCGAACATCGTCTCTCACAGCGTATCTTCAATATCGTAGTCAACAGATACAAGCTCACAGCTCGTCCTTGCCCAACAACGTGTACCGATTCTTGGAGGGCGCCAGCTTCTTGAACGAACTCTCGGGCGGCGACGTCGCCGACGCCTTTTCCGCCTCGCCGCCGTCCGTGTCCGGCCCGTAGTGGAACTCGCGGTGCAGCTTGCCCGAGTAGAGGTCCTGGACGAACTGCTTGAGTTTGCCGGGCACGTCGACGTCTTTGTAGTCGGGGAAGAGGTACATGTGCCGGAAGCTGTCGATCGCGATCAGCGGCAGGTCGTCGTCGCTTTTGCCAAGGTGGTGGAGCGGGTGCGCGAACTTTTTGCCGTCGGCGGTCAGGAAGTTGATGGACTCTGTGTGGAGGGAGGCGAGAGTTAGTGCGATGCATTTTTTTTTATACAGGGCACACATTTGGGACTCTAGTAATGACAATGCACATACTTTTCACCATCTCGACCCGACCCGGGAAAAAAAAAACACTCACGCTTCTCGGAGACCAACTCCGTCCGCACCAGCTGCCCGAACCGCTTCACACTCTCCGTATCCTCGGGCGCATGGAACAATATCAAAAACGGCAGCCCCTCCTCGGTCAGCTCCTCAGCGTTCTCGAACGTGATCTCCCTGACCAAGGGCACACACTTCTCGGCCACCCACACGTGCAACTCATCGAAGTTGTGCAGGCTGCCGGGGAACGTCTCGTCCGCATCGTCCGATCGGTCGTGATCGGGCCGGAAGACGACGATCGGCTGGCCGGGCGGGTGCATGTGGCGGGAGGCGTCGCCGAAGCCGACCACGAATTGGCAGTCGTCCTTGAGATTGGTGGCGACACGGCGGAAGGTCGAGTACTCTGGTTGGTCGCGGCGGTCGAAGTAACCTGGGATGGAAGACGACACGGGTTATTTTTTACACAAAACATCGATTGTCTTTAATTTTGACCATATTCAATAGCATTTTAGCGTTCTAGGGTTAATAATGTCAACTGTAATTAATGTCAACTGTCATGAATGTCAACTCTCATTAATGTCAACTGTCATTAATGTCAACTGTCATTAATCGAGTCAATTCTGTTTGAATCTTGTTACAATAACCATATTGTTATATTTATATAATTCAATATTATGACTCAAATATTCAGTATTTAGCCGAGATGAATACATGAAATGACAAGATTTCATGGAAATTAACAAATTATATAATTCAAAGCCGATTTTTAAAACGGCAATTCATCAAATCTTTGCTGTGATAGCAATATCTTATCTGTAACCATATTGCTATTTGAAAACAGAATAGACCCGAATGTCAACTGTCATAAATGTCGACTGTCATAAATGTCAACTGTCATAAATGTCAACTGTCATAAATGTCAACTGTCATTAATGTCGACTGTCATAAATGTCGACTGTCATAAATGTCGACTGTCATTAATGTCGACTGTCATAAATGTCGACTGTCATTTCTTTTGGTGAAGTTCAAAAACAGCCTCAGCTGACACCACCATTTCATCATAAACATTTATTTTTTCCAATTATCTCTATGTTCTGTTCTATTGTGATGAATAAAGACAATCTATTATTACCTTCACCTTCTCTAGAGTTATTAGCAAACAACACTTCAGATATGAAGTGCATCTCAATCAAGGTGAATATAGGATGATGAAACAGCTTCCTATTAACAAGCACTAGAATAAACTGTAGACCTTTGCCTACTTGATTTCATACCGTAGTAATATTTCCTGAAATTAACAGAGATAGCGACATACCTTGTGTCGGTAAAACAGAAACTGTGCTTTTGTCATCTTTTTATCAGTTTCATCTGTTCTAGATGAAAAATGATTGAGAAGAGTCAAAATATCAATATTCATTTCAAATTTATCGGAAATATATTGTTTTAATGTCGTTTCAAGTCACGTCTGTCAGATGTGAACCATAGAAATACGTAAGCAACAGAAATCTCCTTCGATAATCGATCGTACCGCCATCTTCTTTCAAGTTGTGGAAATATTAGTACCTTCTCAAACGGTCTACAAGTTTTTCGCAGAAACAATTGAAGAGCTGTTTCACCATCCTATATCCACCTTGATCTCAATGATATATCTAAATTTAAAGCCACCCTGTATTTATTTCAATTGAATATCAATTGATAGGTTAAGGTGAGGACTTGATAACCAATAATTGAATAGTTTGAACACAAAAACTTTCAACTTCAACATAGCTCTTCTGGGAGAATCAAGAAATTTGAAAAAATATAGGATGTTTCATAACAGTTTAAAAGGAAATGGAAGTATTGACTTATATGAAGTTCCAAATAATACATTATTTTTGGTACCTTGTATTGAATGAGTTTTTTTGCTTGCAGTTTTCACCTGAATGAAATTATGCTTCAGATTTTCTGAAATATATTCTGAAGTTTTATTTAGCCTGTAAAAAGCCAGAAAAAATCTTCCTCAAAAATTGGTTGAATCTTTTTTTTTATAAAAAATTTATGATTGCTTCAGAATGTGAAAGGAATCATACTCACCTTTTCATCAGGGAATGAATTGAATAGATCAAAACATAAATAAAATTTACATAAAAAAAATCATGTCCTTATTTGAAATGACATTACAGAGAAAAATGTTCATTTCAAGCAATATCTATAGATGTATCTGAAGATGAATTCCTACCATAAATAGTACTGTCAAAAGTAACAGAGGGCACTCAAGATTGTCTGTCAAAAGACTGCAGCTTACAAGCTCAAAATATGCAAAATTGGATTTACATTATACAAATACTACAAATGCTTGCATAATCATGATAAATGAATAATCAAGTACTTAGGAATTCAACCTTGCTAATTTTCCATTAATGATAAGATTGAAAATATGCACTTTGCCTCACAAAATGAAAATGGCCAAGTACTCCTATAGAAATTTCATACCAATGATGATCCTCTTGTTGGATTCCAATTCTCCCAGTTCCTTCAACTCCTTGAACTCCTTTGTGGGGTCCTCCAACTGCTTTTTGATGAAGCTTGTAAAGGCCTCCACTGACCTTTGCCCCCGGTATTCCCGTTTGGCTGGCTGGCCATTACGTACAACCTTCAATGTGGGGTATTTGGTGATATGGAATCTGCTGGAAACTGAACTTTCCTTATCACAATCCACTTTGGCCATCACAACCCTGCCAGCTTCAGGGAATTCTTTGGCTACAGCGTCGGCAGCTTCATCAAAGATGGGCATTAGGAGATTACTGAATCTACACCAATCAGCATAGAAATTCATGAAAACTAGTTCATTAGAAGCTGCAAAAACATTAGAGTAGAATTGGTGGGTATTGTGGGATAAGCAAACGTTTACATACCTAAGGTCATGTCTACATTTTGTTGGGTGAGTTGAACAGCTCCACTGTCAGTTGGATTATAGAATAAGCAGGTAACCTAAAAAAATTTCAAGATTTGTATGGCTTGTAGTTGGTCTCGGAAATGAAAACAAGTAAGCTTGACTAGAAACTAGAAATATATGGGTTATCAACACTGGAATAGCTGCAAAGTCAATGAAAAGGTGTTTTTGTAATAATACATTCAAAACATTTGGAATAATAATATACATACCAACAAAAACAATATTAGGGAGCTCTTAAAACTGACTATATTCGTAGTATGGAACGTGCTCATTTTGTAAAATTTCATGAAGTTAATTAATATGAGAAAACCCCAAAAGTACCAATACGAGAAGCCCACCTTGCTACCGGAAAATGTTGACGTTTGAAGACGAAAAGAAGACGTTGACGTCATTTGACATTTACATTGTCAATTATCGTTCAGTGTTGCCGGGTGAGGAATAATGTCATCCTCAAGAAGGAATTTGTAACAAAAATTTTGCAATGGCAGAGATTCAAGGAACAAGTTTTTCATATAAATAACAAATTACATTTTTAAACGCAAGTTGAAGTTTTCCAAAATTCTTCTCGAGAAATTATGATATTTTTCTGAATCTTGGAGTACTGGACCATTTCTTTGACTATGAGAAAATTATATAAACCTTGCAACACTAAATTTTGTCATAAAACCACAGATTCCTTGAAACAAGAAGTTTTCTCTTCAATCGAAGACAGATCGCACAGTGCAGGTTTCGGTACAGCAACTGTAAGACTAAGAGTTTATTGACAATTTCGCTAGGTGTCGCACAAAGTTGATTTTTGAGTTTGAATAATGATTACAGTTTTTATCATGAATTGCAGAGGGATTACAATATGTAACATTCAGAAGTTGGTTTGTGTTAATCGAGGAATGACAATTAATGCGTGTGTTACATTTTTTGTGATGTAGTTATCTACCTATCCGTATTTTTTATGTCGTACTGGTATCTCGAAAACGTCAAATGATATGAAGTTGGTTGCTTATTTCAGTGAACAATAAAATGATGCTTTGAAATCGGGAACTGTTTTCGAAGTATACGGGGAAAACCGAAATGGCTCGTTTACACCTTTGTTTTCAGGAATATGATAATGTGTTCGAGAAACTTCGTTCTCTCTTTCAAATTTGCTTTGATTTGCTGTGCTTTAATTTTCAATACGACGTTTTGTTCTTCGAGGGCCACCCTCAACTTCACTTTTCCAAATACGGACCTATATACTCTTTATCATGAATTCAAGTATGTAGTTCTGAACTCGGTAAGATAAGAATTACTTGAATGCAACGAATTTTTATTTATCAGATATTGAGAAAAGAACCGCCGTTAGAGTTTTTCAGAAATTTCAACAACACATTTTTTTTCACATGTAGTAAAGGAAGACACATTGTCACACCTGTTTTTCATGCTATACAACTTGGCAGTATAGAATTTGGAATACAACGTTTCGTTATTCGAGGGTCGCTATCACTTGTTTCGTAATATCGTTTCGTTGACATCCTGAATTTTGGCTATTAAAAACACAAAACTCGTCCTTCTTTTAAGTAATCTGTCAATTTGACATTGTCACCAAAGTTCAATTCCCGTCATGGCCGGTTGTCGATGTGTTTAAATGTTTTTTTTTGTTAAAAATTGTGGAAAACAAATGAATTTGAGTGTGTGCGGTGTTTTAGTCAAAATAAGGACCAATTTTTGTGTGCATTCTTCACTGGGTATGGTATGAATTATGCGTGGAGCAAATATAAAATATACAACTCGACGTAAGTGATTAACATTTCATTACTGGTAATTTTGCACACACAAATTTTATGATATCGTGAAACATATGTCTAGTTTTCGAGATAATCTACTTTGTGACATTCACATTTTCCACCGCCATACATCACTGACACTGACTGACAATATTTTTTTCTATTTCCTGAATATATGATCAATGAACTAATGATATTATTGAACAATTCTGTGCTTGGAACACCTTCGCTGTGCTAAAAGAAGCGCGTGATTCAAAATGTAAATAAAAACGTTAGGTTATCACTTGTAATCTCCCTATAGCAGCAGAATTATAACCGATAATTTTTTTCAAGGTCACGAATGTTTTTGTTGCTGATAGAAAATTATTCCGAGTCGAAGACGAGGGAAATTTTCTATTAATAAAAACATGAGTGAAACCGAGAAAAAAATTATAGGAAATTAATTCTGCTGCGTGGGAGATTCGGTGAGAAAATTTCATAAATTGGAGTTGCTTTTAATATGATGAGAAGATGAACCCTATACGACCTATTCTGCGTAGGTACTGTAGATAGTAACTGATGTTTATTACTAATATTTCAGGAACATTCCAAACAGTAATCCGTTTTGAATCATAACATCTAATATCACATGTCTACCCAGATTTTATTCTGAGTGACTTTTGTCAATAGATACAATATAACGTATACAAAAAGGAGCCTTTTAATTGGTTGAAAATATTTTTTTTTCTATTTTGGTTGTATAATGAAGTCATTGTGCAACGCAAATGCGTGTCGAAATGTGTGTCTATTTCGATACGCATTTTTTATTATTCGCAAGTTGGTACAATCGAACTGTCAAATGAAAGTCAGAAAGCGTTAGGCCCAGTTTACTTCTGAGCGATTTGAATTTGGTGATATTTGCAGTGATAAACTAAATGTTTTAATTGGTAAATTTTGATTCAGAGTGTGATTTGATTTCAATTGACCAATAAAAACAATAACAACATTGCATTTTCCATCGCTGGTATCTCAAAAATCAACATCGCTCGACAGTAAACTGGGCTTTACGCTTGTGCGTCAGATCTTAATTATTTCAATGTCATCATTTTTACCAATCGAAGATGTTTCTGAGATTTATCGATATTGATCAATTTTTTTCTTCAAATCAATTCAAAATAGAAAAAATAACATATGATACACGTTTTATAAGACACGTTGTCGCACTTGTTCACTTGGAGCACTCCTGGCTTTGCTCGTCGTACTCCAAACAACGCGTGCGACAAAATAGCGTCTTATTAAACTTGTATCATAATATACTATATGAAATTTTCTCCATTATCACACTTCAAGTTCAAAATGGTTCACGCCGGTTATTATCAGAAGATGTCTCTGCCTTACAGAGAAAGTTACGGCATTGTTCACAGTGAACAGACAATATTATACCATCTACTAGGTGTTCATTTAGATCAACAATGGCCTGACACAATGATATGTACCTAAATTGCAGTTTCAAAATTTCAAAAAAAAAACAAAACAAAATGATGGCGACTCTCGAATGACGTAACATCGTATTACAAATTCCACACTGCCAAGATATAGAGCATGAAAAACAGCTGCAAGAAAGTGTCTTCTTTTTTTTTCCCGTCGTATCTATTATCAAAATTGAGCCAATAAAAATCGAAAAAAATTCCTTTTTTCGGAAAGTACGTACTTTCCAGACGATTTTTTTTTGAGAAAGTGGCATTTTTCCGGCCTAGTCCGGGAAGTACGGGAAGAATCACATCGTTGTTGTCATTGTAAATATGAAAATCTTGGTAGTATGGTTTTGATAAATGCAGTTGATCATTACCATAGCAGCAAAATAACGACTGACAGCTATCTGACATAAAATTAGCTAACATTCAAAAATTATCAGATGAAAACAATCAATGTGAAACGGAAACTTTACCTTCTTGTTCTGACTTCAACAAAAGGCACTCAAATATACCAAGCATTTCAAACAAATTGGATCCATTCAATATTAACAATTGTTCTAATTTTAATATAAATATTAATATAAATAAGAATTGAAATGTTCGAAATTTTGCTCTAATAAAGAAATGTGTTTCTTTGATTTGTTATTCTACACGGTTGCCGAAAAAATTGTGTACGCAACACGCCCGAAAACAGTTTTTTTGGACTCGCAGACATCCAGGACTCGCTACGCTCGTCCTAGAATTTTGTCCACTCATCCAAAAAAACAGTATTTTCCGGACTTGTTACGTAACTTACTATTTTCAAAACATCCGAAAAACTTTTCTCGCGACATATTGTTGCGCATATGTTGGGACACCCCGCCAACCCCCAACCCTACGCTCTTCCACCGGTCCTCGCCCAGCATCTCCGACGGCGCGTGCGTCGCGACGCCTCGGCCGGCGGCGCCGTCGATTCCTCGCCAGCGCCAGACGTTCTCCCGGGTTTGGCCGCCAGAGGCACTCCGGGATGCGCGGATTTCGAATATCTCGGACTAGTTTTCTTCGACAGTGCCCATTACTGGATGACTTCCTCGCAGTGAGTAACAGTTTTTGGTCGTCTGCGACAATTGTTATTACTGTCTTGGAATTAATTCGAAGTTTGGTGTTTTTTTTGCGATCTGGTGCCGCACTAATAATAATATTTTATTTCACAATTGATAGAAGGTAAATACATGCTAAAAAAAAACAATTCTCAATGAATGGATAAAGAAATACATAAGTATATTATAATTTTCGATTTACATAACAAAATTATGAGCATCACTGTAGTATCATAAAAAACGTTAGACCCACTTAGGCACAGCCAGAGCGTTGTTGTTTTTAATTATATACAGGGTGATTCATTGGGAAATGCGCATACTTTAAGGATACATAGAGGATACCGAGGTGCTTCCAAATAACCCATATTTTATGGGTCTATCGTTCTTTATAACCAAGATACAGGATAATTTGTTGATTTTTCCAATTTTTTCAATTGACCATAACTTATGAACTACCCTATACATTTTTGTGATATTTGGTACGTATGTTCTTTGTCCACATTAGTGTCGGTCAACATAATGAAGAAAAGTCTCATTCCAGGTCTGGCCTTTAAAAAATGAAAAGTGTGTTTTTGGTCGAAACAACATCCTGTACATCAATATTTCGAAATTTCATTCACAGATTTGGAAAGAGCAGAAAAAACTGGGTGAGACCGAATGCATTTTGTGTTTCCGCATACAACTTTTCCACGTATTACCTTGAGTAGAATCTAGATTTTTCGATTAAATGAGTGGCACAAAATTAACAAAAATAAATGTTCTTTCCCAAATGGTACTTTTTCAGCTTTAATCCAAGGAATCATCAACAATTTCTCATTATCTTGATTTCTGGATGCCAATCTTATTGATAAACGGGAGAACATGTCCTTATGTGAAACAAATTATTATTATACCAACTACTAACTTTTAAACACCTTGTATGCATAAAAAATTATCGAAACATTTAGTCATTGATGAAAAAAAATCATGGAACTTCATTTGGAACAATAATCACGTTGCAACAAATACGGGAATCCAAAAATTATAAGGAGAATGATAAATAGTTGATGATTTCATGGATCAAAGCTGGCAAAGTACCATTTGGGCAGACATTTTTCTTTAATTTTGTGTGACCTCATTCTATAGAAACCTCTAGATTTGATTCACGTATACAAGATGTTTTAAAAATAGTCATTGGTATAATAATAATTTGTTTCGAATAAGGACCTCTCATTTTTTCAATAAAATTTGAATCCAGAAATCAAGATAATGAGGAATGGTTGATGATTTCATGGATTAAAGATGGAAAAGTAACACTTGGGAACATTTCAGAAAAACCTAAATATCTTCTGAATGGTTGAATCGAATTGAAAAAATCAAACAGATTTATAAAGACTAACAAAAGGCCGATTCAGATATGTATAAAAATATATAGGGTGACATTAAAAAAAAACTATGTTAAAATTTGCTCTGCAAAAATGGTGCACCCTGTATACAACGAAACAATTTTAGAAACTGCACTTCGACCTCCCGTTTACAGTGTCGTTTGGTTTATTTCGATATCATCAATGGTGTAGGTGCAATCGAGCTTTCCCATATCAATTACTCACCCTGTATAATGGTGTGGGGTAAAATAAATTTAGTTTCAAACATTTTCTATTTCATGTACGAATTTCATCAATTCTTTCTTATTCATTGCCACATGTTTTAAGTTTTGCTTTTTCCCATGCTTTAGCTTTCTTCTTTGATATTTCTCCGTCCCATGTCAATGTTTCTTCCTTTTTTAGGATTTTTGTCTCTCAACCAACTCAGTTGCCTTTTTTCGATTAAATCGAGTAATGACTGCACCTTTTGGTCTTCCCTTATTTTTATTTCTGATTTTGTCCCTTTTTGTTACACCGTTGACCCTCCTGAGGTATTTCATTTCTGTGGCTTGTATTTTGCTTTTTTGTTTCTTTGTTCATTGGATAAAATAGGTTCAAAGTTTTCTCAATTCTGCCACTTATTTCTGTATCAAACCTTCCACTGTCTTCTACTTCTACTCCCAAGTATTAAAAACTTTCCACTTGTTTCATTTATATTGAATTTTATTTCGTATTCCTTTAGTATACTGTTCCATAACTCTTTATTATTCCTGAATATATAGGCACCAACGCAAAGAAAAGAGAAAGGGCCATTTTGGTTTGTTTTTCGAATACGGGTCTACAAGGTGGCATCATCAGATTCAAATCCGACGTTTCATCTTCTAATTAAAGAGATGATTATTATAATGGCTTGATTATATGCTTTCCCTATGCCTTGCCCTCTGCATTCTGATATTGTAAATTATTGTGCGATTCTGGATGACAAAGATATTTTTGACTGTTCTACTCTGGTGATTATTTTAGGTTCATCAAATAGCCAGTTAGAATCAAGGAAACATTATTTAATGACCTATAAAACATCGGCATTTTCATTATGAAATTGAAATATATTCAATTCGAAATAAATTCAAACACTGTACACTCTTTAATAAGAGCCTCCTAAGTGTTGAAGACACCAAACCATTTTTTTTTTCAAAGGTGCCTCATTTCTAACCAAAGTAACAATCAAGTCGTAATATTTGTTTAAGAGCCATTCAACCTAATGACAGTCAATGTTCTGCAAGATATTAACGACATCATAGAAACATTGTTTATATTTGTCAGAGCCATATCAAGTGTTTGTCTCTTCCAGAATTTTGCAACCAGAAATGTTTATGAGATTGATTTTATTCAATGAGTTTTGTAGTTTATTTTACCAGGAAATATCGTTGCGTATGTATATAGAAATCGTATCAGTTCAGTATATATTCTTAATGAAGCAAAAACAAATGACAACAGCTTCCTATAGAAAAAATAAATGATACACGAAGTGCGCAAATATTATTGAAAAATAATACAGATTGATTACAGCACAGATACATTACAATCAATTTTGGAAAAATTTGTCTTGTGCCTATCTATCGAGATATTCTATGAATGAATTTCACCTTTCTCTTCCTGGATTTGTTGAATGCTAGGTGACATTCCATCTGTAAAAATATAATATGCTTGACTTTTGTACTTTATTGAATATATACAATCTGGAAAGGAATTACATGTCTTATCATTGAGAACTGCTGAACTTCTAGGTAGGTATTTCAAGTTTGCTGATGATACTGTTTTGGTATATAAAGGCAGAGACATGATACAGTTACAAATAACGGTTAACAAAGATTTAGAACAATATCATGCATGGCTAATAAAAAATAGACTGCAACTTAATATAAGTAAAACAACATATATGATTTTTACACAAAAAAATAAAACTACACAAAATATCAAAATAGAAATAGGAGGAGAGGTAATTGACAGGGTTCGAAAAGCAAAATACCTTGGACTTATATTAGACGAGAAGCTGAATTGGAGTGAACACATCAAACACATAGAAAACAAAATATCACCCATGGTTGCAGCCATTTACCGATCTAGAGATTACATAAGAACATCTGGCTTATATCAAATTTACAATGCATATTTTCTGTCCATATTCAGATACTTAATACCATTATGGGGAACAAGTGGAAAAACTATTTTCAAAAAAATTGAAACATTACAAAATAGAGTCGTAAGGATCTTATTCAAATTTCAGTATAATACATCAGCACAAACAATATACGATCAAACTAATATCTTACCTATTGCTACCATATTACAAATTGAACAAAGTAAATATATATACAATATAATCAACGAAAATCTTAAATGTAATACACCTTTCAACTTCGTGAATCAACAACACAATTATAATACACGTACACGAGAAAACATCTTCTTAGAGCCAGTAAGAAGAAATATAGGCCTAAAAAACCCCATAACACAGAGCATGGAAACCTATAACTCCTTACCAAAAAGCATAACTGACAGCGCAAACATAAATTTATTTAAAAGTAGAATTCAAAATTTATACACAAATAAACTTTGAGCAAAAAAAAAAAAATATTTATATATATAATGTACTTTTCGTTCTCTAGACTGAAAATACGTTAGAGATCTTATTTTTTATTTTTATATTTTTATATCTATATAGGTATGTAAATCAAGGTGAAAAATTATTTTTGCAAATTAAGGTGAAAATTGTAGATGGATTTTGTAAGTTTTTTTTAAATACTGTTTCCGAGACCAGCAAATTTGCTGCTTTGGACGATTTTTGTTCAATGTAATGCACTAATTTGAATTTCTTTAATTTCTTGAATGTACATAAATTGTTATTGGGCATTATATATGAATAAAGTACTTGAAAAAAAAATTCATAAAAAATGCCTTGTTTTCTCCTAAACAGGAGAACATATTTCCAAGGATTTATAATTTCATTTGATCAATAAAAATTCAACTATGCAAACATTTATAATACATTTATTGCAACAATTTATTGTTATCCACCATTTGGCACCTAATGATAACTTGAATCAATCATTAAGGGATAAAAATTCGATTTTTTCAAATTTAACCGAGATTTACCAATAATGCAAACTTTAACAACCCCTTATAAAAATAATTAGGTATTTGGACCTTCTTTCAATTCCAAGCTGGTTTCTTAATTTTGAAGTTTCAATTTTTAAGGGTTGTATCATACATTTTTCAGATGCTTTCCAAAGCAGGATTCTTCTCGTAATCTGTTTATTTTTGTACTTATAGATACAGACTGAAATATTTTCGAATGAAAACATTCCGCAAGCTTTTTTCATTATCGTTCGATAATTTCAGTTTGACGAGATCCAATAACGATCATCGAAGTTGTGCCACCGATTTTCCTCGTTGCCAAAAGGCTTTCACCGACCCTTTTCGTACAGTGTTTGTATCCCCGAACATCCGAATGTGCCGTTATTGGAAGAGAAATTCCATTTCCTGACTCCTTTTGTTCTAGTTCACTCAAAGGAGGGAACGGGTTTTCAGTCATTTCACTTATAAATTCGAGCGCTGGAAATATCTTCGAATTTTATTTACGTTCCAGAGAACCCAGAAAGTGTTTCAGTGCAGCATCACCATTGAATTATTGATATTGGACGAAATAATATAAAAAAAATATTTCGACAATTTCACACGTAACATCAGAATCCTATATTTTGTATCGTTACCATAGTAATCTTGTCAAAGTTGTATTTTTTGTAATGTTTATACACAGCCTTACGGTCAACTAACCACTTGTATGCTTGCCTGGCATCTGAATGAGGTCGAACCTTCCCTATCTCCTAACGCACACTCTTCAATACTCCGAAACGAATATTTTGTATAAAATTCTTTTTTTGTTTTTGAAACGTTTCACTTTCAACTGTAGGTAGCAGTTGGTCGTTTCCTAAACGTTGCTAAATTTACCAAAAAACAACTACACACTTGCGCCCTCTTGCGCAGCGACAACGACAGTTCACTTTCCACGGTGTTCAGAAATTAGTAAATATTCCAACCTAATCATTACTGATCACCAAAATGGACACTTGGTAAAAACTTTCTGACGGCTACCAATGTTTTACTCGTGTGCTCATGATAGGTACCTACTTGTATTGCCAGAAAATGAAGATTTCCAAACATAAAATTATTAACGCATTTCAGTTTATTGACAAATATACTATTGTTTTACGCCAAAAAACACGCTCTCCTTCAATCCGTTGCGAATTTCTCAAAACTCGAAGATAAAAAAAACAAAAAGAATATTGGGATGTATAAAATTCAAAGTTAATATTTATCCAAACGCGAACTATAGAGGATACAATGATATATTAATCGTTTCTAGAGTACTGTTAACCTTTGTTTATGTTTTTTTATGTCCCAAATTTCAATGTTTCAATGTTTCCGAAGATAATTACGCATCAAACATGGCGTAGTATTATAATAGGCGTTAGGATATCAGATAACTGAAAAATATACTGCTTTCAACCTTAGTCATCCAGACAACTAAATATAACCAAAGCGCGACTGAAGTTGGTTATCCGACCAAAAACTGAACGAAGTCCAACTAACGAACACACCTCGCTCCTCATTTTAAAACGGGCTTTTTTGTGTCATAGAATTGTCAGTAGTGTCCTTCGAAAACTTAGTTGCTTTCCTCAATCTCTGCATCCAGGTTAGCATTTGTTCCAGAAGAACTGAAGTTCCCCAAACTGCCTGTCTTCGGGCATAATTTCATTAATACAATTTTGAGGTTAGGTTGGATCAAGTTTTTCTTCTCTTACTAGATGTTTATTCTTTCTTCGAAGCATATTAGCCAACAGTATGACCTTATTGTCATTGAGCATGTCCTCTATAGTGAGTATTTTGAAAAGTTAACTGCAAAGATATATGACTCCACGAAAACGTTACTTGACATTAAATCTCACAAGGTCGGCTCAACGTCAGGAAAACATTGAACATAACTGGAGTTATCACTCAAACGTTTTTAGAACGTCACTCCCATTCCCAAAATTTTAACTACATGAAGTTGGTTGGGTTTAACCTTGTAACAACGTCGTCGGTTAACTAAAGTCATGCTCAACAGTGATACAACGTTGTCCAGTGGTTTAGAGAGCGTCGTTTCATAAATGACTGATTTCCACACCAAGTATAACGTTAATTTTGGTGTATTATGTGGTTATCGTCGCCAAAATGCTACTTGGGTAAGGGCGTTGAAAATAAAATAACAACCGAAGCTTATAGAATTATTGAAACTTCTTCATAAATATAATCGTACATTTTCATTGCTCTTTGCACTCCGGTATATTTTTCTGAATCCAACGATATATCACAAGTTGTTAAAGTTGAAGTCAACGCCGGAACAACTGTGGAAGTAACTAAATAGGGCATTTGTCATTTTCCTATATGTGGTCGTCGGAAATAGTATATTATGATACAAGTTTTATAAGACGCTATTTTGTCGCACGCGTTGTTTGGAGTACGACGAGCAAAGCCAGGAGTGCTCCAAGTGAACAAGTGCATATAAAGTGCATATAAAGTCTCAATAAAGGCAAAGCAGAGAACTCTTTTTCATCCACAACTGTAAATTTCTTCGATACACCAGTTTTACTTTCCGGTACGTTCACTACCATAACAGTATCCCGGTCCTCTATATCTGCTATACTCATATTTAGAAGTTCCTGAGTTCTGCATCCTCCAAAATAACCCATAATTAGAACAACCTATAACAAATAAAACGAAATAAACAAACGAAAAAGAAAATTATGAGAAAAAAATTACCTTATGCAATAAATGAATTTCATTAGGGGCGTCCTTTAGAAATCTGATGACATCTTTAGGAGATAAGACAGCAGACTTTTTCGGCTTATACCCCTTACTTTTCTGTTTCAAAAAAGCCTCTAGTTCGTTGAACTTGGTGATATCTCTTTTCTCATATATGGTCACCATCGATTTGAGCATTGACCATTTAGTCCATAACGAATTTGGGCTAAACGTTTCTGACTGCAACGAATAAATACAATTATTACCAAATCTACCAGAAAATACTGAAAATACTTTACCAGTTCTTGAAAATATGCCAGAAAGACAGTTTCGTTGGCATCTTTTGACATAACATTTCTCTGTGTCAGCCACTTCAGATATAAGTTGTATTCTTTTTGATATAGGGCTTCACTTTTCGATGGAAGTAATGATTGTCTTGCTTTTTCCGCTTTTTTTATAACATCCTCCATTATATCAGAAAAAGATCGTCGATTTGTGGTAAAAAATAAACACGTTTTTAACGAAAAAACATTGATTGATAAAGAAAGTTTGCTTATAAACATGTAACATAGCGACAACCTAGCAACAACCAACAATGCTACAACCAACGCTACCTAATTCAAATATACCAGAAAGGTTATTAATTTAAACATTTATTGCGTTCTAAATATGGACATATTGTTATGAAAATCGGTCAAAAATAAAATTATCTATGTACCACGGGAATTATAGAGCCTTAATAACCTCTGGCAATTGCTGTCCCTCGGACCAGAGGCCCTCGGGACGCAAACTTTGCCATCGGTAATTAAGGCCCTCATAATTCCCTTAATACATAAATAACTATTAGTTCGATGAATAACAGAAACATCTTCGATTGGTAACAATGATGGCATTGAAATCTGACGCACAAGCGTAAAGCTCAGTTTACAGTTGAGCGATTTTGATTATTGCAATACCAGCGGTGAAAAATTCAATGTTATTGTTTTTATTGGTCAATTCAAATCAAATTGCACTCTGAATTGAAATTCACCAATTAAAACATTGAGTTTTTCACTGCTAATATCACCAAATCCAAATCGCTCAGAAGTAAACTGTGAGCCTAACTCTTCTGACTTTCATTTGACAGTTCGATTGTACCAATCTTCGAATAATAAAAAATGCGTATCGAAATAGAGGCTATTTCGACACGCATTTGCGTTGCACAATGACTTCATTTTACAACCAAAATAGAAAAAACACATTTCGTGTAAGTGACAAGCGTCTACTCAATGGTTCCTTAGATGATTCAAAAAGTAAACATGTCTCGATATTATTTGATTCAGTGGCGTTTTATTAACTGATGTCTGAGAAGTCCTGCCGAGTGATATTCTGCCAGTATCTAATATCCAAAAATAAAAAGATATAAAATATTCCAGATGAAAATAGCTATTCTTCATCGTTACTACAGAGTGAGCAGCCTGAAACGAAAGGCAAATAAAACAAAGCCCATGCTGGAAAAACAAACGAACTAAACAGTATTTTATGGATGCCGGGTTCGTAGTTAATGCAACCGTCCCGTGTTTACTTTCCATGGAATAAATGCTAATGAAAAGTAATCATGAAAAATTCATTAGGCATTAGGCTTATTGTATGTTCAAGGAACTAATTTTGCTCTGTCAAGATCTGTTATTATGTTTGATAAACACGTATAGGCAATACGGAATCTCTTCATTAGTCTGTGATATCTGATACGAGTCGATAAAAATGTTTGGAAATCAAACAATGACTGAACTTTCTGTGTATACGAGGTGATGCTTGCATTGCTTAACTTGGAGACCGGGATATACAAAACAATTTTCTATTTCTTGTTTAGAGAAAATTTACTGCCGGAAACAATATATTTTATTTTTCGAAAATGGATTGATCGATTCTTCTCATCTTGGTGGCGTTCTCATTTTTCCATCATAGAATTCAGTTCTGTCATCGACAGCATCTTATTCATACGTAGATTAAAAAAAGTGTAGCGGAAACTCGAGTAGAAGTTATATTTACTATAAAATTGAAAAACTCAGCATGGCCCTAGCATTAAAGTTATTTATTTCTGACAGTGACATTATAAGCTTATATCGTCATAGTTACGATATCTATAATGAGGGTCATAACTCCCTTGGGATATTAAAGTTCAAAAACTCCCTCTTACCTTTTACAGGTGAAAATGATACAAGAAATGCTTATAAACGTTTATATGTAATGAAAACTAAGACATATTTTCCTTATTCACGTCATTACAAATAATAAATGTACAATTTTCAAATGTTCCCTGAAAATTACTTCCGCCGCTGGAAACAATTTCTTCTTTTTTATGGGTGGTGCTGTTGCTGTTCACTACAGTCGAGGTGCCTGCCTCTTCTGATGGCAAAGTAGACAGCATACGCGCCGTTTTATTTCTCAATTCAATACTGTCCTCCAGATACCCCTCTGTCACCGTGGAACTTCTCCAACCTCCGTGTCTTTTTAAGTTTGTCATAGTTGCTCCTGCATTGGCTAGGGCAGTAGCAGAAGTGCGACGAAGGCAATGTCCCGTATAGGTTAGTGGGTTTGGCAATCCTAAATACATTGCGATTTTGCTGGGAATTTTGCCAAACATATTCTTTCCAATTGGCTGAGTTGTACATTTATTTTGTCGGAAGCTCAAAAAAAATCGTTTTGTACATTCAGGACGTAAGGACATATAAAGTCTCAATAAAGGCAAAGCAGAGAACTCTTTTTCATCCACAACTGTAAATTTCTTCGATACACCAGTTTTACTTTCCGGTACGTTCACTACCATAACAGTATCCCGGTCCTCTATATCTGCTATACTCATATTTAGAAGTTCCTGAGTTCTGAAACAAACGAAAAAGAAAATTATGAGAAAAAAATTACCTTATGCAATAAATGAATTTCATTAGGGGCAAGGTGGATATAGGATGGTGAAACAGCTCTTCAATTGTTTCTGCGAAAAACTTGTAGACCGTTTGAGAAGGTACTAATATTTCCACGACTTGAATGAAGATGGCGGTGAGATCGATTATCGAAGAAGATTTCTGTTGCTTACGTATTTCTGTGGTTCGCATCTGACAAACATGAGTTGAAATTACATCAAAACACAATAATTTCAGTGAATCTGGAATAATTATCGATATTTTGACTCTTCTCAGTCATTTTTCAGCTAGAATAGATGAAACTGATAAAAAGATGACAGATGCAGAGTGTCTGTTTAACCGACATAAGGTATGTCGCCATCTCTGATAACTTCAGGAAATATTACTACGGTACGAAATCAAGTAGGCAAAGGTCTACAGTTTATTCTAGTGCTTGTTAATAGGAAGCTGTTTCACCATCCTATATCCACCTTGATTAGGGGCGTCCTTTAGAAATTTGATGACATCTTTAGGAGATGAGACAGCAGACTTTTTCGGCTTATACCCCTTACTTTTCCGTTTCAAAAAAGCCTCTAGTTCGTTGAACTTGGTGATATCTCTTGTCTCATATATGGTCACCATCGATTTGAGCATTGACCATTTAGTCCATAACGAATTTGGGCTAAACGTTTCTGACTGCAACGAATAAATACAATTATTACCAAATCTACCAGAAAATACTGAAAATACTTTACCAGTTCTTGAAAATATGCCAGAAAGACAGTTTCGTTGGCATCTTTTGACATAACATTTCTCTGTGTCAGCCACTTCAGATATAAGTTGTATTCTTTTTGATATAGGGCTTCACTTTTCGATGGAAGTAATGATTGTCTTGCTTTTTCCGCTTTTTTTATAATATCCTCCATTATATCAGAAAAAGATCGTCGATTTGTGGTAAAAAATAAACACGTTTTTAACGAAAAAACATTGATTGATAAAGAAAGTTTGCTTATAAACATGTAACATAGCGACAACCTAGCAACAACCAACAATGCTACAATCAACGCTACCTAATTCAAATATACCAGAAAGGTTATGAATTTAAACATTTATTGCGTTCTAAATATGGACATATTGTTATGAAAATCGGTCAAAAATAAAATTATCTATGTACCACGGGAATTATAGAGCCTTAATAACCTCTGGCAATTGCTGTCCCTCGGGCCAGAGGCCCTCGGGACGCAAACTTTGCCATCGGTAATTAAGGCCCTCATAATTCCCTTAATACATAAATAACTATTATAAGTATAATTTTCCTTTTCCTATACGGGGTGAGTCAGAATGAGGCTCTTCTTGTTGCTATTTGAGATCAGATAATATAACTATAGGTTTCTGTTCTCCAAACACCCTGTATCTCAGAGAGGTTGCATTCCAGGACATACGGTTGATATATGGTCATATTCTGATTCACCATCATGTATATTCTGTTATGATGTGAATTGTTATTGATGCACTGGGGTAGTAAAGAAAATAATATACAATTAAAAAGAGTTAACGATTGAAATCTCCAATGAATTATCCACTTTGAACTGCATCATATTTATATTCAGTATGCACATAATAAAGCTTTCAGGAAGTAGTTATTTTCCTTTTTTACGATTGTTTTTATAGTTGGAGTGCCAACACATCAGCTACTTTAAATCTCCAACTGATGCAAACTTGTTCGTTTATTTGAGGTTTTCTCTTTATTAATAACCTCGGATAGTTATATGAACGGATATATTTACAATCCAAATAAACACTTTTAGTAGTTGTATATATCTAATTGAAGTATATGTTGCTGACTGATATTTCTACTTGATAAATAACTATTTGTCTTAGAACTCTTAGATCAATGAGAAATCAACCAATCAGAAATTCTGAGAGAAACTCTATATATAGATATAAAATATAGCATAGCTCTGACAATTCGATGTTTCACTCATTTTTAAGACTTTTCAGAAATTGGAAAATTATTGCAATCGATATGCATGATGCATTATTCACCGGCAAATCTGAGTTCCAAACTTAAAACAATACTGACAGTTCTAGTCAAAAACTTTGTGAATGGTCATATGATAATTCTCCAAATATAATCATCTAATATGGATACACAACGGTGGTTATTCAATTCTCGAGTGCGGATCTAATAACCTGGTAGTATTCAATGCAAACAAAACACAAGCATGTATTTTCTCTAGAATAGCCGATCTAACTGTACCCAACATAATTCAGTCAGAAGTAACCATACCATTGAAGTCATCCATTTCGATGCTTGGCGTTACTATCATCAATAACCTTTCTTGGGAAAATCACGTGAGGTCCATTGCCAAAAGTGCATAACAAAAACTTGGTTTTCTGTTTCGAGTCAAGAGCTATATTTCACTGAGTCACCTGCTTATGATCTATAAGGCACAGATCCGACCTGTCCTGGAATACTGTTCCCATATTTGGAGTGCGGCACCAAAACATATCCTGAAACTATTGGATTCTGTCCAAAAAAGGGCAATTCGTCTCGTCGGTGATGCCTCGCTTACAAACTTTCTCACTTCTCTGGAACACCGTAGACAAGTTGGCGATTCATCTCTATTTCATAGACATTTTCATGGGAAATGCTCTTCTGAAATATCAACAATCGTTCGTGATCACTTTAGAGATCTGCAGAACGTCCCTTTCCAAAGACTCGTTCATACAACGAACATCGAGACTTTGGAACTCATTGCCTAGGGAGGTGTTCCCTGAGGCATATACAATCTCCAGAAATTTAAGAAAAACACCAACTCCTACCTTCTTTCCCTTGGTTCTCACGATGTTCTCTGAACATCACGTGATAACCAGAACATAAAAAACAATATGAAAGCTATCAGATTTTTTAAAATCTTTCTCAGTGTATGTTTTCTTCATGAACATTGGGGACTGTACGTTTCTTTTTCCAGATCTGTGATCTCACGAAACACTCGAAATTATCGAAAGCTTATCTTATAAAAAGAAAACACGGAATGTAATACACTTCTCAGTCTTTATTGGCAAAGCGCCATTCGACTCTGAAATCGATGGCGGAAAGTATTCGCACCAAACAGCTGCGGGTTCTATTACAGGAGAGTTTCGGTATTTCGAAGCTTCAACAGGAGCCTTGAACTGCGATTGTCTCTTGGATAGATTATAGCCTGGAAGGGTGTATGGGGAACAAAGGATGTTCGATGTTTCTGACCTGGAATCGGGAAATATAAGAAGTTTCAGATAATTCCATTACAAAAAGACTATTGAAACGGGGACTCACTAAAGTATTTCGTGACTGTCAGATTTGCTGCATTCAGTTATAGTCTCCAAACAACAGAACCCATTGAAATAGCAACACCGCAAATTGTCTGAAGGCAACATGAAATTCATTTTCATATGTTTTTTCCCAACAGAGGTTGCCACATTGTATATCTTTTGAAGGTGATAATCTTTCCACATACCAATATTTTTCAAGGTTTTCAAATATATATCCTTCAGTTGGTAGTTATAGGAGTCAGATAAGTATACCAAAAGCTATTCATTCGATTTTCGTCATATAAAACAGTGCCTCATTTAAATATAAGTGGTAGATAGCATGTCGATCTGAAGAATGCATTATTTTTGGTGAATGCACCAACGCCACTTATTTCGTTCAACATATAGTCAACCGAACGCTGACAGTGACAGCGCGAAACGTCTCGTTTTCAAATCAAATTTTGTTTGTTGGTCCATTAAACGGCATATTTCCAGTTATGTGTGAAAATTCGAATGAGATTCTACTTAAAACGTCAGTTAATTCTGTTTAATTCGAATTCAAAGGATGGTGAAACGCTTTGAAATGAGTAAAAGACAATTTAAAAGTGGTGACCAGAACACAACATTTCGATGGTGAGTTACTCAGTGTCGTATCATTCGTTGTGTAGTTATTTTCCCGTCCTAATATGCAAAACAATTTGTGGTAACCAACGTAGGTGATCCATTTCTTGCAGTGGAGGTGAGTATTATAGGATAAGGGGAAGAACTTTCAGTCTATCTCCACCATAATATAAAATTTAATAGTCATCAGACTTACAAGTAGAAAGAGGACATGTTTCGAGGAATAAATTCCTCATCATCAGCTCAAAAGTATGAAGAAAATCTGAAGAGAAAGAAATATAAAGTTAAACATTAGCATTAGAAAAAATTGGAAATACCTAAGACTTACCAATGGTGAAAAAATGATTGTAGGAAAAACAAACATTAAAATAACATAATGCGACACTTTATTTTGATTTGTAACCCTAGTAACCGATTTAGATGTTGGCTTCAAACAATTAATGTGGCAAGGATTGTGCGTTATTCATCTAGTCTGTTATATGATCGAAGGTTTATAGTAGTCGTACTTCTTTTCCATAGCAACCGTTTTTTTTGTGATACACATAAAATATAGCTTTTTGCTCTTTGCTGGGAACTGAAACATCTGAGGCCACCGTTTTTTCAGCTTCTATCCAAGGATTGGATGAGTTTAATGCGATTTCCACTAAGTAATCAACGCTGAAAGGATTTTGCGAATGGAGTTACCGAATAGAAAACGAATATCCAGATCTGTCATCAGATCTTGGATTGAAACTTTTGAGTTATTGAAAGAAATTGAATCTTTGATGTAAATGGAAATGAATATTTAGGCAATGTGCAGAACTGTAAATGAAATATGAATTTTGTGCCTTTTGGGAGAAAGTGTTCCAAAGGTCCATATCATATTCATTGTGCTCCATAAAGAGTATAGTCCAAGTGATATAAGTCTGGAAACCGTGCTGGCCAACGTAAATCACCACTATCTGCAATAGATATATCAGGAAATATCCTGAAAATTATTTGGTATTGTCAGGAATTGAAACAGATATTGTTTTGTCAATATAATCCACCAAAAAAATTCTCATAAAATTAACACATTCTCAATCGCCAGATTCTCTTCATGAATATATGGACTGATAATTGTTCCACCCAGTAAACCGAAACCCATATATTTAGTCCAAAGCCTATTTGAGGTTGCCGTACTTGGTTTGTATGGGAATTTCAGATAGACCACAGATGTTCATTATGTCTATTAAACAACCCCGAATAATTGTGGGTTCCAATACATCACTCCATATAGACTGATACACACATCAATGAATGGTTTTCCTTCGGAAAAATAAATTCGATAAACGATTAATGAAGTTTTTTTTTCCTTTAAATAGTTTAATTAGATAGTCATTTTATTTTTTGTTATTTACCGCAATAAAAAGAGGATAAACATTCTTTAATCCCTACAGGTACAAATATTGTTATAACTGTGTAATTAAGTATAAATATGGTTGTTATCGTAGTAGTTAGTTTAGTGTACTTATACCTGATGAAGCTACAGTGTTAGCGAAACATGTTGTGAAAAATATATATAAATATATTTATCGTGAAAATCTTATCGTTTTTCGTTTGTTTACGATTAATTTAGTTTTCCGGCGATATCTTGAAAGCTGGAGATAATTTACCAGCACAAAAATGTTGCATAAGTTGATGCAGTGAAGATAATAAACATGCAACAGTGCTCGATTGCTAGTAAAAAAAATCATGAACCTGATGGGTAAACAGAAATCACCAATGATGAACATTGATATTGGGATAAAAGGAAACAACGAATGGACAGATGAAATGAGGAAACGAAGCAAAGGAGAAAAAGTAAAGATATAATGAGCGAATAGCTGAACATGTAGTATATCTGCATCATTATTATAACTTTAAACCAATCCTCTGATTGCGATGCTAATTAATGATGATGTAGATTGTGGATGATCTATAATCATTCCTTTGAAGAATAGGCTCCGTAACTCAGTTTCCAGATCACCAAATTAATTTTATTACTTCTCTCCAGCTTCAAGTATAGCTTCAAACGATCGATGATCAGTGGCATCTTCCCCTTTTATAGCATAATTAATAATATCAGCTTGTCAGTCTGTAACAATGGTTGATTAGGGTACAAAGGAAATTTGGCAAACATTTCACAGCGATATTCTGAAAGGATGGATGCATCAGAACATAAAGAGATGGGTTCTTTGCCTTTTCCACACTTGTTGTGTATAGTGAAAACGAACTATGGTATTAGGTTATTTGTTTTTGAGCTTTATACAAGGTGGCCAAGATGAGAATGAATTGCATCTTTCGTTTTCCAGATTCTTCATAGATTATTCGTTCAATTCGTGGCTATTTCATTTGAAGTGGATTAGATTATAGATTGTAAAGGAGAGGTGAAATCTATGCAGCCTCTCAAGCACCTCAGCCTATCAGATCTTTCAGTTTCCTATATGAGCTAAGTTTCTAACATCGGAGGGCCCTTCCAGAAAAATTAGCATCTTGCAGGGAAGTGCTGGATATTCGCAAAGTAAATGATCTGCAATTGCAGCGACAACTATCACTCTCTGATTGGCCCATCTTTTTGAGGTGATACCTCAGTGTCCAGTAATCAGTCCCATTACCAGTTTCAAGTATTTTTCGTCCGACTCCAGAAGCTGTCCTATCGAATGTTAACAGTCCCAAGTCAGCTTAGTTTCACAAGTATTTCTGCTTGAGAGGTGGTTGAGATGTTACCAAGAAATTTTGAGAGCCTGAAACTTGGCCCTGGTTCCAGCTCTTCTATCCATCTTGGATCCATCATGGTATCATCTCT
Source organism: Chrysomela aeneicollis (assembly GCA_029955515.1). Taxonomy (NCBI): domain Eukaryota; kingdom Metazoa; phylum Arthropoda; class Insecta; order Coleoptera; family Chrysomelidae; genus Chrysomela; species Chrysomela aeneicollis. The sequence continues at coordinate 12,491,639 of JARUHQ010000022.1, forward strand.
TTCCATTCACCAGCTGAAGTCTGTTCTCTGTGCAGATTCGGTGGTTATTTATGACCACTTCAAACTGCATTTCACGATGATATATTTAGGAAGGTTCTTGAAAATCCAAGTTCACTGTGTGGAATCCTCCTAAACATGTTTCTCTCCTTTCCAGACTCGCTAACTGATGGCACCCATCTTCCGCAGTGTCAAACACCACCTGGGGCCCTGACCACCTTCACAGATGACGCCCGTCCTCGTGGCCGTTCCGTCCCCTACGGAGATGACGTCATGGATGGACTACGTCACGGCCACGGGCGATAGCTATGACGTCACTGGGGATCTTTTCCTCGGCAACTTGTCAGGTTTGCAGACGTCGGACAGGTCGAATGACAGTTTCAACGGGACGGCACTCGGCAACGGGACATCCGCTGACGAGGACGCCATGGTCCAGGTGGTCAGCACCGTCGTGACGGCCGTCCTACTGGGCGTCATCATTCTGGCTACTGTCATCGGTGAGTTGTGCCTGTTATTTTGCATGGGAAGTTTGGTCTACTAGGTCTTATACAATTCAAAAATGTCAGATACGATTTGATTGACTGATATATAACAACTACTTTCCTGGCTAATCCCACGCAGCAGATTGAATCACTCGCAGTCTATGCAACGATTCACTTCATTGCATAGACGAAGATTTCATTACCTTGTCAGTTAGTCATAGTTTGTTATAAATGAAGCTGAATGAAAGCTTTTGATAAAAAGTGAAACAGTTACATCCCCATAGAGAGTGTGGAAATATTGAGCTTGAATTTGTGTGTCAGATTTGTTCGAAATGGAATATTCCAAATCCATGGACAACGAAAAACGATGATGATGGAAATTGCAATTTTCCTATTTGACGTTTTTTTGTAGAGATACGTCACTGTACATCTGTTGTGCCGACTGTTTTTCAATTTGATTGGTGCTCGTACGTGATGAATCTGGACAGCAGCTGTTCCAATAGGATTATTGAATGCTGAAATAGTAATCTCTCATTTAACAATTCGTTAGAGAATCGCAGTTACAACACAATTTTTTTAATATTACTTCCTGAGACCAACATGCATCGAAATCCATATATTCCATATATCCTAGAGATGATTTGGATTTGAACTTCCTAACAGAGGAGGTGGAATTTTCGAATAAAGCCTTTATTTTTTTTATCGATGAACACGCTAACAAACAAAACGCGAGTACGCAAGAGATCAGTTGATGGAGGAGTTCTGGGATGATTGAATGAACATCCATTGGTGTGTAGTCTGTCTGATATGGCGTATCGGTTTGCTTGCCTACACGGGATAATCTTTAGCGCTGCTGGATATGAATGATGGCCATTCTACGCTTGTGAAAAAGAGGAAAGCGTGAAAGCCGAGGTGAGAATGCTTTCGGCTAACATTAGCCATCTTCAGTTCTCTTCTATCAATGTTGTTGGTGGAGTGACTATAAAAACTTCAAGTGCTTCTACTAGGTGGATAGTAGAGTGAATTAATGAAGATTTCCGGATTTCGGTCAGTGAACAACTGAGTAAGTAGGTACGTAATGATTATTGTTGCCATAAAGTGGAATTTTTTCATATAATTGAATCATTCAATAGTATACAGGGTCACTCACGGTCGATGGTACCTTGGACGTTTACGGAGAACGGGACGTAGGATTATGCTGAAAATTTGGTTTATTGGGTAATCTGTTTTGTTCTATCGATCTAAAATACTTTCAGCGTTGCGGCGATGCCGCTTCTATCAAAAAGTAGCAACAACTTTGTTATTTCAAACGGAACACCCTGTATTTTATTTCATTTTTAAATTCTCCCTGAAGAGCTGATTTCGTCGATCTATCATACTTGGGGTATAGCGAGAAAGATTACAGAGATATAGGGTGTGAAAAATCGAGATTTTTCAAATTTAGGAATTTTTTGTGCCGAAACTATCCATTCTTGCTCAAAACGGCTTACATGTCCCTATCTCAACTTTCCATTTACTATCGATTGATATTTAATTGAAACAAATACGGGTGGTTCAACATTTTGAGTTTTGCATCACCCTCTGTTTGTTTCTATTAAATGTCAGTAGATAGTAAATGAAAAGTTAAGATAGAGCCGTTTTGAGCAGAAATGATTAGTTTCGACACAAAAAATTCCTAAAGTTGAAAAATCTAGATTTTTCACACCCTATATCTCTGTAATATTTCGCGCTATACCCTAAGTATGATAGATCGACGAAATCAGCTCTTCAGGAAGAATCTAAAAATGAAATAAAATACAGGGTGTTCCATTTGAAATAACAAAGTTGTTGCTACTTTTTGATAGAAGCGGCAACGCCGCAACGCTGAAAGTATTTTAGATCGATAGAACAAAACTGATTACCCAATAAACCAAATTTTCAGAATAATCCTACGTCCCGTTCTCCGTAAACGTCTAAGGTACCATCGACCGTGAGTGACCCTGTATATATGCTATAGTCGTGTTTTTTTATAGAAATTCCAAATTTTCAAATCGCTCCAACAGGAGATTCAATCCGATATACTCTATTAGTATTTCGACTAAAGTCTCACATTGCAATATCATCAACTAGCTATCTCGAGTAAACGATCTATTATAATGTACTGTTATGCAAATCTATCTTCAACAGCACGTGTCATAAGATTTTCTTTAGTACCCTTTGATATGCATATTCTCGAGTATGTCAAGAGATTCTTTTTGGCTGAAAGAACAGTCTTTTACGACATGAATTTTCTATTTACCCTAACCTGATTTAAATATGAATACCACAGAAATAAATCATCAATCTTACAAATCACGTCTGTTATTACACCATGAGCGATATCAAGCAGAAGAAAAACGCAACGAGTTTAGTATTCTATTTTTCCTGTCATGCATCATAATTACTCATTTTTGATATCTCGGCCATTTTGATTATGTAACTTGAGCGGACTTTATAATTTCAGGTGGTGTCCATGTTACCTACTACTGTCTATTCCCATAATATCAAGCAGAAAACAACTAGACCCTCCTGGCAAATACCACGCAGAATATTGAATTATATCTACTCGTAGTCTATGCACCGATTCGAAGTTAATTCAGAATACCATTTACGTTTTGGCAGAAGGTTTGAAATGGTTGGTATCGATAAAGGCGGTATTGACGGAGGTTTATTGACATCAGTGAAGGCAGGGATCATTACTATCAGTAAATTTTTGAAGTAGGAAAATTTTATTGAATAAGAAATGGAAATTCGAACGCGCTATCTGAGACTTACCTGACCTGAACGTACTAACCTATCACGAGATCACTATTGTTCGGGATTTTTGAGGAAGGAAAATTTGATTAAAAAAAGAGATATTTACCTTACAAATGTGTTATCCCTCGTGACCATAGTACCTACTTTCTTGCAGACCCCTCTAGACCAAAAAATTACTACAGGATGCCGGATCTAGCGTAAGCAATAAGATCTATGGTATCTGCAGTCAAATATGACGATGAGCATAAAAAAACATATGCAACAATATTTCCAATTTCTCTGAAGAAAAAAAAAACGTCGATGTAGAAAATTTCGTATCCTTCAGGTAGTCTACTAATTGTAAATAAATATTCGGCTTCATATCATTCCAGTTCAAGTAGTCACTTATATCCTTTCACGAATACTGTCTGCTCGAAGCGACTTTCCAATAATGCAGGACTTCTGTGTAGGACCATTTCAATTATCCAACCTTCTCTGATTTCGTTCTCGGAAATACCTCTACACACCTGTTTTCCGTCGCTGAATAGAATTTCTCCGATTTGAAGGGTTGATACAAGAGTGTAAGGGTCTCTCGATAACAGAGTAGGGGTGGAGATGAAACTCATCCCTATACGTATCCAGGAGATGTTTCCCTTCATCCAATTACAGTTGGGAAGGTTGCGAGGACTTTTATAGATACAAGATGCATTTTATTTTTTGGAGTATACCGAACTTGAATTCTGTCATCTTTACATGAACAACGCTGGTGTTCCACAGGGATCTGTTTTGGCACCAACTTTGTTTCTAGCGATCTAGGGAGTCAGCTTCAATCCTCCTAGCAACTCAAAGTAAAGCTCGTGTTTTGTGGGTTGGTGGTAATCATTTTCAAGTATAAGCATACATATATCGTAGTATGAATTATTGAACATATTATTCATACTGGTCCGAAATCCCTACGAATGTACTTTCCTATTCGTCACAGTCAGTTTTCATGATCGATAATTAATATCTATTATGCTCGTCAATGTAGCAGAGTAATGAAAGTTTGGCAGTTCGGGATGGTGACAATCAATTTGAAAACTTGTACCCGCATTTCGAAATCAGCATTATAACATTCCGGATGAGTGTACGTCATATTGTAATTAACGTATATGATCTGGCAATTATTCAACTCGACCAATATGAATATTTTTTAGGCTTCACTACATTTCCAGTTGATTTGCATCATTTCTTTCATTTATTCACATACCCATTTCTTTGAAAAAGAGTATTGAAGTAAGCGAATTTATCTTGGATCAAGTAAATACATGAGCTTGAGAACAGTGGAATGATGTCTCAACTTCGTTTTCAACCGAAAAAATGTTAAATCATCATTACTGTGTTTGAAAATTTCAGAATATTTGGTTATACAATTTTAAAGTCATCGGACCGCAGACTGAACATTGAGTCCGACTTAACGGTTTTATGGGCGGGGTCTAGAAGAATATCATTCCTCAATTAATGCTTCCTATCCAATTTTTCCAACCATCACGAGATTTTTGCTGTTCTGCATTCCTCTAATACAAGTGAATAAGAAATTTCAAAGAAATAAATGACTATAAATGTTTCAATACGTATAGCATTATATCATTTTATTCTCTTTCCTATATGCTGAGCAATTTCAACATAGAGAAATAAGTCATTGTTAGATAATGCTGAATATGAGTTTATCAAAATATAAGACATTGAAATAAAAGTTTTTTTCTCGTGTACACCTAGCAATGAAACCTTCCAAATATTATTGGATTGATTTCAATATATACCTATTTTTTCCTACGACCACGTATGAAAAATAATCACACTGTTTTGTTATTCAGAAAGTAGCTCATATCACCATGGTATTGTTTATTTGAAAGAGAAAAAGTACTAGTGTTGATATGAAAAATATCACAACGGTCGCATGAATTGATAGAAATAATTAGGTATATTGTGAAGGTACTTACTGTCGATATATAAGCGTTCTCAAATCAAATTCATATTATCTATTGAAATTTGTATAGTTTCGAATTCTTTATCTATTAATTTCAATGTGTCTGAAATATAACCTCTGAATTCACTTTAAAACTGGAACCTATACTTTTTGCTGGAACTATTTCGATGTTGATGACAGCGGGTGAGATCATTCAAAAGAGTACAGCTACAGTTTTATGCGCGGCTTGCTGCTTGCATCAGTTTGATATGACAGTATCACCAAAGAGAAGATTCTTTGATATCACAGATGTTTGCAAAAAGTCAAGGACGCACTAACTCGAGTAACTCGTACGCGCTACGTACTATGGTTCTGTATTCCTGGTTGCGTGATTACTGGCGCTAGCAGGTGAATGGTGTCAAGGTTGTTTATGTACGCTGGTGTCAATATTAATAAAATTTGTCCAAACTAAACTGACTCAATCAATCAGTAATTCACATTATGAGGAATTGTCGGAGAAGTATTCAAATATCATCTTGATAATGGAAATAAACAGTACTTGATATCGAATCAAAACCACCTGAAATTATAGAGACCGCTCAAGTTACATTTTTGACAAGACCTCCCGCGAAATGAAAGTATTCGGAGTCGTAGGAAAAAACGTGTACAAAACTCGTTGGAAAGTGCATTTCCTTCACTCGTTACGTTTCCGCACTCACCGCTACGCGGCTCGTGCTAAACGACTACTCGTGTGAAATATGTCACTTTCCACACTTGTTGTGTGATGAACTATTTTTTGCCAGATGACATACCTACACACATAAAAATAATTACTTAATTTGATTTGATATGCTTTGATTCAAGAGTATGGCTTGTTTATATATACTGGAATAAATGTCTGCTCAATTCAAGACTATTATGTTTCCAACTAAATACATACTCATACCAATGTTATAGATTTCTTGAATCATAAATGAATGGAGTTCTTCGTGAGAATAATACAATATTTCAGATTGAGAACACAATATATTCAAATCAAGACAATTATTATCTCTCAATGACTCGCATTTTTCTTGAACAAAAAAAATCAGATTTTCAGTTTTAGCTGTAGATTGTTTTGTATCAAGAATTTTATCAAATTAGAGGAATTATATCGATTTCTTGAAATGAGAATTATCCTCAACATCCGTTCTCTTATTGGGGCTCTCATCAATCACATCATCACTTGCAGACCTTCTTCTTGACAACCTTTCCCCCTATTCGTAGAGATTATTTCTGAACTTGTCCACCAGTTTACCTCGCAATGAAGTTGTATTGCTCTGGTTTCAAACGACTGAAAAATATAAAATATATCAAGAGATAATCTGACTTAGCACAATGCATGGTTATTATATTTCTTCAAATCTGGGTTCACATTCTTACTACTGAATTCATTTTCCTTGAATCGAATTTTGTAAAAATATGTATAATATGCAATATCAAAATACCTAAGTTCAAGAAGCTCTTTTCCACTGTTCAAACAGTGTTTGGACAAATTTAAACGTTCATTCGCACATAGGTACCTAACCCCAATTTTCACTCACTGGTTATTCAAGTTTTTCACGAAATATCAGTTTTCGAGATGATATAGCTACGTTAATTGATTGGATACATAATAATACCTACCCAAGAATGAACGTTGATAAGATATAGGCATGTAACTTACCTCTAAAAGTGGTAATTATAACTTCAGATATCTCCTAAGACCTCAGTTTTTCTTTCATAGTAAGCCAATATTTCTATGCCAATAAAATAGGTTGAACTGGTTGAACAATGATGGATGCACGACAAGAGCACCGAAACAACACACTCACACCGTTTGGCAACATTCTCGGCTCGAAGGGATCGCAATTATATTCAAGAAAATGTTATGGTCAATCCAAAGAAACTTTCTCAGAGATTTACTTATTCAGAGATTAATTGTCTTGTGAATCTCTTTATCGAAGAAAATGCTACATATGTTATTTTGAAAGAAGACATTCCGTGATATATTTTTCAAGAACTTCATTATTTTTTATGGATACCTTGAATTTCTTGAATTGAGAACATTTTGTTATACCAAATGAATATTCCAGTAAAATAATTTTCTACAATTGACATATTCAATAAATTCATTTCAAATAAATTATTTTAGAAGAAGAATGCGCTTTTTCAAAACAAGAATTGGACATTGAACGAATATATCGTTTTCATTTGAGAATTTGTTTTTATGTGTGTATCCCATCACCTTGTATAGCACTCTATTCACGTTCAGCTATTTCCTATATAGCGCTGTGCCTCATTGAATCTGTGTTTCCGTAATGGAACCGACGAAGGGATAGACAAATTATTTCGACAGACCTTTTATCCCCCATATCCTGAACGGCTCAGGAGAACTGAGCACGACTGATGTTTATTCGGCTTGAGGTTTTTTGCCCACAGCCGCTGAACTTTCCTCTCTGCCAAAGGAGAAAGTCAACGGCAAATATTGTGTGGAAAGGATGGCAAACAGACAGTGAAGGAAGTTTCAGCGAACGCATGAGCATAATTTTTCATTAATGCATAACTATTCTATCCCAACTTCTCTAATGAATAATTCATCTGTGTCGTCGAAGAATTTCACATTCAACGTCATCACTGCATTTTCATTAAAAATAACTCGTTTAGAGCTTTCTGTGGAATTTGGGATTCATGTTTTGCTCTGACTATAACAATCTTTGGACGTATGAAGTTAAAATTTTGTGTCGCTTGGGTTTCACATTGTGAATACTTTCCTTCATTTCAGGAACAAATGAAAGCATACTCCCATTATTCAGATTGAATATAGGAATGCAGGAAATAGCTATTTGTCTATTCAGAGTGCAAAGTGATAGATTGCCGCTCGAAAAATACCTGCAATAACGGCAAGACGTGTTCGAAATACACACAAATTTTTTCTACAAACGCAGTTCCTATAGGCAACTTTATTACTACTATTACTATACTACTCTACTACTACTACTGATGGTGATTCTCAAACTACCACCACAAAGTATGAAATATATATAATTGAAATTATCTTTTCCAGTAAATATTATTTTTATTATACTTATTTGAAATCACTTTATTTTCATCTATACTTATTAGTAATATTGTAAGATGGGCAGCGCACGGAAAAACTTTGAGAATAACCATGGAAACAAATCACTGTATTGTCAGCATTGTTTATTCTTTGTCAATCAAGTTTATACCAACAAAATGAACTCAGAAGAAAATCCAGAAATTCCCGATAATATCCTAGAGCAACCGGCACAAGCGACCGCCAATTTATTACCACTAAAATCCAGGTCGAAATATGAACACGAATATCAACTTTTCACAGAATTTCGAAATCTGAACAAAATCAAAACTGATTATTCTTCTAGTTTATTTTGTCTAAAAAGCTGAATCTATGGAATCTTCCACGTTATGAGTCGATTCTCAATGCTATTAAAGATAATGACATCAACAAATATCCAAAAACTATTGCTTTACTGAAGCGTCAAGCTGTTGGATATATTTCAAAAAAGTCCGAAGTTTCGACAGCAGAAAAAGTTAATTTTTAAAAGCAATTTTAGTGTTTGTAATCTCTGGTGCGTGTCGAAGAGATGATTAAATACGTTTAAATTTAGACGAAGTGGTAGATAATGAGTGCTTTTCTTTTGATTTTCAATACTTCTTCTTACTCTAGTAGTTTCAAGTTTTTTTATTCCTACAACTGTGAAAATGAAAATGTTCCGAGTTTCTTTGGTGTCTTATGTTTTCATTTTCAACAAAGTATAATAAAAAATATCGTTCATTACACGTCCAGAAATGATTTTTCTGTGCTTGCATGACTTCCCGTGTTCGGAAAAATCCCTATTTCCAGACTCGTAATGAAATATACCATTTTGCTTTTTATATTCAACAGACTGATGTTATTTGAGAAATGCGACAATTTTAGGATATTAACTTTGATATCTTTAACATTCAAGCATGAATCTATCTTATCATGATTCATATGCTCTTTCTGGTACATGAGGAGGAACCTTAAATAATTACCACTATATATTTCAACAATATACCATAGTGGAGGCAAACGTTTTTTTTATATTTCTGCAGAAGAGCGCAAATGTTGTCACTCAATGAAATTCCTCGCAAAATTACAATTCTGTATTGGACAAATCAGTTTAATTGGTATTTCCACTGAAGATGACAACTTAGTTGTCGAAATACGTATTGTAGAAAAAAAAATCATCTTTACCTTTTCAGAGGTTGCAACTGACGCTCCTGAATTCAAGTCATTCGAATTTGGAGCAATAAATTTGTCTGCAATGTGCCCTGAATCGAACCGGCATAACTAGCATCATAAAATCTATCATGAGCAGGTAATTACTGTACTCAATGTTTATTTTACTTCGTATATTCATTTGTTGGAAAGCTCATTTCGTGCAGGTTTGTTTGTTTGTTTTGCCCCTTGAGCAAATAGTGTCAGTTTAATTCGGCAGACTTCTAACTTTCATCTGTTCAAAATATAATCGTTAATCTTGATCGTATAATAAATTGATGTACGGGTGGTTCAGTTTCTACCTCTGAAACTCCATCAAGAATCGGTGAAATACTTCGATTCAATCAAAAAGTTTTCAATATATATACAGTGTCACACATAAAGTTCGCGACATAAGGAAGTTTTTTTTATTAATAGATATAAAGAAAATTTGACTTCGCAGTTGGTTTGTGCTTGAAAAATGAGTGAAATACAGTATCTTTCCTTTTTCCATATGCTACTCTAAACCTGTCAAATTTGTCATTTTTTTCGAAAATATTCAAAAAATCAGTACAGAGGAAAAAGTTGCTCAGTTTCCTATTTAATACATTTGTTTCAAACTTGGACTCTCTACTGTCACTTCGACTTTTTTCCATTTTTTTTTTAATTTTTCGAATCTTTTGCTCTATCGATTCGAATGAAACATGATTCAAATTTCATAATTTTGATGAATATGAGACTTCAATATCATATCTTGCCCAGAAAATACCCACATTGGCCTGTTACCAGAAAATAAAAAAAAATGCATGTCCAGAAATTCGTCTTTGTTGTTGCAAAGTTCATCTAGTTTTTTCATTTCATTGTTAAACTGATGTGGATTTTAAATGCAAGGACGTTAATATGTCAGTAATCGAATAAACGAATTTCTCTTCATTCTTATTACACTCGTATTTCTTTTTTTAATTGATTTTTATCTAGTTTGATTATTTTTCCATATGTCGCGAACTTTATTTGTGACACTGTATACACTGTGTTTCACATTTCTTGGAAGCATTCCCGTAACTACAGAATTTCATTCTTCACGAATTTTATAAGCGATGCAAATATCATCTTGACCTTGAATATTTCAAGACACGAGACTTTTGAGTCAAATTTAAGAATGCGAATGAAAATGTTTACACACATTTTTCGGCTTATTATGCATGCATGCGTAATACGCACCTCATGTTGTATGTTGACTATATAAATATCGGTTCTAAAACGGATTTCCTCATATGAGTTAGTAGGCTTATCTGTGCTGATTACTTTGTTTGAAAATTCAATGCAATCCCAGGTCAGTTGAGCTTTTCGATTCGTTGTGAGAGTTAGCTTTAGTGATTGCCCTAAATACGCTGATATATAGAAGGAATTTTAAACAGTTTCAATGTTTGGAATACGTGTATGAATTCAATAGAGACTTGAAAAAATATGCTTTATGTTTATATTATTCTGATTCGCTTTCGACATTTTATGAACATATCAGTCCCGATAATTATCCCAGATATTTGATGAGGGCCCAAATAAATCGTCTTATTTTCAATAAAAAATTTCAACTTTCTTGGGAAGAGTCGAACTGAATTTTCCATATTTTTTCATTGAAGTGCGGAACGAAAGATAATTAGTTGATGGGAAAGAGGAACCACCGAAATATTGTGAATCTGGTCAGTGACGTAATATAAAAAATGTGCAAGTCTTTTATTGAAAGAATTTGGATTTAATATCGATAAATAATAGAAACATCTTCGATTGGTAACAATGATGACATTGAAATATTTGAAATCTGACGCACAAGCATAAAGCCCAGTTAACTGTTGAGCGTTTTCGATTTTTGCGATACCAGCGGTGAAAAATGCAATGTTGGTATTGTTTTCATTGGTCAATTCAAATAGAATTACACTCGGAATTAAAATTTACCAATAGTAACATTGAGTTTTTCACTGCTAGTATCACCAAATTCAAAATCGCTCACAGAAGTAAACTGGGCCTAACTCTTCTGACTTTCATTTGACAGTTCGATTGTACCAATCTACGAATAATAAAAAATGCGTATGGAAACAGATTCTATCTCGATACGCAATTGCGTTTCATAATGACTTCATTATATAACCAAAAATAGAAGAAAGGTTTTTATCCACAGTAATGATATCCAGGAAAATCTTTGAAAATATTCTTCAACGCAATGTTATAATTTCTTAACGATTTTTTTTTTCTCATCTAATCACAGCGAATTTCAGCAGAATCGTGTAATATTTTTCAAGTGCATAACGAAAAAAACGTTTTCTGTTTTCTGATTGTAACTTCAAGGGCTGTCTAGTTTCCAAACAAAGTCCACTCATTTTGATTCAGGGAATATACGGTGGGTTTCTGTATGGACAGATCAGTTTTCTCGACTGTGACATATCAGGAAATTTGTCTAGACGAAACCAATATTCTAACCAATTTTTCCTCTCGATTCATTGGAATAGCTGACCTCAGCGATATGAGTTAACAGTAGATTTACCGCTAGACATCTATTCCCAATGTTGTATTGTGGTTCTGATGGTTTGTCCCATAAATTGTCAGATGAAACTACAAATCGATGAATTGAGGGCGTAGACAACGAGCGCCCCTGTATTTTAATTAAATTTCAATTCCAGAAAATTATATGATTTTCTGCTGCAAGAGTTCATGCAAAAGGGTTGTATGGACAAGAGGAAGTTAATTCCTTTACGATAACAAAACATTTGCAGGAAATCTCTGAAAGTTAGAATAAACCCTCTGAATTTTAAACGTTGACGTTAATTCACAAAAACCCTTATGGCTATAAAATGAGGGCTCTCTCAAGTGAATGGCATTCCAAATCTGACTCAAAACGCGATAAATCATTGACATGAACTCACGAAGAGGGTACTTTTGTACCCTTGATTGCATATTCTGAAAAAGTGGCTTCTGTATATGGAATTTTTGATTAGGGTCATATTGCTAACTACAGTGCCACTAACAAACTCAACCACGTGATTTACTCTTTTATTCAGTTCCATGAAATTGAATAGACTCTCTACTGAGCGTGATTGTGACACCAAGATCCTTTGTTTGAGTACTTTTAGTTTCATCAAATTATCACAGCAATGTAGAGCGATATACTTTTTCTTTTTATGTTCAACACTGTATTTCGTATGTTGACTAAACCTATAATAGCTTTTATTTCTGACAGTGACATTATAAGCTTATATCGTCATAGTTACGATATCTATAATGAGGGTCATAACTCCCTTGGGATATTAAGGTTCAAAAACTCCCTCTTACCTTTTCCAGGTGAAAATGATACAAGAAATGCTTAAAGATGTTTATATGTAATGAAAACTAAGGCATATTTTCCTTATTCACGTCATTACAAATAATAAATGTACAATTTTCAAATGTTCCCTGAAAATTACTTCCGCCGCTGGAAACAATTTCTTCTTTTTTATGGGTGGTGCTGTTGCTGTTCACTACAGTCGAGGTGCCTGCCTCTTCTGATGGCAAAGTAGACAGCATACGCGCCGTTTTATTTCTCAATTCAATACTGTCCTCCAGATACCCCTCTGCCACCGTGGAACTTCTCCAACCTCCGTGTCTTTTAAAGTTTGTCATAGTTGCTCCTGCATTGGCTAGGGCAGTAGCAGAAGTGCGACGAAGGCAATGTCCCGAATAGGTTAGTGGGTTTGGCAATCCTAAATACATTGCGATTTTGCTGGGAATTTTGCCAAACATATTCTTTCCAATTGGCTGAGTTGTACATTTATTTTGTCGGAAGCTCAAAAAAATCGTTTTGTACCTTCAGGACGCAAGGACATATAAAGTCTCAATAAAGGCAAAGCAGAGAACTCTTTTTCATCCACAACTGTAAATTTCTTCGATACACCAGTTTTACTTTCCGGTACGTTCACTACCATAACACTATCCCGGTCCTCTATATCTGCTATACTCATATTTAGAAGTTCCTGAGTTCTGCATCCTCCAAAATAACCCATAATTAGAACAACCTATAACAAATAAAACGAAATAAACAAACGAAAAAGAAAATTATGACAAAAAAATTACCTTATGCAATAAATGAATTTCATTAGGGGCGTCCTTTAGAAATTTGATGACATCTTTAGGAGATAAGACAGCAGACTTTTTCGGCTTATACCCCTTACTTTTCCGTTTCAAAAAAGCCTCTAGTTCGTTGAACTTGGTGATATCTCTTTTCTCATATATGGTCACCATCTGACTGCAACGAATAAATACAATTATTACCAAATCTACCAGAAAATACTGAAAATACTTTACCAGTTCTTGAAAATATGCCAGAAAGACAGTTTCGTTGGCATCTTTTGACATAACATTTCTCTGTGTCAGCCACTTCAGATATAAGTTGTATTCTTTTTGATATAGGGCTTCACTTTTCGATGGAAGTAATGATTGTCTTGCTTTTTCCGCTTTTTTATAATATCCTTCATTATATCAGAAAAAGATCGTCGATTTGTGGTAAAAAATAAACACGTTTTTAACAGAAAAACATTGATTGATAAAGAAAGTTTGCTTATAAACATGTAACATAGCGACAACCTAGCAACAACCAACAATGCTACAATCAACGCTACCTAATTCAAATATACCAGAAAGGTTATGAATTTAAACATTTATTGCGTTCTAAATATGGACATATTGTTATGAAAATCGGTCAAAAATAAAATTATCTATGTACCACGGGAATTATAGAGCCTTAATAACCTCTGGCAATTGCTGTCCCTCGGGCCAGAGGCCCTCGGGACGCAAACTTTGCCATCGGTAATTAAGGCCCTCATAATTCCCTTAATACATAAATAACTATTTCAACGTGAATCTTCAATTATATATATATAGGTATCCAAAAAAACTCAGTTTTTTTCAACTAGTCCAGTCAGTCTTCTATATAGGTATATATATATATATATAATATTGAACCCTTTCACCCTCAGGGTGTCGGGTTATAATTTTATTGTTGCTTTATGAACTTTTTCCATTCTTTTCTGTCTCTAGTCAGTCTTTGCTTCGTTCCATTGTTTATTTATTCCTTGTAGAATCTTTCCTATCATGTCGTTCCAGGTATTTTCAGGTCTTCCTCTTCTTCTCTTGTTTTGTGTCTTCGCTTCATAAATTTGTTTCACAGGTCTATTGCTTGACATTCTCTGTATGTGTCCCCACCATCCTAATTGTTTTTGTTTTTCTTATCTTATCTCTCCTTGTCACTCCTTTAATTCTTCTCAGTTATTTCATTTCTGTTGCTTGTATCCTACTTTTGATTTTTTTGTTGATATCCAAGATTCACACCCATATGTTAATACTGGCCTATACATTGTTTTGAATATTTTTAGTTTTGTCTGTCTTGAAATTTCTGTTTTATTGATGAAGTTCTTATTTATTGTATAGTACAGTTTTATGGTGTTTTCGATTCTGTTGTTAATTTCTGCTTCTTGTCTTCCCTTTTCGTCTATCGTTACGCCTAGATATTTGAAATCTTTTACTTGTTCTATTTTTATATCACCTATCATTATATTTATTTCTTCGCTTCCTATTGTCATCATCTTGGTTTCATCTTTGTTTATTCTCATTTGTTTTCTCTTCAGTGTTTCATTCCATATTTTTATATTATATTGTAATCTTTCTTCATTTTCAGCTATCAGTATTATGTCATCGGCAAATGCTCCCTCAATTATATACAAACATCAAAATACTTATATTCCTTTTTGAGTTTAATTGATTACTGACAGTCTCTGATGTGTGTTCACAATATTGATTGATTCAACGAGATTATACCTCATTAGATGCGATTATTTTACGAAGTCCTACCTAAAACTCCGGCAAATAATTTCCTCAATTAACGAAGTTTTTCAATCAGAGCGCCTCTTAAACCATATTTACGCTATATATACGGAGATAGGATTTCATAAAATGTGTTATCGTTGAAAGGTTAAAGCATCATTTTTACTGCAAAGACTGAATAATTTAATCCTCAATCAAAAGATACTGATTATTTCTACATATATAATGATATACAGTATCTACAGAGGATATTCTGATGAATATTTAATTTTGCCTTACTACCTTCAAATTGATGTATCAATTGCAACATCCTCTATTCCTTTCATCCATCATGTCGCAAATTTTATTATCTTTCTAAGTGTATTCGGTTTCCCTTCACCTAGATGAACGGCTTCACGAGATATTGTATCGAATTCAACAATATTCAATCAATTCAACAAACAATCAATGAACTCGAATTTGATAACACAGGAAGCCAAAGAGATAGATACAAATAAATATTTTCAATGAAGCCAAAATGTTCTAGAGATAATGTCATGACGGGCAACATATCTTATATACTTCACACTAGAATAGTATATTTCTGGAAATAGGGATTTTTCCGTGTGCAAGCAATGAACGATATTTTTTATTATACTTCGTTGAAAATGAATGTCAAAACTTCGGACTTTTTTGGAATATTTCCTACAGCTTGACGCTTCAGGAAAGCAATAGTGTTTGGATATTTGTTGATATCATTATCTTTAATGGCCAAACAATTCTTTAGCATTGAGAATCGACTCCATAATGTGGAAAATTTCATAGATTCAGCTTTTTCGACAAAATAAACTAGAAGAATATCGTCACATACAGTTTTGATTTTGTTCATATTCCGCCATTCTGTAAAAAGTTGATATTCGTGTTCATATCCCGACCTGGATTTTACTGGTAATAAATTCGCTATCGCTTGTGCCGCTTGCTCTATAGGATATTATCGGGAATTTCTGGATTTTCTTCTGTGTTCATTTTGTTGGCATGAATTTGATTGACAGAGAATAAACAATGCTGACAATACAGTGTTTGGCATGTATGATTTGTTTCCATGGTTTCCATGCGCTAGCCCGAAAAAGCCTATCTTACAATATAATATATAGTATAATAAAATAGTAATTTACGTAACAAGTCCGGAAAATACTGTTTTTTTGGATGAGTGGACAAAATTCTAGGACGAGCGTAGCGAGTCCTGGAAGTCTGCGAGTCCAAAAAAACTGTTTTCGGGCGTGTTGCGTTCACAATTTTTTCGGCAACCGTGTAGAATAACAAATCAAAGAAACACATTTCTTTATTAGAACAAAATTTCGAACATTTCAATTCTTATTTATATTAATATTGGATTGGATTCAATTTGTTTGAAATGCTTGGTATATTTAAGTGCCTTTTGTTGAAGTCAGAACAAGGAGGTAAAGTTTCCGTTTCACATTGATTGTTTTCATCTGATAATTTTTGAATGGTCTTGGCAATTTTAATTTTGTTTGTAAGTGAATTGTCTATATATCCTTTAGCGACATTGGTAGACTTCCAGCCACCGTGTCTCTTCAAATTTGTGATGTTTCCACCATTATCAGCAAATAACGTCGCTGAAGTTCGACGAATGCTATGGCCTGTGTAATTTTTAGGATTGGGTACATTTAAAAATTCTGCGATTTTTAATCCGAGATTTCCAAAACTGTGGATACCAACAGGCTGAATCGTACATTTTCCTTTTTTGTAATACACGAATAATCTGTTATGTGGAGTATGGGATGGCCGTAAAGATAAATATTGCCTATACAACAGCAGGTTTTCTTGCCCAATAACAACAAAAGTTCTCTAAATATGTGTTTTGGAATCTGGTATTTTCACAAGCAACATGTCTTCCTTGTCGTTTATTAGATCAATTGACATTTTTGCTAGTTCTTCCCGTCTACACGCACCAGCTATCCCAATAATTGTTGCTACCTGAAAATAAAGCAAATTAAGTTGATACTTTTATATCCTACAATCGTAATATTTTGTTGAAATTACCTTTAGCATTAGATATGTATCGTTATCTGCTTCCCTAATGAATTTGTTGATCTGCTCGCTGCTGAATACTTCTGATTTCTTCGCTTTATAACCAACATACTTCCTTTTAAGAAATGCGATAACCTTTGGGAAAGTGGCTATGTTTACATTTTTCTTCACTAAAATGGTACTTTTTAACATAGAGAACATGCTCCACAAGGTAGAGGATTTGACAGTTTCAGATTTTTGCGCCAAATAAACCAAAATTACATCCTCTGTAATAGTCTTGCATTTCTTCATATCCATCCATTTCGTGAACAAATCATAAACGTTTTCGTACCTGGACTTTGATTTTTCAGGCAATAATTGAGCTGTAACAGCAGCTGCTGCATTGGAAATTTCGTAAGGCACATTTTCAAACTCACTATCGCTGCTGTTTTCCATAGTATTGTTTATTGCGATAATTGCGACCAAAAAACATGCAAACTTTCAAAAATTGAAATGTTAGCTAATTTTATGTCAGATAGCTGTCAGTCGTTATTTTGCTGCTATGGTAATGATCAACTGCATTTATCAAAACAGAGGTGGATAGATAGACTGGTGAATTCACTTCCTATCCTGTGACATGTCCCAAATCTCTTGATTTCGCCTACTTCGATAAAACGTGTCAAACGTGACATTGCGTGGGTAAATCTCGCTAAGTGAAGCCGCGATTTCAACCAAATTTACAGGTTACTGCAGGTGTCAATACAAAACTATGAATATTTGATTCTGAATGACTTCTAAATCGTTTCTAACAATTCCATGGAGCCATTTCACAATGAGTTTGATGTGAATATGTATCGAATATGATTGAAAGAAAATTCTTCATATACCTATCGACAGTATCGCCATCTAGTGTTGTACATGATAACCCCACGTTATGAGCTGAAATTCAATTGTTTCAAATCAAGGATTTGTCTGCTGAAACAATTGAAGAGTAGCGCCACCAGGTCTTATTTCCATCATTATCAAAACCATACTACCAAGATTTTCATATTTACAATGACAACAACGATGTGATTCTTCCCGGCCTAGTCCGGGAAGTACGTACTTCCCGGACTAGGCCGGAAAAATGCCACTTTCTCAAAAAAAAATCGTCTGGAAAGTACGTACTTTCCGGACGGTTGCCGAAAAAATAATGTTCGCAACCTATATAAATTGGCTATGAACTGAGATTGACACCTATTGAGAACAGCTCAAGTTGAGTATTACTTAGAAGAATATTTTCTAGCGTTGTTTTTTCTCAAGACTCGCACTTGATGAAAAGCAGTCAAGTTGATGCGAGAGATCGTTGAACTGACTTTTGTGAGAGTTTGCAATGTTTTACTATTTTTTTTTATTCCGAATGCTGGATTGATAGAGCTATCAGAAGGGCAGTGACAATCACGATAATGGGGTGAAATTTTTCAGTTTCTCTCGTAGATTCTTCCTTTGTATGCAACGAAGCGTCACAAGCTAATCTTCCCACACACTCGTGCGGAATATATATATGCCGGGAAATATACAACAGTCCGCCATGAGTTACAACTACATGAGATGGGAATGTTTTCGTGGAATTCGAAAATAATAAACCGTCCGAGGGGATTTCAGTCGATAACTTTCAGCGTTCAGCCACTTCTGAAAATTGGACCACAAATCATGTAACGATGTCATTGAGTGTTGGTCCCAATAAAATACATGTGTTTCGCGTATAAAAAATGCAGCATTGATATGCCACAGTCTTAAAAAGCACCCAGTATATTTTTTTGAACATACTCAAAATATATATCCAGAACCTTTTACAAAACTGTCAAATATAGAGTCGAATTATACGGAAATTCTGAATATATTAAACAACAGTCCTGAGAAGAAAGGAGAGCTTCAGAAAAAATACCACTAGAAATTCAATTATTGCTGGTAGTTCAAACCATTATTCTTGACTAGCTTTATTCCACTAAAGTTAGTAGAAATATACTTTCCTATTAAACAAAAAACTTGAAATGGTAGGTATCAAATATTATCTATAAATGCCAAACGTCCAGTGTAATACATATATCTATTGACCACAATATTGACCATACGCCATAAGAGACGTTAGCAAAGTGAAGCCGATTTTAATATATCCATCCTTTATTAATTGAGAACGTCGATTGAGGGCGCATGTGTGAAATCGAGTGCGAAATTCAAATCAAAATGTCTGAAATTGGTAAATCTCATATTCTTAGGAAGAATTTACTTTATATGTAAATAAATATTGTCATTCGGAACATATCCGATGATATTAGAATACATGAAGTATACTTAGCTTTGACAAAGAGTAATCATCAGATATCTTTTAATTCAGCGAACCACTCCTTCAGATTCGAAAGAATATAAAGCAATCAAGATCAAAACAATGGCAGGCATATAAATTATCCTGATCTTTGCAATATTTTATTGGACATTGATGGCACAGGCACTTCCATTGTGTCTTGATTTCTGGAATCGTGGAAGACAGCATGGAGGCTGGACTCGACCTGGACACCGACACTGGACATATTAACGGCATTGTTAAACTTAAATAACGAATAGTATCATCTGAACAACTATGAATCAATTAAACACAAACACTCAACACGCAATCGAAAAACAATAACGAGAACTATTGGCAACGTTGTACAGTAAATAACAGACCATGCGATACCTTGTGGATAGACAACGAACTTCACTTTGTCTTTTCATTCTTATTCATCAGAGGCAGCACTTGCCGGGCCAATTTCGATGGTACAGAGCGTTCGAGGAGATTTCATGACGAAGTATTTTGAAATCATTATTAAAAATAGAAATAATGCAATTTCAGAATTGAAAACTAGTATGGATTGTTCCTAGATGTTCATTCTTACAAATTTCATTTTGAGAAGCGATTATTCTCGATTGAAGTTGTTTTTATAACGATTTTTTAAATTTTTTTCGAAATTGTCGACAAACTGTACGTTCAAAAATTCCTAAAAAAATTATGATCACCTCTTATTACAACATTGAAATACCTTGAAAGTTTGAATGAAAACTGTCGAATAGTTATTGAGAAAACTTGAAAAATACCCTAAAAATGCCGTTTTAATTTTTTTTCTCAAAAACTGTTCGACAGATTTTCTCCAAAATCTCATGAATCATTTTATTTGAACGCTCAAATAACTCTGATTTTTTTCGGAATATTTGAACGTGCCGTTAATTTTCTTATGGGTTTATATCAACCTTAACGGCATTGTTGATCGTATCTTCTGAAAAACTATGAATCAATCAAACACAAACACTCACACGCAATCGAAAAACAATAACGAGAAACGAGGAAATCCACATCAACATAACACAGATATAACCTGCTTGTTTGAAAAAGATCGCAAAAGTGATACCCGGCATACGATCATTTCCAATTTGAGAAGCAGCCCTGAGGACATGAGAGAGAGTCCCTCTTGACTGTCATCATGCACTTTTATTTTGGCGCATGCGCATGAATTCATCGTTGCCAGCGATGCTCTTTTGTTTCGGCTTCAGATAGGCTGTCCTTATTATCAATTAGATATATGGTGTAATACCATGCTGCTTCCTGAGACAAATATACGGAAATTGTTCTAGTTGCAAAATATAGACTTTTGATTTAGTGTGAAAATCTCAGCTATATATAGAAAAAGATGTGCTAGCAAACTTAATGGAATAAAAGCATTTTGTGACATGGCGATAACACTTGCAGTAAATACCTAAGAGTGAAGATTGACAATAAAGGTTTGAACAAGTTGTATGTTTCAGTCCCTCAGTGAATATTTCGAAATTATTTTTCAGCTACAACTAATGAGAGCACCGTAAAAATCTGTTCCACTGGAACTCGAAGTCATTAATGACAAATTTTCTCGTGCTTAGTGTGGTATGAAAAGCTGTTAAATGCTCCCCTTTTATGTCACGAGATCATATCAGTTTCTCGAATTTCCTTCTTCCAGACATCTCCTGACTCTGAACTGGTGTTCCTAATTCGTCCAATCCCATAATGGCAGAGATGCAATCAAGCCACCATGTTTGGGAACAGAGGCGTACTCATTTTTTCAACAGCAAGTACTCGTTTCAAGTTTTCAAATTGATGCGCCACTGGGGTAGACAGGTCATATTATCTCCCTTGTTGATTCTATTCCGACACAGTGTTGCCAGAGGTAGCACATTTGTAGTACAATTGATCCCCCAAAAGTACGGTGGTACTACATTGTGATATGAGACCCAAAAGTGGTACATTTGAAAATTTTGGAATTCGAGCTTTAAAACATGGGTATTGACACATTGACCTCGTATTAAGAGTGTCAGTTGTCACGCGACATTTGTCATTAGACACGGATTCGTAAAAGGCTGTGGTTACTGGTCTTGTGATCGTGACAATACTGTCAATGTCAATAATGTCATTGAGTGATAATTTCTATTATGTAGAAATTTTATTTGTTCTGTGTGTTAATGTGTTTAATTTTAAAAATTCTTTTCTCATCAATTTATCAACAATCAAATTATCAAAATATTCGATAATTTTGCACTTATCATGCGATCTATATTTTGATGAAAATTTTTGTTGGTACTTACGTATTTTGACCTGAAAAACGAACATATTTCGAGATAATCGATGCCAAAGTTCGAAATTTCACAAATATACATGATTTTGAAAATATCATTTTTCTATTTAAATATTTTCACTTCATTTATGTATTCTTTTTTATGTATTTATTGTTTTATATTGTTTAGTTGTGTTTATTCCAGAGATTTTCTTTTTTTCAAATATATGTTCTGTTTCGTGTTTTGTTTAATGAATTTGATTTGTTTGTTCAAAAGATTTTTTTACGTTTTGTTTCATGTTTTATTGTTTGTTCCATAGATTTTTTTTATGTTTTGTTTCGTGTTTTGCTTGTTCCAAAGATTTTTTTTCAAATATATTTTAAAAAAATTATTATATCAATGATTATTATTTGAATATATTTGATGGTGAAACATTTGATGCAAAATGTGGTATATTTTTGCTACGCAGTTGGTACTATTTGAAACTATCATCTGGCAACACTGTAAATCCGACACCATCAACTAGCTTTCTCAGAGCTCCCTCGTTAATTAGATGTTTTGTTTGCACCTAATCCTGTCAGAGTTTGCACGAAAGCTATATTTCAATTAGGAACAATAAAACCACAGCTTGCTCAATTGTCAGTTGTTACAGAGACAGGGGTGGATACATAATTTGGGACTCTCTTTATGGAACATTTCTATTACGTTGGTGATTAGATCGAACATGAATACAAGAACATAGTACCCTGGCAATTTCAGGGCATAATATTATTTACTTGGAATTTTCAACCAGCCCCGGATCCTAATTTTTTTAGGCGGGGCAAAAAACTGAAAAATGCCGCCCCCGCCCACCATTATTTTTAACCTTTATCATCTTTATAATTTCAGCTATCAGATGTCTACTAATTGTTCGACATTTGTACATAAGCTCGCTGTTCTTTCTGTGTTAAGCCTATTTATTTACAGATATACAGTGTCCTTCATAAAGTCCGCATCATATGGGAAAAACTTTTATTAATGATTTATTTTCTCAGATGTGGTCACGTGACTTTCGCGACCTGTCAAGTAATATTCGATTTTACACCTACATCTCAAATTTGAACGTTCTATTGCAACTTTCACTTTTTGCCATATTTTTGATAATTACAAAATTTCTAGAACAATAAAAAATTCGTAACTGTTTTATACCAGTAGCTCTAATATGCGACTAACTTTCAATCACGAATCATCCAAAAAAATATGTTTTTCTCAAGAAAATGAGAATTACTGGTTAACATTTCTGTTATTTTTGATGCAAAGCTGACGTATCTTCAAGCATGTAGGATAAGAATTCATTTAAGTGGATTTTTTTAGTATTAAAATGATACCAACGTCATAATTCAAAACTTTTTCCCTTGAAATTTTTTGACATTCCAATAAATAAGCCTATTTTCAGCGATAACTTTGAAAAAATATTACTTTTGACAGGTAGCGAAAGTCACGTGACCACATCCGAGTAGGTCATTTTTCATATTTTTTAAAACACAACTTAACACAACTAAGTCGAATTTCAAAATAAATCATTGATAAAAGTTTTTCCCATATGATGCGGACTTTATGAAGGACACTGTATACAGGGCTTTTCACCCTCTGAACTTGCCGCCCGGGGTATAGGCCCGGCTTGTCCCCCCTCCTAGATCCGGAGCTGTTTTCAACGTCCTTAGAAATAAATTATTCCAGAGATTGCTGCTGGATTCCGTTCGCCCTTTCATGGACATTATGATTGGATCGGTATGATGGCATCTGCAAGTTTCTGAATGAACCGACATGTTTGGAATAATATCTTTACCAATATATTCTCCAATATATACGACAAAATGTGATCTTGAAATGAAAATTTCTGACAAAAAAGATACTTAGGAAAGTCTATTCAGTTAGAAATCGACGTTAATGTCTCAAGATCATACAACAAATGAAAATATAACCCAAAACCACAAAATATTTGAGAAAAACCAAATACGTATTTTGACAACTAAGTTGTCATTTTCAGAGGAAATACCAATGGAACTGATTTGTCCTTAACTGGACACCTTATTAATACTTGGATTTCCCGCTTCACTGACTGCGAGTTTCTATGTTTATGCCAATGATATTGCTATTGGTCGATTCCCATGTAAGATATGAAATGAACGCGTTTTCAATGTCAAAAAAGTATCAAATATATCTCTGAGCGAATACGATTTCTACGTAGAACCAGTAGAACTTCTTCCAATTGAATTATATGTCTTGCGGTTTATGGTTCATAAGCCGGTATCACACAATCGGCATTATCGTAAATTTTCTGGAATGTACGAATTGGGAAATAATCGCAAAAAAGGGCTGGAAGTGGCTGTAAAAATTTTATGGCCAAGAAATGAATAAGGTCTGCGACGTACTATTTAGGTTGTAGTGGGTATGTTTATTACTAAGATACAAATGAAACAAAATTAAATTTTAAAGATAATTTATTTATCACTATCTGAGCCTTGTCGACTTTCTCGAACGTTTAAATTTTTGTAGCCCTGTGTTCAAAAAACAACAATATATAGCTTGTTTGGCAATGAGATAAATCATTTTGCCTTTTTGCTGCATTGGCACACTGTTTTGTTATTTTGAAAGTAGCTCGTATCACCACGGCATTGTTATTTCAAAGAAAAGAGCACACTTGTTGAAATAAAAAAATCGCACGCTCGCTTGTACCTAAATATGGATAGAAACATCTAAATTAGGTATATTAGCTGTTACCCACTGTCACCATAAGCGCTTTTGTTATAACATTAATATCCATTGGATTTTCTGTTTCTTTTCGGATTGTATGAAGTATTTGTGATTTATTTCACCTTGGTAGAAAATAGTCTGGAACTATTTCTACTATCAGTTCTGATGATGTTGATGGCAGCTGGTGAAATAATCCATGACAACTTGCTGTCAAAGAGTACGGCTTGCATTACAGGAGTTTCCACTTTTTAGATAACTTATATTTCGCGGTTAATGTCGATACGTACTGCTGTATTCCTGGTTGCCTGATTACATACTGGAGACAATGGATAAAAAGTTATATTTGAAATAAATTTCACATTTGTGACATTCGTGTAGGCATGTGGTTCTAAATATCAATGAGATTGCTTGTATGAACGAAAAGAGTTCAGAAATTGACATCTGGAATTGTAGAAAAAGTCAGCAAATAATACTTGTGACATGAAAATAGACCTGATATTATAGAGGCCTCTCTAGTCTCTAGTTATCTTCGACATGATTGTCCGCGAAATAAAAAAAAATGGTCGTAGGAAAAATACCAAAGAAATAAGTTGCTGCCTTTTTACACCATATTCCATCAGTAAACAGCTTGGTTCTGATTTGGTATGTTTGGTAATCTTATGATAATCTTATGGCTATACAGTACCGCTATGATCTATTTGGGGTTCGTGGAAGAGGTTTGCAACTCTACTAACTGACAAAAATACGTCCATTGTCAATTGTCAATCTAATATATAGCCCAAATGGCTAGGGCACTGATAGTTCAGAAGGCCAGAAGTTGTTTACACCATCTTGATCACGTAACTATTTCAGTCTGATACCCATCAATTTTCGGTACCAAACCAATCTGAGTACCTGACCGAGTGTTTCATAAAGATATTAGTCGGTATAAACGTGGCCATGCCGCTAGTGCTAAACAACAAAATTCGAACAAACCGCTATCGTTTGAGTCAATCACAAAAGAACACTCTGGATTTCAACCTCTACAACTATCTTCCAGATAATTTTAAAATTCTTGTCCAAATTCGAAAAACCATAAGATAGTATATTATGATACAAGTTTTATAAGACGCCATTTTGTCGCACGCGTTGTTTGGAGTACGACGAGCGAAGAGAGGAGTGCTCCAAGTGAACAAGTGCGACAACGTGTCTTATAAAACGTGTGTCATATGCAATTTTTTCTATTTTGAATTGATTTGAAGAAAAAAATGGATTTAATATCGATGAATTACAGAAACATATTCGATTGGTAACAATGATGACATTGAAATAATTAAAATCTGACGCACAAGCGTAAAGCCCAGTTTACAGTTGAGCGATTTCGATTATTGCAATACCAGCGGTGAAAAATTCAATGCAATTATTATTTTTTTTTGGTCAATTTAAATCAAATTACACTCTGAATTGAAATTTACCAATTAAAAGATTGAGTTTTTCACTGCTAATATCACCAAATCCAAATCGCTCAGAAGTAATAAACTGGGCTCAACTCTTCTGACTTTCATTTGACAGTTCGATTGTACCAACTTGCGAATAATAAAAAATGCGTATCGTAATATAGGCTATTTCGAAACGCATTTGCGTTGCTCAATGACTTCATTATACAACCAAAATAGAAAAAATTATCTTTTGAGTTTTTGCTTCTATTCTGTCAATCATTTTAAATGTTTATAATGTCAACATAATTATTTTAGTTTTTATAATTTTTATAATTTTGTAATGTAGTAATCTTTTGTGACCATGCCATTTTTTGACATGCTACAAACATGTTTTATGTGACGCATCGAATTTAATGTGTAACGTAATGAAATAAACTATCTTTTATCTACCTATCTATCGGCTACTTGCGAAATTTGACACTTACCACACTTGTTATGTAATATACAATTTAAGTTTACTCTACCTTTAACTGTCTCATCTGTAAGGTTATTTTATCTTAGTTAGTTTTCTTGAGGCATTCTCATGAAATAAAATTATACTGTGTGGATATTTGTCCATCTATTCACTCTTCCCCAGATGAAATTGTCCCGTTTTTTCCTGCTAGTCGGGATTTTCATTACATTGCGAACATTCACCGAGAAAGTATCGTAAAATTCCTCGTAAACGCGATGAGAAAAAGTTTGAAATCATAGTCACGTCCGATGCGACGGCAAGGGCCGGAAACTTGCAGAAACAGTTTTCCCAATTGATTCTACTTCAAAAGGAGTCGAGAAGTGACATGAAAGTAATTTGGACGCTTGAACGGCCCGAGTGCCTCTGACGCACCATGAGAAATTTTCTGAAGAGCAAAGACATCAGCGGCGTCAACTCAGATATCATTGCAGGGGGATTTTTGGTCTTCTCACATGCACAAAAAAAAATCTATCATAAATATCAAAGTTGTGTCCTTTTCATTATACATTTCACAATTGAGTGTTCAGTGGTGTTAATTCAGACCTTAGTAGTGAAAAATGACACGAATGTGGTGGAGTAGAACGATTCTCAACAGTGCTATCCATAGATCTTACTGCTTACGCTAGATCCGGTATCCAGGTTACTTATTTTGTAGGTCCGGGGGGGTTGAAAGTACTAAGCCATTGATGGGTCGTTTTCATTTTCGTCCATACCAAAAGACCAAAAAATTACTACAGGATGCCGGATCTAGCGGGAGCAATAAGATCTATGGTGCTATCATTCACGTTAACGCATGAAAAACACGTATTGTATAAAATTAACACCAAGTTACACCGTGTGACAATAATAATTCGCATCCTGAAAACACCAGGAAAATATTGTGTTCGATCTTAAAACCTGAGAACTTTGCCAATAGGTGGCACTGACGTCCTTCCTACCATACCTGATTTCAATATTGGGCATGATATATTGGAATTTTGAATACATCAGTAACAATTCATTAAATTGACCTAGGCCCTAGTGCCACTGATCAGGATCAATGAGCCGACATAGTTCACCAACCGAATTGTCCTCAGTTTCTTCTGAGTCTAGTTTATCATCATATAAATTATATTTCAATAGGTAATCTAACCTGGTAAAAAACACCGAAGTTGATAAAGAAAAGCACTGATTCGTCTTTGAACACACTCATGGTGTTCTTTCCCACCAGAAAAGTATTCGCATGTACCTGCTCAGTGTTAAAATGCACCGAAGAGAATTTCGTTGATCAAGAAAATCACAAAATGTGCATTACACCACTGCGGTGTCAAATCGCACTTTCGGAAATGCATAAACAACACCACCAAAGTGTTCATTCTGCTAAATTCAGCACTAACACTAGTGTTACTGACAACTGGGTTTTTGATTATTAAAAACACCTATGGGAAAGGTCACAGTGGTGAATAATATTGCCGGTGTTGACTGACACTAAAACAATCAGGGCCCCAGAGGACACCATATGGTGTTAGCTGGTGTATTTTTTTTCACAGTAATGCAGTAACCCCTTATTTTGACCCCTGAAAAAACTTGCGCGAAGTACCACGAGTTTCGAATTATTTATTCTAAACAAGTGAGAGACTGTACTTTCTCCACGACCAGAAAGTATAGATAAAAACAGTCAGATTAAATATGAGCTTGACTGAAAACGTTTATGACGGCGCCACTATTTACATTTATACTATCATCATTGATAAATGATATAATATTTTTCGAAAAACCATGCTATTGTCTGAAATGTAATCTGCGAGTGAATGAAAACTTGCCATTTTGAACTGTCTATGGACCACTTTCACCTCTGAAAGGCTATCTAAATCGCTGCTAATTTAAATATCTTGGACGAATCCCGATAAGAGTAGATAATCAGAATCTCATCAAAATTCATTCGAGTCCACGGAACGACATTAAGTGTGCCGGAATGTTTCCAGAAATGAGGGTTCCAATATTTAACACACGATTTATCCACAGAATTTTCCAGATAGAATCTCTGGAGCTGTACGGAGAATAAGAAATAAGCATTGCCAATCAGATTTTTGAACTCTCATGAAAAAGAGTTTTCATAACTTTCGATAACTAGGCTGACTAAAGTACGTTTTTATAATTCATACATTGAATATCGATTTCGTATTCACTTTGCATACGTCAAGATACCTCAAGGAATTATATTGGCGATATATTGAGATTCTCGGTATCAGCTCAGAACAGATCAGAGGCTATTTGCGTTCAAAATAAGATTGCAAATCGTCTGCTTTATGCTCTGACACGATTCGGTATACGTGGGGATGATGTGATAAAAATTCTATGCCTACCACATATTTCAAGGTTCATGTAAACCCTTCAAAAATACTTCGTGGGTTGTTACGAACATATCCCTAATCACGAGGTATCAAATGATTCAGGGGCCACCACTGACAGGTATACCCTCCATTCATTCCTCAGTTCGAAACAATTTGTTTGAATCGAAGAAAATTTTGCTCGAGATATATATTTGTAGACAAGACAAATCTATCGGTGTTAAGTCTGGAATAGGTAATGGCCTATTCACAAGTGCGTCATTACATCTATGTTTTGTATTTTGTAGACGTTGCAAATACATGTCTCATATTGATCTTAGTTAAAATCATTTATTATTATAGTCCAAACGTTGATTTTGAAATCATGTTGGGAACGGTTTACTTCTATAAAACGAGGTCTCCATCTACAAAAACCTGTTCATTATGGGCTCTTTATACAACGATATCAGTTATCCCTCTTCTCGTTTCATCAGTAAAAACGTTTCATTAGTAAAAAAATATTCTTTCCAAAGTTTCAGATTTCTTTCTCTTTGCAAACTAATGAACCGACAAAACGTCGAACGAGTTTTTGGGTTATGAGTTGATGAATTTGGTATGGATATAATAATTATTCTTCGAGTATACTCAGTGGGTCATATTCAAACAATCGCTTTGCAAAATAAAATAATTCTTTCGCCGATGATGCAACTAGCAATAAATGAAAAAAAAAAAACAATTCACAACACAAACCCAGTTGTAATTACTATAGTAGACAATAAGAAGAAAACAACTATTTTCCTGGCTAATATCACACAGAACATTGAATTATAACTACTCGTAATTATGACAACTTTGTTTGAATTATGAATTGGTTGAGACGTAGACTGTCTATTTTTCATTTATCATTTTTTCGATAGAATTGACAAGTTCAGCCAGTTTTGAGAGAGAAAAATATGTCTGCCCTAGTGTTGTCTTTGTCATCAAGATTGCAACTTGAAATAACGAAAATATTATGATTGCGACATGAAAAAAGATAAGAAATCTAATAACACATTTAACAATGCTGACAAAATATTCTAAATAATCGGAATAACGAAAACAAAATACAAGAAAAACAAACCAATTATATACAGGTAATATAAGTCTTCTTATTTTTTAAATCACAATCTTAACATTTTCATTATTTGAAGTTGCAATCTTGACTACAAAGACAACACTAAGGCAGACTCGAAGCTAGCTGAACTTGTCAATTGACCCTTCCCAGAGTGGGAAGTTATCATGGCGGATTTTGACAATTGACAGATTTAAGGAAAAATCTAGCGACACTCGACAATTGACAAAATAAGTGTTCCATATCAAAATTGAATTGAAATGGAAACAAATCCAAATTCCAGAATATCGATATAGATATTTCTTAGAATTGAAAGGCACAAAGAAAAAGGATATTGTTCTGGAATTGGGATTTGTCCACATTTTAATCAAATTTTGACATGGAACACTTATTTTGTCAACTGTCAAGTGTCAAATTTTTCCCTAGATTTTTCCCTAAATCTGTCAAATGTCAAAATCCGCCATGATAACTTCCTATTCTGGGAAGGGTTAATTCTCACTCATCAATTATGTTTAGATTCTGATAATTTCATCCAGTCTATTCCAATTTTCTGAGTGCGTGTGGCTCCGAAATATCCGTTCTTTCAGCAGAAAATAAAAAGCATTAAGGGCCTGTGGCCTGATGATGGTGTTTTATTTTCAGGTCATTATAGCTGATTTAGGTAATTCTCGGAAAATGGCCGAAAATCCATCCATTAGAGATCATCAACATAAAAAGGACAGTCGTTTGGTATGGTTTTTTCTACGTAAAATCTGCCATTATTCACCCAACATTATGGAAACAAAGTTACAGTTCGTAGGTTCGAAATTTTGATGGAAGTGATGCAGACTATCTTATGACAGTGAATATTTCTGAATGGACTCTCTTTGACTCAAAGGATCTGAAAGAAGGGTTTCCAAATGGAGAGCTTTCGAGTAGACTTATATTCACAAGAGACGTCAGTTGAACCTCTTGTGTAATATATGGAGATGAACTCTTATCTTAATCGAATCAATAGCCTCAACTATAAAAAAGGCAGCTGGTAAATAGAATTGGCGAGAGGATGGGGTCGAAATAAAAAATATTACGGGTGAAGTGTGGAATATAAATAAACAGGATCCTAAAGAAGATTTTCGCATTTGCGATGGAGATAAAAAAAATGCTACCCTGACTTTTTAAAGTGAAACGTATTATGTGATAGGTATACGTATTTAATTCATTTGTGTACCTACATGACATATATGAAAAGTTGTATGTGTATATTTCAAGTGATCCTGGTTCAGAATTCATCATCATTTTTTCTAAAAAAAATCCCTTATAGTACTTTTTGAAAAGTGGGTCAAAAAAATTGGTCGCAGTTGGCCACGATAACAGCCCCAGAATATAACCACTCTCTTGTCGGATAGACATTTCAAATACCTATCCAACAAAAAAAGTTTTACAAAATATACTACAATAGAATAATGTATAATACAAATAAGAATGTGAAGGAATGCTGGACCATAGTAAATGAGATCAGGGGAAAGGAAAGAACCCCAAAACCTTCAGAAATATCCCTTGAACCTAACTAAATCAATAATGTAGCCTTTTGGGTATCCAATAAAGCTCGTTAATTATTATTATTTTATTATTGTACAGCTGCGGAAAAGTAAGCCAGTAAAATATCTCCAACTCAAAATTCCATAGATTGTATTCGGGATATATGAAACAAATTCTTATGAACTAAAAGAAGTTTTTTCCACCATTTAAAATAGAAATGCAGGTGGTTAAAAATTTTGAGTTTTACATCACCCTCTATTTGTTTGTATTAAATGTCAGTAGACAGTAAATGAAAAGTTAAGATAGGGACATGTTTTGAGTAGAAATGATTAGTTTCGACACAAAAAATTCCTAAAGTTGAAAAATCTCGATTTTTCACACCCTATATCTCTGTAATATTTCGCGCTATACCCCAAGTATGATAGATCGACGAAATCAGCTCTTCAGGAAGAATCTAAAAATGAAATGAAATACAGGGTGTTCCATTCAAAATAACAAAGTTGTTGCTACTTTTTGATAGAGGCGGCAACGCCGCAACGCTGAAAGTATTTCAGATCGATAGAACAAAACTGATTACCCAATAAACCAAATTTTCAGAATAATCCTACGTCCCGTTCTCCGTAAACGTCTGAGGTACCATCGACCGTGAGTGACCTTGTATATAAAAGATCTGACCATGTTACCAATTTCCGGAAAATTCACACTACTATACTACTAAGGACAAAATTAAATGGCACTAAATAATATCTTCTGACAAGGTAACACTACAGACTGATTCGATTCTAATTTTCTCTCTCTAAATCTTAGAAAAACTGATGTTAATGCAAATGATAGAAAGCAACAGTTCAACAATATTTTTGGTATTACTTTTGGACAATAATTTTTTGAGGTATATATCAAACTAGTTAGGATTTACTGCTGCCAAATCGGTTTATTCTGCACTTATAGACTCCCATTTACACGATGGCATATTAGGATTTACTGCTGCTAAATCGGTTTATTCTGCACTTATAGACTCCCATTTACACGATGGCATAGCTTTCTGGGGGTATGTAACAATCAACTCTGCCAGTCAGTGTTTATACTGCAAAAACGCGCAATTAGATACCTATATGCAAAGCAAAATGGAGAGATTCTTGTGAACCTTTTTTTAAGATCATAAAGTTCTAACGTATTGGAGACAGTTTCTATAATCCATAAAAATAGACTGGAGTATGAAATCAATAACATCTCCTATAATATACTCGCCAGAACTCAGAACTCACCTGATGTTCCATATTCCTACATCCATTCTAATAAAAGATTATCTCATTTACAATGGAGTGAAGTTGTATTATGAAATACCAGGTGATATTAAAGAGAGAATTCTAGAGGTTTTTGGGACCAAAACAAAAAATCTTCTTTTAGATAAGGCCTACTACACCTTGGAAGAATTTTATAACGATACATTTTAGTTCAATGTATAATTTGTTTGTGATCTTATTGTAAAAGTATTAACATTTGAATTCATATTCATGTTTTGAACCTGTGAATAGTTTATCAATTGTTTAATGTGACTCATGTTCATTCACGTTTGTCCACGTATGTTAATTTCATCCATGTGTTTGTCAACAAGAAATTTTCTTATGAACAATAAACATATATATATTCTCTCTCTCTGAAATCGATCAAATAATAGCGTGGTAAGTCCTTAAGAAGGTCACTCTGTATAAATCGTCAATGTTTCGAACAAATAAGTTAATATTTGAATTGGCAACTGAGCAATTTCACGATGTGGAATCAGGACTGAAATCCCACCGTATCAGGAACAATTCGTGGAATGACCGAGTGAAAAAACTGTCCACACCAGACGGTGTCATTTTAAATTCTGCTGGGCCCATCGGTCGTATATTCCGGCCGGTGCAATTTCTCCGGGGATCCGTAATAAGCTACGACCTGGGTGGATCCATTAATAATGACCATACTTTGGGTTCCACGAGAAATTTCGAATCGTATGCCAAATTATCCTTCGTGAAGCCTAATGCGATATTTCACTGGACCAGTGAATATTTGGGTGGGCAACGATGCATTTGAGTCATTTCATAGCGGGTTACGATAATTAATGCGAAAAGCTGAATACGCGCTTGTGGAAAGTGAAGTGAAATGAAGGGATTTCGTATATCTAGTGTATTATAGGTCAAGAGGGTTGAACATACAGTCTAACTCCACCAAAAATATAGTTTAATGTAGTCTACAGACTTACATCGGGTGAAAACGACATAAGTTTAGGGAGGGATTAATCCCTCATCATCAGCTTATCATCATAAGTACAGTTGTGTGCACAAAGAAGTCGTACAAGGTTTGTATGATGTAAACCTGCCTATGATCTTCCAGATTTCATTAAAAAGTAGCACACACAAGAAGTTTTGTGGCAAAAATAGTGTCAAAGTCGATGAGAAGTTTAATGAAGATTGACAAGCCTGACTCAAAATAGCCTATAACTAATGTACGACTGATTTTTGACTTTCTTACTTTTTCAATTCAATATTTTTTTCACCAATGATAAGTTGATTATTTGAACAGTTGTATGCATAACTGTACATCTAGAGAGAAAAAATGCAAAGTAAACAACTTGACATAGCAAAAATTCATATAATCAACTTACCATTGGTGAAAAAAATATTGAATTGAAAAAGTAAGAAAGTCGAATCAGTGCGAACACCTACTGTTAGGGAATTTTCGAAAACCACATTCTCAAAATATCAAATATAAATCAAATTAGTAATAGTCAAGGAACCATCTTAACACTCCAAAAGTTGGCATGAAAGTGATACAAAAGTTATATCCAGCTTGGAATAACAAATTATATGGCAAGTGACAGAATTACTTAAGACTAATCTTGTGAGTAAAGTTGACCACTGGTAGAATGGGTTGTGTTAACCTCAAGGCAAAGAGCAAACCGTAACTAAGGATCTAGACAACCTATGAGAGAAAAAGGGAAAAAATTATGATTATGTAAAAGTTATCTCATAAAGTTAAACATTTCCAAACTGTCGAACTGGGTCTGTTCATTGAGACAAACTGTCTCTGAATCATTGATACATTTATTCAGTAGGTACTGGAACATTGATCAAAATTATGCTTGTTATTTATTACATGATTGGAAAAAACGGAATTAGAATCAATGGAATCTTTATAAGAATTACTAGTGATAATACGAATAATATGTTTTGCAATCCTAGTTTTGATTTTTCGACCTGTTTGACCTATATAACACATTTTGCAATCAGGTTCAGAACACTTCAATTTTTATACACCTGACTTGTCTACAGGTGGGATTGTATCTTGGGATTGAAGCAGGACCCACAAGTTTTAAATGAGAAAAATGTTTGATAAAGTCTAGTTTTGTAGAAAGAGTATGGGATTTTTTTTTACATATCTGAAGTACAATCTATTGATTAAATGAATTAGAAAACCATTGTTTAATTAAGTTCAGAGTTGAAAATTATCCTACTTCAGTGGAATAGTAAACAAACAATGAAAGAAATAATGAAAAGCTGAAATTTCTGATTACTGGGGTTGCAAGAATCAAATGAAATAATATTGTCAGTATAGGTACTAGTGGGTTTTCTATAAATTGAAAATTGTAAAGAATCAAATTAATGGATTGATAAGTCTAAGAAGGGTTGTGTCTGATTATATTTCCATGGTGAATTTAATTCTTGGATATTTCAGAACAAGACAAGTGCGGAAAATGACATATTTCGCACGAGTAGTCGTTTAACGTAACGGCAAGATAAAACAATGACATGACATGAATGAAAAACAATATAATCCTCAGATAGACTATTGTCTACATGAGTTGATTTATGGTGTGAACAAAATAATAAAATTATTCAAAGCACCTTCACTGTTTTGTTTGACACATCTTCAGAACAATTTTCTAACCGTATTTCAGAAATATCTGCTTCATGTCACGTCTCCCTTATGCCGGTTCTGCATTCCAGTCTTTCTCTCCACCATTACCAAGCACATTTGCAATATATAGCCAGAAGAAACCGAACAAATTTCCAAGAATGATGAGCTTGCCACATTCTCAGACTTTTCGTTAAAGGACAATTCGACGAAGAGCCAGGGTTAATAAATTTGGCGAAAATAGAACTCATTTTCATGAACTCAATGTATTCGGATGTTTCAAACCTCAACACAAAGAAGAGACACTTTTTTCAAACATGATGGGTATTGTGATACTGCTGTCCCTTCACCAATTAACCTCTAAACAAAATCTTCATCACCAGTTCCACCATGTAGGTATTCCGAATATACCAATCAGTTTTATTTCTGCATATCTATCCGACCCTTCTTGAAGGTGGCAAGCCCTTTCTGGAGCCTGTGTAAATACTAGTAAACGATAAGAAGGGCAGGCCCGGTAAAGTGGATTTTCCAGCGACAGCGACATAGCTTTTAGTGAAAGTGGGTGGCATTCTCTGTCTAGCAGGACGTTAACTGGATATCCATGGAAATGGGAAACGCCTAATAATATTATGCGGCTCAAAACGTCCGGCCTCTTCTACAATGAACATCAATTTGTGCTTTCGACGTACATTATCTGTGGCATTATTATTGGTTTGGTGTGACGTCAGCAGCGAAAAGGCAGCAGATAACAAAATCATGGCCCCTCATTTGTTAAAAGAGACAAATATGTGAAGTTTCATAATCATTTATTTTGTCCTTGGAATATAATAATCAAACATTTCATAAGGTCTAGCTAATCTTGACTCAAATAGTAAGACTGTCGTTCTGGGAACCAAATTATGCAAATCGAACTGTCTATATATATTTTTTTCATTTCGAGAAGCATGAATCGTTTATATGTATATATCAGGAAAAGAACCCAAAATCGTTCCTTGGGGAACTGTTCTATAGATATCCCCTCATATCTACGCAGCTCATCTGTCATAACTCTCTGATCTTGATCAATATGTTCTAGTAAGGCACATTCATTAATGGGCTAAAAAAGCATACGAACATCTACATTTCGGTGATATCGCCAACTATAGTGGAACACCCTGGTGCTAGTGCTGATATCTGGCATTTTCAATTAAAACACTTCGTTTCACAGAAAAGGGTACCAATAACGGAACATATATAAGAATGTTTTGGAATTGGATATACCTAGATTATTATCCAAGTTACATCTTATTGACAAAGCATGAAATGGACTTGTCAAATCACGAAAATGATTTGGCTTTCACAGACATCCATCATGACCATTTAAGGGTCAAGAGTATATTTCAATGAAGTTGAATATGAATTGGTTAAAAATAAACATTCACCAGATTTTTCAGAAAAGAATTTTTCTGAAAATTTCATAAATTTATTTTCAACTAATTAGAAGACTCCTTTTTGTAAACGTTGCTTATAGCAACGGGCGATTACCGTGAATATTTCCATCGTATGTTAAAAATCCCACATGAAGCGGGACATTTTCGATCAATTACAGCGATAAATTCCCGGCGGGACATTTTCGGGCTGGTTAATACCCGGTAGGTATCGAAAAATACCCGCTCGGTCCATGTATCTATAGTAACGATTGTTAAAATGTACATCTGTCATCTTGACAGGCATAAATACTGAATACTGAATTAACTCAGGAAATATTCTACCGAATTACACTCGTGCATCGAAATAAACCTGATAATTTTACATTCAAGCATGTTGTCAGTAAAAAAACTGCATTCGGTTCTGTAATAAACTCATGCAGTTTTTAGACAACATGCTTTCATGGAAAATTATCGGTAATTTTGAAGCACTTGTGCAATTACTCCCGATAATTTTGTTAGTTCCTATTGACGGAATTAATAAGTGATAATTCTTCTGCCAAAAATGAAGCACCTTATATTTATTGACAAACGTCACTCATAATAAAATCTGGGTAGACATGTGATATTAGATGTTATGATTCAAAACGGATTACTGTTTTGAATGTTCCTGAAATATTAGTAATAAACACCAGTCACTATGTACAGTATCTACGCAGAATAGGTCGTATAGGGTTCATCTTCTCACCATATTAACAGCAACTCCAATTTATGAAATTTTCTTACCGAATCTCCCACGCAGCAGAATTAATTTCCTATAATTTTTTTCTCGGTTTCCCTCATGTTTTTGTTGATAGAAAATTTCCCTAGTTTTCGACTCGGGATAATATTTTATCAACAACAAAAACATTCGTGACCTTGAAAAAAATTATCGGTAATAATGCTAGGGAGATTAAAAGTGAAAATCAAATGAAAATCATTCATGGTTAGTATAAAAAGTAACACCTTTCACACACATGCTTTGGCTCCACTAATATTTGATTGTGCTTGTACTGTTTTCGCCATTTGCTCTTCCCTTCCATCGTTGATTTTCATCTATTTCTTGCAAGGCCCATTGTTCACCCTCTTCTTACTCGGCTTAAGATAACACCCCTGAACATTATGTAGTATAAATACAGTTTATCAAATTACCAATATATATCCTTCAGCGAAACTCTATCTACATTTCGTAAATTCCTAAGTAATTTCGCAGTCTGTCTGCCAAATTCGGAATAGAATAATTAACGATGAACAAACATAAAGCATGGTGAAATGTCTCTGCAATCGTTTGTTACACTAATACTCGACATGGATCAATTGAATTGGAAGAGACATTGTATGGAGTTGAGCATTTGAACACATCTTGAACAAAATCTGGATAGCAATTTTCACCTACTGACCCCTGGAACTTTTTGCAGTGGATTGAACAAAGGTTGACAAATATTGAGTATATTAGCGATGATGTTGATAACGATGACAATAAAGCTAGTTCATATGCTGATTACCAGTTCTGTAGCTGAAATTCTGCGAATCACATAGTCAGTGGTGAAGTAAACAGACTTTTGCGATGCAACTGCCATTATTTACCTTATAGACCGTATAATTTGATTGTACCATTGCACTATTTTAATTGGATTAAGTTGTCATTCTCGAGTATATAACATTCCCATGCATCCAATACGACTTGTTCAAGCGTTATTGGCGGTCTCATTTGTTTACCAAATTATTTGCGTCAGGATCACAAACAAAATGCGAGTCTCACAGGAATAATTA
This sequence comes from Chrysomela aeneicollis, assembly GCA_029955515.1. Classification (NCBI taxonomy): domain Eukaryota; kingdom Metazoa; phylum Arthropoda; class Insecta; order Coleoptera; family Chrysomelidae; genus Chrysomela; species Chrysomela aeneicollis. Next base: position 12,530,276 of record JARUHQ010000022.1, read on the forward strand.
CGTTAGCCCAGGGCAATCAGCCAATCAACAAATTCAGTTTGAATTTGATGATGACGCGATTGCTATCTGAAAACGAATACGTGACCGTACTAGCTAAAAGTTCCAGATAAGGTGCTCCATGGGAAGAAAATGTAGTTGATGGAAAGCGGTAAGAAATTTCGAATATTAAGATTTTTCCCTCATATAAAGATTATGGATTGAAGAAGATTATTGAGAGACAACTGGAAGATTCACAGAGCGGTTCCAGGAAAGAGAGAGGAGTACATCAGGACCACATATTCACCATCAAGCAAATTATAGAGAAAACATTTATTGATTTAGAAAAGGCGTTTGATAATATACCAAGAAAAACGATATGGAATAGTTTGAAGAGTAGAGGAGTTGACAAAAATCTAACAGAAAATATTGGCAGCATATACGAATGTACCAGAAATTACTTTAAAAGCAACAAAGCAGAATCAGATGAGTTCATATAACCAAAGAAGGTTAACGTTAATAAGGAGGCATCTCAGTACGACTCTATCCAACATAATCCTGGATGATGCAATGAAGGAGATTAAAGACAAAACCAAGAAACTGCTAGTGGGATATAGAAACGGAATGCGCATTCGCAGATGATTTGATGATATGCGCTGATAACCAAAAGGACTTACAACAAATCTTAGAAGTTTGAAACATGGCACTAAAGAACAGGAATCTGAAGATAAATATATTGAAAAAACAAAAATAATGTCAAAACAAACAGAGTTAACAGTTTACAAAACAATATTCAAACCAAATAAGATGTTTGGCTGCGATAGTTGGACTCTAAATAAACATACCATAGAGATGAAACTCTTGAGGGGTATGAAAGAAATAACAAGCGAGAACAGAATTCGAAACGAAGTAGTAAGGGGCGAACTAGGAGTAGAATCGATAATGAAAAGTATATAGAAAGACAACAACTAAAATGGTAATTGAATTTCTGGAGATGCATTTTTTTTATTTTCTGGTAACAGGCCAATGTGGGTATTTTCTGGGCAAGATATGATATTTGAAGTCTCATATTCATCAAAATTATGAAATTTGAATCGATAGAGCGAAAGATTCGAAAAATTAAAAAAAAATGGAAAAAAGTCTAAGTGACAGTAGAGAGTCCAAATTTGGAACAAATGTATGAAATTGGAAATTGAGCAACTTTATGTCTGGCATTTTTCGAAATTTTCGAAATTCGACAGGTTTAGAGTATAGCACATGAAAAAAGGAAAGATGCTGTATTTTACTCATTTTTCAAGCACAAACTAACTGCGAAGTCAAATTTTCTTTATATCCATTAATTAAAAAAACGTCCATATGTCGCGCACTTTATGTATGACACTGTATATAAAGATTATACAGACTTATCATATACGTATTTTTTCATTATTCGGTGCATTCAAACTTGTTCTCAGTTAAAAAATTGAAGAATTAGTTGCCTCAGTTGCATGTTCTGCGAGTCTAAAAAGAGACTTTAAGAAAACACACAACTCATTGTGTTCGTCCTCTAGTAATGAGACCGGAAATAGTTATCTTCCTAACAAGTAAGCAAAGTGTTACTTTTCCGCACGCATATACAGTTAGGCCAACGACGCGAAGCGGATTTCGTTTTTGCGTGTTAGGAACATTTTTCCTATCGAGCTTCATATCAAATAACAACGAAAACAAAAAAGATAATTTATAATTGAGCTTGATAGAAAAAATTATACAACAAACAAATACATAACAATGAAAAACATAATTATTTTTTCGTAATATTTATAATGAAAGAACAATTACCTATTATTGAAATTTTGCGAATTGATTGCAGATCCGGTCAGTTCATTTAATGAGTGGCTTATGATAACTTTGCGCACGCAAATGTATGCAGAAAAGTACTACTTTGCGCACGCTCGTATAAAACTTTCATTTTTGAATGATGATATCGACAATATTCCACGATCTGACATGCCAAATCCAAATTGATGCTTCCATCCATTCGTCTTGCTTTTCGATCTCTTCCCTATGGTAGTCCTTTGGATTATCCGAAACATGAGGATGAACTTTCAACTTTCGCCAGAACCGTTTCCCAACTTGATGCATTTCAAGGCTGTGGATATATTCTAGCGCAAGACAAATTGTCGGCAATAGACTTGATTAATGGATTTCCCTGGATGACGTTCTACTAGAGCTCGAAGTGTTTGTCTAAGACAATCTAACCATCAAACTTTGGCTAGCAGAAACTGCGAACTAACTATGAACCGAACTGTGCATTTTCCACTGATGGGGTTGTCATTTCGGCCTCATCAGTTTGCATAGATAAAGGTGACTGACTAAAGAGGAGATGAAACGTACGGGGCGAAAAAGTCTTGTGCCGCTTCGATTTTCTTGCCCACAAGAGCAGCAAATCAAAAAAGTGCAAAAAACGTCAGCTCAGACCAATTTAAATACTGTTCAATCAAATTCTGTAAACTTTGGTTCAATTCTCCGAACAACAAACCCACTAGAATAGTTACTCCCCAAATTGTCTCCCACAGAGGTTGCCGCTTCGCAACATTTGGAAGTGATACCACATTTTACCACATTTTTTCAAGTTTCCCAAATAAATATATTCTTCAGTAGGTACTTGAATGAATTAGATAAGTGAATCAAAAGCTATTTATTGAATTTTCTTCATATACTGCCTCACTCAAATATAAGCGGTTTATGGAGTTTGATATATATTTGGTGAATGCGCCAACGCCGCTAATTTCGTTCAACCGATAATTGACCGAACGTTGACAGTAACAGTACGAAACATCTCGTTTTAAAATCAAATTTTGTTTGATACCTAGTTCATTAAACGGCATTTTTCCAGTTTTGTGTGAATATTTGAAAAAGATTCCACCCAAAAACTTTGTTCATTCTGTTTCTCATTTCTGCTATCCTCGTACCAGATTCTCAATTTCGCCCCAAAATTCTGATTTTTCTTAAACATGAGAATTTATCGAAAAATACCCTTCCTCACTTCTGACATCCTCGGGGCCAATCACCTTAACCTCGGGGTCAGCGACCACAATCACGGAGCCAATGACCTCAACTTTGGGGGTCAATGACCTCAACGTCGGAGGCAATGACCTCTACCTCGGGGACAATGACCTCTAGCTCAGGGTCAATGACCTCTAGCTGGAGGGTCAATGACCTCTAGCTCGGGGTCAATGACATCTACGTTGGGGTCAATGGCCTCGACCTCCGGTCTCAGCCTCGGAGTCAATGACCTCAACCTTGGGGTCAATGACCTCCACCTCGGGGTTTATGACCTCAACCTCCGAGTCAAGGACCTCTAGCTGGAGGGTCAATGACCTGAACCCGGGGTCAATGACCTTCACCTTGGGAGGTTAATGACCTCGACATTGAGGTCAATGACATCGACCTTGGGATCAATGAGCTCTACCTAGGGGGGTCAATGACCTCTATCGTGGGGTCGATGACCTAGACCTCGGGGTCAATTACCTCAACCTCCGGTCAATGATCTCAACCTCCGGTCAATGACCTCAACCTCGGGGTCAATGACCTCAACCTCGGGGTCAATTACGGTTCCATTTCGATCATATGAATTCATTCCATTTTTGAAGTTTTTTCGACTTCTAAATAAAGATTATAGTCAAAAATACATCAGAATTGAAATGCTGTGAAATGTGTAAAGCACAGTAGTGGTGACCAGAACTCAACATTTCACTGATGAGTTACTCAGTGTCGTATCATTCGTTGTATAAACATTATTTACCCATCCTAATATGCAAAACAATTTGTGGTGATTTGAAAACATTCTCGGGTTTCCCTGAGATGAAAAGTAGAGATATGGAAAAATATGATCAGGTAAGAGGATATTTCTAGACACGCTATAAGAGTATGATCGCATCATTTTACTACAAAATGGTTGTCCCAAGTGGTAAGAAAATGCTCAGAGTAATAAATAAGCCAATATTTTGTGGAATTGAAAAGTAATAACAAGTTTGATGTTGTATTTATAATGCTTGAAACTTGGAAGCTTGGAAAATAAACAATATAGTTTGACTGTTCATTATTAAATCTATTATCATTCGTGTAATGAATATAAGATGTATATTTTCAGGAAACTTTTATTTCAGATTGTTTTCATCAACTTTTAGGAAGAGTGGATATGATAACTTTGTTAGCAATGCAATTTATTTAAATTCAGACTCTTCCAAGATAGCCAGACACTGGTACTGGCAGCTTCTGTTGTTGTTATCCTTGTTTTAGAATGTGCTAACCCAAGTTACTGATTCAGATGTTGGCTTCAAACAACTACTGCGGCTAGGATTGTGTGTTATTCATCTAGACTGTTATATGATTTAAGGATCACACGGAGCAAAAAGATGTTGTGCGGCTTGCATTTTCTTTCCCACAAGAACAGCATATCAAAAAAGATGCAACTCAACGGTTCAACTACTTTTCGAAAAATATCACATACCTACGGCACACCTTGTATAGTTGTGGTATCATTTGATTTACTCATTATAATATAGAAAGTTTCACGTTTGAGGCCATCCTAATGCCACAGGAGAAAGCCCATTACGAACTTCAGGTTTGGTATGTTCAAGTTGAAGAGCTTTTGGCCATGTTATGTGCATAAATTTCCCGCGTATTAAGATATGTTTCTAGTGTGTCACACCCACTCAACTACTCTTGCTTCGAAGTAACTGAAGTTTGTTGAATGCACTCGGAATGGTTCGATAAAAATAGCAAGTTCACTCATCATTGTTGTTTCATAATAACTGAAAAATCTGTCTGTGCCTCCTCAACTGCCTGGTACAAAATGTAATCCACTCGAATTGGTTATATGAATCATTAAAGTAGTTTCACAGACGAGTTATCGTGACAAGTTGTTGAAATATGATATGTGATGCATTTTCATCGACATCATCAATAACATTGTAATCATCATGTTGTATAATTGCTTCTATATGCGCAATATGAATTGAGAAAGTCTAACACTGGGACTTACTGAAATTTTGTTTGATTTGTTTGTCCTGAATATTCACAATTCTACAATAACATACATATCAATTCAATATAACATGATAGTATATTATGATACAAGTTTTATAAGACGCTATTTTGTCGCTTGCGATGTTTGGAGTACACTGTTGAGTGAGTGTTGAGTTAGAAATTATATTTCTCCGTTGTTAGTAGTCAGGAAACATATTGAATTATTTGTTACCATGAAGTAGTCGAAACCAAACCATCAACTCCTGGTCTGTTCAATTTTGAATAATTTATGTTCGAGTACCCGCGTGTACTAGTTTTTTGCATCAAGCAACATTCGAATTCTCTTGGTAAATAGATGAAATTAACAAATAAGTTGAAGAAATCACAACCAAGGCCTGATCCCATATCGTTCTCTTGAATCAGGAATGGTATAGTGACCCCAGAACACCTCCTTGAGGTACGTCAGATCTATCCTTGTTTTGAGTTTCTCCCAGTTAACTTGTGCATTTATATGCCAAAAAGTTATACTTCAGGAAGACTATTTGATATTGAAATCGACATCACTATTAGCAATACGAATTCTTGTTGGAATTTCCAGGATCAAATTTCCGCAACAATTCTATCCAAAGAAACACAAAGCAACAATAACAAGGAAATACAAATTGGCTGACTCCTAGATCCGCCTGGCTTTTATTCGTATTTCTATTCTATATTGTCGAGGGAGAGAGGATGTATAGGTGAAACAAGCTCTTATTACTTTGTGTTCACTGAAAAGAAGTATATTATTATGCACCTGAACAGGACTTTCAATAACAATTCAATAGACAGTTCAATTAAAAGGATATGTAGAATGATCCTTATTTCTTGTTGATAGTATCATTGGGAGCTTTCTTAAACTCATCAAATGAGCGAACTGATGGAAATAAATTGGATACAACCTGGAATATTGTTAGTTTCTTACAAGAAGATTCATATTTATCACCAGATCATAATATCTTCTATTTTGGACGGATTCACAGCTGAATTAGGTCATTTTTCGGTTAATAATAATAATAATATAACTTTATTCATAATAAGAAATTACAACAAAATGGCTACAAAGTTCGGAGTGAATAGAATAAAGTATTATAGGGTGTGTGTGTGTGTGTGTGTGTGTGTTTTTAACCACCAACTTAGTTGCAAAGCAACCCTCGAAGTCTCATAGGGTAAGTACATCAAGCACTTATTTCCCTCAGATAATAAAAAATAATTAATGAAATGAAAACAGATATAAAAAAATAGTACCTACATTATGATACAAGTTTTTTAAGACGCTATTTTATCGCACGCGTTGTTTGGAGTACGACGAGCGAAGCTGTTGAGTGATTTTGATTTTTGCAATATCAGCGGTGAAAAATTCAATGTTGTTGGTGTTTTTATTGATCAATTTAAATCAAATTACACTCTGAATTATAATTTATCAATTAAAACATTGAATTTTTCACTGCTAGTATCACCAAACCCAAAATCTCTCAGAAGTAAGCTGGACCAAACTCTTCTTTTCATTTGACAGTTCGATTGTACCAATCTCCGAATAATAAAAAATGCGTATCGATATAGAGGTTATGCACAATGACTTCATTGTACATACAACCAAAAGAGAAAAAGAAAATGACTTCATTATAGAACCAAAACATGTACATACAGGTCCATGTCAAGTGTAAGATGTAAGAATATAATTAATACTACAATATAAAGACATGGTTTATGTGGTGAAAATAAAAAATAAAATTACAAAAAATCATATGTAAAAAGAAGGGATCCAGTTATCTATTCGTTTATTTTTTCAATCAACCTTTGAATTCTATCATGGTAATAAAATATGTCCTGGATGTCTGCATAGTAAAAACTTTTTTGAATAAGATCTTAAAAGATTTTTTGTTAGTTATAGATTTTATGCTGTGTTATACATTTCAGTGCCAATATAGGAGTAGTTCCTCTGTGACAAATCTTTTTTTAATAATGGGTGCTTTCTCAAAACTGAAGTGATATTTTGGTTACATGTTGAAGTAGAAGAGCTGAAGAATATCTGAAATATAATTAACTATATAGATCTTCAGTAGAATATCTACTTGGTTTTGAAAAATGATTTTCAAAAAACCTTTAGTACCTACACCTCGAGTTTGTTGGAAGTCTTGTTCTCATGACAAGGCGAGTACAGTTGAAAATTTTCAACAAGAATCTACCCCCTGAAACACTTATTTGGCAACACCTCGTATAACAAGAGAGCAGGTGGCTGTTTACCAAGAAATTAAATCCTTTCCCAAAGTGCATGCTGTACCACATCTGCTCACAAATTTCACCTCAGCTCTTGGCTGAGACGGAGTGATCCTAGCTGTCACTTTTTCAGTTAATTGTTCCACAGCTAATGGAGGAGGGTCTCATTTTTTCCTCCCATTAATATCGCCTGCGAGACAATGATGGACCGAGGCAGATGCCGCTCGCGATCAAGATAAACTGGCAGGAACACTGTATCAGGTGTATTTTTCCTGTGTGACGGTTTGTCGATATACCGATTGATGTTCCAGTGGTCGGATAGACAGGAAAGGTTTGGTAGTGGAGAGGTTAAAATAATAATAATAATAATAATAATAATAATAAATCGGCTTTATTAACAGTTATATTAGTATCAACTTACAGATATCATAATACACTAATTTTGGCGAAGTCTAGCTGAAAGCTATTCATACTCAACCAAATTAGGTAAATGAATAGTATATGTATAATCATAATAATGATCTTTATAATAATAATAATACATAGCATGTAGATCAGTAGGTGAAATAGTGATAATTTTGTTCCTGTGTAGCTATGGAGTTGAAAACGAAATTAACAAAATAACTATAATGGCTGGGTTATATACTCTCAGTGGCGCAAATTGTTGGTCTTGTGTTCATTGTTTGTTGATGAGGAATTGTTTATATTTGTAATTGAATTTGTTGATATTGAAAAGCTTGAATTCATCTGGTAAGCGATTATATAGTCGTATAGAATTATAAATGAAGGATCTCTGAAACATGGCTGTACGATGATGAGGCATTGTAAATTTGTTAATATTGCGAATATTTCTAGAATGTACATTAACTCGCTGAATGAGCTTGCACTGTTGGAAATTAGTTATTACTTTCAACAACTTCTCATATCGATAAAAAATTGTAGTCAAATTCAACAACAATTGTGTCTCAATTTCACTTCCACAATTTTCGATGTAGTTGTTAAATCAGTCAGTTATCGAATTCACTACTGATAATGTCAATACAACAGCAACAAGTTTGCATCAAATGAACAGATGAAATTCCTGTCCAAACAACTTCATATAATCTGTAACACAACAACAAATAATTGTAACTAGAACTTCAATAATGGTTATTGAAACTACATTAATATTAAATAGCGGTTTTGTCGCACTCTGTTGACAAATTAACATCACCTAGTTTTACAATTTGCAACAGTTTGTGCTCGGTTACAAAAATTTTTTAGTTCCGAACTCTTCGGATATATTCGCTACTTTTCGTTTGTCTTCTAACGAAAACCGATTCCTTACAAGTCCCAACCCAAGTTTGCTCAGTTATCTGCAGTCTGTTGCCGTTGTAGAGCATTAGAACGAATACATTAGGTTTTCCTCTCGTGTAGTCAATATATAAAAAAGGTAAGTACCCACATGGAGTAGATTGATGTGGACTCGTACATAAATTTTATTTACTCATGCCAATATTAATATTATTTTTGTTTCAGTTAAGAATATTTTTCCTGATCTAGAGCAACAAATAACAATGTTTCGTCGGAATCTGCAAGCGCAATAATTTCACATGATTTGTTGAGAATTTTTCTTGGATTCTCTCTATGATTATTGAAGTTTCGCTGCAAAAAAGTGAGTATAATCATATCAGTTTTATATTCACATTTTGAAATTATTATTATGGAAGTTTTACTACTTCTCATGCATATTTCATATATTTTTTACTATACTTATGAAGATAACTACAACATCTAAGTTAAAACTGTTGAAGTTGTGATGTGATTATTTGTACAACTCTTCATTTCAGGTATTTGTTCGATGGATCGATTTTCACTTTCTTCGGATTTTTTCAAGCTACTACTGGGTAACAAAAAAGATAACAAAAACTGAGTTGAGTTGAAGAGAAATTAATGTACCTACTGGTAAGATTCGTTCTGAATTATATTTTGAATGATAATGTACTATTCAGTTAATAAATCCAAGTGATTTCAAGAGTTAATTGGATTGAAAAATTCATGAGCAAATGAATCCAAAATGAATTATTAATATAATTTTTGTTTCAGCAATTGAACGAGAGATACTCAACACTCCACGAGGATAGGAATAAGTTGTCTCGGATGACAAACACAGACAGAGTTTGACCAGCATTGTAGTGAATCACGTGCCGCGATGTTCTTTCGATTTACTGACAGCTTCTGATGTGTTTTTGTGCCAATAGTGGATTTTTTTTGTATTGTTGCTATGAAGAAAATGAAATGTCTTTCATGATATATGGTTATTTCAGTATTTTGAACTTTGAATTCTAGCAGTAGAATATTGTTGAAAATACACTGAGTTGTAGTACAATCGACAACTTTTTGTAGCTAGAACAACATTATGACGTAGGACTTATAACAACAAATTAAAGTGAAAATGACAATTTGTAATTGCTCAATTAACTTCAGAGAATACTGCGAACAGCTATAAGGTGAAGTAGAATTATTAACTTACTGTAGTTAATTCACCAATAAGACGTAGTAGCCATATACAAAGAGGCGGTTGTTGAGACGAGCAATAACCATTATGGTGAAAATTAACTTCAAACACTCTTGATATTTCAACTATAAAATGTTGTAGACCTACTGGGACTATATTTTTTTGCTGATTTAGCAACTAATTTCCAACAGTGTGCTTTTCAAATAAGATGAGTGCGGTAGGTTGATAAGTTTGTGAACAAAGTTACCAAGATGATGTGTTCTTCTATTGGTCATGCACAACCATTTAGTTTCTTTGAATTTGTGGGAAATTGAGTCATATTTTCTGATACCATAGATCAAACGACAGCATGAATTTTGAATTTTTTGTATTCGATTTCTTTCGAATAATAGTAAACATGGGCCAAATATAAAATCACAGTAATTGAAATGGTTCAAAACTAATGAATCACAAAGCATTTTCTTCAACTTAGAAATAAGAAATAACACGGAAACCAAAAATGGTACACCAACGATTTCAGATCAGGCGTGCATTCAAAAAGGTTAGATTGTAGAAGGATCGTGCATCAGGCTATGCAGCTCTGTGCAGCCTCTCAAGCAGTTTGACTTGACAAAACACTACACAGTAAAATAAACTATAGGTGTAATTTCAATCAAATGGATTTCAGAGCAAACTCCGACGAAATAAACACCTGAATATCAAAGTTGTATCTTTTTCATTATACAGGGAGGGCCAATGGAAACTTTCCACCCTAATTTGTAGGAGTTCAAATCAACATCTTGAAAAACGCTCGAATACGTCGATATTTGATTTTAGGGGGAACTAATTTTCAGTTTTTTTCACCCCCGTAGCTTTAACCCTGTAGCTGGGGGGTGAACAACCCTCAAAATTTGAATAGGGAAAAGGGGTCGTGCCATACCTCTTTTTGAAGGTCTCATTGAGTTCTTCATGACCCTATAATTTTGCCCTATTATTGTCATCGATAACGAAATGACAGGTTGTCAAAATCTTGGTAAGAGACTATTGTTTTCGTAATAAAAATACCAAATCATTCGAGTTACCAGTGCAATAATCAGGTGGACACGTCAAATTTAAATTCCAAGCTGTTCAAAATGTCAGCCATGAACATTCCACAATTTTGATTTTCAATCCCACAAATTTCCCACTCTATTTCCAAGAGTTTGACAACCTGTCATTTCGTTATCGATGACAATAATAGGGCAAAATTATAGGGTCATGAAGAACTCAATGAGACCTTCAAAAAGAGGTATGGCACGACCCCTTTTCCCTATTCAAATTTTGAGGGTTGTTCACCCCCCAGCTACAGGGTTAAAGCTACGCGGGTGAAAAAAACTGAAAATTAGTTCCCCCTAAAATCAAATATCGACGTATTCGAGCGTTTTTCAAGATGTTGATTTGAACTCCTACAAATTAGGGTGGAAAGTTTCCATTGGCCCTCCCTGTATGTACAGATTTTAGTAGTGAAAAATGACACAGATGCGGTGAAGTAGAACGATTCTTACTCGTAATCTCCCTAGCAGCAGAATTATTACCGATAATTTTTTTCAAGGTCACGAATGTTTTTGTTGTAGGAGGAGCAAAAGTGTAGGAAGTTAAAATTTCCAAATGTTCGCACTTTCTGCTACATCAGAATAATATATAACAGATAATTCACTGTCACTTCTATTGGCCATCATGTAACAATGCAACAATGATAGATGCGAAGCAATTATTCTGTAATTGATGTCACTTGATGACATTATTGCCGCGCACGAGCGGAAATGCAGTAACTTAATTGCATTATTTCCGCGCACGAGCAGCAATGCTGTCACTTAATGACATTCCTCGGAAATCGTCAAATTTGTGTTGAAATTTGAAACTGTCAAAGTCTTCTTCGTTTACCGTTTGTATACAAATAATATTTACATATAATTGTTGCATATTTTTGATAAGCGCATAGCATTTATGTTTCGAATATTGTAAAATATACAGGGTGTTCCATTTAAAACGCCACTGGACTCTGCGTGAAAATATGTACAAATGTGTGTTTTTACTTTTCCCATTGTTGAAAGATAGCTGAGATACAAGCAATATTTTCAATCTCGCCCTCAGAAACGAAGCGAGTTATGAAAGTTTTGTTTGCGGTAGTTTCACAAAAAAGTAGCAAACGGACATCGGAAATGGGACAGCTTGTACTGGGTGTCCCACTAAGGGGTGTCACCCCCTTTGTTCTCATAATTCTGAACATATCTTGGTAATTAAAAATTTTTTCAGGAATAATTCTTCACGAATTTTTCGATTCAGAGCTAACATTTTCTCTCTATCAAGAAAAATCGTTTTCATTTTCAGCGGTTGTTTCCAGTTTTATTCGATAAAAATATATGAATTATATTATATTTTTGAATTTAGATTGACGGGCTTCATCGAATTATGGAAAAAAAACTTATAGATCATCTCATTTGAAGAAAAAAAATTTTTGAATTGAGGTAAAAGTCAGCTTAGTTGAAAAATTGTTCCAGAAAAGTTATCGAATGACCGATAAATGTTGACAGTTACGAGGATAAAGGGGGGTGACATATACAGGGTCACTCACGGTCGATGGTACGTTAGACGTTTACGGAGAACGGGACGAAGGATTATTCTGAAATTTTGGTTTATTGGGTAATCAGTTTTGTTCTATCGATCTAAAATACTTTCAGCGTTGCGGCGTTGCCGCTTCTATCAAAAAGTAGCAACAACTTTGTTATTTCAAATGGAACACCCTGTATCTCATTTCATTTTTAGATTCTTCCTGAAGAGCTGATTTCGTCGATACATCATACTTGGGGTATAGCGCGAAATATTACAGAGATATAGGGTGTGAAAAATCGAGATTTTTCAAATTTAGGAATTTTTTGTGCCGAAACTATCCATTCTTGCTCAAAACGGCTTACATGTCCCTATCTCAACTTTCCATTTACTATCGATTGATATTTAATTGAAACAAATACGGGTGGTTCAAAATTGTGAGTTTGGCATCACCCTCTATTTGTTTCTATTAAATGTCAGTAGATAGTAATTGAAAAGTTAAGATAGGGACATGTAAGCCGTTTTGAGCAGAAATGATTAGTTTCGACACAAAAAATTCCTAAAGTTGAAAAATCTCGATTTTTCACACCCTATATCTCTGTAATATTTCGCGCTATACCCCAAGTATGATAGATCGACGAAATCAGCTCTTCAGGAAAAATCTAAAAAAGAAGTAAAATACAGGGTGTTCCATTTGAAATAACAAAGTTGTTGCTACTTTTTGATAGAAGCGGCAACGCTGAAAGTATTTTAGATCGATAGAACAAAACTGATTACCCAATAAACCAAATTTTCAGAATAATCCTACGTCTCGTTCTCCGTAAACGTCTAAGGTACCATCGACCGTGAGTGACCCTGTATGAATTATATTATATTTTTGAATTTAGATTGACGGGCTCCATCGAATTATGGAAAAAAATATATAAAGATCATCTCATTTGAAGAAAAAAATTGTTGAAATGAGGTAAAAGTCAGCTTAGTTGAAAAATTATTCCAGAAAAGTTATCGAATGACTGATATATGTTGAAAATTACGAGGATAAAGGGTGGTGGCATATTTAAGTGGGACACTCTGTACATGCGATCGGTTTTGCTGCTCACTTCGTAGTACGGGGAACCGGAACCGATGGGATTATTCGTTTACACATGCGAGATGGAAAAAGCGGCCGAGCGGGTAAATCTGGTGATATTATTTATAAGCCTGAGGGGTACCGGTACGGATGAAACGGGATTACTAGGCGGGTAGTCGCATGAATTTGAAGAAGCGACTTCGGGAGTGAGTCGGGTTTCTACTAATGGAGACGGATGGCCATCTGTGGAAAGTAGGACGTCTTTTGCCTTCTCGCCAAAATTGGGAAAAGGCGATTGAACCAGGCTACACGGCGTAGACAAGTATACAGGGTGTCTCGAAATTACATAGATATATTTCAGCTGTAGATTCTAGGAACAAAAATTGTTGAAAATGTTTTTATAAACATGGGTCTAGAAATGCTCCCCTAAGAGGTTATAGATATTCGCGAAGTTGGCTACATCTATTATTGATCGCTTGAACTACTCGAGAGGTGAACAACAAACTAACCTCCATATGTTCATATGGGTGAAATGTGAACTTTATAAATAATTTTTTCAGTAATTTAAGCATTGAAAGTGTTGTCTTTTGATGTTACTTTTAAAATATACCACACAATTTGAAGATGCAAAAGATTAAAGGAGGTGATATGGAGATAAAATCTCGAAAAATATGCTTGTTCCACAATGCTCTACATACTCAAGGCAATTTAATTATTTGCATAAATTTCCCTCAAATTCTAATGCAGAAGATGGGCAGGATTTAGGAAAACTTAAATCCTAAGGCAACTATCTAAGAAATGGAAGATGATTTTGAAGATAGAAAAAGCTCTCTCGCAATTTATGTTTGTTTGCAGGAAGCACTCTCTTGATGATTTTTTCAGTAATGAGTTCGATTTTTCAATATTGTTTTCACTATGCTACCACATCTTCTCCACCTCATTTGGTTCATTTCGATCATTTTGTAATTACAGTCTCAGGCAAATATCAAAAAATGATATTCAATTGGAGCAACATGGAAATGAACATTTAACTTCGCAGATATTGAGTACCTACTCGAGTTTCTTATAAGAATTTTTCTATTTTGGTTGTTTAATGAAGTCATTGTGCAACGCAAATGCGTGTCGAAATAGCCTCTATTTCGATACGCATTTTTTATTATTCGGAGATTGGTACAATAGAACTGTCAAATGAAAGTCAGAAGAGTTTGGCCCAGCTTACTTCTGAGCGATTTGATGGATTTGGTTATATAAGCAGTGAAAAACTCAATGTTTTAATTGGTGAATTTTAATTCAGAGTGTAATTTGATTTAAATTGGCCAATAAAAACAATAACAACATTGAATTTTTCACCGCTGGTATTGCAAAAATCAAAATCGCTCAACTGTAAACTGGGCTTTACGCTTGTGCGTCAGATTTTAATTATTTCAATGTCATCATTGTTACCAATCGAAGATGTTTCTGTTATTTATCGATATTAAGTCAATTTTTTTTCTTAAAATCAATTCAAAATAGAAAAAATTGCATATGACACACGTTTTATAAGACATTTTGTCGCACTTGTTCGCTTCGCTCGTCGTACTCCAAACAACGCGTGCGACAAAATAGCGTCTTATAAAACTTGTATCATAATATACTATTATGTTTCTACCAACTTTAGTTAATCGAGAATAATGGTATGAACTACCAGCAGCTACCTCATTAATATTTTTCAAAACTGAAGTTGGTATTTAGTATATTATTCAGCGTAATCTTAACAGGATTCTTGTTGTGAAATTTTCTCAGCGAATGCCACTTTACCTTCGATTAAAAACAGAAAATTCTTTCTCAAACACGAATATTTCCTCTTGTTTTCAACGAAAAATTTCTAGTAATAATTGAAGCTCTGGTGGTATTATAAGTAAAAATTTAGAATATTTTGTGGGTTATCCCTTATAGTTTGTTTTGGCATTGACGAATACATCTGAAGCAACAGGATTGTGATATTTTTTTATCATCAAAATGTGATTCAACTGCTGGCTATTCACGTGTTTCGATTGAAATGAAGATAATGTTCACAGCCTTCTCCAACATAATTGAGCCTCATGAGAGTCTTTCAAATAGGATTTCGCAAAACTTGAACATCTCTTTGATAGCCATTTGAACTGAAACGGACTTATCTCTTCAATGAATAAATAATGAGATCCGGCTTCTCTCCCCGAATTGTTGGGAGTTGAAATACACCCCGTGAAACGTTGAGAACCGCTCGAAGAATGTTAATGCCGAAATAGCGTTTGTAATTATCCCGAGAATGGTATGTCGAAGCAGTAACTGTATTCTAGAAGCGGTGTCTGTTGCTTCTTCAAGCCACCTACGTACAGGGTGTCCCACTTAAAGATGCCACCCCCTTTATTCTCAAAATTCTCAATCAGGGATCAATTTTAGCACCAACATTATTTCTACTTCACATCAACGATTTGTTGAAAGCAACTTCATGTCCTGTACACAGCTTCGCCGATGATAGTACCCTCCCTACCGCTTTCTCTTCCAGGGCTCCTATATCGGCCCGTCAAACCAGAAATGAACGAGGAAGAAATGTTAACGAAATAAATATGGATGCAACAATTCTCGAGTGGGGATCTAATAACCTGGTAGAGTACAATGCAAACAAAACACAAGCATGTATTTTCTCTAGAAAAGCCGATCTCACTGTGCCCAACATAATTCAGTCAGGAGTAACCATACCATTGAAGTCATCCATTTCGATACTTGGCGTTACTATCAGCAATAACCTTTCTTGGGAAAATCACGTGATGTCCTTTGCCAAAAGTGCATCCCAAAAACTTGGATTTCTGTTTCGAGCCAAGAGCTATTTCACCCAGTCAGCTGCTTGTGATCTATAAGACACAGATCCGACCTGTCCTGGAATACTGTTCCCATATTTGGAGTGCGGCACCTTAACATGTCCTGAAACTATTGGATTCTGTCCAAAAATGGGCAATTCTTCTCTTCGGTGATGCATCGCTTACAAACTCGCTCACTTATCTGGAACACCGAAGAAAAGTTGGCGATTTATCTCTATTTTATAGATATTTTCATGGGCGATGCTCTTCTGAAATATCAACAATCGTTCCTCCATTAGCAATCTCTTCGAGATTGATCCGCCAAGTTCAGTCTTCACACCCCTTCGTGGTCACTTTAGAGATCTGCAGAACGTCCCTTTCCAAAGACTCGTTCATCCAACGAACATGGAGACTTAGGAACTCATTGCCTAGGGAGGTGTTCCTCGAGGCATACCATTTTCAGAAATTTAAGAAGAACACCAACTCCTACCTTCTTTCCCTTGGTTCTCACGATGTTTTCTGAACATTACAGTATATCCCTTTTCGTGAGAACCAGAACATAAAAATAACATATTTTCGTCATTCAAAAATTTTTCTGTAATAGATTTTTGTAATCTGAACTCACTTTTTCTCAGTATCAACCAAATAAAAGGCGGCTCAAGAATTTTTTCTGTTCTGCGGTTGTTTCCTATTTTGTATTAGATAATAATATATGAACGATATATATTTTTGAATTTATATTGACGGGCTCTGCCTCGAATTATGAAGAAGAATCTAGATCATCTAATTTGAAAAACAAAAGTCTGAGCCACCTTGTATTTTGTTAATGTAAGGGAAAAAGTGAGTTCAGATTCGAAAAATTCGTGAAAAATCATTCCAGAAAAGTTTTTGAATTACCAAAATATGTTGAGAATTACGAGGATAAAGAGGGGTGCCACATTGACACCCTGTACAGGGGAGAATATTTCAGAAATAAATTGATTGTCTCTATTATTGTGCATTATATTCCACACCTATTATGTGTAATTGAATGAAAAACGCATTTTGAACAATCGATATATATAGTCAGTTCAAGCAGAAAAAATTTAATACACAGAATTACTTATTGAAATTTTTGATAATTATTCATATTTATTATATTAATAATAATTGAAAATGGGTGAAAATAGTGGATGGAGATTTATTGAAATTCGTCCACGACCACAACTTTTTTTTTACTACATTCTTCGCCATCGAAAGAAAATGGAGTATAATCCAATTAAAATATCAAACATAGTTTGAAAATGAAAGTCTGGTAGACTACGATAGCAGAAAACAACTACTTTCCTGGCATATACCACGCAGAACATTGAATTATATCTACTCGTATTCCATGAAGGCATGAAACGATTCGCAATGTGAATGTAGATTTCAAATGTTTCTTACTTCCTAACACAGGACAAAGTTCACATCGAAACAGGCAAGCTTGACCGGTCTTGGGCTTATTGACCCTCATCAGTGCAGGGTATTCAACCGTAGTATCCACGATTTTATAAAAAATTATGTTTATGTAATGTGTCGATTTAAAATCAAAAATAAAATGTACCTAGATACTATATCCACACTGTCGTACAGCTCGAGGTCATCAGGTAATCTGTATAGTGTATATTTTCATTTGTTTTCACAATTTTTTCAGACATAGAAATATCTGCGACTTATTCAAATCATATTTGAAGTTCATCATGGCGAATCATAAATAGATCAATCACTTATCTTCTAAAATAGATTCATCAATCTGAATATGTTTTATACATTTTCCAGAACAAATATGTTGTTATAACGAACTGAAACATAACCGTCAGTTCATCAGACTACCAATATTCGTGTTCGATTGATCAGAAAGTCAGGAAATGGAAAAAATCATTCGTCAGTCAGTGTCAGTAATGTGACTGTGAAAAATGTGTAATGTCACAGGGTAGAGAGTGTTCAATATGTTCAAAATTGAGAAACTAAAAATGCGAGGCAAGTGAAAGTATTGGCATATCGATTGTACGATAGTTAATACAATAAATGATATTGATTGTTTTGGCTGATTGATTGATTGAAGTTTACAAGAGTCATCTATCTAACGCTATCAACATTCGATAGTTTCTATTTACTTGACAATAATTCATGAATTTATATTTGGACTTTTATTCGGGACTGAATTAAATCTATTCCTTTCATAATTATGGACATTGTTTCCATCGAATTAACGTCGTATTAAAATCGAATCAAAGCATGAATACATATAACTTCTGATGCTCAATATCGAAGCATAAAACATTCTGTGCCATTTTAAACACATTAAAAATTTATGGGAGCTGTGATTCCGACGTATCTCATAAAGTTTATCGTATAGACATATGAATCGGGAACAACGAACGAAATCACTCTAGAATAGTAAAATTCTTTCATGACGTACCTAAAGTATATCATTACATGATTGTTTTTGGGATTGTGTGGTGTCCACTCACTAGTCACTTGCAGTCATTTGAGTTTTCGTTAGTCCAGTGATTGCATTATATTGACAAATTCTACACCTTTTCCAATTGTATTTCAAAAAGCGTCAAGTTTATTTCAAAAAGTATCAATTATTGTATTTCAAATTAGTAAATTCAATTTCTAAAAGTATCAACTGTATTTCAAAATTATTAATTCAACTTCAAAATGCGTCAATTCAAATTAATCAATTTAATTTCAAAAAGTTTTATTTCAATTTCAAAAGCCATCATTTCAATTTCAAATCTTATCATTTTTATTTCGAAATCAGTCGACTACAATCTAATATGTGATATATGATGGGCCACCTACATCTTTGTATTTTTTGTTGTAGTTTTTGGATCGTCGACGTTCACTTCATACTAAGAAATTAAATTTAATTTTATATTTCGGGATGTTTCGGTAATATTTAATTATAATTGGGTGAATTATTCCCTTTTGAATTACGGCCCTGGAAATTGGTTGACTGAGTTAAATAAAAACACAATAGCAACTTCCACGTCTCCCCATGTACCATGTGTGTTTTTCGAGATAATTTTTTTCATTTTCAGGTGCCAATTCATATTTCCAAGTCAGATGACACCCTGTTTAAAAGATTCATGAACATTTTCTGATAGCCCACATCAAGTGCCAATATCAAAATGTGGATAGATTTTCAATGTGTCTGCGAATAAAGAAGATACAGGCTAAAGGCCGATTCAGATTCATGCGTGCTCACCCTGCATTTTTGACCCTGCAGGAAAAATGCATGCCTGTCGTCGTTCACATCTATGCCTGTCGGCGTGCTTGTAAAATGCGTGGTGGGCATGCATCGAATAAGGACAAGTTCTTATTTTCCACTGTATTGCATGCGTTTTTGCCGAAATATCCCTAAGAGCCTCTGAATATTTGACAATCTTTTATTTGAGTTTGGCATTCGATATATTTTGAATTTGATGATCATTTTGTGAAGTTTGTAACATTCCCACCTTTCTCTGAGTCAAGTCTCTGTTGTAATTTTAATCGGGAGAAAATGGGCGAGATGAAGTTTTCAATTCACTAGTGAAAAAACTAAATAAAATATGACCTTGGGTAAGAAATGCGTTGGAAATGCACAGATGTGTAATGTCATGCCTTTTTCAGGCACAAGCGTCAGAAATGCATGTGCCTGTAAATCGCACGTGCTTCAAAAACCCTGCATGGAAATGCATGAATCTGAATCGGCCTAAATAAATAATTTGGGTTTTTTATGGTTTTTCCAGTATATCTCCAGAACCAAAAGAGCTAAATTCGATTTTTCCACATCATTGAATAGGTCTCTAAAATACGCAACTTTGCCACGATTTAACCGACACTCTATCTCTTATCGTTTACGAGATCCCCATGTACCTACAGAAACGAATTTGAATAGCCCTGTATAAGGTGTTCCATTTGAAAAATATATTTGGTGCTCATAGCTTTCTTCAGATCTTCAACTGTTTAACTGTTAACATATATGAAATCTACAAGAAAAATTACGCAAGAATATATTTTTTAATCGAATAATTGATGAAAATGTTGAGGGGAGGGGGTTAAAAACATACCTGAAGACCCTGTACATACATAGCAAGTAAAATAAATGCTTGTGTAATAAAAAACTCGACATGAATACGAAAGAGTGACGTCACCTATTTTGAATTCATTCTATATGCATGGGGAGTGTCCATAGGATTATTGAGAGAACGTGTCTAAGAATTTTTTGAGGGACAAGTTATCTATCATATTATCGTATTATCTTTTGCTCTACCTGCTCCCTTCCCTCGTCCGGAAAAAAATGTCGATGAAGGTTGAAAGCTGGAATAGCTGCGAAATGTTCAGACGCGAGAAGGAAGCCAAAATTTCAAGCAACACATCCTGTCGAGTAAATGTTTGTTTTGCGAATGGGAACTGTCAATAAATCTACAGACAATGTATTTTTCTCTACCTTTGTCTGCTACAGAGGGATAGGTACGATGCCTGTTTGGTATTGAACTGAGGTGTTGAAGTTCAAGGAACTGCACTAAATACTTTCCCTTTACCGGAAAGAATTGATCTATCGAGAATATCAAATTGTAAAGTCACCTAGTTTTTATTCTAATGAACATTGTCGTTATAAATGGAAACAAAGTAGGCTGAAACTATAATTGTCCCAAGTATCAAACGTCTGCCAAGATAAAGTCGCTACTTTTATAGTCGTTCGATGCTCATTCGTTTCAGTTTTTCTATGTCAGCGACCCAATTTTAGGTTATGTTCTTCTTCCTTCTAACTTCGGCGCATATTATTTATCTATGCCCTTATCTGACATGTCTTTACTTTTGCACAGTTTTACTCAAATAGCTCCAATACCAGTTTTTAGGATCATTAATACCTACTATTAAAAGCACAAATTTGTCCTTATATCAACTAAAGCACCGCAGACGCTGACATTTACTTGTCTCAACACTTTTGGCGAAAAAAATAATATTTGAAGATGGATTCATGCAACATTACTTATCTTAATTTAACTCATTTAATTCAACTTAATAGGGTTGAAGTATACATAAATAATACAAGTGTTCAAGCAATCACTTAACTCAACTCAAGAAGTTCAATGGATTGAGGTTGGTTCATGCTTATACGATTTTCGCAAAATTGATTTTTGTGTTTTCGATAGCAGAAATTTGAGATGTCAAAACGTGTCAAATGGTGTATTTCCGAAATAAAAGGAGCCCATACCTCCGAAAGTATTTTATAGTGCAGCGTTTTGATTCGTGTACAATAGGTCGAAATACCTTGGTACCACCTTTTCAACTCGTTACCAAGCTTTCTTCAGTGGTATAAATAATGAACTGGTTTTCTTCAAATAAGTTATGTGTCAATACAGATAAAACTCATAATATAATCTTCCATCCAAATAATGTTACAAACCAAATCAACATCGAAACACTTTATGGAGTAATAGAGGGAGTAACACATGTTAAATTTCTCGGAATTCACATCGATGAAAAATTTGATTGAAAAGAACATATTCATTACCTAAATAAAAAACTTTGCAGTGCAACATTTGCGATATCAACTATAAGAAAAAATATTGGTATGGAAGCAGCAATAATAATATATTATGCTTATTTCTATAGCATAGTTCAATATGGTATAGAATTTTGGGGACACTCAGTAGATATGAACAGCACATTTCTACTACAAAAAAGAGCCCTCAGAGCCATTTGTGGTATCAAACGAACTGAATCCTGTAGGAGTCTCTTTGAAAGGCTGAAAATATTTACAGTTACGAATTTATATTTATATCGTCTCTCCTTACTGGCTTTCAGAAAGAAACATGAACTAGAACAATTTTCAGATGTTCACAACTATGACACACGTAACAAAAATAAGTATGTTCCACCGCAACTCAATTATGCAATCAACAGAAAAGGTCCTCTGTACATGGCAATAAAAACATTCAACCACCTACCATCTTCAATCACAACAATTGTCTTCATGAACATTTTTAAAAATAAAGCTAAACAGTTTTTTCAAACCCACATTTATTACGACACCAGAGAATTCTTCAATGACCACTTTTAAGTTGCTAAATTATTTCTTTTCTCAATATTGAGATGTATAAGTGATTTTATCAAAAACTAAATTTTGCATTTGTATTTATTTTGAATATTGTTTCAACTATTTTTTGGACACAAATTTGATTGATAATTATCATATTGTGTTATTTTAAACAAAAGCCTCGAAATTGACTACTCTTCTCAACAGCTCACAAGAGCTCTATCATACATAAAATTAATCAAGAGAAAAATGCATCAACTATTAAACTGTATATGAACCTGTATGTATGTATTTGAGAAATAAATTCTATTCTATAAATTCTATTCAATAAAGTATACGTGGAGCAAATATACAACTCAACGTAAATGATTTATATTCGATATGCCAATAGTTTCACTTGCCTCGCATTTCAGTTCTTAAGTTTTGAACACGTTCTTTATACTTTGTGACATTACCTAAACATTTTTCACAGCCACATCACTGACACTAACTGACGATGTTTTTTCTGTTTCCTGATTATCTAATCAATCAATCGATGATATCGAACGATTTTGTGCTTGGATCAGGATCTCCGCTGTGCTAAAAGGAGCGCGTAATTAACTTTTAAATAAAAATGTTAGGTTATGCCCAGTATGTCACTTCAAGTTCGATATAGTTCAAGCTCATTACCAGAAGATGTCTCTGCCGTACAGGAAAAATTTTCTAGTGAACAGACAACATGATACCGTCTACTAGGTGTTCATTTAGATCGACAACTTGCTGACAAACTAACAATTGATGGGATTTTTCGAGGTTTTTGGTATGTCAAGAAAAAACGGCTGGGAACTCTTAGTAGAGTAACCAGCTTATTTACGTTGAAATAACATCCTCTCATGTGCACTCTCATGGCTTTCATCTTTCCACTAATGGCTGGCCATCTCAATCACAAAGGGCCGTAGAAAGTTAGCGCCCATTTGCATTTCAGTCATTCCACTGGAAATAATGGCACGCGGTTGATTTATTTGTGTCTCCTCTTTGCATCCCCACTTTGCATCCAATTCGGTGTTCTTACAGTCGATATACGCCCTGCCATTATGTATTTCTTGGCTTCAAACGAAACATTTTCATATCATCTGGTCAGAAAAGTTTTCATTCATTCATATATTCTCCATACGGAATCAAGCAGTAACCAAGTCCGAAGCGGTGAATGAAGAGGTGATACACTCCGCAGGTGAACATAAAAAATTCAGTTAATCAGTGTCCTCGTAGGTTCGGAGGTGAATATATATTTTCAATTAGAGCGGTCTAGTCATCAGGAGAATCAGAGAATCAAAAGATTTCGCATAAAGGAAATAAATCGAATAATATTTCGACACAGGGTAGCTGAGATGAGTATGAACTGATCTTGGAGATTTTGCAACTTAAATAACAGTGTCACATATAAAGTTCGCGACATATGGAAGTTTTTTTTATTAGTCGATGTAAAGAAAATTTTACTTCGCAGTTAGTTTGTGCTCGAAATGAGTAAAATACAGCATCTCTCCTTTTTTCATGTGCTAAATCTGTCAAATTTGACTTTTTTTTTTCGAAAATCCTCAAAAAATCCGTTTTTTTTAGTTTCGAAAAATGCCAGAGAAAAAAGTTTCTCAGTTTCCAATTTCATACATTTGTTCCGAATTTGGACTCTACTGTCACTTCGACTACTACTAAGTGAACATTTTATTTCGTATTGATCAGTACCTACTATTTTTATCGCGAGATGTTGCATTAGTCTTGTATTGTTTAAAATCACGAAATTTTATATCATATAGAACGAGTCTTTCGAAGTCTTTTGAATAGTTATGAAACTGTAGGTCATTGTTTAGTTTACAGAAAAGCATGATATTTCGAGTTTGTTTGTAACTGAAAAATAATCAAACTGGATAAAAATTTATTAAAAAAAGAAATACGAGTGTAATAAGAATGAAGAGAAATTCGTTTATTCGATTACTGACATATTAACGTCCATACATTGAAAATCCACATCAGTTTAACAATGGAATGAAAAAACTAGATGAACTTTGCAATAACAAAGACGAATTTCTGAAGATGCATTTTTTTTATTTTCTGGCAACAGGCCAATGTGGGTATTTCCTGGGCAAGATATGATATTGAAGTCTCATATCCATCAAAATTATGAAATTTGAATCATGTTTCGTTCGAATCGATAGAGCGAAATATTCGAAAAATAAAAAAAAAATGGAAAAAAGTCGAAGTGACAGTAGAGAGTCCAAATTTGGAACAAATGTATAAAATTGGAAACTGAGTAACTTTTTTCTCTGGCATTTTTCGAAATTTCAAAAAAAAACTGATTTTTTGAGGATTTTCGAAAAAAATGTCAAATTTGACAGGTTTAGAGTAGCACATGAAAAAAGGAAAGAAAGATATACTGGTCGTGCATAAAATGTTGTATGTATTTCGGGCGTAACTTACATGCTGCGGTCCATAAAAGCCTATTTTACGCCCTTATTGATACATAAATAATTACATGTTATATTCCATGGACCAATATCAATTTTGTGGAAGAAGATAGCACTTTTAGGAAACGACTGAAAAAGGGAACATAATTCGATTCAACATCTCCATATAATTCGAATTCAATTTTCACGGTTTTCTTGTCGATCTGCAGTTGACAGCTCCCTCTCAATTTGGGTTGAATTCACAATGGCGAGTCGCCAATCGTATCACTGCGTTTCCATTATTTTCTTCAATATTTGATTCATGCACCTGAGCGGAAGGTAGCAGGCGTTTTTGGATATGAATTTTTTCATTAAAAATGATGGAGTGTTATGGAAGATGATCAATCAACCGTTGCCATAGTGCATTGTCAAACGGAATTTAAAAAATAATTCATAGCTTCCATCCCAACATTGAAGATAAATGATTTCTTGATGGAAATATCAAGGAAATGGAATTCATTGATCCACACTTGTATGGATATAAAACTTGGGCGTTCTTGCCCTTTTTTCCTACTCGGTTAGAGTAACGGGAGATTGGAATACATTTAGATCTGTTCCTGTATTTTTTCACAAAAAACCGTTTGTCGAGTTTCTTGTCTGTGGAGTATAAAAAATAATGAGAGTGAGCTAATTTTAGTAATTTCACTAAGCGGCCTACCAAACTGTGATGAGAATGTCCCTAATTTTTTTTATAGTTTTCTTGCCTTGTCAGTCGAAAATAATCTAATTTATAGTTTTTCTGGAGTTGCGTAGATGAAGATAACAACTAGGATAACAATGAAGCTCAAATGGGGTATGAGGATATAACATATCCAGAAAAACATTCCAAGTGCCTTATCGAACTTCCTTTGTGGTAAAAATGTTCAAAACAAACTCCTCAACTCCGGCAGAGCAATATTTGTTTTTTTTCCTGCTGATGTTGTTCTTTGCAACATCAATACCAGGAAATAAATTGGACAGTTCACAATATTCACACATATACAGAATCATCTATACTATCTATAGTGATTTCGGGCCTGTAATTGATTTTGTTGGAGTTTTATGTATGATTCCAAATTCGAAAGTGGTGTTAATTTATTTTTCTGAAAATGTTGCAGATGTAACCCAATGCACCGACATCAAATTATAATGATTTCACATCTAGTAGTTGAATTCAACTGCTGGAATAATATCATTATTACATCATTTGATTCTGGCAAGGATTTTAGGTCAAACTTGGAGATTTCACAATAATTCACGTTGTATAAAGTCCTCACGGTCAAATTATTTGATCAAACTATGGAAGTGTGATGTCATCAGTGACGTCACATCAAACAGCAGCTGAAATTAGAAAATGTTCCAAATATTTTACTTGTTTGATGAAAAAGTAAGGTTAGGGTTGTTTGTAGACTTGAGTTTTGGACTGTTGGAAATGTCTACTGCTTGAAATCGGACCGAGAAGCAAGTAACATTCCTAATAGATCTCTATATAGAAGCAAAGAACTTTTGTATAACATCAGACAAAAAGATTACCATAAGAGAGACCATAAGATGTCAGATGCATTGAATGATATTGCTAGTAATTCTCACGGCCAAATATCTGGACGGTGTTCTAAATCACTCATCATCCTTTTAATTTATAATATTCCATAGAATCAGTGAGGAATCAGGTAGTTTCGATAATTATATTTGGATCTACCAATCTGATTTCCTGAAAAATCATTGATATAGGACTCCTCTACCAATATTTCTTCTTTGGAGCCTTATCCATATTTTTCGTTTCTTCTTCACTGATCTCTGAAGGGGTGTGCAACATACCATGAAGTAAATTTTTAAAGATTTCTGTACATTATTCCTATTCATATATTGTTGAAAAAACGCGTTTCGATCTCGAATGCAGATTTCTCTTCCGTTAAGATCAATCAATTTTTGAAATATTTGAACAAACATCTTCAAATCGTGTGAGCAGGATTTCTGCACATTTCGAGTATTCGAATCAAATAGACAGCAATGACGTCACGTCAAACAAATTTGATCAAATAGTTTGACCGTGAGACGTGGACTTTAAATAATCTTCATTTCAACGATATGAGACTGTCTGCATATGGATATAATAATAAGCTGATGGAAGCACAAACAAACCATTGAGTTTTCATGATTCATTTAACATTTCAATGTATTGCATTTTGATCTGCATTTACGCCTCATGAGTTCCAGGAAGCCTCAACCATATAGCCTGGCAATTCTCTACTGCGGGTTTCGAGTTCCCAATCATAATGGAAGCCTTCAAAGATGTGGCTCACTGCGGTAAACGATTCCGACTACAATGTTTCAATCTTTTTATTGCGAACGAAGCTACAGGATACTATGGAAACGTTATTTTATATGTGTGGATGCTGTGTTAGAATTTCTTAAACAGCGGAACTCTTCGATAATATCCATTTCTCTCCCTATATAGGGAGAACGATACACCAGAGGGTTCGAGAACATCTAGTTGCTGTTGACATAAATAAGGAAGATTTCTAGAAAATCAACAACCTTGCATTTCTACTTTGTAATGCTGATGAGACTCGGGTTTTCACTG
This sequence comes from Chrysomela aeneicollis, assembly GCA_029955515.1. NCBI lineage: Eukaryota > Metazoa > Arthropoda > Insecta > Coleoptera > Chrysomelidae > Chrysomela > Chrysomela aeneicollis. Next base: position 12,557,569 of record JARUHQ010000022.1, read on the forward strand.
TCTGTGAAATTGATTCAGGAGAGCAAATGGTGGTGTCCTGGCTTTTTGTTTGTTGAATATATTTTTATTTATCCCAAGGAAGGCATCAACACCAATGTCCATCCACTGAACAATACTCACAGCACTATAAAATACGTTATCAAAAGAATAAAGATATATAAAACAAGCATATTCCACCTAACTAGATTGAATAATCCAACCACCCTAATGAACTGATTCTATTGATAACGAAACCCCAATTCCATACAGTTCTTTGTTCTCCAGTCGTCTCATGAAAATATCAAAACCTGACTGACTGTTTTTATCTTGAAAAAAAGGAGCAATGGTGTAAATCGATCACATTTGTCGACTGTCGAGATTAAAAAATTGAAATTTATGATTGGTGGGTTAAACATGGGACAAGGAAGAGGACTGAGCCCGGTAGCATTCATTCTATGAAACAAACATTCATACGGATAAGAGAGGACTTGCGAAGGAATATATATATAGAGGATGGTGAGAGCTGTCACAAGAATGGACAAAATCAGTAAAATTGTGCTAAAAGTGGAAACCTCACCATACCAACAAAGCACAATCATAATTCGAACAATGGTTCGATAAAACCACTATAGCATTCTTATTTCAGGTGGGACCTTTTTCTCAGAGAATTTTGATGTTGATTTGATAGAAATCGAGTGGAATTCGACATCGGAACAAGAAGAGAACATAGCAAGCTGTGGATCGATAGAGTACACTTCAGGGAAACTCACAAGCAACTCATGCAGTATTGTGGTAAAGTGATTTGGATGAAACAAAACACTTACAGTAATTTCGCCATCTTCTTTCCACCACAGTTGAAAGTTAGAACCCATGCCTGATGGAAAACAGAGTAGGAATATCCGCAATCAAACATGGAGACGATGGCTTATTAGCTGTGACAGCATTGCCGCACGTGCTCGGAAATAATGTCATCAAGTGACAGAATATTTGACAGTGAATTATGTAACACCTCTATCCTGATATATGATAGATTCATGATATGGTGTCATGATATCAAAGCAAATACCCTAAACATGTCGTATTTTTCAAAAAAAACACCTGTCCGTTGAATATAAAGCAAAAATAAGTTTGACTACATCTTTTTGGTTACTAAAGTATTATAACTGTGGGATATACACAGGGCCGGACCAAGGCATCATGCAGCTAATGCACAGCATGGGGGCGCACATGTCATGGGGCGCCAAAATGATTTCAAATATTTCAGTAAAATATACTAATTTCAAAAATGTTAAGCGCCACGCCGCGTAAACAACAACCGGTCCATGCATCAAAGCAAAAAGTCAGTTGAATAGAAAAGAATATAGTCTTTCATCGAATCGTTCTGGATGGTGAAATATCATGTATTTATAGTTTTTCCTAGAATATATTATTTAATGTTCGAATAAACTCCGCTCTGAATCCCTCCAAATTCAGCGAGACGTTCAAACAGCATTATGGCCGCTTTTTGTGACGTTACAAGTCCTCTGATAGACATATTCAGTGTTGCCAGTTTCACTATTCTTAGGAACTTCTGAGGAAATGTTATCCAATTTCATTCCAACACCACAAACAACCAATTTTTGCAGATATATTTGCATCAAACGCCACCTTGGATTCACAAAGGAAAGACCAATATTGAAAATCGATCGATGGAGCTCCAGCTATATGGTGTGTTCTGAAAAGTCTGACACTTTTCCGCAATTCCTCTTCTTACGCTGCATTATGTGGAAAGTTTTTGGACGTTGTAAGATGAAGGATTTCCGCGTGAGTCAACAAGTTTCAGGAGGTTGGAAGTGCCGTATAGAAATACCTCGGAAAATTCAGCCCTTTGACAGCTAATACGAACCACTCGACGCCTTTGACTTCAATTAAGGAGATTAGAAGGAATCGGAGATACTGAGAAATTTATTTATCGAATGGTAGGCGAGCCGAACGACACTGGATGTGATAAGGGGTTTCCGCTACACGGAAATCTAATTACTTCATGAGGAGGAAGTGGACGGGATTTCATCAGATTTCGAATTCTCGATGCAGGCAACTAGAGAGATGATGGCGAATATCGTCCTCTTGGACTACCATCCTTACAGGGCAATTTAATTTCAACATATACGAGGAAGCACACACCACCTTGCCATATAAATGTTCCTACAAAGGGTTAACAAAGTAGCTTTCGACGCTTTCAAAACTCAACCATATACAGCATTGCATTGAAGATGTGCGAAGCATTGCATTGAAGATGTGCGATGTGCCTTTGAAGCAGATAGCAGATTCAAATGAAATAACTACTGAAAAAATCAAATTCAGGAATTTGTTGGTATGGTGCCATGACTGCCATGATCATAATTTCAGTTGCCACTTTAGTATGAAGAGGCTGTTTGCCTTTGAAATTGGGTTTCCACTTTTTATTTCTTTCTATCTCTATCCTCATTAGGGATCTTTTGATCATACAATTTGAAAAAAAAAAACGAGCAATGTAATAATATCAATTGATTATGAAAAATATCTTTTACTGTTGTATGAATAAATATTGAATTGTCAGTGATTATTTTTATACAATATTCAACAATACATTGGAACTGGTAATTATTTAATAATGAAGACTAGTTGAAGATACATTGGCTGATGCATTGCTGTTCCTCTCCTCATCAATTTATTTACGTTTTTTTTTTCATACTGATGGTTTCGAAAATGTTCTCATAGGTGTTTTGAATATTCAATCTATTCCTGAGCAATGGATTATTATCATCAGTGAAATGATATTCACAAACTAGCCCTTTGTACAGTTCTACCCAACTCGAATATATTAGCTCAACATCTCCTGTAACAGAAAAAGAATAATCAAGTATATCACTCAGAACATAGTGAGTGTAAAATATCAACTGGTAGTGTGACGTACCTGAATAATTAACGATCCAATTTTTTGTTCGAAGAAAATCTTTGATTGGGAAACGAAATCCTCATTTGGGCGACGTGTTCTTTCACAGTTCAAGTACTCGCAATTTTATTTCCTGATCATGACATTGCCACTGTCACTGCATTTCTCAATAATAAATCGATTATACAAATATGCAACTGGAGTATTTCATATTGTTCATATTCGATAAAGATATGAATGAAATTCTGATGTAAAACCACAATATTCACGAGAACGGGAACAAATTTCCACCGTACAAAGTCGATAAAAAATAAAAATCAATAAAAATAAACAAAGTGGAAGACAGTGGAATACAAAAGACAAAGACAAACTGATGAAGAAAAAGACAAAAAAATCTGACCTTGAACATGGCAGCCAGATATGGCAGCTGAAAAAGCTATGTTCACTCTTTGGAATCAACGGCACTAGTTCCATCTTGTGGTTGATTCCAAAAGCATGAAAAATATATTGCCAAATTTTAGCATTGACGTGCTCATCTTGTTAGTGGGTTACTTATCTCTGCCATAGCTGAAGCCGAAAAATAAAACATATCACAGTCCAATGCGAGTCAGGTCGTTGATATGCGCATGCCCAAGTTTGAATTAAGAATCGACATTCGTTTTCATCATCTAGTGAGCGACAAACGTTTTATAGTGATCAAAAATCAATCAAATGTGTCAGATAACCTTCAATTCGATGTTTTTATTTCATCATGACATATATTTTTCAAATATTCATTCATTGATGGATCGTTGGACGATTTTGGATAATAGTTGATGATAGATACAGAAATGGATGTGATCTACAAAGCGATACTTGCGATTTGCATAGAAACCTGTGACGATAAAGTCATCGGAGCAGGATTCGTGGGCTAATTTTCGAACAATCACTGTTATCACTCACTAATCACTTCTGTGAACACTCAGTATGTACATTAATAACTATATGAACGCTCTCTTATGTCATTTGGTTAAACAAATACCCCTAACCTATGAAATTCTGAAAACGTCAGTGGATTTCAACTCGTCAAAACCCGCGCATGCGCACAATTCATCATTGGCAAGCTAGACAGTCTTTTGTTTTTCCAAAACTGGCTTCACTTTCGCGTGAAGATAAGAAGGTGTTATCCATGGTTGTTATGATCTCAACACAAAGCTTACGTTTTTCGAGGAATTTCATTAACTGACAACATATTTGTCATAGATCTTACTGCTTACGCTAGATCTGGTATCATTCTGTTGCATCTCCTGATGAATCAGCAAGTTTTGACTGTATCTTTTTGGTCATAACTATGGGATAGACATAGGATTTCGAGTAGCCTCAATAGCCAACGGGTTCAAAGTGCGACTTCTCAAGCCGCCAGCCCGAGTTCGATCCCTGGGCAGGGCAATTCTTTCTTAATCTATGAGAAACAGATGAAATGAAATCCCACTGGAATGATATGACAAAGACAAGCGAGAAGGCTATAGTGATCCTATCGCCAAGGAAAGCTGAACAGCTTCGCGAGTTATACAAGATTCTCACGAAAAGGGATATCCTGTAATGTTCAGAGAACATCGTGAGAACCAAGGAAAAGAATGTAGGAGTTGGTGTTCTTCTTAAATTTATGGAGATCGTATGCCTCGAGGAACACCTCTTTATGCAATGAATTCCAAAGTTTACAATAGAAGGTGATATTTTTGGTGAATCAAATCAGAATAATTCCAAAGTTGGATTGAGAAAGGATGGAACAATTAAAAAAAACAGAATATATGGACATCACTCCATTCTCACTATGACAGACATTGAATTTAGTTTCTCTCTCATCTAAATTATTAACGTAGCTACTCAGACTCCTATCTCTTTCATAATTCTAGTCCAACCTCTCAACGTTTCCCACAATGCGATAAATCAGACAAGATAACTTGCGCCCTTTTGTCAAGATTAAGTTCATGAGCTTCATTTTCAGGATAGGGCGGAAATAGGGAACTAGCCCCCAAGAGCCTCTGGCGTTCTTGATGTGGCAACTTATATTTCCATCACGAAAAACAGGAAAACATTGGGTGAAATATGGCTTCGTATCAGAATTCTATCCGGTTTCGAGGATATCTGGAATGATCAGATAACTACAGTGTGTTCTAAAGTTGGAGTTGGTGTTTGTTGAATTGCAGAGGGAATACGATATAGATATCCAACTGAAACAGATGGCAGACTCTAACTCATCAATTAGGGTCGTTGATATTTCAGATTCAGGTCATGCATAGGAAATGTAGTGTGAACCACGACAATGGCTTTCGGTTGTCTTAATACGATTGAATTATTGATATTCTGTTATGGGCTGTCGACAACTCAGCTGCAGGTCTGTTCTGGTTCAACTCATAACCGTTCTAGAACGATCCCATCACCCACGCTGGCACCTAAAACGTAATTATTATTATATTATATTTTGAGAAGGTTTGAGTCTCTCAGGCTAAAGACATGAATAATGTTGTGTATCTCTGTCAATCAATTGATCCACCCTCCACCCCCATTTAATTCATCTCTGTATTCACTTCACCAGAGGAATTTTTTTTCTTGAACCGACATTGATCGAAACAAGAGGTCACCTCAGGTCGAACGATATAATCACGTCTAGGGTAGACAAAGGCCAGCGTCCCAAACTAGCTGAATATGCATTCAGGTCGAAGAGCGTATCGAGTAGAATAATTAGGGCGCTAATAGACGTGTAGACGCCATCAGGACTATCCATCAGATCGAGAAGCATATCAAGTGGTAATTGAGAGTTCAACAACCTGATGGGGTTGAAGTAGGTTCTTGAGCAGAATGTTGGAAAGTTTTTTGTAGCTAGATGCAACCGAACTGTTCATTCAGCGAGAGATAAAACATGGTTAGGAGGTTAAGAAAAATCTGTGTTAGAAGTGCTAGAAAAGCAAAAATATAGTTTGAGATCACCGCATGAGTGGACAGCTTTGAAAGAGTCACTCAATCGATTTTATGTGGCTTGTTTCTGTTCCCATTTGAAAATTCCTGGTCTATAGGTACGAATCACTTATCTAGTCTGGTCGTTTTGAATTGTTGACAACGTTTAAATGTCAACGTCAAGTGGGTTCATGACAATTATGGACAAAATTATTCATTTATTCCATTTTAGATTGAATGCAAATGAAATCATACTTCATTCAGTGTTCAGTGGTGGATGAAGAAGAACGATTTCGATAGACAGTGATTTATTCCCAATTCCATCAGCGAAATTGTGTTTCTGGAGTCAAAACAGTGTGAAAATATTCGAAATAATATGGAGAGGATGAGTGCAAAGTAGGGGCATTTGTATTCGAGTTCCATGGGTTCTGATTTTTGGTGTTTTTTGTTGACCCAGAGATTGTATCTGAGTTGGAGCTCATTACTTTGTCGATCTGAATGGAAACCTATAGTAGGCTAGAACTATAATATTGTCTGTTCACTGGAAACAATTACGCATCTTCTTCTGTAAGGTAGAGACATCTTCTCATAATAACCGTGAACTATTTTGAACTTGAAGTGTCATACTGGGCATAACCTAACGTTTTTATTTACATTTTGAATTACGAGCTCCTTTTAGTACAGCGAATCTCCTGTTTCAAGCACAGAATTGTTTGATATCATTGATCAGGGAATCAGGAAGCAGAAAAAACATCGTGAAAAACTCAAATGCGAGGCAAGTAAATGTATTGGCATATCGAATGTACAAGTTGATATAATTTTAATCACTTACGTTGAGTTGTATATTTGTTCCACGCATAATTCATACCCACTGAAGAAAGCACACAAAAATTAATCCTTCTTTGAACTTAAACACCACACACACTTACATTCACTTGTTTTCAACATATTTCAGCAGAATATTTGGAAAAATTCTGAAAATTTCACCAAACCCATCGAGAACCGAGCATGACGTGACGTGTTTTTAGTAGAAGAATTTTAAGATGTCAAATGGTGGGTGTATATTTACGAAACAAGCGTTTCAAATTCTTGTTCTGGGAGGCCAAAATACGTGAGTACCTTCAAAAATTTTCCTTGGAATATGCCTTATTATTGTTTCTAAAAACTGTTATTGGACCTTTTCGATTAGAAATTTGTATAAAAAGTAAAATGATATCAGATTATGATCGTTACATACAATATGTGCTGAAGTCGAGAAAAAGAAGACCATAACTTCAACCTAAAATTGGGTCGCTGACAGAGAAAAAACTGAAACAAATGAGCATCGAACGACTTCTATAAAGTAGCGACCTCAACTTGGCAGACGTTTGGGGCTTGAGTGAACAGACAATATTATACCGTCTACAAGGTGTTCATTTAGATCGACAATGCTCATTATATCGAAGACCTCAACATCGTAGGCCAAAAATAAGACAAGTGTTCAGAAGCTCATAACTGATGATGCAAATTGAAAATGTCCATTCAACCTTGCATTGGACGTTCAATTCATCAGTTATGAATTCTCAAAATGGGGAATTCAGAACACAAGAAATTCAGCAGCAGTCGACTTATTTATTAAATTATACGTCCTGACTATTCGGGCCAGCTACCGACTCAGCTGAAAAATTATCAGATTTGCTGAGTTTGCATTCTACTAGAATGGCTTCGGAAAGCCGAGCAGGAATATTCTCATTAGATGTGATCCCGGAATTCTTCCGTGACAAAAGATAAAGTTCAAAACTCCACAGAAAGATTTTTATTCGATTATTGCCTTGCTGTCATCAATTCTCATTATACTTTCCAATTTTTGTTCACCTACTACTACAAGGTTGACGAAATCATTTTTCACTTGAATTACCAGGGCTCGTGAATATTTATGCACGAAAGTAGATGTTTCTTGTATATTTTGTCGTTTGAACATCTTTGAATTGGTGAAGACGTGAATCTGTTTGTTCGTTTCTGTTCGATTGTATTATAGGAAATATGGATCTGTAATTGAAGAGTTACCAGTCTGCATTTCTGTTGATATACTCTCATCTCATCTGATGGCTGTACTTGCATTCGGTTTCTGGTGAATAAGCATCATAGCAAATTATTATTTCCGAGTTTTATGATCTCCATTTTAATGCTTGGATGCCCTTTTCACTGAAAAAAAAATGAATCAGTTGTGAAATGTATATTGCCGGCTATAATTCACATACTCGTCGAGGTCTATCCAGATTAACTGGATGAAATTCATCCGGGACTACTCAGGTCTTGTTTCAGAGCTTCATAAAGTTGAACAAGAACGGTAACTTTTTCATTCGCTTACACCATCTTCAGGCGTTGAGAGGCATATAATTTTTCCCAATTAGGCCCGTTATGATACTTATACATTTCTTATATTAAAGAGTTTCGGAAGAATCGTTCTCTGAGAAACCGTAGTCGAAAAAATATTACAATATTTAATATTTTGAAGAAGAAAAGTGTCCATCTGCTTCACATTCATAATTCAATCCAGCGATACATTTTCCCAGAGATACCCGACTGTAGGAAAGTTTCAACAGTTATAAAGTCGTCAGTCTATATCACACCTGATATATATCTATATCACACCTGATATATAGGAAGATGTATCTTTATCATCCCAACTTTCAGTGAAAAACTGAAATTGTGTGTGTTTTATATTCGTTGAAAACACCATTTATCTTGTCACCAATGATTTATCAACATCACCCAACTTCCTCCAACTTCAACAAACTGAATTTCTCAAGCTTGAAGCTATTGGCATGGAAAATCGATATCAATACAGGGTAAATCGAAATCGCATGAAATATTTCAGTGATATTCTGGACGTGGCGACCAAATAATCCTACCCTAGTCTGAAGTCTTCACAAAACCCTTCCCGGCATGTTCGAAAATCCCCTGATACGTCAGCTACTCAGACTTTGGAGATCGGACCTCTTTAAACGGATAAGATGCGAAAAAATAGTCGTCTATTTGCACGCATTATATTTCGCCAAGATGATGAAAAATGAGGCTGGAATGGGAAAGAATGAAAAAATTCCCAGCTTCTGCCTAGATGGATGAACCACAGATATGCCTGAAGAAAAGGATAAAAGGATCTGAAACGGATAATGATCTCATTGTATTCATCCTTCATAATGGGTTGAAATAACAATGGGAATCTGTCAATTGTTTCTTTATTAATCTCAGCACTAGATTCAGAAGCGCTGGATTAGGATTACCTATCTTGAAATTGAATTGAGAAATGTATATTAGGACCGCAACTAATATAAATTCTGCTTTAGGTGTCCTCTTTCTTATAAGGAAGCTAACAATAAACAAAAAAGTGTGAGATTATTGGCTTTGCTAGTACAAATCTGCAAGCACATCAATCTTTGCATTTCAAACTACAACTTCCTATTCGAGATACAGGACGAAATTTAAAATATTGCATTTTGGGACCCCCCTTGTATATCAGTTATATTTCAACTTGTATAATTTTTAATATTTGAAACATAAATGCCTTGCACTTCTCAAAAATATGTATGAGCATTACCCCTTTATTCGGATAATTTCCAGTTTTCATAGTTAGGACAAATATTACTTTTAAAATAGATGTTTTGGCACGATAATCAAATACCACTCTTATTCAAATGGGATAGAATGAAAATCATTGCACTGCAATTGTCTATCCTCAAAGACAACTGAGAGGAATGTGTGTGTGGTAGCATGAGTGGCATTAGCCAACAAAGTAGCATGAATGTTATTATCCAGTAAAGTATTATGCGTGGCATTATCCAGCAAAATAGTATGATTGCATAGAATTAACCAGCAAACTTGTGGGTGGTATTAGCCGACAAATTATTGTGCGTGGCATTAGCCAGCAGAGTAGTATGATTGTCATTGAACAGCAAAGTATCATGAGTGACATCAACCAGCAAAGTAGTGTATGAGGCATTAGCCAGCAAAGTAGTGTGCTTGCCATTATTCAGCAAAGTAGTGTATGTGTGTGTGTGTGTGGCATTATCCAGCAAAGTACTGTGTGTGGTATAAGCCAGCAAAGTAGTGGTTAGCATAAGCCGACCAAGTAGTGTGCGTAACATTCGCAGTAAAGTAGTATGATTCTGATTAGCCAGCAAAGAAGTAAGTTCCATTAGCCAGTAAAGTAGTGTATGTGGCATATTAGACAACAAGGTAGTGAGTGGCATTAGCCAGAGCAAAGCGGTGTGCTTGGAATTAGCCAGCAAAGTAGTATTAGTGACATTAATCAACGAAGTAGCGATTAATATTAGTCATTGGCATTATCTAGCAAAGTATTACGCGTGGCATTGCACAACAAAGTAGCAAGATTGGTATTAATCGTTGAAATATCATTAGTGGTATTAGCCAGCAAAGTAGTATGAGTTGCATTAGTCATCAAAGTAATACGAGTGGCATTAGCCAGCAGGGTGACGTGCATCGCATTAACAAGCAAAGTAGTACGAGTGGCATTAGCCAGCAAAATAGCGTGCGTGGTATTAGCCAGCAAAGTGTACGAGTGGTATTAGCCATAAATATATCATTAGTGGTAATAGCCATCAAAGTAGTATGAGTGGAATTCGCCAGCAAAGTAGTACGAGCGGCTTGAGGTCGAGTTCCGAAATTCCCAACCGGTACTGTTCAGTGCTTTAGTTCGTTCTAAAATTACTGAATTATATTGGTAGTAGCTTACTATACCTGAATTAGTTCCGAAATTGCTGACTGTCATCAGTAAATTCAGTAATATCGGAACGCGACTTTAGTCAGCAAAATAACGTGCGTGGTATAAGCCAGCAAAGTAGTACGAGTGTTATTCCATATCCATCAATGTATCAATAGTGGTATTAGCAAGCGAAGTAGTATGATATGGAGTAATACGAGTAGCATTGGTCAGCAAAGTAGTGTGCGTATTATTAGCCAGCAAAGTAGTACGAGTGGTATTAGCCATCAATGTGTCATTAGTGCTATTAGCAAGCAAAGTGATATGAGTGGCATTCGCCAGCAAAGTAGTACGTGTGGTATTAGCCAGCAAAGTAGCGTGAGTCTCCCGACGATCACCGTGTGTGTCTTGCTGCTTGCAGGCAACGTGTTCGTGATAGCTGCGATCCTGCTGGAGCGCCACCTGCAAAGCGTGGCCAACTACCTGATACTATCGCTGGCAGTGGCCGATCTGCTGGTGGCCTGCCTGGTGATGCCTTTGGGCGCCGTCTACGAGGTGGGACGCAGTTGGACGCTCGGCCCCGAGCTGTGCGACATGTGGACGTCGAGCGACGTGCTGTGCTGCACAGCGTCCATCTTGCACCTGGTGGCCATCGCGCTAGACAGGTAAGTACCTTTTTTTTTTTCTCGAAAGTTTTTTTGAAATTTCGAAGATTCGTTTTCCATCTCGAAATTTTGGTTTTTCGGATTTTTTCTCCTGAGGCTGATATGGTTCGGTGCGTATTCAAGTATAATTATGTAAAAGGGCCGCGATTTTTTTTGTAATAATAATAATAATAATAATAATATATTCACCAATGAAATGTTACAAAATATGAGACAATATCAGTACAGCAGGCAAATACAGGTAACCCACAAAGGGATCAATCCCTGTGCGTGGGTATATAATGTATCCTAAATATACACATTATTATATTATGCATCCATAAGTAAAAACACGTATACAAATATATACATTCATTCACACATATACATTATAAATATATAAATAAATTTGAAAAATAATTTGAACATAACATATAGGTATAAGCGAGCAGAGGCAGCATATGTCATATCAATATCAACTATCAGAAAGATCAAGTGTTATTATATTTTTATATATTCTTTTATAAGTGAATTCATAAGTAATAGGTATTTTTCCTATCAATTAAGCTGTGAATTTCTTTTCTAGGGACAGACTGAAGCCAGAGAGTAATTTTTTTTTAATAGACCGTACGCATTTATTCGTGTCAGTTCGGTAGGAATTTTGGCATAAAGAATGGGACCAAGGTAATTATAGCATCTTTGGGTTAGAGTTTTTTTAACTTTCGGTATAGCCGTTGTTTTGGTTTTGTGTCTTGTATTATAACCATGTTCTATTTGCCTGAATGTCTTTCTAAACCTATAATGGTTTAGTATTATACGCTGATAAAATAATTGTCTTGCATCGAACACTCTAGTTTCCTTATATAGTACCTCAGTTGAGTATGTGAAACTTTTATTGAAAATAATCTTCAGAATCCACTTTTGTGTTATCTCTAGTTTTTCCAAGTGATTGTTGGTCACCCCTCCCCAGGCTAAAATGCCATAATTTATATGTATATTCATGTTCTGGTTCTTACGAAAAGGGATAACCTGTAATGTTCAGAAAGAAGGTAGGAGTTGGTGTTCTTCTTAAATTTATGGACATGTTATGCCTCGGGGAACACCTCCCTAGGCAATGAGTTCCAAAGTCTCGATGTTCGTTGGATGAACGAGTCTTTCGAAAGGGACATTCTGCAGGTCTCTAAAGTTACCACGAAGGGGTGTGAAGACTGAACTTGACGGGTTAATCTCGAAGAGACTGCTAATGATGGAGGAACGATTGTTGATATTTCAGAAGAGCATCGCCCATGAAATTATTTATAAAATAGGGATAAATCGACAACTTTTCTACGGTGTTCCAGAAAAGTAAGCGAGTTTAAAAGCGAGGCATCACCGACGAGACGAATTGCCCTTTTTTGGACAGAATCCAATAGTTTCAGGATATGTTTAGGTGCCGCACTTCAAATATGGGAACAGTATTCCAGGACAGGTCGGATCTGTGCCTTATAGATCATATTCTTTTGGTAATTCTCGATTTTCATCATGACTTCTTTTAATTTTGGCAAAGATCAGGGGTTCAAGAAGATGTATCGACATTTTAGTTTTTAGTGGATTGAATATCTACTGTGAGCATTTCAGAATTTTTCAGATTTTACTTCGTCAATCATATTTGTGGAAAGTGAACATTCTCAAAAATTTCAGTTTTTATGCATTCTCCAAACTTGTCCATTCAACAAATTTTAAGTTTTATACACTCACCAAATTTTATCAAATGGAACATTATCTATATTTTCAAATTTGATGCATTCACCAGAATTTTAAATTCAACATATTCTTCGAATTTGATGGATTTTACAGGGTATAAAATTATGCTCATTCTCCAGAATTAAAAGTTTTGCAGACTCGCCAGAATTTGAGATGATACATCAATCATGTATTTTGTGCTATCACAAGAATTCTAAATTTGGTGCACTATACAGGATTACAAATTCAGCTCATTCTCCATAATCACAAATTTTGTTTACTTCTCAGAATATTTGTTCATTCACCATATTTTCAGATTTTGTGCATTCGCCAGAATTTTAAAATTATTGTACAAATTCAGCGCATTCTTCAAATTGTTTAATAATCTCCAACAAATTTGTGGACTACCAACTTGGATAAAAAGAGAAATATACTAGTTTTTTCTTACGATCAAGCAAAAAGGTACAACTTTTTGCACTAATGCAAGAAAGCCTCAATTTCTGAATCGAAGTACGTGCGGTAAATTTGTATTTTTATCACCCTTGTAGAGAAAATTTTTGGGTTTTGTGAAAAGGCACCTGAGACTGACTTCAAATAAAGTTTTATACGAACTTTTTTGTCATCATTTTCTCTAACCTTCAATAACTTTGCGTGAAAGATTCCACTGGCGGATCTAACTCTTTATTGGATATCGTATAACTTTATCAAAAATCTCATTGGATTTTCCCGACGGATGTAATCAGATGAAAGCCCAATATTCAATTAAGACAGGTATGCCTACGTCAAGATTAACCTTGGTTGATATAATCGCTTCTGGCCATCATTTTTTTAATAAAAGGGCATTTCCCGCCATGAGCTATTGTCCTCTGGTCCACATCGAGTTTTTCATTATTTTCTCATGAATGGAAAGAGAATGCTTCTGCTATAGAATAAAGATAAAGTTAATCTATTTTCGCATATTCCGTTGCTGATGAGGAAAATGAAGCGAAATTATTGAAAATATTAGGAATCACACATCAAGAATTGCGTTGAGATTCGTGACAAAGAAATATGTATAAGTTGCTTTAATCGCTATTCACTACTAGACTGAAGAAATAAGTCATATTTTCTGACCTTGTTCCGCAAAATCCGCCTGTAATTTTTGAGAAAAAATTTTCTCGAAATCTTGGAGTGGGAAGTTCGTCTCCTCAGGACCGTTTAAAAGTTCCTTGCAACTTCAACTCGATTATGCTTGAACGGCGTCTTTTAATACGATTCCCAACAAATTCGGGTTTTAATTTGAATTTGTATTGAAGCCCCGAGTCATCCCATTTTCTTCCTTCCTCCTCGTTACTACTATAATTAGAAAAGTAAGTAATAAGGTTTCCAGAACTTTCACGGCCATTGTTGTCGAGTTGAACGTGATTCATTTTTCAATTGAGTTCGACATCCAGTGACGTCAGCGGATTCCATTGCCAAATATACATTCCAGAACAAATTCAATTTTCACCCGTCCTATTCGTAGAGACTGCACTCCTTTATGATTTGTTAATTAAAATTTTCAAGGAATTCGAGGGTAGGAAATACCTACTATAAGCTAATGAAAACTAAAAGAATAAACTTTCTATGGGGTGAAATGCCTCTGCTTGTAACTCAAAAGGGCTAGAAAGTCGTCCATTTTCGTTCAAAAATAAGCTCTTGATGTTGACGTTTCTCTGACACACTAAATTGTTTCGATTTTTTCGATATGAAAAAACACCTAGTATTAGACGGTATAATTCTGCCTGTTCTCTGGAAAAAATTACCTCCTGCTTTTGGCACAGCAAAGCTCCTGTTTCAAGTACAAAATTGTGCACTATCATTGATTCATTGATCAGGAAACAGAAAAAATTATTCAGTCAATGTCATCGAAAAAGGTGGAACATCACGAAATAAAAAAAAGTGTTCAACATTGAGACTGGAATGGCGAGGCTAGTGACAGTATTGGCATATCGAATGTACGATATTTAATAAAATTTCAAACACTTACGAGTTGTATATTTGCTCTACGCATATGTCATACCTACTGAACTCACTGAAGAAAGGATCAGAATATTCTTTATTGTCAGAAGAAGTTAATCTCGTTGACAAAGATATGGTGTATAACAAATAATATATATAATGATTTTAAAACAACGTTAAAAGACTGCCAGAACGAATCATTTGAAATAAAATTCAAATCCTTAGTATACTAGAAGACTTCACTAAGTTATTCGTCCAATTCATAGTAAGCTCTTTTTGCAAGTAACCGCTTGAGACTCTTTCTGAATTTGTTGTGGTCTATGATTTTCTTTATATAAGTGGGTAGATGATTATAAATCTTCAGCCCATTATATATAATCGAGAATAGTTGATGGCAAAGGCAATTTCAAATGATTTTGTTGCCGAGTTACTTAATCTAAACTATTCTTGTATTTATTTGAACCTATTTTTATGAACTAGACTGATTTATTCGACAATGAAAATTAAAGTGAGAGTGAGAATACCTTGACTCATGAACAAAGGCCGACAAGATTCCCTAAATTTTGCCTTACACAGATATCTAACGGCTCTTTTCTGTAGAGTGAAAATTGTTTCGAAAAGTGTTTTGCTACAGGCTCCCCAGAAGGCAATGGCATAACATATGTGGGAGATATAAGCTTTTTTTTTTTGCAATACACCATTTGAAACGATTTGACAACTCAAATTTCTGCTATCGAAAACACAAAAATTAGTCCTTCTCTCAACATAAACACCATCACTCACACTTATATTCATTTGTTTTGAACTTTTCTAGCAGAAAAATCTGAAATAAATAAGCGTCGATCGACTTTCTATAAAGTAGCGACCTGAACTATTACTTATATTGTAACCTTGATTTTAAACAATATACTCAAGGATCACAAGAAGAAATCTACCCTTGAAGTCTATCACAACATAAATAAAATACTATGTATAATTAATGTTCCAGATTCCATCGACATTAATAAATTTAATCACATGTCACAAGATCCCGTCATCAACTCCTTTTTGTTCTGGTTCAATTTTAGTAACTCTATGATAATAACGTATAGCCGGTTAATTATGAAGGTTGGCGCCATTTTGATGTCACAAATATCGGGAGATAATTGCAAATTGAATTGACATACATTCAATTAAGTGAAGCATCATCAACTGACCCTCCGCTGAGCTATAAATAAAGATACCGCGTATTATTGGACCCTATATATAACGAACATTCGATTGAATTTGAGATTTATAGTCCCAATCCAGAGGACTGGGTGGACAAAAGATGAAAATAAATCGCATATTTTGTTTGAAATTCTGGATGACTTTATATATAATTGTTGATGTCTTTTTATTGTTAGGATGATAGCTCAATGTCTTTCTTATATTTCCTGTACCATACTCACTATTTCATCTCATTTTTCACAATGTGCTATGTATGGAATGAATCATTCCGTATATTTGAACAATTTTCACAATATTCATTATTAGAGACACACAAAAAATATTTCGTGATGAAAGATAATTAGTAAGTCTTTGAGGGCCAGTTAGGTGGTCATAAACAACCACCAACTTTGCACAGAGAACGGACCTCAAATGGGAAGGGATGCATCAGTATGGTATACTAATGGATCCAAGATGGATGAAAGGGCTGGAGTGGGAGTTACAAGGCCAAATTTCAGGCTCTCAAAATCCCTTGGTAACAACCCAAACATCTTTCAAGCAGAAGTACATGCTATATATGTGCCCAGGAGTGCCTCGAAAGGGACACTCGAAGGGCAAAAATATATATTCTATCAGCACTAAAAGCTCTGAAGTCATACACTTGTGAGACTAAGCTGACTTGGGACTGTAAACAATCCCTAAGACAACTGGCAGCGAACCACCAGGTCACTTCGATGTGGGTGCCAGGTCATAAGGGAGTTGAAGGCAATGAAGAAGCACACTGCCTTGCCAAAGAAGAGGCAAACACACAATTTCTTCGCCCAGAACCCTTTTGTGGACTCTCCAAGGCCCACTTGAGAGAAGAGGTTCGACGTTGGGAAGCAGATGAAATGAAATCTCACTGAAATAAAGTGCCAGGAAAAAGACAAGCGAAAAGGCTAGTGAGCCTTTCGCCAAGGAAAGCTAAACAGCTTCTCGAGTTGGACAAAAAAGACTTGAAACTGGCAACGGGACTCCTCACTGGACACTGCCCTCTGAGGTATCACCTCAAAAAGATGGGTAAAACAGAGAGTGATAGTTGCCGCTACTGCAAGAACTTCGCTGAAACTGCAGAACATTTGCTTTGCGAATGCCCAGCGCTCTTCTGCAAGAGGCTCAAGTTCCTGGAAGGGGCCTTCTTAGAGCCCTACGATATCAGGAACCTAGCTCCCAGGAAACTGAAAAACTTCGCAAGAAGCCTCGGAATCCCGGGCCTCGAATAGATTAAGGGTTATGCACAAAAATCTAATAGGTCGAGGTGCTTGAGAGGCTGCACAGCCTTAACGACCCCCCCCCCTTACAATCTACAATCTATTCTTTGCGGAATTGCTGATGAATGATCCTATAGAATCGTCAAAAATTTTTTCAGCAAACCTGTATATCTCTGTGCTAGTTGATCAATGAAAACATTATACTTTTTGAAGAATAGCAAATGATATTAAATGAGAAGACAATAGCAGACTTACCTATAAAATTCCATAGCACTGGAAAAATTTTATGATTATCTGTGATATTGGCAAATTTACGGAAATATATTCTCAAGTACTAGAAACTCAACGATGTTACAATGAATCTCGGAAGCTCAAGAATCTAACAAAGTAAATAGGGACATTTCCATATCTCCGTATCAACTTGTAGGGAAGTTCGAAAGTCAAATTCGAAATGAGACGTTTCAGGGTTGAAACCAAAGACACTGCAAACAAATCAACGACTTGAATTCCGCCTCTAAACTTCAACTCAGTTTTGAATATTCATAGAATTATTCACAAGTTTCATTAGCTAATTGCACTGGTTGAAAAAAAATCAGTTTGTTTTTGTTCCACGAGCTGAAGTTTGAACGCTTATTTCCAGTATGTTTTCATCAGGCAGAGTTTTGAAAGGACAAAACAATGACATTTCAACTAACTCAATGTTATATAATCAATGTATAAATCATCAATAAGAACGTATAGTCATGAAATTACTTAAGAAATGGCGGTTGTATTTTGCATCTCAGAAAACTCTTTGAAATAGCATATCTTTCATCGAGCGAAAAGTCAACCGAGAGAATAGTTGCCATCAAACGCGAGTATAAGACTATACTTCCTTCACGACTATAACATAATACATTTCAAAACATTCCAAATTGATATTATCCATTTTGCTTATACAATAAGCGACTGAATTCATGACATTTTGAACGTGGAGAATGAGAATCAATGTGCTAATAGATCGACAGCCTCTCATTAATATATTACCAGAATTGATGTAAAATACAATGGTAGTAGTGAAATAAGTTTCTTACACTATTTCTCCTACAACCATGAATATTTTCATTATTCAAAAAATGTGAATTACTTTATTCAGTTATGTAATCGAAAATTCCAAAATCATGAAAAAAAAAATGTTTTCGTCGTTCAAATTTTTGTAATAATTGTAATAAATTATTAAGATCTCGGATTCTCTCAAACCATTTTGGACAAAGTTACATGAAAGAATATCTTAATGACGAAGCGATATATGCCTATATGTATTTTTTTAAATGTTTATTTATTTGAATGTGATTATTTATATGAAATGTTTGTTTTTTAACCTAAGTTTGTCGATAAGGTTTCTGTATCTTTGACAATGAACACATATTTTCTCTCTCTCACGAATGGAGGAACCGCTTTTTCGTACTTCCGGGCCTAAAGTGACAACTTCACTCCCTTGTGACAGGTACTAAAGTGTCACATTTAATCCCTCCGGGATTAAATATTGACGAAACTCCCGGATCGATTAAATCACAAACAAACGAATTTAAGGGATATTTTATTGAAAAATATAATTAATTAGAATGGTAATTAACGTTAATATTCAAATTAATATTGTGACAGTTCGTCATATTGACCAGTCTCAGAGAGTTGAGGCACAAACCGCTTTTGATTTATCATCGAAGTAGACTAACAGCGCATTTTCAGTAGGTTGTCTCACATTTTTTAAGCGGCACCACTTTTTAAAAGCATCGTACTGCTGCTCGTATAGTTTTCTAGATTTCGGTGGTAACAATTCTTCACCTAATTCGGCTGCTCTTTTATCAATATCAGATACACCTTCTTCACTCATGATACCAATAATTATCAATAACAATGTTTCTTTACAATGACACTAGTAATGACAATGTTTCTAAATTATAACTGTCACAACGCAATGTTACTATGGTAACTTATTTTAAAGACAGTTTATTAAATGAGTTGAAGAGAGAAAAAACTGATTGAAATTATTGAAATAATTAATAAAATCATACCGGAAGTACGAAAAGTATCGTATATACCTTGCGACTGAAGTACATTTAATCCTTCAGGTAAATTATGGCCCTCCCTGCGGTCGGGCCATAAACTTTACCTTCAGGATTAAATGTACTACTTCAGTCCCGCGGTATATAATGTACTATTTCTCAGCGGGTTCTCATTATCCTTCTTTTTCAGTTTTGTTATCGAATATTGCAAAATCGTGCGGTAACTTTTTTTTCCGAACAGATAGACCGATTTATAACTTTGGGGGTACCATTGCTTCTATTTTCTCATAAAATCCATTTTCCAATCTAAAATGCCAAAATCGTGAACAAATTTCCTCAAATAGTTCAAATCGCCATAACATTCAAATGAATTTTCTTCCATTGGATTGCAAGATATTCCCCGAACATTTTATAGGTTTCCCTTTGTTGCAGCTGAGAGAAAATAATGAAAAATGCGTTCTTCCTTCAAATGTGTATAGAACATTCAGGCAATCGTTCCGGCAAATGATGGAAATTTCCCGAATCATTCACATGCGAAAAAAAAACGAAACATATAATAGTCCCATTATTTCCGGAAGACTTATTCGTAGGGATTCAGTAACATCCAGTCATTTGCAAGAACTTTTTCCAGACGTCTTTCCGAATCACCTCTCATCAATTCCGAACGAGGAAACAATCGAATTTAGTACTCAATGCTCAGGCACCTTTGTTCTGGAAAGCTATTGTAAGTACATTACTCGGATTATGTGTCGTTATGATGTGGACAGGGTCTTCACAAATATTTTGAACCCCCTTTCTAACTGTTCAAATTAAACCCTAATGACTGAAAACCTTTTGAATCTAAATCTTTCAGTCTTGTTCTAGCTGTTACGTTCGTAACAGATCTGCTACTATTTCACGAAGGTTGTTACGTTTTTACGTTTTGCTACAAATCTATTACTATTTGCTGTTAAATTCAGAATTTTTCAATTCTTTGTTCTTCAAGCAAAATACAAGAAATATAATCGCTGATAAGACGATGAATACTGTTATTTGTGATGTCTGAATCACTATATGATAATCATTGTTTTTCTTTCAAGCCAAGTTCATCTTTAGTGCAACGAAAATGCAGAAAACACACTAAATTGAAAAGATGCCATTATTACAATATTGTTTTTATTTTTTGAGAAAATAAGAAATGGTTTTTCTGAGTTGTGACTATTTTTGTATCTGTCATATACAGGGCTATTCAAATTCGAGTCTATGCATGGGGATTTGATAACGGTAAGAAAAGTAGCGTATTTCAGAGATTAGTTATATGGATGAAAAAAATCTGACCTAGCTTCTTCGGTTCTGAAGTTATACTGGAAAAATCTCGAAAATTTCGAAATTCTTCTTTTGTCTAAATCTTTTTATTTCACGAAGATTTCTTTCTAATTTTTCCACTTTGCCATAGCAATTTTTTGTGGCCTATCCAAATATATGAATAAAAATTATATACAGGGTATCGTATAAATTGGGCCACCCTCAAGTTTTCATTTTCAAATAAGGACCTGTATTTTTTATTGCGTTTTTTTGAATGCCAATAGTCATATTTCATATTGACATAGTATTTTCAACTAAATTACAGAGTGTTCTGGAAATATTGAACTATTGCCAGTAAAATTTCAACATTTTCTCAAATTTTTCCTGTATAACTCCAGAACTGAAGAAGCTAGGTCAGATTTTTTTCATCCATATAATTAATCTCTGAAATACACTACTTTGCGTCCATTCAACAAACCCCTCTATCTTTTACCGTTACCGAAATTTACAAGCTTTTTTTTATTCATGCCTGAATATTGCTTCATTTCTGGAATTCATCCGTGAGGAGCGTTCACGTCATCACGTCTGACCTTGACAAATGACAGTTGACACTCTCATCCATTACCTTTTGTTGAAATCTGATACCTTTTTCGAACGAAATTTATTACGAAAAATTTTGGCCCAGGAACAACACTGATCTTTCTCCATTTAACTTTTTCCCACCTTTTATATTTTCCGAACTCGCATTACATCCATCACTTATTTGGGACACAATGTAAGTTGAATCTACCAACGTATGAAACGAAATGAGCTACCAAGCACAGAGCCAATTATAATAGCAAATACGAAACACGATTGCCATCCAAACATCAGGCGTACACAGTAAATTCCAGATATTGAACTGTCACGAACATATCCGGGAAATGAGATATCTCCACATTTCTAGCTTGATAAACGAAACACATTTCCATTACTTCGAGATATTTCTTGTTAGGTACTGGGCAGTTACGAACATCGACTACATTCACCACCGAACGTCCAAGCGAATAGGCTTGATGATTTTCGTCATCTGGCTGGTTTCTTTCTTCGTTTGCATCGCCCCCCTCCTTGGCTGGAAGGACCCCGACTGGGAGGTACTGTTCAACTATTCGATAATATTGCTTTCGGAACATTACCGAAACGTTTCGGCGAGAACGTCCTCACAACGTCTCGATTTGAACGTCCCCAGAACGTTTAGATTAGAACGTTATCATGACGTTTGGATTTGAACGTCCTCGGAACGTTTAGATTCGGAGAAATTGAGAAATTTTTATTCGTGGTGTTCCGATTAATGCTTTGCAAGCACGCCTACTTCGATAATATTGTACTCCGAACGTTCAGAAAACATTGCTTCTCAAACGTTTCATTGTGGATGTTTTGATACGTGTCTGTCAAGTGCGCTTCCTTGATAATATTGCTCTCAGAACGTCCTGAGAATGTTTTTGAAGGAACATTTCATCGAGAACGTTTAGTTTTGAATGTCTCAAGAACGTACCGGTTGGGATAGTTCAATAAATGTTGCACTCGAAACGTTCTGAAAACATTTTTTCGTAAACGTACCATCGAGAAAGCTCAAAAACATTTCGATTTCAGAATATTTCGTTCAGGACATTGGATAAACATTTGTCCAGGTGCGCTTGCTTGAAGATTCTGCTTAAGAAACGTTTGGCAAATGCTTATTCATAAATATTTCATCTGAAACGCTCTAAGAACATTTAGATATCCTACACGATACTCCTTCACCGAAAATGTTCAAAAACGTTCAGATGTGGGTGTACTTAGAACGTTTCGTTCTCGACATATTTCGACACGTTTCCCAGGAATTTTTCGAAAACGTTTCCACGCAAACGTATCATAAACGTTCCTACGCCAACGTTTCAAAAACGTTCCTACGCCAACGTTTCAAAAACGTTTCTATTCGAACGTCCTCTCAACTTTTCGATTCGAACGTTCTTACAACGTTTCGTTCGTGTTTTTCCAGTTACGCCTACGCGATCGAAAATGCCTGGTTAGTCAGGACATCTACTACCAGATTTTCGCCACCGCGTCTTCGTTTTACCTGCCGCTTCTGGTCATCTTGATCCTGTATTGGAGGATATTCCAGACGGCCAGAAAGAGGATCCGCAGGAGACAGGTGCTTGCAGCTGGAACGCAGCAGGAGGCGAAAAATCCTGCTGCCGGAGGGATAGCAGGAGGATTGGCTGCCGCTAGCGGTACAGGTATTTTCTATTCGGTGGACGTATTTTACGAAGTACACAAATTTTTGTTTACGCAGCAGGTATCAAATGAAAAAAAGAGTCTCTTTCTCAATTTCACATGAATGAATTGGTGAAATTTACAGAAAATAGTCTTGAAAATTCAACATTCTAGTTCAGATAATGGAATGAATTGTTGAAATACCGAGTTTTGAGAACTTTCTATCGAAAATAACACAATTCTGTTTTTTCATAGCACATTTTTTTATTTTGAAGTCAAAGCATGATGAACTGTAGTTTCTATTTCTAGCAAGTTATGAGTAGAATTATAATATTCGCCGTGAAATTCTGAGCAAAGCCCGATGGAATGGAATTGGGAATATATGTGGAAGGCTTCTCGAAAGTAACATACGCCGAAGTTTTTTCCAGAAAATTGGTTTCAGGGACGGCTCTGGGAGCTTTTTTTTTCTATATTCGTAGTTCAATCTACTGCGATTCTTCATCTGTCCATTTTGTTTACATCACATACGTCATGTGCATTTCAAAATGCGTCATTTGCAATCCAAAACGCATCAATTTTTATTCAGAAAGTGGCATTTGGAATTAAAAATGCATTTGGTGATACAAAAAGTGTTATTTTTTGAGTTGAAGTCTCATTTCTAACACAAATATAGCATCACATCAAGAGTCATTTGTTGTTTCATTAATAATTGATGTAGGTAACCTGAAAACAAATTGTTTTATGATTCAAAAAGTGTCATTGGTAATTCATAATGCTTCATTTGCAATTCAAAACGCGTCAATTGTAATTCAGAAAGTGTCATTTGTAACTCAAAATGCCTCAGTTGCAATGCAAAAAGTTTTATTTTTGAGTCAAAAAGCCTCATTATAACTCAAAATAGTATATTATGATACAAGTTTTATAAGACGCTATTTTGTCGCACGCGTTGTGAACACGTGCGACAACGTGTCTTATAAAACGTGTGTCATATGCAATTTTTTCTATTTTGAATTAATTTGAAGAAAAAAAAAGGATTTAATATCGATAAATAACAGGAACATCTTCGATTGGTAACAATGATGACATTGAAATAATTAAAATCTGACGCACAAGCGTAAAGCCCAGTTTGCAGTTGAGCGATTTTGATTATTGCAATACCAGCGGTGAAAAATTCAATGCAGTTATTGTTTTTATTGGTCAATTTGAATCAAATTATACTCTGAATTGAAATTTACCAATTAAAACATTGAGTTTTTCACTGCTAATATCACCGAATCCAAATCGCTCAGAAGTAAGCTGGGCCTAACTCTTCTGACTTTCATTTGACAGTTCGATTGTACCAATCTCCGAATAATAAAAAATGCGTATCGAAATAGAGGCTATTTCTACACGCATTCGCGTTGCACAATGACTTCATTATACAACCAAAATAGAAAAAGTATATTACATGATTCAAAGTGTCATTCATAATTCAGAAAGCTATTGTAATTCAAAAAGAGTCATACCTTCAATCAACTATACTGTCAAGATAATTTTGTTAAGATTGCAAAATTAAGTCAATTGAATTACAATTCCAATTGCAAACAACGCTTTCTTAATTTCAGCTGTTGTTTTCCAAATTTCAATTGACACTTTATGAACTACAATTCACGATTCTGAACTGATGCCTCATCTGCAATTCAATAATTAATCCTTTCTGAATTACAATCGGAATAATGGTTTATATATTTAGATCTCCGTCTAATGTCACTATGGTCCGTCCCTGGTTCGTATTCAATACCTACTCGTATATACAGAATGAGGAAAGTGTAGGATTTATTTCCAACAATAACATTTCATTTTTTTGTTGACGGATCGAATGGATTCTATATCGTGATGTGCTGCAGGATCGACGATAATCCTCTGAAATCGACTGGGAATTCAGTGTTTGGTCCGTTCTGACGCTGGAAAAATCACAAATAGTCCATGGGGATTATCACATCACTCCCCTCCTAAAGGCGGATTTCCACCAAACGGACAAAACTGCAACAAAACAGCAACTGTGTCGATTTAGACCAAACAAAAACTTTTGTTGTTGAAATAAGAAACATTTTGAAGACTTTGTGTCGTGAGTTGGTGTTTTCGTCAACAACAGAAAGTCCCGTCTCCAAGCGAAATGATCAAAAGGTTTCGTTGTTTTGTATCTGTTTTTGTAAACAGAGTTCGCTATGTAAACTTTGGCTATGTGGAAACGGCTGGCGACAACAGTTCACTATTTTGTTCTGGTAGTGGTATGTGACTTTGATGGCATAATGAAAACTGTTCGTGTAGTGGAAAAGACAGAAAACATCTTAAAAAAAAACACGCGACAGACTAATTTATTAATTCAATAAGTGATAATTTTTCTGTCAAAAGTGAATCTGTTGACAAAAAGTCACGCAGAATAAAAACGTGTTGACAAATTCAATTAATTATATTTTTTAATGTCCGTCACATTTGAGTAATGAAAAAGTGTTACTATAAACGTCAAATTTGAATTATCTTGTGAAAATACAATGTTATACATTTCTAAAATAAACGGAAATATTTTTTTAAATTTCATTTGATACAAGGTAGACATCATGTAATATCATATGTTATCGTTGAAAACGAATTATTATTTCTAATGTTCCTGAAATTTTAGTAATAAACCTTAGTTACTATGGTATATTACACAATAAGTGTGGAAAGTGACATATTTCCATTTCGCGAGAAGTCTTGTCAAAAATGTAACTTGAGCGGTCTCTATAATTTCAGGTGGTTTTGATTCGATATCAAGTAGGTACTGTTTATTTCCATATTCAAGATGATATTTGAATAATTTTCCGACAAATCCGTATTATGTGAATTACTGATTGATTGAATTAGTTTTGTTTGGACAAACAATTTTATTGATATCTGTGATACTCTGATATGATGCAACATGCAACTGATGCAAGCCGTGCATAAAACTGTAGCCGTACTCTTTTGAATGATCTCACCCGCTGTCATAAACATTATCAGACATGTATAGAAATAGTTCCAGTCACTGTCCCTAATATTTATCAAAGTGAATTCAGAGGTTATGTATCATTGACACATTGAAATTAATAGATACCTAAAAAATTTCTCGGTATAATTCGAAACGAGACAGAAATTTCAATAAATAATATGAATTTGACTTGACAACGCTTTTATATTGACAGTGAGTACCTTCACAATATACCTAATTATTTTTATCCATTCAGGCGACCGTTGTGATATTTTTCATATCAACACTTTTGTCATTTTTTTCTTTCAAATAAACAATACCATGGTGATATGAGCTACTTTCTGAATAACAAAACAGTGTGAATATTGACGTTTTCATACGTGGTCGTAGGAAAACAAGTGAAATCAACTCCTATTGTAAAAATATAGTGCGCCAACTCATCGGGAATATGTTTTTTCAAGTTTCATTCGATAATTTGTAGACTTGTAATATCAGATGTTATGGTTGAAAACGAATTAATATTTTCAATGTTCCTGAAATGTTAGTAATGAACCTTCTCATCATATCATCATATTAAAAGCAACTCCAATTCATGAAATTTTCTTACCGAATCTCCCACGCTGCAGAATTAATTCCCGATAATTTTCATCTCGGTGTCACTCATGACTTTCTATAAATAAAAACGTCAAATATGGTATTTCCGAAGGCGGCATCGCCGCCGCCGTCGTGACGGTGATCGGACGCCCTCTGCCGACCATCTCCGAAACGACGACGGCCTTCACCAACGTCTCGTCGAACAACAGCAGCCCCGAGAAAACCTGCCCGGCCAACGGGCTGGAGCCGGACCTGCCCACCAACGCTGAGGGCGTCGCGGCGTACCAGCAGCAGCCGCAGCAGCTGCACCATCCGATCAGGAGGAAAGCCAGGGACGGGATGGACTCGAAGCGGGAGCGCAAGGCTGCCAAGACGCTGGCCATCATAACGGGTGAGAAAGTTTTCCAAAACTACGTTTCTCGACGTGTGTGTAACGTTTTGGTCACGTTTTTTTCACGTTCATTGGCGTTTCTCAACGTTTCTCAACGTTTCTCAACGTTTCTCAACGTTTCTCAACGTTTCTCAACGTTTCTCAACGTTTCTCAACGTTTCTCAACGTTTCTCAACGTTTCTCAACGTTTCTCAACGTTTCTCAACGTTTCTCAACGTTTCTCAACGTTGCTCAACGTTTCTCAACGTTTCTCAACGTTTCTCAACGTTTCTCAACGTTTTTCAACGTTTCTCAACGTTTCTCAACGTTTCTCAACGTTTCTCAACGTTTCTCAACGTTTCTCAACGTTTCTCAACGTTTCTCAACGTTTCTCAACGTTTCTCAACGTTTCTCAACGTTTCTCAACGTTTCTCAACGTTTCTCAACGTTTCTCAACGTTTCTCAACGTTTCTCAACGTTTCTCAACGTTTCTCAACGTTTCTCAACGTTTCTCAACGTTTCTCAACGTTTCTCAACGTTTCTCAACGTTTCTCAACGTTTCTCAACGTTTCTCAACGTTTCTCAACGTTTCTCAACGTTTCTCAACGTTTCTCAACGTTTCTCAACGTTTCTCAACGTTTCTCAACGTTTCTCAACGTTTCTCAACGTTTCTCAACGTTTCTCAACGTTTCTCAACGTTTCTCAACGTTTCTCAACGTTTCTCAACGTTTCTCAACTTTTCTCAACTGTTTCACAAGGTTCTCAACGTTTTTCATCGCATGCGTATCGTTTTTTGTCACGCTTACGTATCATCGTTTAACAACGTTTATCACCATTTTTTAATGTTTCCCAACGTTTTTTGTCATATGCGCAGTTTTTTGGTCAGGCTTCTCTCACGTTTCTTGGCCTTTCCCAACATTTCCCAACGGTTCCCAACGCATGCGTTCCGTTTTTGTCACGCTTCATACACGTATCATTGACGTTTCTCAACTTTCCGCAACGTTTCATAACGTTTCATAACGTTTCATAACGTTTCATAACGTTTCATAACGTTTCATAACGTTTCATAACGTTTCATAACGTTTCATAACGTTTCATAACGTTTCATAACGTTTCATAACGTTTCATAACGTTTCATAACGTTTCATAACGTTTCATAACGTTTCATAACGTTTTCAAACGTTTTCAAACGTTTCATAACGTTTTCAAACGTTTCCAAATGTTTCATAACGTTTTCAAACGTTTCCAAATGATTCCAAACGTATCTCAACGGTTCTTATACCGTTTTCCAACGTTCTTTGTCGTATGCGTAGTGTTTTGATAACGATTTTACCACATTTCTCGGCGTTTTTCGACGTATTTCATAGTTTTTCAACGTGTCTTCACGTTTCTCTCAACGTTTCTCATCGTTTATCAACGTTCATCAACGTGTATCAACGTTTCTTATAATTTTTCAACGTTTTTTGTTGAATGCTTAGCAATTTAGTCACGTTTCCTCCACATTTTTCTCCGATTTTGACGTATCTTTGTTTTTACCGTTTTTACTCGAGCTCCTCAACGTTTTCTGACGCAATGTTGGCATTTTTGTTATTGTTCTTCTCTTCGCGTTTTGTGACCCGTTTCTTGTCTCATGCGTTCCGTGTTATCGATGTTTTTAAACATTTTTTGTCACATGCGTAGCGCTTCTTTCACGTTTTTCTGCTTCTTTCCAAGTCCCTCTGTTATCAAAAATGTCGTTCTCCAACATTTTTGTCGCCTTTAATAGGCTTCCTTCACGTTTTTTTCATGTTTTTCAACGTTATTTGTCCCATGCGTAACGTTTTGATGACGCTTCTTTCACGTTTTCCTGAATCCTTTCACGTTTTTAACGTTATTTGTCATTCTTTGACGTTTTTCTGGCGCATTATTGTCACACTTCTTTTACGTATCCTGTGTTTTGATGTTTGTCACACGCGTGACGTTAACGTCATGCTTCTATAACGTTTATTCGACAATGTGCAACATTTATAAACGCTTATTGTCGCATGCGTTATGTTTTTGTAAGGCTACTCTCACATTTCATCAACGTCCAAATGACATTTTATAGATGTTCAGTGAAATTTGGCGGATGACAGATGACATCAGGGGTGAGTCGAAATGTATCCAAAACGAAAATATCATGAGAACGTCGAATAAATGTGTCGAAAAAGTCACCCATGCGTCAAAAATGAGGTAGGTAAATTTTGATTTCTTCTTCCCAGGCGCCTTCGTGCTGTGCTGGCTGCCCTTCTTCATAATGGCCGTGCTGCTGCCAATCGAGCCAAGCATCTTCGACAAGTACCTGGTGTCGATCTGCCTGTGGCTGGGCTACTTCAACTCCACCCTCAACCCCATCATCTACACCATCTTCAGCCCCGAGTTCAGGCACGCGTTCAAAAAGCTGCTGTGCGGCAGGAACTACGCCCGCAGGAACCGCCACTTCGGCGTCAGGAACTTCCAATGATGGCGGCCCAGTGGTCGCATGCCCTCGGACGTCGAGCCGCCTGTCGCCGCCAGGTGGGTGTGCCGCAAGGACCAGTTTCGGGTGCCCTGTTCGCTCTCGTTTACGGCTCGGCGAATTTTTTATTTTTTTTTTCTCGCAGGTTGGCAGCCTTGGTGGCTGCTCCGGCGGTGGCTTCCGGCTCCAGGAGTGTCACCTTCAAGTGTGACTGATCCGAGGATAAGCGATCACGCAGCGATGTGGTTGCGCCCAATGTGGATTTGGATGGCGGTAGCAGCAGCGGTGGTGATGCCAGGCGGATTGTCCTGGAGATGTGTTGAGAGAGAAAGAGGTATTGAGGGTTCATTTGAACGATAACGACTTTCTTCCATGATTTGTCTGTTCCCCTCCAACACTTTAGCTACAGATCCAGCCTGGGGTGTGACGTCATGATCGTCGTTTGCTGCCACTTGAGGTAGTATTATCCCCAAGGATGTCGCTTGGGGGATTTCTTCCGATTTCAGTATCAAAAAAACTTCAAACATTCATTGTAAATATCGACCATTATATCCTCAGAAGATGAACTATTTTTTTATAAATGTCTAAAGATAATTATACTGTTATAATAATTGTGACCTCAATGGATATAGGCGAGATCACTAATTTCTGAAAAATTACTGCAGACTCCTGAGCGATGAGATTTGTGGTAGGGTTCTTTTATTTCGCAGTATTACCGAAAAGTTTTTGTTTGAAGACTGTGGGCTGACGTTACAAGTCCTGAACTATCATTCAAATCTATCAGAAAAAAAAACAGCTAACGAACACGAAATCTCCATATCAATATGATATGCTGAAACAATTCGTTTCATTCATCGGATGAAATTAAATAGCATTTCCTCAGAAGCTCCGTGAAATAATGGAACTGGCAACACTGGGAAGGGAGCATTATTCCTATCACAGGACTTGTGACGTCACAAGAAGCGGCCATGATGCTGTTGTTTGAATGTCTCGCTGATTCTTAGGGTTTCAGAATGGCGTTAATTCAAACATTACCTAATATCTTCTAGGAAAAACATTTTAACTATACGAGTACGTTTGAAGAAAATTTGCGCGTTCGTGATCTCGCCTATTATATACGACTTGCATGTGGATCAAAATGTAACATTGAGTGAAGGTTCATCAAAACTGGAGCGACGTGTCTAGGAATTGGGTCAATCAAAGTTTAATAAGGCGTCTGTGATATAAAGGAAAGTTCGAGTCTGTAAATAATCAAAGAGGAATGTCCCAGAAATACGTGGCATATATAACGAACTAAAATGGCTGATGAGATAATATTTTTGTGTCGAGGAATAGTAATAAAATCGATATGTAGGCGTTGGGGTAACGGTTTTGCAACGTTGAATTCGAATCATCCTGTGTATAATCGAAGGGCATTTCGCTGAGCAATTCAGGTGTATACTGGGCATGCGCAAAACTAACTTGTTCACGGAAAATGCGGGGGAATTTTGAAATTTTCAGATTAGATTTTCTTGTGCTATGTCTTCAAAAATTTTTGAATAAAAAT
The DNA here is from genome assembly GCA_029955515.1 of Chrysomela aeneicollis. Taxonomy (NCBI): domain Eukaryota; kingdom Metazoa; phylum Arthropoda; class Insecta; order Coleoptera; family Chrysomelidae; genus Chrysomela; species Chrysomela aeneicollis. The sequence continues at coordinate 12,588,424 of JARUHQ010000022.1, forward strand.
CAATACCTACTGTAGATTCCATCAAAATCTGAAATCTTGATATGAAATGTTTTTCATTTCTGTTGTAAGTGGTGCAAGAAAATGATAAATCGCTCAATATTAATTTCTATAAAGGGTGAATTTTCAAACGAGATTTTTGAAGACTTTTTTCCAGTTCGACGATATTTGCACAAGATAGTTCAAATTTCTTCCAAAATCTCAACGAATGGTAAACTTCTTGGTTTATTTTCAGACATTGGTGAGTAAATTTTGTATTCGATATACATACCTACTTATTGTGCGATTTTGGTGAGGCATTATCTGTGGAAAATCGTTTCTTATTTCATGTTGTTTACAGTATTTAATGAGGTATTGAATGTCCCATGTCTTATTTGTTTCTCTTCGTTTTTTTTTTTGTGTCTATAAACATATATTTTTATTGAGATTATTGAATATTATGGTTATTATATACATTTCTTCAGTATCATAAACGTTATATATAACCTCCTTTGAATTAGAAATGTATTTCTGAGATATCGCTCATGTATACTTACTAGTAATAGCATCGGGCTCAAAATTGTTCCTTGCGGTACTCCAATTCCCACATACCTCCTGGTCGAGTGGTCGACTACGAATACCCATTTGGGTATCGAGGAAAAATTTTTTCAGCGAAATGCCCCACGTGTTCAATGTAGAGAGTGTTTTTTTTGCATCACGGCTCGGACTGTGTTCTGGAATTGAAACGGTTCCTTCTGTTTTTATGAACGCACTTTGTGTAAATATAGTGGATAATAAACTAAAAATAAACGGTAATGTAAGATCTTCATTGAAATATGCAATAAAGTTATGTAGGTATTTTGAAAGTTTATTTGTGATGTTATAGAATCGTTAGTTGACGTTTGTGATGTACAATCATTTTAGGAAAAATATTCTAGGCATAATATTCTCTCTTTATATGTGTTGATGAATTCAAAGTATATATATCGGAGATAAACAACTCTATACCTGAAAGTATTTTTGCCCTGACGAATACTATTATATAAGGTACCTTCTAATAATATGTGTGTGATGAGGTTGTATCAAAAATATTCCAAAAACCAACACCCAATCTTTCTACTAAGTAAATTATTTGATATTCATCTATAGCTTGATGTTGTTATCATACTTCAGAGCCCAATGTATGAAAACGACAGCATGTTCTGTGAAAACTCGATTCGTTTATGGACGAATATGTACAGAGGACCATGAGATATTATACTAAAATAAATTTTTTCGATAAAACTGCAGCTGTTTTTGTTATCTCTTTGTACTTCCAGGCATACCTACGTCAGATTCACTTGCTCGTATATCGTAATTCTCTATTGATTATCTCATCATCCATTCTGGGTACTTTACAGGAAGGAATAAACATAAGTTCACACGTTTTCGGAAAGCGTGTAGGAAATAAGACGTTGGTGATTCCTTCTCTGTCGCGTCTCACCAATGATTTATTGCCTACCTCGCGTACCGAAAACGCCAAAATGTCTGCACACCAACTTTTATTACAATGATAAACCAAGTGTTAGCTTAATCGACCTTAAAAAGTAATCTTCTTATGGAACTTCTTCGGTTTGCCCCCATTGACCGATAAGCCTCCGGATATTCCAAAGGAACCTCCAGATCCAGAAGTTCCTTTACCGGATGATCCTCCTAGATAGCCTAGACCAGTGATGTCCTGAAGAATTGAGGCATTGGTGACGCTATGCATCATTTTATATCGTCCCATACTCACATCAAATTTTTTTGCTTGTCCTCCTTTTTTTCCTGCTGATCCAGATAGACCGCCCCCTTCGTGGAGTGAGCTGGATCCTGTCCCAGACAATCCCCCAGTAGCGGAATAACTAGCTGCAATAGAAAATCATGTTTCCTTCATCCCACCCGAGAATCGGTTCCCATCAAACACTTTCTCAATAGTTTTCTCTTTCGATGAACATCAGATCGTTTTTAAACGCTCTACCATACCTCCAGAATTACCAGCGTTTCCTCCAGATCCTGATCCAGATCCGGATAGCTTTCCAGACCCATCAGAACTTTGCCCTGTGGTTGCTTTCGAACTTGAACCAGTTGATCCTGAGGAACCTCCTTCGTCACTGCTGGAGCCTTTTCCTGGACCAGAAGGAATAGATAATCCTCCAGAAGAACTACCTTTATCGCTCGATCCAACAGAACTCCCGAGATCTGATCCTTTCCCTGGTGTTCCAATAAATCCAGGACCTTTACCTTCACCTGATTCGCGATTTTTTCCACTGCTTGGTGTTCCTAGCCCCCATCCAGAGCTTATTCCTCCCACTGAACCTGAACCGAACCCTGAATTAGTTGCCTCACCAGATCCAGAAAGATGACCAGATGTTGCTCCTGCTGCTTACGGGAAAGATCAATCATTATTCAACTTCTGTTCGTATATTTAGAATCCTGTTGTCACCTAGACATCAACGAAAAATCTCCAACGACCCCAATTTACCTCCATATTTGTCGCCTTCTTTCCATCCATTATGACCAAATCCTGCGGGAGGTCTTCCTCCAAAGGGTCTTCCTCCAACTCCTTCATTTCCTCCGAGTACTACGTTCCCACCTGATCCTCCATTACCTCCAAGCCCGCTATCTCCCAGGGGATATCCTTTTTCTGATGTGAGTGAGAAATTTCCGTTGTTTCCGAACGGCTTTCCTCCTATACCGCGGATTTTCCAGAATCCTGAGAGGAGAGGTCCGAGGGCGATATGGAAGTCGCCTAGAGTAGCTTGAATTCCTGCAAAAGTAGATTGGTTTTTTGTGATATTTCGTTGGTTGTTGTTGTTGTTGTTTCTAGTTTTGTCCAACCCTTTGGACTTTTGAGTTATTTGCTCATTATTACTCCATTCCCAATACGAACATATTTTTTCTGTATCCCTTGATCTTTTCCTGCTGTGGTATTTCCCACACATCAATTCGACCCATCCATTATTTCATCCCCTTTCTCCCTTAAAATCTAACCTAATCCTAGGAAGTAAACAAGATCGCATCACCTGTTGTTAGCCCTCCATCTTGAATTTGATGGTAAGCGTCCACAATGGCTAGGACGAAATTGAGGATATTACGGAAAATGGGAATGAAGAAGTCCTGGTGCTGATAGATTATGCTATCCACGAATTTTCCGACCGATCGGATGTTGTCGCAGATGATCTCAAAGGCGAAATTCCAAGACCGTCTGATCATTCCCACCACTGTGCTGATGCCAGGCAGGTTCAGAATTTCTTTGACCCGGAACACTTGGAGGGACCCTTGGAAGATTTTGCTGAGGTGGGCAAAGACCCATACCACAAAGCGTAAGCCGCCATCGACTATACCCTCGATTCTGTCTCTGAAGAACGTGGCAATGTTGAAACCGGCTTTGATTCCGAAAATTTGGACACTCGAGGCTTCACGTATGACCCAAGCGACAAACGCTGAAAGATATAACGAGCGTTGGGAACGGAACCTTGGGGCACGCCTATCGACACTTACATTTGATTCTGCTGATGATTCCGACGATGATGTCGATGTTGAGAGCGTTGATGTTGTCGACGACATTCAAAAGGGTCCTCACCACCGTTTTGATGATCCCGAACACGAAAGTGACTAGGTTTTTGACCACAGACACTGGAGTGCGGACTATAGCCAGATTCAGAGTGACGATGTTCCATATGAACCTGACTGCGAATTTGAACGCTGCCCGGGGCACTCTGACCGGTAGGCTGAAAATGGTCTTGAGGAGGGACTTCAGGCTGATGGAATGGTGAGCTGATGAAGAGCTGAGGCCCAGATCTCCATCGAATGAATATGAGCCTAAAAAAAATTTGAAAACTTGGTTATTGCAGGTGATTTCAAATACTGCCGGTCGTTTTTACCTCCTACGTCATGACCTCCTAGTCCTCTGCCTCTTCCCTTGCCCTCGAGGGCGTGTAATATTCCTTTGTAAAGGCCTTCAAGACCTTTTGGGATGATGAAAATAAAAGAATTTGTTGTTAGTTCAGATTCAAACAGCTCCAGCGGCAATGTTGGAAGTAGAGCATAAAATACAATGGACATAGAACGAGTTGAGATTCAACTTTACCTAGATGAACAGACGTACTACCAGATAAGCTGAAGCCCCCATGGCTGGACCCTGCTGAAGAACCCCAGCTCAATCTTCCTCCTTTTTTACGTTCCAATCGATTAGTTGAAACGGCTGAAATGAAAGATTATTTGTATCAGTACCTTATTGTCTTTGTACTTCTTGTTCAGTACACCTATATCCTGATACGGAAAATATTGACAACATTGCTTTAGGCTGAGGTGATCATATACAGGGTGATTCAATATTCGATGTAGATATTTTAAGGAATAAGCAGTATGGTTAATTGGAATAAAAAACATTTTTTTCAAATGAACATGTGGTCTAAAATGCTTCTACTTGGAGCTAACAGCTGTTGCGTGAAGGAATAAGATAATCAAGATTCTGTAAATGTTTCATTGAAGGCTGTGCGGCTATATGAGGAATTGAAAAAGTTTACTTGCCTGACGGATTACATAGAAGAGAGACTAAAACTAGAAGACACCAAACATTTTCATCCATTATTGCCCTGATATGAACAGTGGGATGCAAGTAATTTTTGAAAATGTTCAGGGACAAGTAGACATGCTTATTTATATACTTAATTGAAAAAGGCAATAATCGTTGGCAATTATTTTTTCAGATATAACTAATGTAGATATATATTAATTTACGTCGATAAAAATAACGTTATTGAGAATTGACTTAAGATAGGCAGTAAGTAATAAATATACGTCCATCGTTAGGTAGATTAGATATTTGACTACTATTATGAGGGCAATTTGGAAATAATAATACGACTATATTACAACAAGTAGGTATATAGGTATTCTTAGGAGGTTATACAAAAAATCGACATTCCAATTATGGCAAACATGAAAAAAATGTCTCAACTTTTTGATATAATGGCTTTTTATAGCTTATTATTTTCTTTCTCATTCCAATATAAAATAAGATATTGACGAGCTTCTTATATGTCCGGGCTATATTTACTAATTATAATTTAGCTGTTCAAAATGTTGACCATATTTACTTCAATACGCAAAGATTGCATCATCGGATGATTGACTCTCTCTAAATCCTTTGGAATATTTCCAGAATAGCTTGTACATGGGTACAACACGCCATCATTATATCCTTGCTAACAGATCTTACTCATTACGAACAAATATTAAATACCTACTGGGCCTAACATAAACTAGTTCAGGCCATAAGATCTATATCATGAATATTTTTGCATCTCGTAGCAAATTAAATAAAAAACCGAGTAAAAAACTTTTTTCAGGTACACTATTTTGCGTATGATTTGAATTAATAGGTATTTTTTTTTGCTCACAGCCAAATCGGCTCATTAGCGGAATATTAATATGTTTGTATAAACAAATATGCTTGTTTTGATGTCCCCTACATAAGTTTGTCGGTATATTTTCGGGACTTCCTGTACATAGTTACATACTATATTAGGTACATATATAGGTATACTGTACGATACCTACCGTTTACTTATATACCTAACATCAATAGTAGTGGACATAATATCCAAAGGTAAATTTATTCCTGCTAAAAATAAGAACATAGTTTTTTTGAACCTAATTTTTTGATAGACAAGATCCATGAAATTTTAGCTACTCGTACTCGAACCAAATGAATGAGTGATAACAAAATAAAGGTGGTGTGATTTAATTTTCCTTATTGTTTTCATGAACAAAAAATTATTCAGAAATAATGCATCAGAATACGATAATTTATATATTGAGTTATCTATGATTGAGTTACATATTCTGATAAAAATGATGGCATATCATTATATTTTCAAATTATTACGTCGTCAATCGTTGGGTTGAAAAACGCTTGTCATAGCTTTCTGTTCTGTGTCACCACCCTGTCATTTGTCAAGAGTGAAAGCTGTGGTGAAACTGGTGAAAGTTTGCAAATTGCGATGTTCATCGTTGATAAACAGAAATATTCTATATTTCAGAAAACGATGAGTCTAAACTCCAGTATCATATACATAATACATATAAATCCATCAAAATGAAACTTGTTTTTCAAGATATCGATAAAGATAATGAGGGGTAAGTAGACATCAAGCAAAATGCAGGTTATATCACATGGAGAACACCTGCTAAAGTAGCAAGTTGATATTGAATATCCTAACCGAAATATCCCTCTTGTAGCAGCGTAGCCCTCATACCCGAAGAGCCCGAAGATATGTGGCATGCCTTTAACCTCATATCTGAAGGTGATTCAGTGCGGAGCACCACTATCCGTAAGGTCCAAACTGAATCTTCTACGGGCTCTTCGTCTTCAAATAGAATAAGAACAACTCTGACCATAACCGTAGAAAGTATAGATTTTGATACCCAAGGATGTATGCTGAGATTGAAAGGAAGGAACATTGAAGAAAACCAATATGTGAAGGTGTGTTTTCCTTTGAATGTTTCTTGGCCACATTGACTCCATATTATTTTTCAAGATGGGTGCTTACCACACACTGGACTTGGAGCTTAATAGAAAATTTTCATTAAGGAAACAAGAATGGGATTCTGTGTCTTTAGAGCGCATAGACATGGCATGTGATCCAACAAAGTCTGCAGATGTTGCTGCTGTCATCATGCAAGAAGGTCTAGCTCATTTATGTTTGATAACATCCAGCATGACTCTAGTTAGAGCTAAAATTGACATGAACATACCACGCAAAAGAAAGGGTTATGTTCAACAACATGAAAAAGTAAGCAGGGAATAATGTTTTTTGTTGGTGTTGATAAAACTTTTTCAGGGCTTGGCAAAATTTTATGACAATGTGATGCAGGCAATCTTGAGGCATGTGAACTTTGATGTTGTCAAATGTGTCTTGATTGCATCCCCTGGATTTGTGAGAGATCAGTTTTATGAATATGTGTTCCAAACAGCTGTGAAAACTGACAACAAACTTCTTCTGGACAACAAATCAAAATTTATGTTGATCCATGCATCATCAGGATTCAAACATTCCCTGAAAGGTAAGAGTTGTTAGCATGGTCTTGAACTGAAGAAAGTGCATCTTGACTCTTTTCCTTTCAACCCTCTTAGAGGTTCTTCAAGACCCAGCAGTTATGAGCAAAATATCTGACACAAAAGCTGCTAGTGAGGTGAAAACCCTGGAGAATTTTTACACAACCCTGCAGTGTGAGCCAGCCAAAGCTTTTTATGGAAAAAGCCATGTGGAGAAGGCCAATCAGGCCCAAGCCATAGAAACCTTGATGATTTCTGATAATTTATTTCGGTGAGCATTTTTTTAGTGGGCACCACAGTTTTAGGAAAAGCTTTGTTGCAGCTGCCAAGATGTCAAACTCAGAAAAGAATATGTTGAGTTGGTTGATTCTGTGAGGGATGCCGGTGGTGATGTCAAGATTTTTTCCAGTTTACACATCTCTGGAGAACGTAAGCCAATATTCCATAATCTTTACCAATCCCCAATCCCACAGAAAAAAGTTTGGTGAAAGTTAAATGGCAGCTTCTGACAGATGTCACTTATTCTTGTGTTCTATGCCCCGGGATATACTTTCTAAATGGAGTACAACTGTCATCAGCTGTCATTCTATTGCGGTAATTCGAATATATGAAGATTGAATTTTTCATTGATTTCAGTATTTGCTCACTTAGAATGGATTGAAAATTCCAATCCTTATATATTCGAATGACAGCTGATGACAGTTGTCCGCCATTTAGAAAGTATATCACAGGGCATGAAACACAAGAATAAGTGACAGCTGTCAAAAGCCGCCATTTAAATTTTCACCACACTTTTTTCCGTGGGATTGGTCGATAGTTTGAACATTTTTATCCAGCCAGCTTTAATGATTCACCATTTCAGTCTTCCACTCTTCAATAATTCTCATCAACATTTCCACTTGAATGATCAGATACTTTATGACTTTTGTACAGTAATTAAAGTACTAGATTCTTGGTGCTGTCGCCATTTTGAATATCAAAATATGTATATTGTACTAGATATATAGCATGTACGAAAAATAAACAGCATGAATCTGAAATTGACCCTTCCCAGAATAGAAAGTTATCATGGCGGATTTTGATATTTGACAGATTTAGGGAAAAATTTGACAGTTGACAAAATAAGTGTTCCATGTCAAAATTGAAATAAAATGTGAACAAATCCAATCTAGAATAATATCCTCTTTCTTTGTATCCTTTAATTCTCGATATTCTGGAATTAGGATTCGTGTCCATTTTAATTCATTTGACATGGAACACTTATTTTCTCAACTGTCAAGTTTTTCCCCAGATTTTCCCCTGAATTTGTCAAATATCAGATTAGAAAGTTATCATGGCGGATTTTGACATTTGACAGATTTAGGGAAAAATCTAGGGACAAATTTGACACTTGACAGTTTACAAAATAAGTGTTCCATGTCAAAATTGAATTGAAATGTGAACAAATCCAAATTCCAGAATAATATCCTTCTTTGTGCCTTTTAATTTTAAGAAATATCTATATCGATATTCTGGAATTTGGATTTCCATATCGATTCAATTTTGACATGGAACACTTATTTTGTCAACTGTTGATGGTCAAATTTGTCCCTTGATTTTTCCCCAAATCAAAAATCCGCCATGATAACTTTCTATTCTGGGAAGGGTCAATTGGGCATGCTGTTGGAAAAAAACTCTTAATTTCAGAATTGGAGCAGTTGACTGGCATTGCGGCCATTTTGCGCTTTCCCATGCCGGAATTAGAAGAGGAAGATAGTGATGAAGAATAATACCTGTGAACCCGGAATTTCATCAAATATTATGTTTTTTAGTTATTTATATTTCGTATTTCTTGCTGTATAACCTCTATTATTTTCCTGTACATTTTGCAAATAAGGTAGTCTCATATTTATTAAATTTATTATCGATAATAGTACAATTTATATTTTGCACAGCTCAATCAACCAAATCTAACTTTTCATTTTCCCCTTCTTCTTCTCCTTCTTTTCTTCCACTGCTTGTTCATCGTGAAGCCTCCTCTTTTTTCGTAGCAGCCATATCTCTTTGGCCCTGTTCTTCTTCCCCTCCATCATGCTCTTGTACAGCTTCCTGTGCTTCTTCTTCACCATCTTTTCCCTCAGCCGGAATTCCTGCCGCTCCTGCCTGTTCTTCTCCCAAGGTACCTCTTTGTACACCTCGCCGGTACTAACTGACAACTTGGATTTCTGGAAAATATTTCAGAATCACGCAAAGCCCCTCCGTTTTTTTTTTTTTTTTTTTTTTTTTTTTTTTTTTTTTTTTTTTTTTTTTTTTTTTTTTTTTTTTTTTTTTTTTTTTGGTACTCACCTTAGCGTCAGTTTCAGTTTCCATATCCTCCGCCGCATCATCTCCAGCAACTTCGTCCTCGACTACATTCTCCTCCTCGTCACCGTTTTCAATCTTCTCATCAATTTTGTGCTGCTGCTCCAGCTCATTTTCGTCATACAGGGCCCTGGCTTCCGGCGGGATGTACTGCTGGTCCCTCTCTTTGTCTATGAACGGAGACAGGTGCGGCGGTAGAATTTCCCCCATGAAGTATTTGTTGACCGGCAACAGCTCTCGGGCATTGACGCTGTCAAACACCCATTGGGGTTGGATGTAATACCTAGAAAAATGTCGGGTGTTATAGCGTATTTTAGAATGCTGTCAAATTAGACCTGCTGGACCAGAAAAAACATAACCACACATATTTTCGCTGTCATTCGATCAAGAAAAGAAGAAGAAAGAAGAGAGTTAATTTTTTTCTGTTGGTAGTATTTAAAATCAGTTCTTGAGACATGTTTGGTCCCGAAAGAGTCTCTAAAGACTGATGTCCAATGAGGTAACTTTTGGAAACAATTCCACGTCAGTTTCCACTTCATCATTTTTAATAACAGAATTCATTACTCTTATTTTATCGATCCTTATATCACTCTGCAGCTTCACTACAAGAATTTTCTGAATTCAATAAATATTTACTTTTACCTTAACAAGCCATGAACGAAATAATCTTGAAAATATCTGGTGAATCAGCAACTAACTTTCCTGTTTACTGACATTTACTCTTTGCATTTACTTAGTATTGGCATAATTTGGCGCCATGTTTGGTCCTTAGGTCACATATGCTTACACTAGATATGGTAACCAGGTTATTCGTTTGGTAGGTCCAGGGGGATTTAACGTACTGCCATTGATTGATCGTTCTAAAATTTTGACCATACATATGTATATATATATATAGTATATGATTTCTATGATGTATATGTTGTACCACGTGATATCATTGTACGTTTTTACAGACCCCTCTAATACCAAACAAATACCACATGATGCCGGATCTAGCGTAAGCCTTTATGATCTAAGGTTTGGTCCAACAAGGTCACGTGTTCTAAAATGCTCTATTGGGAAAAATATTACCTTTGTAGTTTGGATGAATTTCAACTGCGCATGCGCGGATTAGTTCGTCATTTGACGTCACCGGGTGACCTTAGATTGGTCTGATCATATCATATGATAAGTGCACAATTACCATGAACTGTAGTTTATTAATATGAACAATAATTCAAAAATTTCTGGAATCCAATTCATCAGAATGGACCAAAATTTTACCGCTAAATTTTCCACAAATATTCCCTGATCACATCAACAAAATCACGTTCAAACTCGCTTAGCATCAGTTCTATTTATGGGTTATTCACAGGAAATTAGATCATTTAGAATTCTGAAAATTATATGAAGCAGAGTTAAGTTTTGAATTCGGGGATAAAAAGCTTTTGAATACGGGCTTTTATGGCAAGCAGACCCTAGATATTCCGTGGTGACGTCACAGAACATAAGGGTATAAATACGTTCTGTGGTGATGTCATATGCAGCTGAGTGGGGGAATGAAAGTACATATCTATGAAGTAAGCTGGGTATATACCTATAATTGAGATGCTTACAATACCTGGTGTGTGCATTCTTCAATTGTTTTTCGTCAAAATCACTGGATGAGTTTTTTGATGGCCACACTACCAAATTTCACATGTAGATGGCGATCAAATCGGTTCTGTCACAAATTTTTCGCTTGTGCAGTTTTGTCGAGATTAAATTATTTGAAAATTCGTTTTTCGATTCGAAGTTAGTATTTTTAGTTGGACCAGCAGTGTTATAAGTGTTTAATTCACAATCATTTCATTCAATTTGACTTTGGTTGTTTCTGGTTTTTGAAATTTTACGATTGTGTTTTCTAGTTGTTTCAGTTTATTCTGAATAGTGAAGATTGTGATTTTGTGGACAATTTGATGCTTCTTTCGTTTATTTATACAAGATCTAGTCAAAATATAATATATTCACATGCATTTCATCAAATAGATTACGACTATATTATTCAATTGATCTTTGTGTAGGGCAAAGACATTTTTGAATTTCTTTGGTGTAGGGCAATGTACTATATATTCAATAAAAACTATATCCTGATGAGATCCTTAGTGGACACAGGTTGCAGAAATTTTCCTCTAGTCCAGAGGATCAAAGCGCATATACTATGGAAATTCCATCATGTGAATAAATTTTTCAAAATTATAAATTGGTGTGTTATGTTGACAATCTTTTTCCCTTTCCATTATTTGACACCAAGTATCAAAATTCAAACCAAACCATGTACAAGATTTGATATTCTTCCATGGAAGCCTATTGAGCCTAATATAAGAAAGAAAGCTTGTTACAGACACACTTATTCAAAGTATTAATGTAGACTAACGCAAATTGAATAAAACCTCTGACTTATGAGAGAATATATTATCACTCCCATCATATCTGATGCACTACAAGGTAAGTTTCACCTTTATTGCAAGCTATTCATGAAACATTATTCATTTATGTTCAATTTATGGCAAATAAATCTATTATTTCATTTGATAATGTTTATAAAGAATAAACTGAAATGATTAAAAGCTTTCCAAGGCTTTTTATTGATTCATCATCAATTGTTAAAATTTATGAAAACCTTGACTTTGCAATTTGTATACATTCTGAGGTTGATACTGATATCCTCCAGCATACTTCTTATTGATTAACTCTGCTAGTTCTGTTTATTATATATTCTATTGGAATACTGAACAAATCTCCATCTACTCATTGTTCATGGATTCTTCATCTACATTTACAAAATGTCAGCACAGATTATAATCAATAACTCATTTGATGAACAATATTATATACTACACAAGAAAACTAGTTAGTTCCCTAATAATATCATGTGTATGTGAATAAAAAAGAAAATACATTCAAGTACATAAAAGCATAAATGGAACTTTTTGAACACAAACATTTTATAAAAATGGTAAAGACATAGTTATCTACCAATGAATGCAAAATAACTGACAAAAATGAATAAAAAGAAGGTCAAAATTATTCTGGATTGCATTAATTGAAACTCTCAATTAAAAAACTGATATTTTCACTAGTGATTGGGCAATATATGGAATCCAATGTGGAGATATCTTGTAGTAGAGTTGGAAGAATGGTGATATGCATCCAGTTGATTGAAGTTGTGAATTGAGAATGTTCTCAGACTTTCCTCACATTATCAAATGTCTATGCAGGAACCTGAAAAGCAAAAAGTGTTATCTTAGTATTACTTATTTTATGATAGTATCTAGGACATTATATCACTAATCTAGGATTCACAGAATTGAATTTGAAACTTTGAGGTGAATTTTTGGTGCCAAAAAAGCAAATTGCCTACAAAATAACTTATAATAATAGCCACATTCATCCAAAATATGTTACAAAAATGTGCACTTGACTAGGAATCTAGGTAAGTACCTATTATTGTATGTTTTTAAAATATAGTAAATATACTCACATGATGAATTGAATGATAATGAGATAGATAGTGTTCTCAATGCCTGTCCAATAAGTTTTCAATCCCATTGTGTAGCTTGCTGCAATGCTGTGCTTGGGTACTCATAGCAGAACGTAGTCATGAATTCAACAAAATATCGGGGTGTCTTCAATCGATTATTGACTGTTAAACAGAGGCCTCTTCCATTCAATAGTGATAATAGTGATATGTACTTCTGTTATATGGCTACAAAGTCATGTTTCTTATGTCCAGATTATATATTTCATGAATTGAGGTACTCACCATTCGTTTATACAATTGGGAACTGAAATATACCTGGATGATGACTTGTTTGTGGACCACAATCATCATAGATTCTAATTTATTTCTGATGTCTTGGCTGAATACAGCCCCCGTATGGAATTAATACATCGTATTTATTCGATATAGTTATTTGACCTATTGTATAACTGGTAAATTACTGTTATGAATATCATCAGAGCAACAAACACCTCAAAACTTCGCTCACAATTCACATTTATTTGAATTTGTAAACAATAATTTCTCGCGAGACGCCATTTTATCAACACTTCACAACCTGGCGGATCTTTTGAAAAGGATGGCCATCGAATTAAAAATGACGGATATCAAGTTGGCGTTGAGCCAAATCCATCCACAACTTTTGACGAAGCTTTTTCTATTGACTAGTTACACCAGGTATTGTAAGCATCTCACCTATAATATATGGATAAATCCAACATTCTAAAAACACTGGATCAGGAGCATGATTTTTGAGTTTGAATTTGTTTCCTTGAAACTTGTATTGATACAGTAAATATTTAAATTTTGGACAAGACAATTTTCTTACCTGGAAATGAACTGCTTTTCCATGGAAGGTCTATCAACAATCTGATGTGTGATAGATTCATCATTCTCATCAAATGTAGATCCCACAAAGAGGGTTTTATCCCAAGACACCTCTCCTCCAAAGCATCTTATGATGAAAACTAGAGGCTCACGTGGAACCTCCCTGTTCAAGAAAAACTTCAACCCCTTGAATATAGTTTTTAGTTTCTTAACTTTTTCAGCTTCTCTCTTGGCTTCTTCAATTTTCTCTGCATCATCACTGGCATTAAAAGAATCAATATCAAAGTCATCCTCTACAGCCTCATTGGAGGATTTTGATAAAGACACATTGAGTGCTGCTACCCTTTCGGCCACAAATACATCTTCATCAACTAATAACTTTTCACTATCAGCCTGGGCTACAGAGGAAAATTTGGGGGGATATATCAGATTCAAGCTGTGATATATCCTAAAATTTACAAAGCCTAACATAACTGTGTAAAACTCAACAAAGGTTGACATTATTTTGAAATCTACCTCAGCTTTGCTTTGTGGTGTGAAAGAAAAATGATGGGGCACTATCCAAGTGATGGTTTGTCCTTTAATTTCAGCTTGAAAGTAGTAACCCTTGATTGAGATGAATACTTTTCTCAATGCCTTCGCATCAATCACAGCATGAAGGAATTCTAAGGTAAGTCTTCTACAAAGAGCTGATTGATCTCTTGGTACATGTGCCAAAGAGGGAAAGGTGCTGAATAGGAAACACAAGGTGAGACAATCATCCAAGTCTCTTAGTGCTTCTATAAATGTTGGGTACCTTTCCTTGACAATATGATCCAACTTCAGGGTTGGATGGTTGTTCAGATATTTACTCAGTTTTTCAAAATCTTTCACTGCCCTCGCACGACCGACCTTTTTATTGAAGATTTTGTAATCTCTGAGCTTCCAAATGATTGGTTCATGCAACAGAAATTGTATGTCTTTCACATGATACAGGGTTTTGATACCTGTGTTTCCTTTTTGTGCCCTCTTTCTATTTCTGGGTTCCCTTGGGTATATTCCTTTCAATATGCACAGTCTTCTGAAGTCGTTTAGGGATAGTTGAAGTTTTTTGAGTGCTGCCTTTCTGGTCATGAATTGGGCGGCTTCTCCGGTCGAATACTGAAATTCACATCGATTAATGCATTTTGATTAATGAAATTGTTGCTTATTATTACCTTCTTTTTACGTTTCGAAACCATGTTTAAATGTTGCTACCAGTACCAAGATCGAAACAATATAATCCTGGCTTTACCCTAGCTAGCCACTCGTGGTGTGGTGACTTTGACTTGGGTAAACACGTGGGAATTAAGGTTATGTATTTATGTCAATCAGCGCTTCCTGGCAGCCAGCTGCCGGTCTTTCCGAATATAACAGTGGCGCCGAACTGAAAATTATTATTCGATTTAGGGCCATCAATGCAGGGTTAGGTTAATATAACCCAAGGTTAACAGCTAACTCTGGGAGAAAATGTTTATTCACTTCGAGGTGGGGTTAAATGCTGTCAAAATCAAACGGGGAATTAGCTCTAGGATAAAGTTAACCCCGGGTCAGCTAACCCCGCGGGATAACCCTCCATTGATAAACCGGCCCTTAATGTTTAAAGCCTGGTTCATGCTTATACGAATTTCGCAAAATTAATGATATTCCTACTCTACAAATTTTATTCGCATGAATTTTCCGATATTCGTACACTGAACTCAAACTTGTTTGAGTTCAGTGTATTCGTATAAGCATGAACCAGGCTTTATTATTCGTTAAAGATGTATTCCCACCTCGGTAATTATTTTCGAAAAATTAAATTTCGATATTTCGAGTGCGACTGTCAGGATGAAATCAGTTTCTAGTAACACGTACGTCCTATCATATTTTCACGAAATAATTACTTGCTAATCGGATGCCGTTTCATCTAAAACCGATTATTGTTGAAAAATTAAATTTTGATATTTTGAGTATGAATTTTTTTCCAAAACCTACAAGAACATAAACTCCTTTGCTCTGAATGGTGGTAGTAGCTAATACTAGGAAGATGATAGTTTTATAAGCTGTTTAATTCTATAAATTCAAAGAGTAACAATGAAAATTCCGAAGTCCTCAAAACAAATTAGATTTTCTCTAAAAAAATATACAAAAGGTTAAGTTTATTTCAACAATATTTTACTATTTTTCAGACAACATCTGTTGGTACTCCTTCTTCATTTGTTCCAACATCTTTATCCTCTGTTTAACAGATTTCAGCCTCTCTTCCAAATCATCACAAAGAGGCATTACAACCTTTGAAACTATTTGCACCATAGCCATTGTTTCAAATGAATCATTGTGGAGACTGGCTAGTTCATCTTGAGTATCATTATCTTCTTTTTCATCATGACTAGCCATTTCTTCTTGCATGAGAATCCGAGGAAGATCAGCAATACCTGAAGAATAATATTATCTATTCAAAACATATTGGCATTTCAAATAATAAACATCTCATTCTCTCAGAAATGACAAAAGAAATTTTGGTTTCAGTGTATCATTTAAAAAGAAATAGGTATATTGCTCATAGTCAGGGTATTGAGAGCATTACATAAATATCTGTACTCTATTGTGCCTAGTAGGTCAATATAAAGATTTACCTTTCAAATTGTAATTTTGTAATGGAGAACTTTCCATTACAAGTTTAACTTCTCTTCTCTCAAGTTCTGATGACCCTTTACTTGCTTGAAAACATGTCACCTGAACTTGGTTTGTTTTTGTCCTAGAATCATTATGAAAAACTGAGAAAATCAAACCAACAAAAAATGGATCCATTGTTTGATACATCCCCTGTGTCCTTATATCTACAAATGATGTGATGTATTATATTATCAGGGGACACATACAGATTATTCTACCAACGTGACTTGGCCAGACTGTTATGTGAGGATGAGAATGGTACCATCCAACTACTCTCATTGGCCTTTTCAACTTTTTCTCTAGTTGTTCAGCATGTGTAGTAGCTGTGGAGAGTTGTTCTGGAGATATTTCTACTCTGTCAGGCTGTTTGTCACTACGATGTAAGATAACACATGCTGTTATATGGGATATACATTTGTCCTCATCAACCTGTGAAATACACAATTCGGAATTGATTGCAATTCATCACTGTGTTGTTTTAGTTGAAGTACCTCTCCTATAAGTAATCCCATTATTTCTTGTTTTTCGGTTGTAAGCGCATGTTGAACACATATTGCATATACGTCTGTAGACAACACAACTTTTTTGAGATGTCTCTCGTAAGTCATATTTACTGATATAACAACTTAAAATCGCAAATTATCTATAATTATTGAAAATGGAACAAGCAAAAAATTAATAAAATTGCACATAAAAAACTAGATGAGAAGTAAATAAAATTTAACCTTGAATAAAATTAACCAATAAAATATCGACAGACGCTGAAGTAACCAATGCAGCAGAGCAGAGAGCACGTGTGAAATAATGACCAATGAACTCGTGTCTCGTATGCCACATATGATGAGTTCTGTGGCTAAAAATCTTTGGCTATGCTAAAGGTTGATATCTGTATGATTTGTCTACTCTGTGTCTGATATCTGACCTTAGACCATACATGTATGGTCTAAGTATCTGACGGAAACACAAGGAAACCAAGACGGAAACGCAGTAAATTTGAATGCAACTTGCTTGGCATGATGGGTTCCACATTCAAAACAAAAATTAAATATAAAATATATACACAGGGTGTAACTAAATAAGTGTTAAACATTTGAGGGGGTGATTCCTCATCGAGGAAAAGATAGGATCTTTCATATAAAGAAACTTCATTGGAGCATCCCATGTTAAGATACAGCCCCTTGAAGGGGGTACATAAAATTTGTTTAACAATTTTTTTCACTAGCACTGAAAAAGTTACAGTATTGAAATTAACCTGACATTTTCTACTAGTGGTGGACGTATCGATTTAAAAAATATTTCCAGCAATTTTTCCTGGTCGATTTCCTCTGGAGGATTTTTACCACAAACTTCTACGACTGATAGTTCCTGAGATACAGAACCAATCATTATCCTTACGTTTTACGTTACTCTTATTATTGATTCACCCGGTACATAAGCACAGAAACATTTGAAAATTATAACATTATATGAGCTCGCCGATGAAGCGAGCGTATCTATAGACATAAATTTGCATACAATTACATTCATTTAGTAATTTATTTTTTGAATATGTTTTTCCTGATTTTCAATAACATAAAAATGCAGCGATAAGCATGGTAAAAAGAAACACCCACCTATGTGAAACAATAGTTTAGACTGCGTGTGTTCAAAGTCAGTCATTAAAAACTTTTCCTCTATTTCACCACTGTGAAATTTAATAAAAGATTCAGTATTGCCCATTTAACCATAACGAATTGTGGGTCACCTGTAATTTAGAAACGCGTTTATTTCCTCCACTTGCCAAATAAAAGCTACTTATCTGTTTCACTAGGTTTTGTGTAATTCAATATTCAAAGAGAGTAGGTATTTGATAAGTTTAGTGCAAGCTCAGATAGATTGGTACTCTAGATCGCAAACGAGTTGTTAGTGGGAAAGGTCATAGTTTAGACATTAGAAATCATTTCTTCATAATTTGAATACTTGCGGTTTATATTTTCAAGGTGTGCTTGTTGTAAGACGATATAATGTTTTTTCGTGCATTTTTGTATCTTGTGTGGATATTGGCAAGCACAATTAGGTAAGTGGAAATAAATAACTACCGGTATAATTGTGCACTTGATGAAAATTGTTGTTGGTACTTACGTATTTTGACCTAAAATGAACACGAATTTTATGATATTATCGTGAACATATCTCTAGTTTTCGAGATAATCGATGCCAAAGTTCGAAATTTCACCTTCTTTATATATATGGCAAGTTTTGGGCAAGTATTATTGTATTTTCTGGTTGATTATGATTTTTGTCTAAGAAAAACATCGTAAATATGTGAATTTTCCGTAAATTTCCTATCATTTCACCAACTAGGCTACATAAACAACGGCCATTTTGAGAACCTGTGCGAATTTTGAGCGAATAAAGGTGGATTCATAGCTGCCTTATAGCAAAACGAGTCAGTTATATGTGTTTTCTCTCTTCAATACATGTCAAAAAGAAATATAGATATTGGTAAAAGAAGGTGAAATTCCTTACTTTTCACGATAATATCATGAAATTCGTGTTTTTCAGGTCGAAATACGTAAATACCAACAAAAATTTTCATCAAAATATAGATCGCTTGATAAAGTGCAAAATTTTCTAACTACCTACTCAACAATTAAAGTAATAAAAAATAAACGAATGTGCTCAATATATTGACTTGATATGAAATAAATTATTAGAGAAACGAAACATCTTGATTGATAAAAAATTGAAAAAAAAACCTCTACAGGGTGTTATAATGCGAGATCCACACCTATATGATTTATTATTATCCTCTGAATAATTGGTTTCCATGCGCAAAAGCTACGTTCTGTTTGCAATTTTGGTGAATGCGAAAACGCTTCTGTTGAAAAATCGATATATCGAACAATTCATCAATTGGAATTGATATTTCAAAAATGAAACTTCACATTTTCAACATCGAAAAAAAAAGCAAACATGTTTTGACAATTTTCGATACGCGATTCCTTTTTCAAAGTTCCTTATCGGAATTATTCTGGGACAATATACATTTAGAATTTGGGATTAAGTAGAGACATTATACGAAATTTTATTCAATCTCGCTTTTCACGACTATAATAGTAGTTCAAAATAGTTTCCAAATATTACTGGGAGAGGATTTACATTTTTCGTCAACATAGAAAAATTTCTCTAATCTGTGGCACATTTTCGAATGTATATCGCTCCTTACCAATTTTTTATTCGAATTCATCTGGTGATATGAATCATTTTGGATTGTGATAATTATATTTCCAATTAAGCATAAAAAAGATCATTTTATACGGTTCACAATCTGTATCGATTGAAACAGTAATTATCACAGGTAATTATTTTATTGTTAATGTAATTGACCATGATAAATTCAACATTGTGCAATTAAATCTATTATTATTCATAATCAAAATCAAACTTGCTACCTACCTAAGTTTCATAACATTTACTATTACTGAATTTCTGTTTTATTTTCATATATCGTTTTATTAGTTTTTCTCCATTCACTTCATTCAAACACAAGGTCAACATTGATATTCAGTATTATTGGTGATATCTTGACCTGAGAAACGAAATAAAAAATGCATTGAACATTGTTTTTTTGGTATAATCTGGGTTTTCGTTATTAAACATAGCAATTGTAATTATTCTAAAAGTGCAAGAAGTAAGTTTTTATAGCACGTGACGTGGTATCGTCCAATGATCATGAATTAAAAAAACATGTTTTCCAACTATAGGAGATTATCAAATTATTTGTTTTTTTTTCTACTTTGATATTTTTTCTTTCACAAAAAGTGGAATTCATCATCGAAATATAAATTATATACTCATAAACAACACGTATATCTGATTAGATACGTAATCAACTTGTTATTGATATATTGTCTGAAAAAATACTAATTTTTTTCATAAACATATGACTCCTTGACAACAAAATCTGATCAATGTTAAAAACATGTTGATATCTGTAGCAGAAACTAAGACAATGGTCTAAGAGCAGAAATTTGATTAACATACAAAACAAAATGATGTTGCAGATCTAGTTTCTACAATAGATAGAACAAATGAAATGTTTATATTTTCGATATACAGGGTGTTAAAGTTCGATGGTTTCGAATTACCAAATTGGTGAAATTTTTGCGTTGATTGAGAAGATCATCCATTTCGAATAATTTGAAATTTGTATATTCCAGTGGCTTACATTGTATAAAGAGATCTAACCTAACCTAACCATGCACAACTATAACCTCTGCCCACATATAACTGTCAAAAAAACTCCAAACTTGACATACCTTGATATTAGGTATAGCTATTTTAGCAGATTCTTGGCATTATATGTATGATTTTGGAAAAAAAAATCCAAAAATCCAAAAATTTGTTTATCCAAATGACACTCGAAAATGAAATATTATTGAATTGAAACTAAATCGGTCAAAAGAAATTGGTGGGAATACATTTCAGCTGGACGTTAGATTTTTTCTTACCTTTGTTCAAGGCTGCAGAAACCTGTGGTGAAAGAATTAGTCTATCATATTCTTTTAATTTAGCGCTAATTTCGATGGTCCCGCAATCTACCAAGTCACAGACCCAGTGGACCACGCAGAAGGACCCCACTGGGACGGCAGAAACAACATCCTCTACTACGTCGACATTCATGCAGGCAATGTCCTAGCTTACCACTACGACAAGAAGTCGCTGCACAAGATCCACCTCAACGGGGATGTTTCCCCCATCATACCCTCCAGGAAGGATCCCCATCTGTTGCTGGTCGGCCTCAATAGGTCAGTGTCAAGCCTACTTCCAGCTAGGTGCTAGTATATTCCAAGCTTCCAACTTATCAAATAGACATTCAGCATCATATTTGGGCACTTAAAAATCCTGGAAGTTGATGATTGGGTGTGGCATTTTCAGTTTGTACATACCGACTGCGCCATATAATAGTCCTCGCGCAGCTTCTGTGATAGGTTCTACGAGAAGTTGACATATAGTTCAGGTTGTCCAGTTCTTATTCAGCAATAATTGAGAGTAGATTCGAAAAACATATTTGTATAATAGGTCTGTGGTTGCTGTGGAATGGGATGCCAAAAATAAGCTGGGCGAGCAGGCAGTGCTGACAACTGTTAGTGACCAGTTTCCACGAAGTCGATTCAATGACGGCAAAGCTGACAAACGTGGAAGACTATGGTTGGGTGAGTAGTCGTCAACCTCGCATAATTATATCCTCAGCATTTTTTTCAAATTAGGTTCACCATCAGTTAGTACTCAGCACTGTCACCATAAGCGGTTTTGTTACACCGCATCAATATTAATACTGGATTTTATCCCTTTGTTTTGAGAATTTAAGAATACTAATTCATAACTTATTTCAATATGCCAATAACTTCTATATTCACTTTGATCCTCTTTGATCTAAATTATAGTCTGGAACTTTTGATAATGTTGATTTCGAAGGGTGACATCATCCACAACTTGTTATAAAGAGTACGACTTGTATCCACTTTTTACATTTGAGATGACTCACGTAAAGTGCATCAACCTTATATTAATTTTCGGGTAGGTATTGTCAACACAAACTGCTGTATTTCTGTTTGTATGATTACCTATACTTACCAGAGATAAGTAGCCCACTAATAGAGAACATATGAGCTGGCCTAAATCAAAAATTGCAGAAACACGTATATTTTTTTCGAGGAGGAATCACATGGGCGTACCAAAAAATTTTTAAGGGGTTTAAAAAGCATTAAAAAGCGAATTATTTTTTTTTTAATTTTTTCAATAGTGCCATGATCAAGAGGACCAAAAACTGAAAAAAAAAATTTTTAGTGGGTTTAAAAAAAATGATTTTTGAAAAATGTCAAATCTAAAAAATAAAATTACAGGGGATTGAAGAGCAAAAAAAATTTTTAGGGGGAGCGGGGGGATTTTTTTATTTGTTGGAGAACGGAGAGACGTACGGAAGTGATCAAGGTCCTATGGGATGAAGAAAAAAATTGAGATTCTGAAAAAAAAAATTTTGACAGCGATGCTCTTTAGTTTCACTTTGGAAAATGGCGTTTCTGGGTGATGGGAAATTTTGTAATTTTTGCCAATATCATTTTCGTGTTTTTCGTGAAAAATTTCCCCATTTTGAACATGTCCGATCGAAATTGAGTCCATAGATTTGTCTACAGGGCGATTAATTTTGTATCTTCAGATTTGAGATTAATGGCGTATATGGCTGTATGCGCGACTTTTTGGAGATTAATATAATTATAATTTTTTTTTGCCAGCGGCCATCTTGAATTTTTTTTCCACTACGTCCACAGGGTTGTATGAATTTTGACGAAAAAATATCAGAAACGTCTTTTCCGACGTCCAAAACCTATGTATCGAATTTTTTTGACATCTGTCAAAAAAATTTCAAATTAAGATTGTAGAAAAACTAAAGGAGATAAAAAGGTTTTTTTCAACGTGAAAACCTTCAACTTTCTGACAAGTATGAATATCTCAATCATACAAAGTGTCTTGATTTTCCGTGCCACGAGGCCATGACCAAATTTCAAAGTTTATGTGGCATGTTGGTGACATCAAACTAGAAAAGTACTCTCAGAATAAGGGCCGTAACCCGAATATCAGCCTTTCAAATTCATAAATAGGCGTACGGTTCCGAAAAAGGAAAAAGGGGTATAAGGGGAAACAAATTGATTTAATAATAAGAGTGGGGGGATCGATAGGGTACTGAAAGGTCTGTCAACTGTCACAATATTTTTCCTCAATATTCATAAATAAAGAAGTTGTCCACCCTCAATGAAAGTCCAAAAAAATGACTTCAAGATACATTCCAATAGTCATAACTCTGGTAAAACGAAAGTGACAGCTGTCAACAAAATCTGAGGTGATAGAATGACGCGAGATCTAAAAAATATGTCCTATGAAATTTTCTTCCCACATTGATAGTTTTCGAGAAAAAAATTCCAAAAGACGTGCATATCTTGTTAGGGTTACTTATCTCTGCCTATAATAGCGACAACGTATAAAAGATGACATTTGAAATAATAATACTTTCATGTTCGTGACATTCAATGAATGATTATCGCATGTAATACAAGTGTATTGATGATTATCGAACCACACTCGCGCTGTGCGCTCGTGTGGTTTCCAAGCAACATGATTTGTTTCGAAAAAGAGGAGGAATTTTCGATAATCATCAATAACACAAGTTGTATTTGTTCAGATTATTTCATGAATAAAATCAAAGCAATTTTGATGATTTCCTTTTTATTGTTAATATAAAACGTACAGTTTATGGAATTAGTTATTTTGATTATGCATTGTAGTTCGACACATCGTTATGCAACCAACAATACATTTATGCCATTGAATAATGTAGGCAAGATTACCTATATGCACTAGGTACTACTGAGCTAAATTCATTTCAATTGATGTCACAATTTGTGTAGTTAGGTTACATTAAATCAATTCTTGCTGAAATTATCCATAATTTGTTGAAAATGAAGTGGATACATATTAATAGTGTGTGTTTATCATGGTTCAGACGAAAATTTGGTGTAGTGGCATTCATTTATTTACCAGGGAATCGGAAAATAATATGACAGATTGCAACTAGTAAGTCGTTGTTTAATTAAACTACCCTAGTGCCTACGAATCAGAAAGCGAAATACAGAAACGAAAACACAGCATGTAGGTATCCAATAGCCAATCAGGAGCCGAAATACAAAATCGAAAACATGATGTTATTGCTTATCAACACAATCATTTCAACCAATCAAAAACGTGTATTTTAGCATGAATGAAATAATCAATGAAATTGTGCAAACGAAGAGACTATGATAAAAACGTAATATTGAAATGTCAAAACAGGAACAATTTTTGTTAGGATAACAAAAAAATTCCAAATATCAGTTGCAGGTGACTCTAGCTTGCAGATAATGTAATGGTCAGCATAATATTATGTTATTTCAAATAGGTACAATTGGATTTGAAGAAAAGCTCGTGGTGATTCCGCACCAAGCATTCTTCTACGAAATAACCAGAGAACATCTGGAAAATCCCATAATTATCAGGGCCGGCGTTACGAACAGTAACGGCCTGGCCTGGAATAAGGCCAACAATAAACTCTATTATATCGACACGCCCACCCTGAAAGTGGTGGAGTTTGAATATGACGACGAAAAGGGTACCATATCTTCGAAAAATAGAACAGTGTTCGACGTTACCGAACATCCCAACATCACAGGTGAGAATAATACACTTAAAAAAAAGAAAATACTTAATAATAATATTTGTAGGGTTCCCAGACGGAATGACAATTGACGAAGATGACAATCTGTATATTTGTTTGTACGGAGGTGGTGCACTTGTAAAGGTCAATCCTTCTACGAAAAAACTTCTGCAGGTAGGTATACGAGGCATTTCGAATAAAAAAAATTGAACTTTCCGATTCACAATCGTCGCTTTTTGAGTTGTGAAATGACAGTTTCCGAATTACAATTAATGCATTGATGACGCTTTTCATATTACGACTATGATGACGTCATTTTTTGATCGAAGGTATGACTCGTTTTGAATTACAATGGCTTTCTGAATTATGAATGACACTTTGAATTAGGTTATATACTTTTTCTATTTTGGTTGTATAATGAAGTCATTGTGCAACGCGAATGCGTGTAGAAATAGCCTCTATTTCGATACGCATTTTTTATTATTCGGAGATTGGTACAATCGAACTGTCAAATGAAAGTCAGAAGAGTTAGGCCCAGTTTACTTCTCAGCGATTTGGATTTGGTGATATTAGCAGTGAAAAACTCAATGTTTTAATTGGTACATTTCAATTCAGAGTGTAATTTGATTTAAATTGACCAATAAAAAAAATAACAACATTGAATTTTTCACCGCTGATGGTATTGCAATAATCAAAATCGCTCAACTGTAAACTGGGCTTTACGATTGTGCGTCAGATTTTAATTCACAAATATTTACAGTTTCATGAAGAAAATCAAAATAATTTGAAAAATAAACACTCGAATTAATGTATTACCTCTTGACAGATATCTATGCATTGAGTAAAAAATGTACATATATGATTAACCGAATATAACCAGCGGATTTGGTAATATATAACTATCAGAAATGGTATAATTCACGTAGATGTATTCTTTGCCTGTTCATTCCATCTCTCGAACTGGAATCTCCGTCTAGAATGAAACAAAAAGTTGAATGATGAATCAGGAATAACATGAATTTCAAATAATGAAATTGAAATAAGAATGAATGAAATAGGAATGAAAAAACTCAAAGGAATACTTACGTTCGAAAGAAGTTATTGAATATTCTTATGTCGTCAACCCTGATCTCCTATTTTGGAAAATGTTATGAATGCCTTCAGGAAATCCCTCTAGAAATCCGCTTGTAGTTCCATGCTGAGCAACTAGAAGGAACTTCTAACTTTCAAGTGATGAACATAGTTGTCCAAATTGAATGATGCTGAAGTTATAAGATGACGAATTTCATCTGGAATCAACTGCATCTTTCCATAAATCTCCAAAATATCTGCAATAATTGAAAAAAATCGGTTATGATTTCAATTATTATTGTTGAAGGTACTGGGTATAGTTTGTTTGAACACGATTAGTGAATTTAACTCGGAATTTAACATCAAAAATTATAGAACCGTAAAGATAGCAGTAAAATACCTCTACCTTATTGGAAAATACAGCACTTGATTGAGTTTTTATACTCAAGGGTACATCTCATCTGCTCTAGGTCAATGAATAGATTTTTCATCTACTTACTTTCTGTTGCAATTTCTCTGTTGGCGTTTACTACTCTCGTATACTGTTTCATTTTTCACTCGAATTTTGTGGGATATGTTGAATATAAATTAAGTCAACCACATCCATCTTGAATTCTTGAATCAACGATATTGTAACTTGATATATTATAGCTGAAAAAGGTAATGATTATTTACAAATTGGTTTCTTACCAAAACAATATTGCCTTTATCTTTTTGTGGAAGTTGGGCACTCTTATTACATTGTCAAGACTCCACCCTATTGATATTTCCTTCTTTTTGAAATAATCTAGAACCAGATAATTATTCTTACATACATATTATAGTCGATAATAATGCATTAGATGAATCTCGAAACAGTTTTGCAAAATCACCAAACATTTTGTATTCGTAACAATGTACTTTCGATTAAAGTTATACCAATGATGGTTATTCAACAAATCAATTTGATTTATTACTACTAAATATAATGAAATATCATTTCATTTCGTTACTTCAACAACAAGATATCGTCAATTCAACAAATTGTTTGGTATGGAAACAAATATATTCTTGAATGAATATGTAACCAATAATAAACAACTAAACCTTACCTTCAATATATATTTAATATGCAGCAATTCTTCATCATCGACCAGAGATTAGTTCAGTGAATTCTAACTTGATGGAGGTGTTGCTTCTTTTCTGATGAGACACGCTCACCTCACACCGCACACCTCAACGACACGAAAGACTACCAAGTACTGAGCTTACCTCATTCTGACTTGCACATCGTCGTCAAACGTTGATTAAATGACAACTACTTTTTGGAAGATTGAATATTTGTTTGTCTATTTCACTCAAATTCATAGAAATCAACAAAAGACATAGTATTTTTCACTACAATTTTTGTTACGGACATTTTTTAACTAATCGTTGTAGTGAAAAGAACAAATTTCATCATTAACAAGTTCCTCGGATGAATGTTATGCTAATGTAGATATAATGTTTGTGGTTATTAACAAATTTCTTGCTATTTTCAACTAAATAGACATTAACAAATATATTTTTTTTACTGTGTACATCTATTTTTTAAGATGAAGTCAGAACGATTTCTTGTATCGTATTTATGAATATCTTTGAACGTTTTCAATTATAAATTACAACTTTTTGCACCTAAATCTTATTATTTGTATTTGCTATATTTTTAATAAGAAATCATAATTTGGAAAGTTAATTTTTTTTAATTCAAAAAGCGTCTTAAATTATGTAATTAGTAGATTGTACCAAAGTCAGAAAGCGTAATTTTTTATCCACAAACCGTCAATGATGGATCGAAACTGTAGCAAAATTTACAGTTTTTCCAAAAATCTAGCAGTAAAATCTCCCACCACATTCGAAACACCAAAATGAAATATCCACAAAATGTCATAAGGTCATCGCTCTGCCAGCACGTGACGTCACATCAGCGGCATTCGGAGGACCAGAATTGAACATCCTATTCGTGACGACCTCCAGAGTGTCCTTGACACCCAAGGAGCGCCAGCAGTTTCCAGCTGCAGGAAGCGTTTTCGCCGTCAAACACCTGGGGGTCAAGGGCTTGCCGGCTTTCACGGCCGACATTGTGGATTCTGTTCCCAAGAAGTCTGCGGTACGTGACCTTGATATCATTCTTTGATATTTCGGATGTTGCAGAAACAGGATTTTAAATTTTCACGAATGTTTTGTTTCCATATTATGCATATTTCGAAGAAAACATAGAATACTTCCGGGAATTCTCAGAATTTCAGAAGAAAACTTCTTCTGATCATCTTCAAAACAATATTCAATGAAGAAAACAGTTTTAAAGAAATATTTTTGACAATATCTAAAGACACTAGAATTCCACTATACAGAAATTTTGAAAAATGAGTAAAATACAACATCTTTCCTTTTTTCATGTGCTAAACCTGTCAAATTCGATTTTTTTTTCGAAAATCATCAAAAAATCATTTTTTTTTAGTTTCGAAAAATGCCATAGGAAAAAGTTGCTCAGTTTCCAATTTTATACATTTGTTCCAAATTTGGACTCTCTACTGTCACTTTGACTACTGCTAAGTGGAAATTTTATTTCGATTTGATCATGTACCTACTATTTTCATCCCGAGATGTTGCATTAGTCTTGTATTGTTTAAAATCACAAAATTTTATATCATGTCTAGTACAAATCGCTTGAACGAAAGTCTTTTGAATAGTTATGAAACTGTGGGTCATTGTTTAGTTTACAGAAAAGTATGATATTTCGGGTTGGTTTATAACTGAATTATTGGTCAGAAAAATAATCAAACTGGATAAAAATCTATAAAAAAAGAAATACGAGTGTAATAATTAAGAATGAAGAGAAATTCGTTCATTCGATTACTGACATATTAACGTCCATACATTGAAAATCCACATCAGTTTAACAATGGAATGAAAAAACTAGATGAACTTTTGCAACAACAAAGACGAATTTCTGGAGATGCATTTTTTTTATTTTCTGGTAACAGGCCAATGTGGGTATTTCCTGGGCAAGATATGATATTGAATTCTCATATTCATCAAAATTATTGAATTTGAATCATGTTTCGTTCGAATCGATAGAGCGAAAGATTCGAAAAATTGAAAAAAAAAATTGAAAAAAGTCGAAGTGACAGTAGAGAGTCCAAATTTGGAACAAATGTATAAAATTGGAAACTCGAAATTTCCAAAAAAAAAAACTGATTATGTATGTTTATATCATGTCTAGTACAAATCGCTTGAACGAAAGTCTTTTGAATAGTTATGAAACTGTAGGTAGTTTACAGAAAAGTATTATATTTCGAGTTTGTAACTGAATTATTGGTCAGAAACATAATCAAACTGGATAAAAATCTATAAAAAAAGAAATACGAGTGTAATAATTAAGAATGAAGAGAAATTCGTTCATTCGATTACTGACATATTAACGTCCATACATTGAAAATCCACATCAGTTTAACAATGAAATGAAAAAACTAGATGAACTTTTGCAACAACAAAGACGAATTTCTGGAGATGCATTTTTTTTATTTTCTGGTAACAGGCCAATGTGGGTATTTCCTGGGCAAGATATGATATTGAATTCTCATATTCATCAAAATTATTGAATTTGAATCATGTTTCGTTCGAATCGATAGAGCGAAAGATTCGAAAAATTGAAAAAAAAATTGAAAAAAGTCGAAGTGACAGTAGAGAGTCCAAATTTGGAACAAATGTATAAAATTGGAAACTCGAAATTTCCAAAAAAAACTGATTATGTACTGTGACACTGTATATTATTATATATTTATCTTCCAGAATCTTTTGGAAAACCTATTTGGTCCAGAAATTTTCACTCCTCCATCAAACAACAAGAACGTCGTTACCAGGAACACATCAGAACCAGGTAGATATACATTATTATATTATACAGTGTGTTATGAACTTGAAAGTGGCAAACAAATTAAATTAAAAAAATACCGATATAAAACAAAAAAGTGTCATGGCAATCTCTCACATGTGAGTGATTGTTTGAATGAATTTTGAGAATGGAAACTATTTTCTTTGCATACCTCTGTGGATACCACTGAAAAGCATCCTCGAAGCGGGTTTGAATTTTTGAAAAAAATAACAAATGAGGGTTTTCTATTTCTGTCCCAACAATCTCAACGGAAACCCATTAATTCTGTATAATATTATGATTATGATGTGGTAAAAATTATCATTATTTCAGGTCATTGATGAATTTCACGTAGGTACATATAATAATATCGAGGTGAGCAGTCGTGTATGTTGTTTGTGTCGTTTTGTATTTCAATAAAGAAATATGCGAATTCTAACAAACAATAATTATTGCTATTGTTTCTAAAATATTTTTGTTTTGTACAAGGGAATATGTGCTTATAAGTGTTCAAAATACCTATATGTTTGTGTTGTGACTTTTCAATTATATTTACGAAATAATAAAATTCTCTTTATTCTTTCAGGTTTCTGGGAAACTGTCATGGATGCGATACGTAGCATTTTTTAAAGTTTTGTATTGCGAATTTTATCAATAAATGGAATGCCAAAAATAGTGTTATATATACTTATTATTATGTATGCATAAACATCTTGAAATTGAATTATCACATAAAAAATACGTTTCTTATTATCATTTTGTTAGAATTATAGTTGAGTCATCTAAATATTATCGAGCTTTGATAAAAGGCACCGTGTCAATACCGAAATATCTTCTATCTGTCAGTTTGTGGCATTAATGAGCGTGGCTTTAGCCAGTGAACTCTCGCTACCATGCCCGCCACTGCTCTCCTACTAGGGCACAGAACAGACAGCCGGTCACAAAACTTCGTGAACTGTCAGATATCAGTTATTCACTCTTGATCCACAGAACTATTTATACCGTGTTTAGTGTTCTGTGGTGTGCCTATACTCTTTGGTCTAAGGCACAGACCACCTAGAGGGTCTAAGGGCTTTTCTCTGAACTAATTATAATCCTGTATAAACTGATACTGGTGATTATTTCAAGATAATCGCGTACAAATTAAATATTATCAACACAGATGAAACTTGAAGTGAGGTTAGTTCTTCCACCGTTCTCACGATTTCTCGTTCAAAAAGCTTTGAACGTTCTGCACTTCTGAAGTTATTTCGTAGATGTTATTCTTTCCGCAGTTCACAACAAGCTGTACATAAAAATTGAAAACTCCGTTTCAAATTTGCCGGAGTTTCAGGTTCGATTGACCAATCAGGTCAAGCCATTTGGATACATGATGACGCCACGACTTTTCATTGGTAGCCTTCGTCAATTAGGAAGGGTCATTTGGCGTGGTCGAATCTGATTGGGCCACATGCGTTCTTCCTTCTTCCACCCAGCTATCAATTTCGTTTTTGACATTGTCATCAACTCATTGATGATAGAATAGAATCTGTTTTTAGTCGTTTGATAGGAGCTCGTCGATTTTTTTGCCGGTGATATCTAAGTTATCATTTATATGTATTAATAAGGTTCGAAAAAACTGCCAGAATGAAGCAGTTACTGTTCCTGTTCCTAGCATTTTTCGTAATAATTGGTGAGTTATCTGAAAATGTTTTGTTGTCAAGAAAATATAATTCAAAAAATTTGTATAGGGTGTACGAAAGCCGATGATGATGTGGTAGGCGAAGCTACCATAGATAAGGTAGACTTGGATATAGGCGCTAGCAGAGAAGGCTCCAGAACTGGTAAGGAACATAATTTATTAAATCATTAGTGTATAATCAATCGAAATACTATCAGATCTGATCAGCAATAGCCACATCTGAGACAAAAAATAATATTATGTATTATCATTTTCAACTTTTCACATAACAATTTTTTGGGATTTTTCTGATCATGCAATCCATATTATTCGGAAGAATGTTCTCTCATCTACATATTCCGATGTCAGGAACAGGCACTAAAGTATTTACATAATAAGTATTCCATAGAAAATTTTGAAATCTTACCTCCTTTCTACAATGATTTTTTGGTGAAGCTAACATGAATATTATTCATTTTTCTCTCACCAGAAACATAACATGAATGAGATAATTTCTTAATGACCATTTCATCTGAAACGAAAGACAAATGTTTGATTACTTTCACTTTCAACCTGATTTCATAAATTTTTTGTTCTTGCACATAAATAAAAAAACTGCCATACTGTCAAATGTCAACTCAGCTGATGATGGAAGTGAATTATAGTCCGAGTACCCGGATCTATTATTGAGAACCTCCGGCGATCACCATTTCTAAAACGATTGTTTTTTCGTCTATTTGTTCAAGAGAAATATAATTCCAGAAAAAGGTATTATTCGGAATCGTGCCTCAGAAAAAAGGAGGGCAGAAAGTGAGAAACTGTTGATACTCATCAACACTTGAAAAAACCTGCTGAACGGTCAGACCTTCATTCACTTCCATTATATCCTCTGCAAAATAAATAATAAATTGATCATTTTATTTTGAATGGCTCTATATTCTTCTGATTCAATAATTACAATATTCGCCACGATCCGCAATACTGAGGTCCTATATATAGGAACAAAACATTATTCTAGAAAAATTATATTATATAGGTATTATGAAATCAAAATCTGGTTTTGTTACTGCTGAAATGGTGTCAAAGGGTTATAAGAAATACAAATAATTCTACATCCGATGTGAGCAATAAAATATCTTAATCCCTAATTTTTGCATAATTCATCAGGTGTTCTTTAATCAAAATATCTGGTTGTTTATGGAAACACAGTCTTCTATCAGATCTATCAACATCAATCAAAACTTGATCATGATACCATCCATATCTGAAACATGAAATTGATGCATAGATGAATACAAGGAAAATACTCGAATAAGTCATATACCTTTGATTTTCTGTTAGAGGATAAGGATATTTTTCTCTGGGGGCCTCAACTTTGAGTTTACCAATATATTTCTGGACGATTTTTTCATTTTTGTCTCCTCCTGTATAAAATTTGTCTGTGAGAGTTGGAGCTGAAACAGAATGTCAAGTTTTATTTTGTCATTATGCTTAGTTCGCACAATCTTACGTAATTTCAGAGGTCTTCCGATCTGTATTTCTGATTTTCCTAGTGAATTTCTATCCACAAAACATAGCTTGAAAGGCTTTTGTGGCTTTTTCGGTGCTTCTAACAACAAAGGTGCCTCCATTGAAATGGCTGAATCATTTGAATGTTAGATCAATAATGAGACTTCATGTGACGTCAGCAAGGATGGAGTTATTCCTATCCCTAAGAAATAATAATAATACAATAATAATAAAAGTTGCTACAGAGGTAGCACCACGTCTAATAATCTAAGGCTTTTGTGAATATTGAGAGATATAATATGGAAACAAGTGAATAAAATCAGAGAGATACAACAAGGATGATATTTATAAAACTTAACAGGCAACTGATGTGGTTTTTCGTTACTATATATCAGTGGTTCCCAAAGTGTGCGCCGCGGCGCCCTGGGGCGCCGCAAGGAGCAATCAGGGGCGCCGCTAGGCGCTCCTGATGAGCCAGAGTTTGAGTTACTTCTGTCAACGCCGACGACTGTGAAAAGAATTGTAAGCGGTTGAATTGTTGAGATAAATAGAAGAAGTAATAGAGAGTTTTAGTAGTGATACAAACAAGGTGTTGGAATTTGTGATTTACAAACTCAGGACACATAAATGTTCCAAAATCGGATCGGTTGATTCGTATTAATCGTACGCTGTCTTTTCGTAAAAGGTTAGTAACAAAATGGAAAGATTTTTGTGTTATAAAGAAATCGATAAATCAAGCATCGACAAGTGACGAAGGAGTAAAAAGTAGGAAAAATCGCAAATACGATGATAGCTATTCAAACTTTGGTTTTACTTCAGTAGAAGAATAGATTGAATACTCCGTAGAAGTGAATCATGAAGAAAGACCGACGTGTGTGCTTTGTTTGAAAACTCTAGCTGTCGAAAATATGCCATTCATCCTGCGATGGTTGGAAGTCACGCGAATTTTTCATAAGAAAATTGTAGACTTTCAGCTGTAGCTGTAATAAAGAGCAAATATCGTTCAAAGATCAACGTGGAGCAAGAAATGAGATTAGCAGTGAGAAGCCTTATTCCTCGCTTTGAAAAAAAAATTTTTGGAGATCACCAAGCTCACCCATCACATTGTTTTGTTTTTTTTCCTCAATGATAATGTATTCTTGTGTGTTAGTTCAATAATGAACCTATATGAAAGTTAGATTGGGGTTGTTTTCATTTATGTGTTTTGTAACTAGTGTCAATATATGTTAAATCGCGTTCTATAAAAAGTTATAAAGTACAACGTTTGTACTTTCCAACTATAAGTAGTAGGCAAGTTGTAAAGCACATACTTTGTACATTCTGAATATGCCGCACTATCTTGGACACGACTGTGTATTATGGCGAGTGAGGGCGCCTTGACAAAGTACTAAACCTGGAAGTGCGCCGCACACTGAAAAAGTTTGGGAACCACTGCTATATATAATGTTCTTCCAAATTTATAAATTTAGATCAATAAAATAACCCAAGAAAACTAATAGCCGGCTATTTTATTTGAAATGAAAATTCAAACAGTGAAACGGTAATTTGGGTACTTTATAGATGATGAAGTTGTCAAGAGGGAAGAAGAAGCAATCAAACTGGATGGACTCAATGTTGCCCAGCTCCGAGAACTACGTGAAAAATCGGAAAAGTTCGCTTTCCAAACAGAAGTCAACAGGATGATGAAACTCATAATAAATTCATTATACAGAAACAAAGAAGTGAGTCTGCTTTATTCCTGGTCTTGCTCTACAACCGATTAATTTTGGGACGTCAATTTCCGAAACCCTGTATTCTATAACGTTCTCTTTTCAGATTTTCTTGAGAGAACTGATTTCCAATGCTTCTGATGCCCTCGATAAGATCCGAATGCTTTCTCTGACAGACAGAAGCGTTTTAGACACTCAATCTGAGATGAACATAAGAATAAAGGCGGACAAAGATGCAGGGATGCTGCATATCACCGATACAGGAATTGGAATGACCAAACAGGATTTGATAAACAACCTCGGTACAATTGGTATGTACAACGGGAGTTCAACTCGAAATGGAAGTGTTCTGAAAAATGGTTCATTTTTACAGCCAAATCTGGTACTGCTGAGTTTCTGAGCAAAATGCAAAATCCCGATGCAGCCCAAGACATGAACGATATGATAGGTCAGTTTGGCGTTGGATTCTACTCTGCATTCTTGGTCGCAGACAAGGTAATAAAGTACACACGGTGTGCCACAAGAATCAATTTTGTGGCCAACATTACGGTTCCTATCTATATGCATCTATAACCCAAGTATCTTTCACCTTTGACTTCTATCTGTGTTTTTCATATACAATCATAGATGAAAAATTCCGAGATTGTTGAATCAATTTTTTTATCTTCCGAATTCTTAAGAAGGCCATAACTTCCGAACGGAGAGACCGATTTTTTTCCATCGGGTTCTCATTTTTCGTCTTTCTCATCACAGATTTCAGTCTCTTCATTCAAAACTCCAAAATCGTCAAATCAGCTTTTTCAATCTTCCAATCTCATCGACGTTTCATTGCCCACCTCGCCTTCTGAAAACGTCCAATTGGGTAATAAAACTTCGTTTATCGCACTCCTATGAGTTCGGAAAAATTTTGTGGTGGAACTTACGTATTTTGACCTCCTGATCACGAATCTGAAGTCAAAACGCGGCGGTCTCAAGTATTTTCGGAGATACGGCCTCATTTTGTCTCAAAACTGCACCATTTGACATGTCAAATTTCTGCTATGGGAATACACTAAATTCACCCTTCTTTGAACCAAAACAGTATACACGCATATATTTACTTGTTTCCAACACTTCTCAGCAAAAAATACTATTATTTTTCAAAAAATTCACCCTTCTTTGAAATGTAAACAAAACAACCTTTTTACACTGATTTTCTGGTAATTTGTATTCATGATGTTGGCAACGTGATTGTTTGACTCATGGTAAGACGTTGCCAACATCTCAAATAAAAATAAGCAGAAAATCAGTGAAAAAAATGTTTTGTTTACGTTTTGAAGAAGAGCAAATTTTTGTGAAAATAACAGTTTTTGATGCAAAAAAGTGTTGGAAACAAGTGAATGTGAGCATGTGTGATGTTTTGGCTCAAAGAAGGATTAATATTGTGAGTTTTTATTAGCAGAAAATGGAGTTTTGAAATGGTGCATTTTTGAGACAAAATGGGGCCGTATCTCCGAAAATACTCGAGACCGCCGCGTTTTGACTTCAGATTCGTGATCAGGAGGTCAAAATACGTAGGTTCCACCACAAAATTTTTCCGAACTCATAGGAGTGCGATAAACGAAGTTTTACCTCCAATTGAAAAATCGAACGAACACACGTGACCCCGATCCTCATCAGGTGATCGTCACGTCGAAGAACAACGAAGACAAGCAGCACATCTGGGAGTCGGACTCGGCGAGCTTCAGCGTGGTCGAGGACCCTCGCGGCGACTCCCTGAAGAGGGGCACCACCATCAGCCTGGAGCTGAAGCCGGAGGCGAGGGACTTTCTCGAGCACGACACCATCCGCAACCTGGTGAAGAAGTACTCGCAGTTCATCAACTTCCCCATCTACCTGTGGACCAGCCGCACGGAGACCGTGGAGGAGCCTTTGGAGGAGGAGGCCCCAGAGGACAAGCCCGAGGCCAACGACGCAGAGGAAGACGCCGAGGTGCAGGAGGATAAGGACGAGGAGAAGCCCAAGACGAAGAAGGTACGGTCGCGTGACCCCGTGACTTGTCTGACAATCTAAACCTTCCAGGTGGAGAAAACCGTGTGGGACTGGGAGTTGCTGAACGACAGCAAGCCCCTGTGGACCAGGAAGCCCTCAGAAGTGGAAGACAAAGAGTACGACGAGTTCTACAAGGCCCTGACCAAGGACGGCAAGGAGCCGCTCACCAAGATCCACTTCGTCGCCGAGGGCGAGGTCACCTTCAAGGCCCTCCTCTACGTCCCCACCGTCCAGCCTTCCGAGAGCTTCAACCGCTACGGCACCAAGACCGACAACATCAAGCTCTACGTGCGGCGCGTCTTCATCACCGACGAGTTCAATGACATGATGCCTTCCTACCTCAGCTTCATCAGAGGCGTCGTCGACTCGGACGATCTGCCGCTGAACGTGTCCCGCGAGACTCTGCAGCAGCACAAGCTGATCAAGGTGATCAAGAAGAAGCTGGTGCGCAAGGTGTGTATTGAACTCTATTCAAATTGGTACATCCTAAAAAAAAAAAAAAAACTAGAAGGAGCCCTGAATTATTGAAATACAAAAAATATGATCTCTTAAATGGTTTAATAAATTCCTTTTGAACAAAATAATATGATACACATTGATGAGCTATGTGGTTGATTGAAAAAACTATCTTAACGCTCACGAAGGAAAAAAACAATGATAAAACTCCATTACCATTGTTAACACCCTAATACACTACACAACACTAATTACGTCGCACCCCGAAATTTTGCCCCTGTTAAAATTTGAATAACTTTTTTCTGATGATTCTGCTGTTGAAGTTGAAAAAAATTGTTTTTCTTCATTTGGGATCCTTTTGAAAATTCCGAAATTTTGCACAGTTTAAAAAACATCCTGTAGCAATTTTATGGAAATAACCTCATGTAACAGAAAAGTACGAGATTATAGCTGAAGGACTGAGCTAGCGAACAGTGTAAACATAATTCAAATTGTTCAAAGCAGAAAAAATTTATTCAAATTTCAAAAGGGGCAATATTTCGGGGTGCGACATAATTAGTGTTGCGTAGTTTAGTATAGAAATATACGCTGTTTCAAACCCCTATGAAAAAATACCTCTGCCTATTTCACGCGCTTCCCAAATGAACCAATCAGAAGCTGTAGTCAAGTTCGGATTATCGATAACACAAACACTTGACTCTGATTGGCCTGTCAAGTTCGGTGTTTTCAGTTTTGTGTAATTTTTCCATCTATGAACTACCCCCGAAGCTACAGCACTCTTCCGTGGGTTTGTCAGTCCTGAGTGGTGCAGTGTTGCCAATCTGAAATCTGTCAATATCCCACAGAAGACAATAGAATTTCCAGCAATTTCCCGTCATATTCAAAATAATAACTAACATTCAGGAATTAGTCCAAAAAATATACAGATTTCATTCTTTTGAAATATTCCTCAGGAAATTAGGTAAGATATTGCAAGTTATTTCAAAGAAACGACACCTAAATCAGTTTGTTTAGTAATTTTAGTATTTTTGGGACCATCTCAAAGTGATTCGGTTCGCTGAAGGAAGATCATGTAACCATTTCAATATTAAAAAATTCCCACTTCTGAATCAGCAGTATCCGATTCATCACTGCGACTGCAGGTTTTGTTTTTATTGTTGAAATCATTTCCTACCAGTGATAGGTACGATGTGGTGATACGTGACAACAGTGACAAGTGACAGCATCAAGATGTTTGAGGGGATGACATGGGTGTCATCAAGGTCATGAAACTTCAATGTTTATTTCATCATGGACGTGATGGACAAGTGAAGGAAGCAAAATTAAATATTTCTGCGCATGAGCATGAATATATTTTATTGAATATCACCATAAAATATAAACATGATTTCACTAAATGCATGAAACTTCATGATCTCCCGCAAGCGATTGGCAACACTGGAGTGGTGACTCTTAAAAACACTCGAAGTAGGATAACCACTGAACTTTCTAGGGGATAACCCAATGACAAATTTAACCTCTGTTCTGTTCACGTTCGGTTCTGATGTGAGAGGTGTATTACCTGCAGTATTTCGAGAGTTCTTTTGGTGAAATTCATGTGAAATCTTATGTAATTTCACAAATACAAAAACAAACCGATACCACTTCGAGAAGTTCGAGTTGTTACCATCAGGTAGCGCTACGTGTTATTCCCTATCGCGAATAGCCGAAATGAAACTGAACAGAATCGAAGACAGGGTGATTCTGTTACAACAGGTGCTCGACATGCTGCACAAGCTGCCCGATGAGGAGTACGAGAAGTTCTGGAAGGAGTTCTCGACCAACATCAAGCTGGGCACCATCGAGGA
Source organism: Chrysomela aeneicollis (assembly GCA_029955515.1). NCBI lineage: Eukaryota > Metazoa > Arthropoda > Insecta > Coleoptera > Chrysomelidae > Chrysomela > Chrysomela aeneicollis. The sequence goes on from JARUHQ010000022.1 coordinate 12,627,259, forward strand.
TCCGGCCAATCGCACGCGGCTGGCCAAGCTGCTGAGGTTCTTGTCATCGAACGGGGGATCGACCGGCCTGGGTGATTACGTCAAGAGGATGAAGCCGAAGCAGGAGAAGATCTTCTATATCGCGGGGACCGACAGGCAGGAGGTGGAGAAGTCGCCGTTCGTCGAAAGGTCAGTATAGCCATTAGCTGTAGGCAAGGTGGATATAGGATGGTGAAACAGCTTCCTATTAACAAGCACTAGAATAAACTGTAGACCTTTGCCTACTTGATTTCATACCGTAGTAATATTTCCTGAAATTAACAGAGATGGCGACATACCTTGTGTCGGTAAAACAGACACTCTGCATCTGTCATACTTTAATCAGTTTCATCTGTTCTAGATGAAAAATGACTGAGAAGAGTCAAAATATCAATATTCATTCCAGATTTATTGAAAATATATTGTTCTAATGTCGTTTCAAGTCACGTCTGTCAGATGTGAACCACAGAAATACGTAAGCAACAGAAATCTTCTTCGATAATCGATCTTACCGTCATCTTCATTCAACTAGCTGAAATATTACTACCTTCTCAAACGGTCTACAAGTTTTTCGCAGAAACAATTGAAGAGCTGTTTCACCATCCTATATCCACCTTGGCTGTAGGGGTGCTCGGTTTTTGGCGACCTGCCACTACTCCACATTTAATAATAATAATAATAGGACTTTATTCAATCATTTACAATACATGATTAGAAGTAGAATATAACATACTGTATATGATTGTATAGGTGGAGTGTCACTGTCAACAGTGCTTTTCAACTCAACCTCTTCACAAGGAAGCAACAGAGAAAAAAGAAAACAATAAAAATAAAAAGATAAGAGAAGAGAAATCATCAACAAATCATCCAATACTTGTATGAAATAAGAAAAAAGCAATGATAACAAAAGTGATTCAAATAAACAAATAATATATTATATCAATAAGCTCGTTATTATACAGGGTGTAACTAAATAAGTGTTGAACATTTGAGGGGGTGATTCCTCATCGAGGAAAAGATAGGATCTTTCATATAAAGAAACTTCATTGGAGCATCCCATGTTAAGATACAGCCCCTTGAAGGGGGTACATAAAATTTGTTTAACAATTTTTTTCACTAGCACTAAAAAATTTACAGTATTGTGATATTAGTAGATTATAATTAGTCCAACACTTGTACATGAAACTCGGTCAAAAGTAAATGATATATTTATAAGCCCCTTTTATCAGAAAGATGCTAACCAGAGGTTTATAACGTCAATAGCTCCTAAAATACTCAATTCTTTACCACTAAACATAAAAAAATAACAATCTCAAAACCTTCCAAAAAAAAGCTAGACAGTAAAAACAAAACCAAACTAAATACTTAAATATCATATAATTACCGGTAATACATGGATTTATCAATCCCAAACAATGCACACCTGACAATAAGCATTATAATTTGTTTTTGTAATTCTAATTACCATTTAGTTAGAAAATTACTGATGTATAGCTACTCACCAAGTTTTATTTAATTTTTTTTTTCTATTCTCATTAATACCTGTCTGAGACAAAATTGGATTCGCTTAATGTTATTTTAATTGCTTTGTCACAAATAGTATATTAATGCAATAATAAAATTTGAACTGTACATGTACAGGTCCTTGGACCTAGGTGTACACCTTTTCCAGTTGTATTTCAGAAAGCGTCAGGTTAATTTCAGAATAGTCACTTGTATTTCAGAAAGTATCAATTGTATTTCAGAATAGTGAGTTGAATTTCAGAAAGCGTCAAATGTATTTCAGAATAGCGAGTTCGATTTCAGAAAACATCAATTGTATTTCAGAATTGTGAGTTTAATTTCAGAAAGCGTCAATTGTATTTCAGAAAAGTCAACTGAATTTCAGAATTCGTCATTTGAATTTCAGAATATATCATTTGTATACAAATGATACGAATTCTGAAATTCAATTGACTATTCTGAAATACATTTGATGCTTTCTGATATTGAACTGACTATTCTGAAATACAATTGATGCTTTCTGAAATCAAACTCGCTATTCTGAAATACATTTGACGCTTTCTGAAATTCAACTCACTATTCTGAAATACAATGGATACTTTCTGAAATACAAGTGACTATTCTGAAATTCAATTGGCGCTTTCTGAAATAAACTTGATGGTTTCTGAAATACAACTGGAAAAGGTGTAGTATGTACTTTTAGAAAAATATTAATGTATATGAAGTGTAAATGTACTTTATAAGAAATAAATAAGAAATTCAACTGATCCAGCTCTGAAACCAAAATATCTAAGTTTTTTTTCGAGTACGAAGGGGTCTAGGGTATCGAAAGCCTTGCTATAATCTAACAAAATTAAACAAGTTACTTCGTTTTTGTCAGTGCTCGTCAGAATATGTCGTCGAATGTGTTTTTTTTTTCGTCCATATAAAGGTTGCTGCGAAAGGGTTACGAGGTGCTCTATCTAGTTGAGGCGGTGGACGAGTACTCGATCTCAGCCATCCCCGAGTTCGAGGGCAAGAAATTCCAGAACGTCGCCAAGGAGGGCTTCAGCCTGACGGAGGCCGAGGGCGGTAAGGAGCAGCTAGAGCAGCTCAAAACTACCTTCGAGCCGCTCACCAAGTGGCTGGCCGATGACGCGCTCAAAGAGGGCATTGCCAAGGTACCGTTCAAGCCGTTAATTTGTATCGTTGCCACAGCAACTACCAACATTTTCGGATACTTTTCTCTCTCCTCCTTGGAGCAAAAGGCCCAAGGATATTGAGCTGTAAAGGATTGCTCAATTCGCGAAAATCACGAACCAACAGATGGCGCTCGAAAAATGTCAAAAATTTTAAATGAGGGTGATCAACAAACATTTGGTATATGTTGTCAATGGTAATATCGTTGATTGATGTATTGCTGGGAAGATGTCCAACCTGTGTATTCTCAGTTCCCTTTCCCCTCGCATCCCTCGCCTATCGTTTTGCCACCGTCTTGTGGCGCCCTCGCAAAGAATTTTACAGATTGTAGAATAATTACAGATTTCATCAACTCATGTTACATTTCTAACAGGCAACTGTAAAGCAACTTCAGATTAATTTGCCCACGGAACTCAGTTCTCCGAGTTCTGTGCTTTTGACAGTCTATGAGTGCGACGAAATTTTTATTTACGAATATTTGCCGTATTTGCGAATATTAAGATTTTTAAATGAGTAATATTACGCGGAGATTCAAAGTCATGTAGCTATAGAGTTATTAGGCTTATGAATTTGAAATATTGAATGAATATCAAAGATGAAACAAAGTAAATAATGGATGTTTGAAGAATAAAGAGTACATTACAATAATCGTTGATGGATGAAATAATATATCAATCATAACTCCATCATTAACTGTTACTAATCCTCAACATGTAGAATGATGGAAATATTTCAATTCAAAATAATGACATGTTTATTATTTATGAAGCATCATCGAATACCTATTTATTGAAATAATACAGGGTACGACAGGGTGTTGTCAAATAAATGCGAAGGTTTCTAAGGTGCGATTATTCCTTTTATTTGAAAAAAGATTCAACAAGCTTAGTCCATAGAAGACTCCGTTTGCAACATACTTTCCACAATTCATCACCCATTCTTTGCAACGAGATGCATTTTTCCAAGGGAAGGAAAAAAAGTCAGCTCCTTGTTAGCAATCCGATTTTTGTTACACATAACATAAACACAATCAAAACTATGTGCAGGCATTTTTGAAAAGCAATTATCTCTTCTCTCAACAAACAAAAACGTAACAAGTGTCAAGATGATCTAAAAGGCCAAGCTAAAAGGCGACATACACGAGTAATCGAAAACAACACAACACAACATAACCTTCTTCACACGAATGAACCACAGAGGCACATAATCACAGAACACAGACACCATGGAACCATCACAAACGTTCTCGATGATAAGACATCTGTTTATTCAATAGGGAACTAAATCAAGAAACTAAATATGATGTTGCACGACAATCACGACATCTGAATCTCAATTAAGGTACTATCCCAGCGCCATCTATTTCTCACTAAGATTTTGTACTCGTTTTGTGCCGTATGGTTGGTCATCTTCCCAGCAATACATCAATCAACGGTAATATGTCAATTTTCAATTCGAATTTTAGGGAAGAAATAAATAATCCTGAGTATCCAAAAGGGGCGCTATTGATAGATTATCGTTTATAGAATTCAAAACAGGTATTTTATGTGAGTTTCGTGGATTTATTATGTTTTTATAGGCTTTTCAAACCACCTCTGCAAAATCAATGGGGTCACTAAGGTATTTGTATTTCAATGATTTCTCTTTATTTCAAGAATGGCCAAGATTGAAATAAGTATCTAGAGTATATTGGAGATAAGAAGGAACCCTTAAAATAGCGAAAATCATTATTCGAAACTGGTCATATACTTTGTGGGATAGATGTCAAACACATATATAAATAAATTCCTGTTCACAAACTTCAGCTCTAGGGTAGCTCTAATATGAAATTAAAATAGTACCATGGAAAAATTAGCAGTGGAAGTGTGAATTTATCTGTAAACCTGTAATAATTTTATCCTAACCCAAAAATAGATGATTAGCGAAACAAAAACAAATAATTGTAGTCAATTAACTTTATTCTCTGAGAGAAGTAAGTATATGGGTGCTTATATTGAGATACCCACCTATCTTAAATAGGCAACACAAGTTATTATTTTCATTCATATAATAAAAATAATTATATAATATATAGATGAGTAGGTATGTTCCAAGAATAACTTGAAAAGTTTGAGACCTTGTGGTCTACCAGTCATTCAAATTCATTTATTTCAATTAATACTTCATTCAATTCACAGCTTATTCATTTTGAATCAAGATTTGATTTCATTCAGCCCACATTGCCCTCACTCTTAAAGTTTGCATGTGATGACTTCCAGATGTTTATTGAAGGAATTGCATTCTTTTTGAGCCTATCTCTTGGTTTAATTCTCCTTGATGGTCCTAAAGTAAAATCAAGGTTTTCATTACAAACAAGAGACACAACTACAGTTAAACCAGATCTTCTTTGTTTGTTTTAACCTGAAAGACATACCTTCGCATTCACTTGAGAAATCCAGTTCTATAGGAAGTGCTTATTACAAACGTAAATGTTTGTGGTGATAAGTTTTCCTATTTTCAACGTGATCATCCATTTTCACACAATCCTGAAAGGAAATTCAGGATTTCGTGCCAAAGGAACGATGTTTGTACGGTAGGAGGAACGCTGAAATACTGAACAAATCTTTGTCGATTTCGTCTTTACGACCTTTTGAACTTGCTGCATGTTTCAATAATATTAGTAACTAGCTGATGAGCACGAAACAAGTCCGAAAACTCTTCAAAACAATTCAATTTCATTAAAAATAATACGAAATGCTATACAATGCTAAATTGCTTTGTTTATCGCCCTCGGAAGGCTTAGAAAATTTGACACCAGAGGCCGCCCACTCCGTGATTTTCGCGAATCGACCAAGTTTTTCTTCCGGATGTATGACTTCACTGACTCCGCTCGTAATTTCATTGGCTGTTGACTATCTATCTTTGTCATTGGTTTTAGTTTCTCACTTTATTTTTGTTATTCCACAGGAGGTTATTTTTTAAATAACCGAAAGAATAATAATTGATGAGTTTTTAGTCAATATGAGAACATGAAATATCTGGACAATCAATTTATAACCATTATTAGTTCCATTTGCAAAATTTTAGGTAGGAATTGGATGAAAAAATAAATGAAGGTACAATCTAAATAGAAATTAAAACCTTGTAAATTACCTTAATCATTAAATTTTCTTTATCTGGAGCTTCCTGGATAAATTTTTCAATTTCTTCCTTCGTTAAAATCTTGGATTTCTTTGCCCTATAACCTTGAGCTTGCCGTTTCAATAAAGAACGAAGTTTTGAGTATGTAGATATATCTACATTGTGTTTAATTGCAAGGGTTGACTTCAGCATTGAATAATTGGCCCATAATGTTGAAGATTTCATCTTTAAACAAAGGTCTAGGAAGTATGCCATTACAACATTTTCTGAGAAAGAACTCGTATTTTTACTCATGCGATAATCCATAAATTGTCTGTATGCATTTTCGTACTTTTCTCTTGATTTCTTTGGCAATAATTCTAATGAAGCAGTATTCACTGCCTCAACCAGCTCTGGAGGAGTCCTAGGAATGGAAATTTCATCATCACTTATCATTTTACTTTGGAGAACACCAGCAATTAAATTTATAAGCGTCAAGTTTGACAATTCAACCTCAATACGTTTCCATAGTAGCCCAAGTAATTTTATTAGGAATTTAAAAGCACCATTTATTTGGGAATAAAATTATCGCGTTTTTTTAATCAATCACAATCTGTCGAATTTTAAACGATTTGCGGAAAAATAGTATGTTAACCTCGTAGGAAAAGCTTAACATTCCTGGACTCTGTGTTGCTAAGTCTCGGCTTGCGCCTCGACTTAGCAATCTTCACAGTCGCCCAGGAATGTTAAGCTTTTCCTACCCGGTAAACAATGTACTATTATTTTTAATTTACTAAATTCATTCCGATTTTGAAATTTGCAAAAATTCTCAATGGCGACATAATAACTTCCGATGGTCGTCCTTTCGACCAATGAACAACAAGGTCGAATCAGTGACGTCATTCAACGTGTTTACATTGCCAGCATAGGGATTGAGCAATCCTTTACAGTTTAATATCCTTGCAAAAGGCCTACACCCAAACCAAGGTGGATATAGGATGGTGAAACAGCTCTTCATTTGTTTCTGCGAAAAACTTGTAGACGGTTTGAGAAGGTAGTAATATTTCAGCTACTTGAATGAAGATGGCGGTAAGATCGATTATTGAAGAAGATTTCTGTTGCTTACGTATTTCTGTGGTTCACATCTGACAGACGTGACTTGAAACGACATTAAACAATATATTTTCTATAAATCTGGAATGAATATTGATATTTTGACTCTTCTCAGTCATTTTTCATCTAGAACAGATGACACTGATGAAAAGATGACAGAAGTACAGTTTCTGTTTTACCGACACAAGGTATGTCGCCATCTCTGATAACTTCAGGAAATATTACTACGGTATGAAATCAAGTAGGCAAAGGTCTACAGTTTATTCTAGTGCTTGTTAATAGGAAGCTGTTTCACCATCCTATATCCACCTTGACCCAAATTAACGCGAAACATTTTTGGTTGCAGGCCGTCGTCTCGGAAAGGTTGAGCGACTCCCCGTGCGCTCTGGTCGCCAGCATGTTCGGCTGGACCGGCAACATGGAGCGACTGGCCATCTCCAACGCGCACCAGAAGGCGGACGACCCGCAGCGCACCTACTACCTCAACCAGAAGAAGACGCTGGAGATCAATCCGAGGCATCCGCTGATCAAGGTGAGTTCCCCGCCCGTTCGGACGTTGAACTGATGGAAATATGTCTTTTTCGGCAACCGTCCGGAAAGTACGTACTTTCCAGACGATTTTTTTTTTGAGAAAGTGGCATTTTTTCGGCCTAGTCCGGGAAGTACGTACTTCTCGGACTAGGCCGGGAAGAATCACATCGTTGTTGTCATTGTAAATATGAAAATCTTGGTAGTATGGTTTTGATAAATGCAGTTGATCATTACCATAGCAGCAAAATAACGACTGACAACTATCTGACATAAAATTAGCTAACATTCAAAAATTATCAGATGAAAACAATCAATGTGAAACGGAAACTTTACCTTCTTGTTCTGACTTCAACAAAAGGCACTTACATATACCAAGCATTTCAAACAAATTGGATCCATTCAATATTAACAATTGTTCTAATTTTAATATAAATATTAATATAAATAAGAATTGAAATGTTCGAAATTTTGTTCTAATAAAGAAATGTGTTTCTTTGATTTGTTATTCTACACGGTTGCCGAAAAAATTGTGTACGCAACACGCCCGAAAACAGTTTTTTTGGACTCGCAGACTTCCAGGACTCGCTACGCTCGTCCTAGAATTTTGTCCACTCATCCAAAAAAACAGTATTTTCCGGACTTGTTACGTAAATTACTATTTCGGCAACCGTCCGGAAAGTACGTACTTTCCAGACGATTTTTTTTTTGAGAAAGTGGCATTTTTCCGGCCTAGTCCGGGAAGTACGTACTTCCCGGACTAGGCCGGGAAGAATCACATCGTTGTTGTCATTGTAAATATGAAAATCTTGGTAGTATGGTTTTGATAAATGCAGTTGATCATTACCATAGCAGCAAAATAACGACTGACAGCTATCTGACATAAAATTAGCTAACATTCAAAAATTATCAGATGAAAACAATCAATGTGAAACGGAAACTTTACCTTCTTGTTCTGACTTCAACAAAAGGCACTTAAATATACCAAGCATTTCAAACAAATTGAATCCATTCAATATTAACAATTGTTCTAATTTTAATATAAATATTAATATAAATAAGAATTGAAATGTTCTAAATTTTGTTCTAAAAAAGAAATGTGTTTCTTTGATTTGTTATTCTACACGGTTGCCGAAAAAATTGTGTACGCAACACGTCCGAAAACAGTTTTTTTGGACTCGCAGACTTCCAGGACTCGCTACGCTCGTCCTAGAATTTTGTCCACTCATCCAAAAAACAGTATTTTCCGGACTTATTACGTAAATTACTATTGTAGGAGTTGCTGAAGAGAGTGGCGGACGATTCGAGCGACCCCACGGCCAAGGACATGGCCCAGATGCTCTTCCGCACCGCCACGCTGCGCTCCGGCTACATGCTGAGGGAGACTGCCGAATTTGCTCAGTCGATCGAGCTCATGATGCGCAAGACCTTGGGGATACCTCTCGACGAACAGGTTAGACGATATCTCCACCACCCGTTTTTTTTTTCCGGAACCACATCTTCCTTTTTCCAATCGACCAATCTTCAGCACCCCATTTTGATTCATAGCACCGAGTGTATCAACGCGAGAAAACTCAATACTTCATTAACGGCCGTATTCGCCGTTTTCTCTCTTAAGCGAAGCTTCCCTGAGCTCGCTTAAAACTTGAGCCAAGTTAAAACTTATGCGTTATGCACCGCACAACGATGAACCTTGCTTAGCCAAGCGTGAAAAAATCCTGGCAACGTTGTATTGTTTAGGCGTTTTTAGATATTTTACGTGTCAAAGTCATTGATTGTCTGGGATTTCAAATTCAAACTTTCGAATTTTCGATTTTATTTGCTTATCTATAGTTATTCATAGCAAAATGAGTGAAAAAGTTAGAGTTCAAAACTTCACATCATCGGAGAAGCTCCACTTGTTGAGAATTATTTCACATAAATATGCGCACCCATACGAAAACCAATAGGACTTCTGGTGAGAAGAAGGAAAAGACCTGAGAGCAGATCACAAATGATTTCAATTGTACTTCATCTACTGGTGTTTTACAAAGTATGACTTCTTTGAAGAAATGGAGAATAGAAAAAAAGAGCTAAGGAAAACCTTGGCGAATGAAAAGAGGTGAGTTAATCTCATTGGCGGAGGCTTCCTTCCAAAAATAAAGAGGCATATGATACTGACGATCTTTTAATGTCGATAATCAATAGAAATACAATGGTGGATTTTTTCGAAACAAATTTGATGATGATGGAGATGACACTATTGCGTAGAGACCCTGGATGAAGAAAATGATGTTGGAATACATAGTTGAAATGAAAGGCAGATAAATCACATAAAAGAAGAAAATGCTCTCATAATGAGAAAAAGAAAATTAGAAATCGAAATATTAGAGACAGAGAGTTACTATTGAAACAGAAAAGTTTCGTATGGAGTATTCATATTAAAGAGAGTGCAAATATAGATATTAGTGATGGTTATTATTATGCTACATTTGATTATTGAAAAAAAAAAAACATTATATTATTCAATCTTTTTTTTTCATATGTGTTATGATTTTATTGATTCTCAGTTTGAAAACTAACGTAGTTGCAACAAGTAATTTCATATTATTATAGACTGTGAATTCCTTCATCCTTCATAATTGAATTCCATCATTGGTTTTTATTCAAAAATATTGAAATATTCAGTAAAAATCAAAAAAACGGGGTTATGATGTCTACATAATCCTGGCTTAAAATATAAAGCCGCCGATTGTGGCCGCTTAGAGTTGAGCGAGCTTAAATGATTTTATGGATACGGTGCATACAAATTCGTAACGTTAATTGAGCTTAAGCCTTAAGCTGAGCTTAATAGCATAAGTTACGAATTTTTATGCACCGTATCCATAATAGTAATTTACGTAACAAGTCCGGAAAATACTGTTTTCGGGCGTGTTGCGTACACAATTTTTTCGGCAACCGTGTAGAATAACAAATCAAAGAAACACCTTTCTTTCAAAAATTGAAATGTTAGCTAATTTTATGTCAGATAGCTGTCAGTCGTTATTTTGCTGCTATGGTAATGATCAACTGCATTTATCAAAACCATACTACCAAGATTTTCATATTTACAATGACAACAACGATGTGATTCTTCCCGGCCTAGTCCGGGAAGTACGTACTTCCCGGACTAGGCCGGAAAAATGCCACTTTCTCAAAAAAAAAACGTCTGGAAAGTACGTACTTTCCGGACGGTTGCCGAAAAAATCATTTAAGCTCGCTCAACTCTAAGAGGCCACAATCGGCGGCTTTATATTTTAAGCCAGGATTATGTAGACATTATAACCCCGTTTTTTATTTCTACTGAATGTTTCAATATTTTTGAATAAAAAACAATGATGGAAGTCTTAATGGATGATGAAGGAATTCAGAGTCTATTAAAATATGAAATTACTTGTTACAATTACGTAAGTTTTTAAACCGAGAAGCAATGAAATCATAACACATATATGAAAAAAAAGGATGTATATATGCGGCATAATAATTACCATCACTAATATCTATATATTCGCACTCTCTTCAATATGAATATACTCCATACGAAATTTTTCTGTTTCAAAAGTAACTCTCTGTTTCTAATATTTTTATTTCTAATTTTCTTTTTCTCATTATGAGAACATTTTCTTCTTTCATGTGATTTATCTGCCTTTCATTTCAACTATGTATTCCAACACTTCAATATCATTTTTTTGATCAGGGTCTCTACGCACACAATAATAGTGTCATCTCCATCATCATCAAATTTGTTTCGAAAAAATCCACCATTGTATTTCTATTGATTATCGACATTAAAAGATCGTCAGTATCATATGCCTCTTTATTTTTGGAAGGAAGCCTCCGCCAATGAGATTAACTCACCTCTTTTCATTCGCCAAGGTTTTCCTTAGCTCTTTTTTTCTATTCTCCATTTCTTCAAAGAAGTCATACTGCGTAGAATACCAGTAGATGAAGTACCATTGAAATCATTTGTGATCTGCTCTCAGGTCTTTTCCTTCTTCTCACCAGAAGTCCTATTGGTTTTCGTATCCTCTGTATCACTATGGGTGCATATTTATGTGAAATAATTCTTAACAAGTGGAGCTTCTCCGATGATGTGAAGTTTTGAACTCTAACTTTTTCACTCATTTTGCTATGAATAACTATAGATAAGCAAATAAAATCGAAAATTCGAAAGTTTGAATTTGAAATCCCAGACAATCAATGACTTTGACACGTAAAATATCTAAAAACGCCTAAACAATACAACGTTGCCAGGATTTTTTCACGCTTGGCTAAGCAAGGTTCATCGTTGTGCGGTGCATAACGCATAAGTATAAACTTGGTTTAAATTTCAAGCGAGCTCAGGAAAGCTCCGCTTAAGAGAGAAAACGGCGAATACGGCCGTAAATCATCAATTTCATCGATTATTCACCATTATATTGAAATTCAATCCAATAATCCATACATCTAACAGAAAAGAAGAAAAAATAACTCCTAGATACGCGCTTTGAACCCGTCGGCTATTGAGGCTACTTGAAAACTTATGTCTGTCGATCCCACATTTGGGAAAGTTTCCGCGAAAATAAACATCCTTATCACAGAGTGTCAAAGAGATGAACATGTTTGTTACCGTTTGAAAAAATTATTGTTGCTTTCGTTGGAGTTGACGTCGAATTGAAAGAGGTTGACTTTGCAGGTGGAGGAGGAGGAGGACATTCCCGAGGAGGGGATTGCCGAAGAGGAGAACGTTGATGCCGATGGGGATGAAAAAGATGAAGAGCACGACGAGTTGTAAATGTGGACTATGGTGCGCGCGCGTGTGTTTTGTGTGGAGAATTTTTTTCTGATTGTTTTGTACGATCGTTTCAAGATCAAGACTGTACTTTTTTTTGTATTCTAATTAAAGAAATATTTATTAATTGATTTATTGTGTTTTTATTCATCTTTCAGTATACATGAAGGTGTGCCTTTTTAGTGTTGCAAGTGATTTGATTCTTCCTTCGGAAACAATTTTGTTTCTATTCATATTCCTCTCCAAAGCTAATATTCAATTTTTATTGTGTTCATATTGGATCTTCAAAATCCAAATTTCTACAGTAGTGCCTCAAAGGGTTACAATGTTCATATTTGGAAAGTGTCTGGAATAATTGTTTGGCTTCGTTTCTGAAATTATAAAAATGTTTCAACTTGTATGATTTGCAGTCAGCTGATGAAAAAAAAAAATGTGTGCGACTTAGCTTTGTTTTCAACGATTACAGTTCACAGCACCAAAACATCTGTCAATTCTACAGTTCCATTTTTGCATTTCCAAATGTTTCATCCTGCGACGACCAAAAAAAAAAAGTTAGCTCGGAAGCACACTTTTAAGAAAACCTCACTATATTAACGTAACAATCACATTCAAGAAATGAAATACAAAACTCAGGAATACAGAACAGATCTGACGCGACGTAGCGATGCGATTACGTCATGAATTTTTCCTTGTTGTCGGTGAGAATCTTGGCAGACGATTTGGCGTCCAAGAAGAGGGAGCCGACTTCTTCGATATCGGCCCTAGTGATGTTACCTGGAAAACATTTTCAGAAGTGATTGATTGGCCGGCATCCGAATTTCCGCCTCGAACACGCTCGATTTGGTGAAAATTCGAATATAACCTCGAAACTCGTTCGCCATCTTGGAGCCGCCATCTTGAATTATCGAATTGTGACAAAAGAATCATAATTTTCGACCCCGAAAACCAAGATATCGAACATAATTTTGAAACTCGCCCGCCAGCTTTGAGCAGCCATTTTCAAGTTTTCACAAACTAATTATGATCTTCAACCCCGAAAACCCCCGAATAACAATTTTGAAATGAATCGAACTAATAACACAAAACTCGTCCGCCATTTTGAAGCAGCCATCTTGATTTTTTTAATTTTAACCAAAGAATCACACTTTCAGACCTCAAAAACCCCAAAATGATAGTTTTGAAAAAATCGGACCATAATCACAAAGATCCCCCGCCATCTTGGAGCTGCCATCTTGAATTTCTCAATTTTGAAACAAGAATCATATTAATTTTCGACCTCGAAAATGTAAGCGTGTATTGTTTCAGTTGAAAAGACTTCGATTCTTGATCAGGAGGCCAAAATACGTGAATACCTCCGAATTTTTTTCTTTTCCTTGGAATGCGGTATATTATTTGAGTAGAAATATGTATAAAAGTAAAAATATGTCAGATTATGATAGATACATATTAAATAAGAAAATAACTTCAACCTAAAATTGGGTCGCAGACAGAAAAAAAAACATCTTGGCAGACGTTTGGGTTTCGAGTGAACAGACAATTATTCGCGATAGGTGCTAAGCGCAACGCTACCTAGCGGAGACTCGTGAAAACACTCGAGTAGGATAACCTATATTTCTGTGGGAAAGCCACTGAACTATCTGACACAGACAAAAGGTGTACTTCTAGCAGTTGATTGAGAGTTTTTCTGGTGAAATGCATGTGAAATCTTAACGTTTTCCTCGTTTCAATTATTGTATTCAGTTGTTTAAGTACGAGTTGTTGCTTTGAGTCACGCGCTACGTGTCATTTTCTATCACGAACAGGAATAGTTTAGAACAATATTGGCCAAACAAAACCTCCCGAAAAAAAAAAGAGCTTGGGCAAACTCACTCCTGCCGTTGATCTTTGCCGCCAGATGGGCGGGCGTGAGCAGTTGGACGGCGTAGCGCAACGTCGCTTTGACACCGATGGCGCCCAATGCGTCGACGGCGTCCGCCTCGATGTCCAATCCTTCGGTGTGCGCGCGCAGCCTCAGGATCTGCTCCATGTCGGGCCGGCCGTACGGAATGGTGCGTATGATGAGCAGTCGGTCGAGCAGGTCGAGCGGTATGCCGTGCGGCGCGTGCACGTCATCGGTGCCTCGGATCAGGCAGCGCCCTCTGGCGGAAACGAAGGGAATGTAAAGGCGCGTATCCATTACAGTGGCTTAATAGGTTACAGTGACGCTAATGTGCTAGCGGCCGCCATGTTTAGGCAAATTTTCTATGGGTATTATAGGAGGAAAACACAAAATTCAAGATTTTTGTGGAATTGGACTATAATTTATCGTGATAACATTCTGATCATGATGCAGTATTATACTGTCTTTATTGTGATTGATTTTTCAATGACTTATACCTTATAAATGAAGTAATATTCAATTTCGAGAATGCGAATATAACGCGGGTAATTCAAAATTTTGAATTATTCGCGGTAAATTCAAATTTCAAACGATGCTTCCACACAACGTTACTACATTCCTAATAAACCTTATTGATCAGAGTTGAACTTGTATTCGAGTTAAACGACGAATTATATAATATGAGAATGATGAATTGATTATACATGTATGTCTTGAAATATTCTTCTACATTCTACTCACCTCATTTTAAGGAAATGTAAAAGGAATAAATAACAGACCACTTAACAATACATTCATTTTATTTTGAAATGATAAATACATATATTAAATAATCGACACTTCATTTATTTTTAAAAAACAATAATATAAGTTGGACACATACATTTTACTGCATTTCATTTTCTTATAGATTTACTGCCATAATTGTTGAATTTATTGACAATCTTTTTTTACTGGCTATCTTCAACCTGAAGTTCAAAAAACGAGTTTTCATATTATTTTCCAAATTATGGCAAGAAGAGTTTGTTCCCACATATCCCCCTCAAAGTGAACCTATAGAATATGGAACAATATTGTATAGAACACAAAACCAAGCATGAAAGTTCAGAGAAGTATACTACCTCACAAAGAACTGAATAGTTTGTTGGTTGCCAGTTATCTTGCCTAACTTTGGCTGTCCAAAGTTTTTTTCTAGCTGGGTCTCTGGGAAAAGTTTTCATCAAAAACCCTTCAGCTGCAGAGTTTGTACAGTTGAAAGCTGAACATCCAGGCATTCTGCTATGAGATTTACAACCTAAAAATTATACTACTTGAAAATATGCATATCAAACACTATATTGTAGGTTAGATAAACTTTTTGTGGAATAATTCACAACTTTTATAATATTCATAATATTGATGATTATAATATATATTAATGCAGAGATAGGAACTAAACAACTATCTTAAATGGAGATATTCTCAGAATTGTTTGTTGTTTATTTTCATATTATAAACTTGTCTCCAGTTTCACTTTATACCCAACAGAAATACTCGATATTAGATAGGATTGAGGGACTTACCTGGACATGTCAAATTCCAAGCGATTCATTATTCAAAATCCACGAATATACAAGAATTTGATAAAAAACATGATATTTCCAATGCTTCTATCACAAATTTAGCCTAAACATGGCGGATTTACGTCGACCTTGAAACAACCAATAGAAAAGATGACATTCCGTTGTCATCACTGTAACCTATTAAGTCACTGTAGTATCCATTACGCGCGAGCCAGCAGACAGACATATCAACTGACCTGTTGGTGGCGAAAATGACTATGGGGGCGATGGCGCTCTCGAGCGCCCTGTGCAGGTAGGTGAACGTCTCAATATCGAGCATGTGGACCTCGTCGATGAAGAGCACGCCGGGCACCAGCTCTGCGATGCCCTGGTCGATGTACTTGTCGACTATCTTGTTAATCTCCCTGCGCAGCTTGTCGGTGATCTCGGTCTTCTTCGGCTTCAACAGCTGCCCCATCATCGAGAGAACGTCCTGGCCGCCCTGCGGCTTGGCGTTGGCAGCGTCGAGGTCGTGCAAGGTCACGTCCTGAGAAAAAAAGTTGGGCAAGTGGAAATTTGAAAAAAAAAATTACAGAAACAATTCTAACAATACCTGAACCACTTCCTTCTTCTTGTGGACATCGCCCTTGGGCAGCGGCACGTACTCCTCGGCCTCGAGGTCGAACTCCGTGGCGTAGGCGTCGGAGCGGCCCTGTCGCTTCACGGCGCCGCTGGTCGCCTCGATGTAGATGACATCGCCGACCTCGACCTTCTCCTTCTGCAGCGCCTCGTAGATGTTGGGGTCGAGCTTCAGCTGCCTGCTGCCCTTGGCCGTGCGCAGGCCGATGATCACGTGACTCACGGTCTTGCCGTAGCCGCCTGCGCGATACGAGTTTCGGATGGTTGTCGGTCGGGGCGGACCGAGGATTGAACGGTCGTACGCAACAAGTGGGTGACGTCACCGCGGTGTCTTGACGGTTTGTTACGCGGTTCGTCGGGGCGGACGGAGGATTGAACGGTCGTACGCAACAAGTGGGTGACGTCACCGCGGTGTCTTGACGGTTTGTTACGCGGTTCGTCGGGGCGGACGGAGGATTGAACGGTCGTACGCAACAAGTGGGTGACGTCACCGCGGTGTCTTGACGGTTCGTTACGCGGTTCGTCGGGGCGGACGGAGGATTGAACGGTCGTACGCAACAAGTGGGTGACGTCACCGCGGTGTCATGACGGTTTGTTACGCGGTTCGTCGGAGGATTGGACGGTCGTGCGCAACAAGTGGGTGACGTCACCGCGCCGTCTCAACGGCTTGTTTGACAGTTTTCGAAATATTTACAATACTCACCTGCAGGGTTTTCAGTTTCAACAGGGGTGAGTTCACTAACTTCACCCTCATATACTTCTTTGGTTTCTCTTATTCTCAGACCAATAGCTCTCCTGAAATTCTCCATCAGGACTTCAGTTTTTTTAATTTCTGAGCTGTACACTTCAGATCCCACCATGGGACAGAAGGGTACTTTGTTGCCAAGCTCTTGGGCAATGGCTAGAGCTATAGCTGTTTTGCCTGTTCCAGGAGGTCCAGCTAGCAGAACAGCTCTACCTGCCATTTTTTTGCTTTTTATCATGTCAACTACAACTCCTGCAGCCTATAAATATTTCAATTCATCAAAATAATATACTTTGAGTGTGGAGAAAATCACATAAAAATGTTCCAACCATTTTTTGACACTATACTACCTTTTCCGAATTCTAGCAAAAACAGTAGAACCACTACAGATTGAATTTAATTTTTGTGGGAGCATTTTGTCATTGCACCCCTGCACCGATCCCTGCACCCTCCGCATCACACACCACTGTATGTACATAACAACGGGAATACAACAACAATAAATAATACCTATGAAATGATAGCAACACCTTGAGCAACACCGGCACTGCTGGTGATAGTAAATAGTAATGTTTGATGATTATATGTTGCCTGAATCTATTTTCTGATTAATGTTGGAAACGAATGAAAAGTGTTAATGATAATTTCATGAGGAAAACGGTAATGAAAATATAGTAGAACAGATATTTTCTTCTCCTAACCTCTCTTGCCTGCTCTTGTCCTACTAAACCTGCTGCAGATTGTATGGCAAATCCAGCATCGTCAAGACCCAAGCCTTTTATGTGGCTGTGGGCACTGATTCTCTGCGTTTTCACCGTACTTTTGACCTCTTCAACTTTCATTTTTGTATTGTTCCTTCAATTTCTCAACTTCTTGAACTCCAATAACGATTAAACAAACACTTTACTGGACTGGAAATGAGGATTGAGGAATGTATACAAAAATGACAAGTTTGTGTTCCAAGTTGTTCCAAGTGTTCCATTGACTCTATGGATAGGTTGGTAAAAATGTGGCGACAATTAAAGGTTTTAATTCGAAGGACAAGCGCTACTATCGTTCTTTTCGAGCACGAATACCAATGAGTTGAATATTTTATTCAACGGAAAGTAGACGGATAGTAGGCAAACATTTAGATATCGATGAAAATTGGTGGTGGAATCATGTTGAAATTATGCTTTTCGTTTCAGATGATTGCCGTGAGTGGCGCTATCCCTTAGTAAGTGAATCAACTAAAACTTCATTCGAATATTAATCGGCCGCGATTTCAGACTGGATTGACACATGGTTCACATGGTCACAGACATGATGTCACAGAACTAAGCATGTGTTTACCACCGACTTCTATTTGTGTTGTTTTTGAAGTGGGGATGACGATTTTTAGGTTACAATCTCTCACTTGCTCTCTCTCACTCTCACGTCTCACGTTCTCACGTTCATGCAAGAATTCGTTCATTCCGTCAATATCATATCGTCATATCAGTCATATCACTCATATCGTCATTCGTGTGTTGTTTTTGTCAGGTGCAGGGTCTGTGCAGGTACATAGAAAATGTTAAATAATGGCACCTAACTACAGCAAAATATTGAACAAAAGCAATGCACTTGCTGGGGCAGGTGCATTGGTGACAATATGGTTAATATTGAAGAAAAGCAAGAGCGGAAAAGTTGATAGGTGAGTAATTATTATCATATTTTCATTTTTACAGGATATGAAAGTGTAATTCATACAATTACATCATGATATAATCAGCGCTAATTGATGTTCTTATTGCAGAAGGAAATTGAAAAAAAATGTTGAAGAGGAAGTGAAATATCTCATCTCAGATAAAGGCCAGGCCAAAACAAAAGCCCATGTAGATAGAAAATTTTTAGCACAATTAGTAGAATTAATAAAAATTGCTGTTCCTGGTTGGACCAGTGGGGAAAGTGGATTATTTTTGTTAATTGCACTCAGTTTGATATCAAGATCTGTGTGTGATTTATGGTTAATTGATAATGGTACTAAAATTGAAAGGTAAATATAGATTATTAAAGTTGCTATAATTTCAATAACCTCAGTGTAAAGTTCACTGAATGAAATACATATAATTAACATTCTCAACAATAGCTATCACTTTTCAATTATCATTATAATGAAGGTCAAATCAAATATGTAGGTATATTTGAATATTGAACTCTTTTGCTCATGTTTTTAGTCAAATCATATAGGTATATAAAAATCTCCATTTTTCCTGCATGTCATCAAGTAATATTAGTATACTATAATTGACTACATTTGACATTTGCAGGAATAATTTCCTAATTGGATTAAGTTTATATTTTTGATATACAAAAATTTCATAATTTTCAGGAAAATATAAAATTTTCATTTATCATTTATCACTAGCTTTATCACCTGTATATATATATGATGCAAAAATGATAAGCAAATCAGTCCATAGAAGTATTCATTTACTTTTAATATTATCAAGTAATGTATTCTAAACAGGTATTGTGTAATATCTCAGAACATGAATTATGTTAGTTGAATTGGTTTTTAATGGATGTTAATGTATAGGTATTGCCGTAGTTCAATCTTGGTTTCTGAATATAATTTTTTTTCAATATTTAACTCCATAAATCTTCACTTATCAATCTTATTCAGGATATAACAGGTTCATTTAGTTTGGAGAATTAATATATACTTAATACTTTTTTGTTTTGTTTTTTTGTATACATAATGGTGAAGATTGCAAATTTGTTTTCCATGGAAACAAGAGCTGTCAATGTACTGTCACCCGTCAATGTTATTTAAATGCTTTGATATTATTATTTCTTTATTCCATCATTCATTTCAGAATACTTATTTACTTAATAATAGGGTAGGTATAATCTTGATTTTTTTACATGAAAATAATTTCAATGTATGGTAACTTCATTTCTTACGGTGGATTTATGCAGAGGTTTTAAGTCGTTAGTTTTAAGTCTTCAGTTTTAAGTCGTAAGGAAAAATCGACCATTTATGCAAGAAGTTTTAAGGACTGTCAATAGTGTCAAACCTGTTATTTTGTGTGCTTATTTTTTTCATTCCTTCGATTCAATCCAAATTTCCAGACTAAATCCTATTTTTATTTATGTCTATTTGCTTTACATGCATTCAACTCCTGCTGTTTGTTACATACCCTTTTGCAAAATCACACGCATGCGCAAATCGATCGAGTTTTAAGTCGTAAGTCGTAAGAGAAGATGAATGTTGGCCAACTTTTCTTAGGACTTAAAACTTATGACAGCTGTGTAAATGGTGAAATTGAAAACCAATGGATGAAATTCTTATGACTTATTACTTAAAACTTACGACTTAAAACCTCTGCATAAATCCACCGTAATATTTGTCGGCATTGTTTTTTTAGTGCTATCATCGCCATGGATAAGAAACTATTTCTGAAGCGCCTTTTCAACTACTTCTTGGCGATTCCGGTTGTTTCGGTCGTTAACAACGTCTTGAAATATTCCATAGGCGCCTTGAAAATCCAGCTGCGTACCAACATGACGCGCAGGTAGAAAATATCAAACTTTGAATTCAATCACCCCTTCCTCATAAAATAAAATTTCATCACTATCACTTGCAGGATATACGAGGAATACCTGAAAAACTACACCTACTACAGGATATCAAACTTGGATAACCGAATAGCAAACGTCGATCAACTTTTGACAACTGACATTGACAAATTCAGCGAAGGCATCACTGATTTGTATTGCAACACTGCTAAACCATTGCTGGATATAAGTATATATGTTTATAAATTGGCATCCACAATGGGAGGTAATCATTTTTTATTTATGCATAAAAGCCAATCTTAGTTTGTGATGCGGAAAATAGCCAATGGCTGATCACTTTCGCAATTTCCAATTCGAAAACTGAAAAATGTTACATTAGACATAAGAAATAAATAGTTGATGAGTCTCGAATCAAGATTTTAGCAAATAAATTCAAGAAACCTCAGGAAAAGAAAATAAAGATCGTCTTCTTTCACATATTGAATACATAATATATCTAATAATAACTATATAGGTAACATGGATACCAGAGCTGAAGCCGAGATATAAAACAAATGACAAATCGCGAATATGCGCATGCGCAAGTTTGAATTAAGAATCGACATTCGTTTTCATCATGGAGCAGAGTAGCTTTCTAGTATGATTATTATTAAACATCAATCAAATGTGTCACGTAACCTTCAATTCGATGTTTTTATTTCATCATGAAATATATTTTTCAAATATTCATTCATTGATGAATTGTTTGACGATATTGAATGATAGTTGATGATAAATGCAGAAATGGATGTGATCTACAAAGTGATACTTGCGATTTTCATAGAAACCTGTCACGATAAAGTCATTGGAACAAGATTCGTAGGCTAATTTTTGATCAATCACTGTTATCACTCACTAATCACTTCTGTAAACATTCAGTAAGTACATTTATAACTATATTGACGCCCTTTAACATAATTTGGGTCAACAAATATACCTAACCTATGAAATTCTAAAAACGTCAGTGGATTTAATCTCGTAAAAACCCGCGCATGCGCCCAATTCATCATTAGCAAGCCAGACAGTCTTTTGTTTTTCCAAAACTGGCTTCATTTTCGCGTGAAGAAAAGAATAGGTGTTATCCATATAGTTGTTATTATATATATGATTGAATATCGTCTCTTTTCTTCTTCTTTCTCGGAATCTCAGGCTCCAACACCAAACATGACAAACTCTCAAACAAACATTGACATATTTTATGATGTTTTTCGTGCTGTTTCCCATAGGTAGCACCCCCGCCCTAATGCTGGGCTATCTGTTCGTGTCGGGCTTATTTTTGACCAATCTGAGGAAGCCCACAGCCGTCCTGACTGTCGGAGAACAAAAACTTGAGGGGGAGTTCAGACACGTCAACTCGCGACTGATCACCCATTCCGAAGAAGTGGCCTTCTACAATGGCAACCTCAGGGAAAAAACTACCCTGATGGCCAGCTACAACAAGCTGCTCAACCACCTGAGGAGGTTCCTCAAGTTCAGGGTTCTCATGGGGGTGGTGGACAACATTGTGGCCAAGGTGATCATCACCTATTTCGCGAAAATCTTTCGTCTAGTTCGCACACAACGCACAAATATTTGCGTCATAATGATTCAATGTTTTTTCCGCACGCCATGAAGTGAAGCCAGATTTAATGCATCTTTCCTTGTCTAAGTGGCAAGGTTGGTTGAAGGCGCATGCGTAAAATAGAGCGCGAAATTCAAATCATCAAGTCGAATGAGTCAATATCTTATTTATACGAGAGATTACTAGATGCCGCAGAAGTGTTGCCCAATAGAGTATTTTAGAATGCTGTCAAATTAGACCTGCTGGACCAGAAAAAACATAACCACACATATTTTCGCTGTCATTCGAGTTGATTTTTTTTTTGTTGGAAGTATTTAAAAACAGCCATGTTTGGTCCCGAAAGAGTCAAAATACTGATGATGTCCAAGGAGGCAACTTTTGGACACAATTCCACGTCAGTTTCCACTTCATCATTTTTAATAACATAGGAATCAACAGAATTCATGACTCTTATTTTATCGATCCTTATATCACTGCAGCTTTACTACCAGAATTTTCTGAACCCAATAAATATTTACTTTTACCTTACCAAGCCATGAACGAAATAATCTTGAAAATATCTGGTAAATCATCAACTAACTTTCCTGTTTATTGAC
Organism: Chrysomela aeneicollis; assembly: GCA_029955515.1. Classification (NCBI taxonomy): domain Eukaryota; kingdom Metazoa; phylum Arthropoda; class Insecta; order Coleoptera; family Chrysomelidae; genus Chrysomela; species Chrysomela aeneicollis. The sequence continues at coordinate 12,650,028 of JARUHQ010000022.1, forward strand.
ATAATTTGGCGCCATGTTTCGTCCTTAGGTCACATATGCTTACGCTAGATACGGTATTCCAGGTTATTCGTTTGGTAGGTCCAGGGGGATTTAACATACTGCCATTGATTGATTGATCTAAAATTTTGACCATACATATGTATATGTTGTACCACGTGATATCATTGTACTTTTTTACAGACCCATCTAATACCAAACAAATACTACATGATGCCGGATCTAGCGTAAGCCTTCATGATCTAAGGTTTGGTCCAACAAGGTCACGTGTTCTAAAATGCTCTATATACGATCATTTCTAATTCGAGTAGCAGCGAGGCATAAGGGAGAAACAACACAAAGTGCCGATTCAATAAAAGTTCATCAAGCCTTCTGTTTACTTAACGTGGGATCAACTCTGCAAACTCACTAGATAAATCAAGCGTTGCAATGGTTACAAACAAATTGAATGTTCAAGCGTCTGTAAGAAAGTCGCATGCGCATAAAAGTCAGCCTTGACTCTCTTATGTTTCGGCTTCCGATTGGCTGAACTCATCAGATATAAATGCATTCAACGTAGATGTGTCAACCGGCTGAATAGTTCTAGACACGAGTGCCTTTATCGTTGAAAATGAGAACTCAGATGCCTCATATCATGTGTCAGTCTGTCAGAACAATTGAACATGCTCAGTAGTCTAATATATTAACGAAATGTTCAAATTCCACCATAGTTGGATCAGATTTCTTAGTGTGTGAACGTCAAAATTGCTGATGTGATCATTATTATAGTACTTCGCGGGAGTGATAGGCTTCTGGGCCGTATCCCTGCCCTTCATGATGCAAGGTCACGCATTCCAATCCTTCGATACGACAGAAAGATCCAGAGTTTACTACACCTACGGCAGGATGTTGGTCAAGCTGGCCGAGGCCATAGGCCGTTTGGTGCTTGCAGGACGCGATTTGACCCGCTTAGCAGGATTCACCACCAGGTATGTTCCCCCCTCCTCTTCTCGGTTCTGTCAACAATGGAGTCCGTTCGTTTTCAGGGTAACGGAGCTGCGCACGGTCTTGTCCGAGCTGAACGAGGGTAAATATCAGCGAACGATGGTCACCGGCTCGCAGAACCTAGAACCCAACGCCGGCAAGCTGGTCTTCCGCAACAACGTCATCAAGTTCGACAGGGTGCCTCTTGTGACCCCCAATGGGGATGTCCTGGTGCCCGAAATCACCTTCGAAATCAACTCCGGCATGAATGTGTTGGTGTGCGGCCCCAACGGCTCGGGAAAGGTGATTATCCTGCTCTTCATCGTTTTTTCGATGACGTTTTGGATTGTTTTCACACTGGTGACATCAATTTTCCCGATACATATCGTTAAACGTCATTTCCACAAGTTTAATTGATGTTATGTTTTCACTTACCGACTGCGCCAAGTTTTATCAATATCTCCAGATCAAGTCTCAGGGTTGATTTCGAGTATAAAACAGCTCCTTATGAGTTCTCAATCCATCATTAAGAGTTCACAGCCCCTAAATCGACCCTCGTTTTGAAAAAAAAAAATGCATTGCAGTCCTCGCTCTTCCGCATTCTCGGAGAGTTGTGGCCGCTGTTCGGGGGGGAGCTGACGAAGCCCCCGCGCGGCAAACTGTTCTACATCCCGCAGCGCCCCTACATGACCCTGGGCTGCCTCAGGGACCAGCTGACGTACCCGCACTCGGGCGCCGAGGCCAAGCGCCGGGGCGCCAGCGATGAGAAGCTCGAAGAGTATCTGCGCAGGGTGCAACTCGGTTACGTCCTCGAGCGAGAAGGGGGGCTAGGTAGGATATTTTTTTTTCTATTCTGTACCTAGTCTATTCGAGAAAATCACGAACCAACAGATGGCGCTCGAGAAATGTCAAAAATTTGACATGAGGGTGATCAATAAAACATTTGGTGTATGTTTTCAATGGTAATATGTCAATTTTCAATTCGAATTTTAGAGAAGGAATAAATAATCCTGAGTATCCAAAAGGGGCGCTATTGATATATTATCGTTTATTGAATCCAAAACAGGTATTTTATGTGAGATTTGTGGATTTATTATGTTTTTATAGGCTTTTCAAACCACCTCTGCAAAATCAATGGGGTCACTAAGGTATTTGTATTTCAATGATTTCTCTTTATTTCAAGAATGGCCAAGATTGAAATAAGTATCTAGAGTATATTGGAGATAAGAAGGAACCCTTAAAATAGCGAAAATCATTATTCAAAGCTGGTTACATACTTTGTGGGATAGATGTCAAACACATACTGGAACACATATAAATAAACTCCTGGTCATAAACTTCAGCTATAGGGTAGCTCTAATATGAAATTAAAATAGTTCCATGGAAAAATTAGCAGTGGAAGTGTGAATTTATCTGTAAACCTGTAATAATTTCATCATAACCCAAAAATAGATGATTAGCAAAATAAAAACAAAGAATTGTAGTCAATTAACTTTATTCTCTGAGAAGTAAGTATATGGGTGCTTATATTCAGATACCTACCTATCTTAAATAGGCAACACAGGTTATTATTTTTATGTTAACAATAAAATGATAATCCATATAATAAAAATAATTATATAATATAGACTCGAATATAGATAAGTAGGTATGTTCCAAGAATAACTTGAAAAGTTTGAGACCTTGTGGTCTACCAGTCATTCAAATTCATTTATTTCAAATAATACTTCATTCAATTCACAGCTTATTCATTTTGAATCAAGATTTGATTTCATTCAGCCCACATTGCCCTCACTCTTAAAGTTTGCATGTGATGACTTCCAGATGTTTATTGAAGGAATTGCATTCTTTTTGAGCCTATCTCTTGGTTTAATTCCCCTTGATGGTCCTAAAGTAAAATCAAGGTTTTCATTACAAACAACAAGATACACAACTACAGTTAAACCAGATCTTATTTGTTTGTTTTAACCTGAAAGACATACCTTCGCATTCACTTGAGAAATCCAGTTGTATAGGAAGTGCTTATTACAAACGTAAATGTTTGTGGTGATAAGTTTTCCTATTTTCAACGTGATCATCCATTTTTCACACAATCCTGAAAGGAAATTCAGGATTTCGTGCCAAAGGAACGATGTCTGTACGGTAGGAGGAACGCTGAAATACTGAACAAATCTTTGTCGATTTCGTCTTTACGACCTTTTGAACTTGCTGCATGTTTCAATAATATTAGTAACTAGCTGATAAGCACGAAACAAGTCCGAAAACTATTCAAAACAATTCAATTTCATTAAAAATAATACGAAAGCCTATGCTATACAATGCTAAATTGCTTTGTTTATCGCCCTCGGGAGGCTTAGAAAATTTGACACCAGAGGCCGCCCACTCCGTGATTTTCGCGAATTGTCGCCAGTTCCTCGACTGTGTAGACCAATCACGGGCGAAGACAACTGAATGATTGAGTGGAAGTATTGAGAGGGATTGTTATGCTATACTGAAGGTTATTAGGTATATATACATTCGTGAGGAGTTTTTGGCATTCGTTAGTGTATATATACTTCTTTACATCCGCTTTGTTACTAGGTATAAATACATGTATATATACATTCGTGGGGAGTTTTTATAGTTATTTATGTATTAAGGGAATTATGAGGGCCTTAATTACCGATGGCAATTGCCAGAGGTTATTAAGGCTCTATAATTCCCGTGGTACATAGATAATTTTATTTTTGACCGATTTTCATAACAATATGTCCATATTTAGAACGCAATAAATGTTTAAATTCATAACCTTTCTTGTTTATTTGAATTAGGTAGCGTTGATTGTAGCATTGTTGGTTGTTGCTAGGTTGTCGCTATGTTACATGTTTATAAGCAAACTTTCTTTATCAATCAATGTTTTTCCGTTAAAAACGTGTTTATTTTTTACCACAAATCGATGATCTTTTTCTAATATAATGGAGGATATTATAAAAAAAGCGGAAAAAGCAAGACAATCATTACTTCCATCGAAAAGTGAAGCCCTATATCAAAAAGAATACAACTTATATCTGAAGTGGCTGACACAGAGAAATGTTATGTCAAAAGATGCCAACGAAACTGTCTTTCTGGTATATTTTCAAGAACTGGTAAAGTATTTTCAGTATTTTCTGGTAGATTTGGTAATAATTGTATTTATTTGTTGCAGTCAGAAACGTTTAGCCCAAATTTGTTATGGACTAAATCGTCAATGCTCAAATCGATGGTGACCATATATGAGAAAAGAGATATCACCAAGTTCAACGAACTAGAGGCTTTTTTGAAACAGAAAAGTAAGGGGTATAAGCCGAAAAAGTCTGCTGTCTTATCTCCTAAAGATGTCATCAAATTTCTAAAGGACGCCCCTAATGAAATTCATTTATTGCATAAGGTAATTTTTTTCTCATAATTTTCTTTTTCGTTTGTTTATTTCGTTTTATTTGTTATAGGTTGTTCTAATTATGGGTTATTTTGGAGGATGCAGAACTCAGGAACTTTTAAATATGAGTATAGCAGATATAGAGGACCGGGATACTGTTATGGTAGTGAACGTACCGGAAAGTAAAACTGGTGTATCGAAGAAATTTACAGTTGTGGATGAAAAAGAGTTCTCTGCTTTGCCTTTATTGAGACTTTATATGTCCTTGCGTCCTGAAGGTACAAAACGATTTTTTTTGAGCTTCCGACAATATAAATGTACAACTCAGCCAATTGGAAAGAATATGTTTAGCAAAATTCCCAGCAAAATCGCAATGGATTTAGGATTGCCAAACCCACTAACCTATACGGGACATTGCCTTCGTCGCACTTCTGCTACTGCCCTAGCCAATGCAGGAGCAACTATGACAAACTTAAAAAGACACGGAGCCCACGGAGGTTGGAGAAGTTCCACGGTGGCAAAGGGGTATCTGGAGGACAGTATTGAATTGAGAAATAAAACGGCGCGTATGCTGTCTACTTTGCCATCAGAAGAGGCAGGCACCTCGACTGTAGTGAACAGCAACAGCACCACCCATAAAAAAGAAGAAATTGTTTCCAGCGGCGGAAGTAATTTTCAGGGAACATTTGAAAATTGTACATTTATTATTTGTAATGACGTGAATAAGGAAAATATGTCATAGTTTTCATTACATATAAACGTTTATAAGCATTTCTTGTATCATTTTCACCTGTAAAAGGTAAGAGGGAGTTTTTGAACCTTAATATCCCAAGGGAGTTATGACCCTCATTATAGATATCGTAACTATGACGATATAAGCTTATAATGTCACTGTCAGAAATAAACTTCTTCACATCCGCTTTGTTACTAGAGGTATAAATATATGCATATATACATTCGTGGGGAATTTCGGCATCCGACGATGTGAATAAACGTCTCTGCATTCCTCTACCTTTTTCAAGACGCCGTCGCCGACTGGCTGGACGTGCTGAGCGGGGGCGAGAAGCAGCGCATCGCGATGGCGCGCCTGTTCTACCACCAGCCGCAGTTCGCCATCTTGGACGAGTGCACGAGCGCCGTATCGGTGGACGTGGAGGGCAGCATGTACCGGTACTGCCGCGAGGCGGGCATCACGCTGTTGACGGTGTCGCACCGCAAGTCGCTGTGGCAGCACCACGAGTACGTTCTGCATTTGGACGGCAGAGGGAGCTACAGCTTCAAGCCGATCGACGACTGCGACGAGCAGTTCGGCTCGTAGCCGATAGGGGGCGAGTTTGAGTGCCGGTGTTGGAAGTCGATTGGGCTGGGCCCTGCAGACGTCGGTTGTCATTGTATGTTTGGTATCTTGCCTATCTATCACATTGAATCAATTCATTATCTTGGAATTCTGAGGAATTCCGTGCGAGTTAGGTGAAAAGGAAATTGATATGAATGAAAACTGTTCCACATTTAGGGTTTCTATGGACAAATGAATAGAGTGGCTAACTGAAGAATAAACTCAGGTACACTTGTAATGTTACATCAGTAGATATGATATGCCGGTTCTGGCTCATTTCGATAACTTTTCCCATTATGATAATATCATTTCAAGGAGAATCAAAGTCGAATGATACATTCACGTGTTAGAACTTGATACACGGATGCCTAAAAACATTGAAGGTCTCCCCGAACCAGCGCGAAATATTCGTAGCTGTCGCGACGACGAAAGTTTCGCCATGTATGCGGGAGCGAAATTCGCGTGACAATCCATACCAGAGAGCGACAGATTTGTGGTAAGTAGTATTTGCGAAAATGTATTTGTCATCAGATGAAGAAGATACATTATTAGTTCTTGCGTTCGAGGATGAACTGAATTCAAGGTTCGTATTTAACTATCTGATGTATGATTATAATATAAATACTATATTCCAGGAAATATTAGGAGAAGGCGAGGAAGTGGGTTCATGAAATAAATTAATAACGGAACACTTTTTGCTTCTTCCTCACATTTTTTTGATCATCATCAGTCGACGACTGCGATAAAAAACGTGATTCAGCGGAACCCCGATAGGGGTTAATCCGGCTCTGAAATCGCCGCAGAATCTCTGAAGCCGGGCGAAATGTTCGTACATGTTCGGGTATTTTCATCTTAGATCATATATGTTCACGCTAGATACGGCAACTAGATTATTTGTTTGGTAGGTAAGAGAGAGGGTTTAGGTACTAAAGGCATTGATTGGTGGTTTTGAAATTTTGACGATACACGCGTTTGTTTGACACAAATGACAATTTCCACAAATGTAAAATATCGTATTCTTTAACGAATTCTGGTGTCGATTATGTCGCCATGCTTTCTCAAGTCCACGACAATTATTTCGCAAGCGATTGTTTCGCGTTGGTTTTGGGGGAGGCCTTATGGAACGTGACGTTTTCGACGCATGCGCGAAAAACAATAGCTGCTCTAGAACTGAAAGAGAAAGCAAACTTTGGCTTGTCTCTATTCAATTTTCTGTACAAACTCTATGGATGGAAATTGGTGCTAATTATTTTCACGCAGGTACACCGCTGAGTTTGCGCAGTTAGAACTGTTATACAGCTCAGATGTTTTATAGGTTATGATATGTTTGATTATTGTGTCACCAATATTAAACCGCCTCTCTCAATTCTGAAAAAGATTGATGAATCTTCAGGTTCAGGTTAGGTATGGACAAGTTCTCGTTCCGTGGATACGTCTACTGTCAACTGTCATACGTATAAAACTGTTCAAAGTTATATTACCATAATGATTGCGATTCGCTTAGCTGTGTACCTTTTCCACTATGGTATGTATGTTTCATGTCTCACCATATCTAGATCATCACATCAGAAACGGTGAATATATTCGAGAAAAAAAAATGAGCTACACTAAAATGCCACCGTTTTTGATATGCATGTGGGGATGACAAAAAATACAACCTGCAGAGCTTCCATTGTATTTTATCATAAATGCTGTGATCGTAGCGATTTGGGAAGGTAAGTAGGGTAATAGGTAGGTACATAAAACTTCCGAGTTTATATTTACAAAATGCATTTTGATTATAGCGTCTTGGTTTTTATGTGTCGTCAATATTGCTCTCGTGTAATCAGATGATTTTTCTTCATATATCTCAAGTCTTTTTTATCAAGTAATTTTTTTAACGGCTTCTTCAAGTTCGCTATTATTTGCACATGTTCATGCTAATAAGTTCCGCGACTCATCAGTCAGTCTAGTCTACGATGTGACGTCATATATGACGCCTAAGATGCGTTGATCAGCACCGTAAACGTAATTGAATATTTTTGTCTATAAAAGAGTAATCTTGATTCTTTAACCTAGCTGCATTTTCGACACAATATTGACGATGCATGAGATATAAATTATGCTCTTGTGATAATTTTCAAGAATAACTCTTCTAGGCTGACATCACTAATACATACAGAGCGGTAGATATGCCGAGTTGGTTGAATTAAAAATGAGTAAATTGGTAGCTGAATACTTTCCACTGAAAAGTATTTCGTTTTGGAAATGTAGCAGAAAAACTAAAACGAGACTTTTTTAATTGACAGAGTTGTAGTTGAATGAGAAGTTATATTTCTCTTATATTTTTACAGGACAGTATTCAGCAACAACAACTTTTGTTTCTAATTTGATCGCTTCTCTGAGTCTCCACTATTTATTTCACATGAATGTATCCTTTATTCATAATGGCGAATGTTATTCTTATTCATGTATTTTAATTGAAAATTAATATTACATTTCATAGGATGTGGGGACGTTATAAATATTTCTTTTGTTATATTTTTAAATACTGAAAGAAATGCCTATTATACAGCTTTTTTCAATGAACATGCTTTTTTATGTCTTATTTCGCTTCTTCGAAAAAATTTAACGACACTTAAATGAAACATCCTGTTTCTATCGTTGTTAATTTGAAATTGGTATCTTTGATATGAAGTGAATGCAATAAATATTCTTCTATATTATATTTGTCAAATGACAGATAATGAACCTCAGTAGCTGACGTCTTGGAGATTTCAATTTTTCACGTGAATGAGATGTGATTACGTCATTAGCTGGCGTCAGCATGGTAATCTGATATGACGTAAGAATGACGTATTTTGTTTTCATATCTGGTATTTGTGCCTCATTCAACTCGAAATTTAAAAAAATGGTTGTGGGAATAATTTGAAACAGTTTTAGACTAATTATATGAATAAAATCGCCGGAATAAAAACACAGAGGAATGTTTTCTTTTATTTTGAAGCAATTTTTCCAATTGGAATAGGGAATCAAAACATGTCCCTCAAGCAACAATTGAAATATAGTATACATATAATAAAAATGTTACCTATATAAAAAACAAAGGATAATAATATAACAGCACATATATGTGTCAATTTTATAATTAAAAAAAATAGTTGTGTAATGAACTTGAGAACGAGGCATACATTCTTCATATTTGTAATTTTTTGCCCTTTATAACTTCGATTTACAGTTTTTACCTTCGGAAGTTTTTACCATCTGTTCAATATCTCTACTGGAATGATTCGGATCTTCTGATTTTGGTAAATGTTCTTTACAAGGTGTCAAACAACAGTTAACAATTAAATCCCACTGAGTATAACGATATTTGTGCTTTAATATGACTAATATACAAATTTATATATTGGGTGTAAGTACATTAATTGGCATGATATAAATTACATAAGAGTACCAATATATAAATAAATACACAATTCTACATACAATGCAATCAAACTTAAAATATAATTGAATTTTAGGAACCAGAGATATATCCGATTTTAGTCTTATGAACTATACAGGGTGATTCAACGTGGAGCATGCCTGTAGAATGTAAGATTCACACGTACTTGCACCCTGTATACTAAAGGCCGGTATCGTAATTAAGTACCATTATTTAAGTAGGTATAATTATACAAAGGCAGCAGCCTGATTGATTATCACTACAATCGTACAAACACGAAAGAAAATATATATAATCATCAGAGGGTATACTTTGGAACTCATTATCTTAATAATGGAATTTAGTGATAGCAGTAATCAGTACAATAATAGTTATTTATATAAATTAGAATATGTAAAGTATTATTTTTGTCTCATGAAAAGGGGTGTACAAAATTTAACTCGATCACTTCTCGGCAAACCAAAATATATGTTTCTGAAATATTTCTGAGACTCATTTACCATTTGAGACGTTTCATTTGCGAATTTTAGAACTCAAATAAATACATTCGTGAAATATGTTGGTACCTATCAAGAAAACGTACAAAAACGTTCCACACGAAATGTTGATTGATTTATGTTGATTGATTTATTGGGTTGCATCATGATGATGTGGAACATCAGATATTCATGATATATCACTGAAAAAAATGAATTAAGAATATCTGAAATGGTGGGTTAGTTGTGATAAAAAATACCATACACATTATGTGTTAACCGAGATATTGTTCCATAAAATATTTTCCTACAACTGCCAAAAAGATAAAACCATCGGAGCCATATAATGATAATGGCAAGTTCCATTTTCACATTTTCGCAAATATACCGGGTGACACAGGAAATGTATGCCGCAGCCTGTATCTTTCACATTAAAATTTTTGGCATTTCAATAGTATCGCATTTTTGTAGTGTACAACCATATTTTTCACAATATACAGAGCGTTCGCAAAAAATGGTGCGGTCTGCCATATCTCCGTTGAAACGGATATAGTTGATGGATGAATTTCTTGTCATGTTGCATAATTGACAAAATGAGAATAAATAACACCATACTGGGTGTTCAATATTTTCTTTGGGCGAAAAATATATCTTGTCCAAGAATCGAAACGATATTCATACGAAATTCATCAATAATTCCGTAGGTATCAATATTTTTGATGTAAAATCATCTCTATAACTGTTCTTTCAACGAAGATGTACGGGGACAAATAAAAAAACGACATAATATATAAATAAAACTTTTAGGATTCCATATACCGAGCATCAACTAAAGAAAATGCACAATGTTTGGACAATCGAATGAAAAGAAAAAAAAAATCATAATCAGACTTCAATGTCCCCAACCTTTGGTCAGTCTTTTCCACAAACTGGGCTTGTCTATATTGGCCGGTGCTGGCTGGTCGTTTTTGATTTGCTCCAAAAACCCCGCCGTCACACACTGGGTGTTGTCGAGCTGCTGGGCATCTCCGATTTCGTGCAGATCCCTCATCATCTTCCGTCTGATGGTTTTCTTCATGCTCAGGTGCCTCTCCAGAGTCTTGTACTTGTGCTTCGTTGATCTGTTTTCGCAATTAGTGTCACTGATAGGGGCAATGCTGGGGTTTTCTTTGTCGGATTCGCCGCCACAACCCCAAATGTCACGCACGTCTTTTATTTTGCGCTCGTTCATGGAAGACATTTTTCATTATCGCTCCTGGAATTGAAGAAAAAACACTTGGAGACAGCCACTCAGCCTTCTCTAAACCACAATATTGTGAAAGTCTCGCGTGTGCGTTATAGTCGAAGGTGCACAACAAAAGAAACAAAAACAGAGACTGAATCTGAATGCAGAATGTTCTTTTGTTTGAAACTAGAGGAAGTCCAAATTGCCAAATGCGAATTTACATCCTTTTCGCTCAATTATTCATGATTTAGAAAGTTCACGTAAAGTACATTTTTTGTTACCGATCACAGTACGACTGTCGAGTTCACTTATTGCAGGTAAAATATATAAGATGTGCATACTTTTTCACATGATTCAAACAATAATTTATCCGCATCGATATATCACCAAACATGAACAGTTACAGAGAAGGAAACTTACATTTATTATGAGATCATTGCACCTATCGTCTTTTACCTCATCTCGTGCTGAGCTTGAAACAGTTGCAGTAAGTAACATAAAGACCTATCTCTACCTTCCTAACAGTATTATTAAATAAGTCATTTTGATGCTGGCTTCACCTCAAGGTGAACTAGTTCTTCGACTCTGTATATAGGTATCAAGAAGGATATACCTCTACCATTGATAAAAGTTGAACATAATTACGGAAATAAATACACAAATGAATTCAAGTGACTCACCCTTTTTAATTCTATTCCATTAGTAATGATTAGACTCGATGACTACATTAAAACGAATGAAACGGTTATTTTCGTCAGGTGTGATGTGCATCTGAACCAATTCACTTTTACTTTCAAATAATATATCTTCAGGTTAAAACCGCATGCATGAACAAGTTCGCGGTTCATTGTGTTCTCGAAAATCTTACTTTCCTTGAATATTAATGCGGTCCTTTTGAATGACCGCTCACCGAGAATATATAACCTCGTAATTTAAAAAGGCGAAAAGCCATTTCAGAGAAAAATCCACAATGAACATGCTGCTTGTGCGTATTATCATTTATTTAAATCCATGAAACCATGTTATCCCTCAAAACTAGGCGTAATCCAGGTAAAAATAATTCCAGAATCATTTTCAACTGATAACGATCATGAATTATGCAACTCCATATCCATTCTCCTTATCAATCGTGAGCCATATAATTTGAATACGGATATCTAACCGCCACATATATCCTCTCTTCATTGACCAATGGCGTACATCCAGCTGTAGTACGCCTCATCACCTAAAACCCCCTTCACGTCATCGATTACGTTGTGTAAACGTAAACAGAATACGAGCGAGACAAAGCCAGCCACGTTCAGGACTTATTGCGGTGTTGGACCAATGGGAAGTTTCCATCTGTCGGGTCAATCTATCGTACCAGACGTACGGCGGCTGTCGCTCGATTCTCTCTCTCCATGAGTAAGAGAGAGATGGGGGACGGTAAGGTTGTGCGAGTTGAAGGCATAGCTGTGGGAGTATATACCCGTCTCATTGGATTTTTGGTTATTTGTGAATTGAACGATTTGGTGATTTGACGTGTCATCCGTGTCGGAGCGGTCTATTAGCTTTTTCAAAATGAAGTACTTTGCTGCCGTTGTGGTTTTTGCGTATCTCTACGCAGTTCAGGCCAGTGTGTACCTAGAGGAAAATTTCGACGATGGTGAGTAAGGATATTGTCCGCTTTTTAGCTCAGGATTCCCTGTCGGTTTTGAGAGATGCCGGGGTGTGTATAGGGTGACAAGATTGAAGAGCAAACTTTTATTCTTTCGCAGATACGTGGGAGAAGAACTGGATTTACAGCAAGCATCCAGGAAAAGAATTCGGTAAATTCGTGAGGACCGCTGGAAAATTCTTTAGCGAGGATGAAAACAAAGGTGAGTTCCTTCCTATAATTAATGTATCGATAATATAATCAATCTCCTAGCCATTGACAGCTTGGGGAAGAGATTTTTGCAAAAAGGTTTGGACCAGGTGATTTAATATTTAATAATTATTCTTGTATGACAATTAACTAGCTTATTTTTTTAATCTTCAGATGGCAGCACATTACTGACTTTAGATTCACTGCATTTATTTGACATTCCGGATGACTTCAATATCTACATAATTATTCATTCTAGTTGAAATAATAAAGTTTTTTATCGAAAGAACATACCATAAACAAGGACATTTTCATTTTTATATTTATTGATATAGAATATCTTTCAGTTCTGACATGGAAACAAATTATTATTACATTTCCACTAGAAATTACGTTTTTAAAATTCATTAGTGAACATGTTTTATGAATCCACCTATTATTATTATCATTATTTATTCATCAGATGAGTAATTTATCATTCATTTGAAATCCATTAAATAGGCATAACATATTATAACATTTAACAATGTGGCGGTAATTTTACCGCTAGTTGTCGATGTCGAATTTGGTAATTTTGCACTTATCATGCAATCTATATTCTGATGAAAACTTTTGTTTGTACTTAAGTACTTTGACCTGAAAAACACGAATTTCATAATATTATCATGAACATATCTCTAGTTTTCGAGATAATCCATGCCAAAGTTCGAAATTCCAACTTTGTATGGCAAATTTTGGGCAAGAATTGTAACATATTACATGCATTTGCCATGGTTAATAATGATTTTTGTCTTAGAAAAACATCAGGAATATGGAATTTTATACCGTAATTTCCTTTTTATTTCACCAACAAGGCTACATAAACAACGGCCATTTTGATAACCTCTGCGAATTTTGAGCGAATAAAGATGGATTCATAGCTGCCTTATAGCAATAAGAGTTAGTGACATTTGTTTTCTCTCTTCAATACATGTCAAAAACAAAGATAGTTATTAGTAAAAGAAGGTGGAATTTCGAACTTTGGCATCGATTATCTCGAAAATCAGAGATATGTTCACGATAATATTATGAAATTTGTGTTTTTCAGGTCAAAATACGTAAGTACAAACAAAAATTTCCAACAAAATATAGATCGCATGATAAGTGCAAAATTACCTCAAACTTTTTCACAATTTTCGAATCTGAAGTCAAAACGCGGCGATCTCAAGTCAAACACCGCTCTCGCTCATTTATTTGTTTCAACAATTTTCCCTTCTTATAAACGTTTAAATTCAGAGAATTAAGCAAAAATATCGGGTGACCCGGAATCAATGTACCTCCCTGTATCTTCGTTGTTATTTTATACAGATGTTTTGAATTTGGTACTTCGATTTGATATTACAAATGTACAGGCTGTCCTCTCACTATTTTGACCCCCTTCCTACTGCTTCAACTATACAAGGTGAGAAAAAAATGACATAAAAGTTGTAGGGTTTCAATGGTATAATCTTTTGGAACTTCCAAATCAAACAAACGTACATATTATTTTTAACTATAGTGGAATACTTTGTTCTGCTCTTTCCAAATATATATATAGATTGCTAATATTCTCTCAAGCTGTTTTTCACTCATTGAGATTGAAATAATGAATAACAACCAAGATACAGGGGGGTGAATAGATTTCGAAGCACCCGTGAAAATTTCATCAAAATCAGTCTGGCCACCCCGACAAAACCTTCATGACCGAACCACAAACCAACTAATCTCGCAATTTTGACGTCCACCAACCCCCACAGGCATTCAGACCTCCGAGGACGCCCGCTTCTACGCCCTCAGCACCAAGTTCAAGCCCTTCTCGACCGAGGGCAAGGACCTCGTCGTCCAGTTCACCGTCAAGCACGAGCAGAACATTGACTGCGGCGGCGGCTACGTCAAAGTCTTTGACTGCTCCCTCCAGCCCGAAGACATGCACGGGGAATCCCCCTACCGGCTGATGTTCGGCCCTGACATCTGCGGTCCCGGCACCAAAAAGGTCCACGTCATCCTCAACCGCAACGACAAGAACGTGCTCATCAACAAGGACATCCGGTGCAAGGACGACGTGTACACGCACGCGTACACGCTGGTGGTGCGGCCGGACAACACCTACGAGGTGCAGATTGACGGGGAGAAGGTGGAGAGCGGCGAGCTGGAGGCTGACTGGGACCTGTTGCCGCCCAGGAAGATCAAGGACCCGGAGGCTGCGAAGCCGGAGGACTGGGATGACAGGGCGACCATTCCTGATCCGGCGGATGCCAAGCCGGAGGACTGGGACAAGTGAGTGGGCGTGGTTTTCTGGGGTTGTTCGGGTTGAACGGTTCTCTTTTTTTTTTTTTTTTTTTGCAGGCCAGAGCATATTCCTGATCCGGATGCCACGAAGCCTGATGACTGGGATGATGAGATGGATGGGGAGTGGGAGCCGCCGATGATTGATAATCCGGAGTACAAGGGCGAGTGGAAGCCCAAACAGATCGATAATCCCGCCTACAAAGGTAGATTTGTTGATATTTCATGTACGCGATATATTGAAATTGTCGAAGGCTCCGCCCCCTGACCCAAGATCTAGTCGTTGATTGGCTAAAAGCGAAAATCGTGTTAAAAACCACATAATCTACCTGGGTATGATTCTAATTCTACAATTCAGCCTTCCAACACTTATAATGCTTCCTATTTTTGCTGAGAAAGTCGCATAATCTTACAAAATTTGATCTTGTTCATTTGATTCAGTTTGCAAACTCTATAACCTCTGTATTATATGCCCCATTTTTCCTGTCAAAGTCAAAAAATGCCGGATTTTATGTAAAACTGTACAATCTTGAAATTCTCGAAGGCTCCGCCCCCTGACCAAGACTAGTCGCTGATTGGCTGGAAGCGAAAATCGTGTTGAAAACCGCATAATATTCCTGGATCTGATTCTAATTCTACAATTCAGCCTTCCAACACTTATTATGCTTCCTATTTTTGCTGAGAAAGTCGCATAATCTTACAAAATTTGATCATGTTCATTTAATTCAGCTTGCAAACACTGTAACCCCTCTATTATACACCCCATTTTTCCTGTCAAAGTCAAAAAATGCCGGATTTTATGTAAAACTGAACAATCTTGAAATTCTCGAAGGCTCCGCCCACTGACCCAAGATCTAGTCGCTGATTGGCTGAAAGCGAAAATCGTGTTAAAAACCGCATAATCTTCCTGGGTATGATTCCAATTCTACAATTCAGCCTTTCAACACTTATTATGCTTCCTATTTTTGCTGTTAAAGTCGCATAATCCTACAAAATTTGATCTTGTTTATTTGATTCAGTTTGCAAACTCTATAACCAATCTATTATATGCCCCATTTTTCGTGTCAAAGTCAAAAAATGCCGGAATTTTTGTGAAACTGTACAATCTTGAAATTCTCGAAGGCTCCGCCCCCTGACCCAAGATCTAGTCGCTGATTGGCTGAAAGCGAAAATCGTGTTAAAAACCGCATAATCTTCCTGGATCTGCTTCTAATTCTACAATTCAACCTTCCAACACATTATGCTTCCTATTTTTGCTGTGAAAGTTGCATAATCTCACAAAATTTGATCATGTTTATTTAATTCAGTTTGCAAACTCGATAACCTATCTATTATATGCCCCATTTTTCCTGTCAAAGTCAAAAAATGCCGGATTTTATGTAAAACTGTACAATCTTGAAATTCTCGAAGGCTCCGCCCCCTGACCAAGATCTAGTCTCTGATTGGCTGAAAGCGAAAATCGTGTTAAAAACCGCATAATATTCCTGGATCTGATTCTAATTCTACAATTCAACCTTCCAACACATTATGCTTCCTATTTTTGCAGTGAAAGTCGCATAATCTTACAAAATTTGATCTTGTTTATTTGATTCAGTTTGCAAACTCTATAACCACTCTATTATATGCCCCATTTTTCATGTCAAAGTCTAAAAATGCCGGAATTTTTGTGAAACTGTACAATCTTGAAATTCTCAAAGGCTCCGCCCCCTGACCTAAGATCTAGTCTCTGATTGGCTGGAAGCGAAAATCGTGTTGAAAGCCGCATAATCTTTCTGGATCTGATTCCAATTCTACAATTCAGCCTTCCAACACTTATTATACTTCCTATTTTTGCAGTGAAAGTCGCATAATCTTACAAAATTTGATCATGTTTATTTAATTAAGTTTGCAAACTCGATAACCTATCTATTATATGCCCCATTTTTCCTGTCAAAGTCAAAAAATGTCGGAATTTTTGTGAAACTGTACAATCTTGAAATTCTCGAAGGCTCCGCCCCCTGACCTAAGCTCTAGTCTCTGATTGGCTGGAAGCGAAAATCGTGTTGAAAGCCGCATAATCTTTCTGGATCTGATTCCAATTCTACAATTCAGCCTTCCAACACTTATTATACTTCCTATTTTTGCTGTGAAAGTCGCATAATCTTACAAAATTTGATCTTGTTTATTTGATTCAGTTTGCAAACTCTATAATATGCCCCATTTTTCCTGTCAAAGTCAAAAAATACCGGATTTTATGTAAAACTGTACAATTCTTCAAAGGCTCCGCCTGAACTAACTAAAATAAAACTAAATAAAAAAACACAAACACAAACAAGTTGCTGATTAGTCAGAGCTAGAAAACCGTGATAAGACCGGATAATATTTCCAGATCTAATATCAGCTCATTTCATGTAACATTTATTATCAAAGTAAACATATTTCATGGAGAGGCACAGGAAAAAACGAAGAGATATTAATAAAATATAAAATCAAATGATGAAGGCTGATAAACAGTTGAATCAAAATCAAACAATGTGAAAGAAAGTATCAAATTGACAAACCATATGTCTTCAGCAAGCAAGGCAACAATTAACCTCTTTTTTTATTCTCTGATTCAGGCTCTTGGGTGCACCCAGAAATCGACAACCCGGAATACACCCCCGAGCCGGAACTGTACAAACAGCCCGAAATTTGCGGCATCGGCTTCGATTTGTGGCAAGTCAAATCTGGCACCATTTTCGACCAAGTCCTCATCACAGATGACGTGGAGTATGCTAAGAAGGCCATCTCTGGCCTCAAGGATCAACAGGACGGTGAGTCTAAGTAAAAGATGAATACACACTTGAAAAAATATAAAAAACTTTTTTTTTTTTGCAAAAATCAAAACTTCATTTGTCTTACAAGATATTACAATTTTTTTATTTACATGTATATCTGAAATGAACATCAGGTAATTTATAGTAATTTGCTTTTTGTTCCTAATCAGCAACAATCTTACAACAGCATCTTGTTGTAGTGGTACACTTTTTTTGCACAAGACAAGAAAACATTTCATATATCACAATATAACAATAATTTATTACTGGAGTACAACAATATAACTTTACATAAAACATTATAACATTAATATAGTGTAACAATATTGATATTCATTGTTTATTAATTTTTTTATAGCATAACCATAATTATTGGATTACAACAATATAACTTTTCATGAAGCTCTACAGGGTCACTCACGGTCGATGGTACCTTAGACGTTTACGGAGAACGGGACGTAGGATTATTCTGAAAATTTGGTTTATTGGGTATCAGTTTTGTTCTATCGATCTAAAATACTTTCGGCGTTGCCGCTTCTATCAAAAAGTAGAAACAACTTTGTTATTTCAAATGGAACACCTTGTATTTTATTTCATTTTTAGATTCTTCCTGAAGAGCTGATTTCGTCGATCTATCATACTTGGGGTATAGCGCGAAATATTACAGAGATATAGGGTGTGAAAAATCGAGATTTTTCAAATTTAGGAATTTCTTGTGCCGAAACTATCCATTCATGCTCAAAACGGCTTACATGTCCCTATCTCAACTTTTCATTTACTATCGATTGATATTTAATTGAAACAAATACGGGTGGTTCATAATTTTGAGTTTTGCATAACCCTCTATTTGTTTCTATTAAATGTCAGTAGATAGTAAATGAAAAGTTAAGATAGGGACATGTAAGCCGTTTTGATCAGAAATGATTAGGTTCGACACAAAAAATTCCTTAAGTTGAAAAATTTCGATTTTTCACACCCTATATTTCTGTAATATTTCGCGTTATACCCCAAGTATGATAGATCGACGAAATCAGCTCTTCAGGAAAAATCTAAAAATGAAATAAAATACAGGGTGTTCCATTTGAAATAACAAAGTTTTGATAGAAGCGGCAAACGTCTAAGGTACCATCGACCGTGAGTGACCCTGTATATTGTTCCAAGAAAGTGCAGCATTTTTCAACATTTCTGTGCATTTATCGAGATCCACGTCAATTATTTTCAACCAACTATCCTAGTTGCCTAACCAACCCTCATTTACTGAGTAAACTTGAACTAGTGTACTAACGACTTGAATTCTTACTTTTTGATGGAAGCGGCAACGCCGCAACGCTGAAAGTATTTTAGATCGATAGAACAAAACTGATTACCCAATAAACCAAATTTTCAGAATAATCCTACGTTCCGTTCTCCGTAAACGTCTAAGGTACCATCGACCGTGAGTGACCCTGTATAACATAAATAAAATATTTCAATATCTACAATATTCATAATTCAGTATTTTTATTATTTTTCATTTATGTGTTTGATCATAGTAATTACACAACAAGTGAAGGAAATGCACTTTCCAACGAGTTGTGTACACTATTTTTCCTACGACTCTGAATACTTTTATTTCGCGGGAAGTCTTGTCAAAAATGAAACTTGAGCGGTCTCTATAACTTCAGGTGGTTTTGATTTGATATCAAGTACTGTTTATTTCCATATTCAAGATGATATTTGAATACTTCTCCGACAATTCCTCATTATGTGAATTACTGATTGATTGAGTTAGTTTAGTTTGGACAAACGATTTTATTGATATTTAACACCACACACCTGCTAGCGCCAGTAATCACGCAACCAGGAATACAGCAGTACATAGTGCACAAGCGCGTATGAGTTAGTGCGTCCTTGACTCCTTGTCAAATGTTTGGTATGAATAAAGGCGCTATTATTATCATTATTATTTTGCAATAAATGCTTCGTTACTGTCGAAAACCGCATTTTATCTTTTTCATTTAATTTATTTTTTGTTGATAGGCGAGAGGAAAGCCAAGGAGGCGTTGGACAATGCTGAAAAAGAAGCCGCTGGCGGCGATGAAGATAAAAAGGATGAGGATGAAGAAGATGATGATGAGGATGAAGATGCAGCGGAAGAACACGTGCCTCAAGTGCATGAGGTGAGTTGAAGTTACTTTTTGCTCAGTAACACCAAATTTCTAGTATGAAAAATATTTTATTTACTTGAGAAATCTATTGCAATCAGATGATTTTCTGTGGAAATATAATATTTCTTCATTTACTGCATTTTTTTTATAACTTACCATGACAGTTTATCAATCACTAGAATCCATAATAATTTATCATTACAACAAAATAAACTATAAATGAATGGATTTTTTTTTGAAAAATCATCAGTAATTTATATTGATCGCTGCAATATACAGTGTGTCCAAGATTGAAGAAAAAAAATTGAGTAATCACTAAATTACATTTTGCGCGAGAATGATTAACATTGTTATATATATTTTTAAAAACTTCATCAGCAATTAATTGATAAAAATATTATTTAATGATTGAACACCTCATTTCATTGATTCCAACAATTCATCTATGGATTTACTAATTCTATGATTTATCACTTCAATAATAGTTGAAATGGCAATTTTTATTATATGAATGTAATTAATTTAAAATAATTTGCATCAATTTAGCATGACAATTTATTTACCGTTGTAATTCATAAATATGATTAATCACTATGAATCATGATTGAGGTTATGTCATTCATGATTTTGCTGCAATTTCTCAAATCTATGCATTATATTGATTTTCTTCTCGCCGATGTTGTAATGATTGTAATTTTCTTTTTTTTTTTCAGGAGGAGCACGATGAGTTATAGAAAGTGAAGTAATTTATTGTAAGAGAGACATTTTTTGATAATATCACAGTGTGCAGTGTTTTGTTCGATGGTGTGTACTGTTCCTTTGACTGAATTTTGTTATAATTGAGCGTATTACTTCTAATAAAACACGAAATCGGAAGAGTTGTTTTTGCATTTTACATTTTATTTGTACAAATTCAATAAATTATTGTTTTGTATGACAGCCCATCATTTTCTCCCTCGTTTATCCATTGGTTGCAGCCATATATCTCCGACCTCAATTGTTGGACTTAGTGGGCCCAATACAGTGCCTTGTAGCACACCAATATTGGTGGTCATAATTTTATTTAACATTCACACCACTCTGAATTGGAAAATAATTTTCGAAATGGTTTACAGATCCAACAAAAAGTCACGAACGAAAAAATAATTTCAAGGGTGTCACATTGGGAAAATAATCATTCTTCCCTACAGAAACTCGCTTATTAAAAATTGAGGAATTGACAGGTGGATCAAATTTTTCATCACTCTAATTTCAACGTAGGGAGAATCTGAAAATATATTTTTTAAATATTTCAGACAAGGAATTTTTCGTTACACTTAGAATACTAAAGTTGCTCCAAATTGTGCCTGATATAAAGAGGGTGAATAACCGAAAACTAGCTAGGTCATAATCGATTCGACACCTATAATAAGAAAGGCAAAATATTTTTTACCCCTTCAATTAATGATGAGAAGGTCGGAATAAATTGGAAAAAAGCTATGGAGGAATAATTGATAGGTAGATTCCACCGTAGACTGTACACGAAGAAAATTAAACGAATGAACATTCGAAAATTATATTTTTTTCGGCACTTACAAGAAATTGCACAGACGCCACATAAGTAGCTAGAATGCTAGAATAGTAGATTATGATACAAGTTTTATAAGACGCCATTTTGTCGCAGTTTGTTTGGAGTACGACGAGCGAATCGAGCGATGAGAGGAGCGCTCCAAGTGAACAAGTTCGACAACGTGTCTTATAAAACGTGTGCCATATACAATTTTTTCTATTTTGAATTGATTCGAAGAAAAAAAATGGATTTAATATCGATAAATAATAGAAACATCTTCGATTGGTAACAATGATGACATTGAAATAATTAAAATCTGACGCACAAGCGTTAAGCCCAGTTTACAGTTGAGCGATTTTGATTATTGCAATACCAGCAGTGAAAAATTCAATGTTGTTATTGTTTTTATTGGTCAATTTAAATCAAATAACACTCTGAATTGAAATTTACCAATTAAAACATTGAGTTTTTCACTGCTAATATCACCAAATCCAAATCGCTCAGAAGTAAGCTGTGCCTAACTCTTCTGACTTTCATTTGACAGTTCGATTGTACCAATCTCCGAATAATAAAAAATGCGTATCGAAATAGAGGCTATTTCGACACGCATTTGCGTTGCACAATGACTTCATTATACAACCAAAATAGAAAAAAAATTATCTACAACTGTCAAGTAAATCATCCATTGAGAGGTGGAAAGATAGACTGGTGAAATCACTTCCTATCCTGTGACTGGTCCAAGGTGGATATAGGATGGTGAAACAGCTTCCTATTAACAAGCACTAGAATAAACTGTAGACCTTTGCCTACTTGATTTCATACCGTAGTAATATTTCCTGAAGTTATCAGAGATGGCGACATACCTTGGTGTCGGTAAAACAGAAACTCTGCATTTGTCATCTTTTTATCAGTTCCATCTATTCTAGATGAAAAATGATTGAGAAGAGTCAAAATATCAATATTCATTCCAGATTTATCGAAAATATATTGTTTTAATGTCGTTTCATGTCACGTCTGTCAGATGTGAACCACAGAAATGCGTAAGCAACAGAAATCTTCTTCGATAATCGATCTTACCGCCATCTTCATTCAAGTCGAGGAAATATTAGTACCTTCTCAAACGGTCTACAAGTTTTTCGCAGAAACAATTGAAGAGCTGTTTCACCATCCTATATCCACCTTGGACTGGTCCCAAATCTCTTGATAGTCTTGATTTCGCCTACTTCGATAAAACGTGTCTAACGTAAATCTCGCTAAGTGAAGCCGCGATTTCAACCAAATTTACAGGTTACTGCAGGTGTCAATACGAAAGTATCAATATTTGATTCTGAATGACTTCTAATCGTTTCTAACAATGTCATGAAGCCATCATTTTCCAATGAGTTTGATGCGAATATGTATCGAACATGATTGAAAGAAAATTCTTCAAATATCTTTCGACAGTATCGCCATCTATTGTTGTACATAAGAAACACACGTAATGAGCTGAAATTCAATTGTTTCATTCAAAGATTTTTCTGCTGAAACAGTTGAAGAGTAGCGCCACCAGGTCTTATTTCCATCATTGTTCAAATCAAGGTGGATATAGGATGGTGAAACAGCTCTTCATTTGTTTCTGCGAAAAACTTGTAGACCGTTTTAGAAGGTAGTAATATTTCAGCTACTTGAATGAAGATGGCGGTAAAATCGATTATCGAAGTTTTCTGTTGCTTACGTATTTCTGTGGTTCGCATCTGACAGACGTGACTTGAAACGACATTAAAACAATATATTTTCGATAAATCTGGAATGAATATTGATATTTTGACTCTTCTCAGTCATTTTTCATCTAGAACAGATGGAACTGATAAAATGTTGACAGATGCACAGTTTCTGTTTTACCGACACAAGGTATGTCGCCATCTGTGATAACTTCAGGAAATATTACTAAGGTATGAAATCAAGTAGGCGAAGGTCTACAGTTTATTCTAGTGCTTGTTAATAGGAAGCTGTTTCACCATCCTATATCCACCTTGGTTCAAATATTTACAAAATATTTTGACAGTTCTTGACAAAACGCAAAATGTCTGATACTGATAGCGACATTTCAGTACCTTCCACTCTTCCTGAACTCAAAAGCGTTGTAAATTCGGCGCTTTCCGTTTTAATACCCGGAAAATCTAAACGGCAGTGCGAAAAATGTTACGGCGAGTTTGAAGATTGGTGTGACAAAATAATCCTTGTCTTTGTAGTATTTTAGAAATGTCAAATTTGGAAGTGACGTTTGGTTTCGCGGCCGTTGCTATGGGCAAAGTTTACAGAATAATTCTGTAAACTTTGCTATGGGTAACGGCCGCGGACTGTGCTGGGAATGCGAAATACTGACTTTGCGTGCGATTGCACAAAAAATATATATCTTGATTGATCAGTTGATTGAAACTGCTTCTTCGCCGTTATCTTCTTCATGATTATAGTAGTTTGGCTGTCGTATCATCTTCATTCCTACTTTCACCTTCAATTAGATTTTCTTCAAAAGTGGATTATTGCATGCACGAAGAAGTAACAGTTGAAGAACTGTGCAATAACAACAAAGAACAATAATTATATCGACTTCTTATGTACGAAGATATGGATCGCCAGTTTTTTCTGTCTAGCTGGCCTCGCGTATAGTTCGGTGGCATTCGCAGTCGTGTGATTTGATATTTTCTGAACATTATTTTTGTGCTTCGAGGATTTGTATATGGTTTTTTTTTTCAAAAAATCGGGTAAGTAAGGGCGATTGACCTAGAAATAAGATTTTTATCGATGAAATATATTTTTTTATCTTTGGACTGCACGAGAAGAAAATTTACACATCTCTAACACTCATTTTTCTGAAAGTTACCTTACGGTTTTACATTGAATTCCATAATAAATAACTGTTAATATCATGAGTTATGACAGTAAATAGTGCAGCAGTGGATGAATGGATATTTTTGAATTACTAGGTGCCTATATAGATGTTTTTGATTTTTCAGTTTAAACGAATTATTGATAAAATTCAAAAGGATGATTCCATAGTTCCTTTTGCAGCATATATTATTACAATATGAATCAGGAGACCAGCAATTCTACAAGCTTTTATACATATTTGTTCAATGAATTAGCAGGTGAGTAGGCAAATTTTTCATAGTATTTTTTAGCAAAAATATTTCAATGTGGATCCACCAAACCATTTTTGAATCATCTAATCTATACTGATGATTAAGTTTATTTTTTTGTGATAAGTAATAAATAAATATACTGTGTCCACCTTAAAGACTTACCACCCCTGTAAAATCATTATTATTTGATCGATTTTTAACAACTTTTTTTGTTGGATAGGTATTTGAAATGTCTACCAACAATAAAGTGATTATATTTTTGGGTTGTTATCATGGCCAACTACGCGAACAATTTTATTGACCCATTTTTCAAAAAGTTACTATTGGGGATTTTTTACACAAAATGAAATAATGATGGATTCTGGATCGGGGTCGTTTGAAACATACCTGTGGAGCAAAGAGGGGGGAAAATCCAAAAAACCACATTAAAAATAAATATCTATATTGAAAGTTTATTGTTATGGAAAGTATGAAAACATCATAAAATACACTGTCTTGTTATTGAGAAAGTAGTTCAAATCACCATGGCATTGTAATTAATGTTATTTGGAAAAAAGGAAACGTGTTTGAACAAAAAAAAATCGCACACTCGCTGCACTCCATAGAAGAACATTCATTTTTATTGGATTTTCTACCTCATTTCGGATTGTAAGGAGGATTAGTAACTAATTTCAATGTGTCAGTGAGATATAACCTCTAAATTCACTTTATTTTTACTACATGTACATGATGTTGATTATTGTTTGTGCATGCAAACCACTATGTGGCTTGTGCTAAACAGATACTCGTGCGATATATTCTACTTTCCACACTATAACTATGTAATATACTTCAATTGTTATTTTAGATCCAAGAACAAACTCATGGTACCTCATAAACGATCCTGTGCTAACACTTTCCATCCTGGTCCTATATTTATATTTCGTTTTGAGTTGGGGTCCGCGATTTATGGAAGATAGGCCGCCATACCAATTCAAAAAATGTCTGGTGATATACAATTTACTTCAGGTATCATTGAGCACCTGGATATTCTGGGAGGTAAGAAAAAAAAAAAGGTGCAAAAAGGCGCAATAATCGTACACAATGAAAAATTACCACTAAACTTCCATCGAGGATGTAGTATACAAGATGACACATAAAACACACTAACACAATGAAGATTTATGATGAAATGATATTGATTTTGCTACAACAGATTTAAGCTGAATTCTGACGTATTTTTATTTGTAGGCAATGGATATATTGTTATCAATAGAATTCAACTGGATGTGTGAACCTGTTGATTTCTCGAATTCTCCGACTGCTCTGAGGGTAACAAAAATTTTTTTTGACAGCAGAGTGACTTTATATGAGAAATTTTAACATTCAACATTAATCACTGCGAGTTTGAAAATTGTATTCTGAATCCATGCTTATTTTGTCAATTTGTTCTCTAACATATAGGTAAGTACAGTATACTAGAGAGAACAAAGTATTTTATCTAGAAGGATTTCTAGAATATTTACAAAAAATCTTCATATAGGGTGCACATCTTTTTATGTAAATTCGGGACACCCTGTATACATCGAAACAATTATTCAAAGCAAAGTCAGCTAAATGGAAAAAATCTAGTCTTCCGTGCACTATAATGTCTGCCCAATCAGCGAAAATCGCCTACAGTGATCTTCCAATCAAAATTAATACCACTCAAGCAGAGCCGCTTCCTATAAACTATTTTCGTATTTCTATCTCTGTTTTGGACCTAACCTAGGATATTGGATGATATTCTGATAATATAGTGAATGTTGAATGAAATGGACGCGCAAAAGTCATGCAAAAGTCATCGTGAAGTCGTGAATTTATATTAATCATACTTGTAAAAGCATCTGGCCTGGCCAAATGAACATACCTAATTTGGGTATTCTGTGATATAGTGATGAATAATGAATACAATGTTAACCCCCAGTCGAAACTTACGAATTACATGAGACGATTTCAATCGCACAATTTAAACTGGAAGCACTGGGACATCTAGAGAAACACTCGAGAATTCAGTTCACTACCAGATACACTAGAATTTTGGACTTAACCTCGAAAAGTTGTAGGCATACAGCTCTTTTTGAGGAATTTCAGTATCAAAATGGTTAGCACAAATGCCACAATATTCAGAAATCTCTAGAGACATTCTAAAGCTAGAATGAATACATTTATATTACCTACCACAAAGATTCTTCATGCAAACTATAGGTACCTATTAGTATATTTTCTTGCCCATCATGCTTTCCAAAATTGAAGTCACTGGCGAATTCATGAAATCCTATCACTTTTTATTGTTCAGTTTTAATTTTAGCGCAAAGTCGTGGCGTGGATGCATTTTCGCGGAAATGAAAAAGTATAAAAAACATATTTTGAAGGAATGTGACATTTACATGACTGACATGTGCACCCAAACCTACAAAATATGTGAAAAATCAAAAAATGGCATAAAATGCGTTATTCACTTGTTATACCGCTCAAGCAGCGCCCTCAAACAATCATACACTGAACTTGGCCATTGAACAGACATTATGGTGCACGGAAGACTAGATTTTTTCCATTTAGCTGACTTTGTTCAAAGTAACATTATCCCGTTAAGGTGAGTTCCCAATGCAGCGTTTTTGCTTCTTGCTGGTTCTCCAATGGAAAATTCATCCAATTCTTTTCACGCTGAAATAAATTCAGTTGGGAATCAACTGACTAACAAAAAAAATCTAACAAACGACTCTTTATTACTCGGGGTAGATGTAGTGGTAGATTAAAGTGTTCCTTTCGTTTGAAACATTTTTTTTTTCGAAACTGAGCATCTTAACATGAGTGATAAATCTTGAACATTGAAAGAAAAACCTCCGTATTGCGAATTAACCCATCGAATTTGGCAGATCATCAGAGGGGTCTACATATACTTCTTGGCCAAAATGTCCGAACTGCTGGACACCGTCTTCTTCGTGTTGCGCAAGAAGAATCACCAGGTAACGTTCTTGCACGTTTACCACCACACGGCCATGCCGATGATCAGCTGGGGTGCCACAAAGTACTTTCCTGGGGGCCACGGCGCCATCGTCGGCATCATCAATAGCTTCGTGCACATCTTCATGTACACGTACTACCTGATGGCCGC
This sequence comes from Chrysomela aeneicollis, assembly GCA_029955515.1. Classification (NCBI taxonomy): domain Eukaryota; kingdom Metazoa; phylum Arthropoda; class Insecta; order Coleoptera; family Chrysomelidae; genus Chrysomela; species Chrysomela aeneicollis. The sequence goes on from JARUHQ010000022.1 coordinate 12,677,745, forward strand.
CCTCGGACCAAAGTACCGCCGGTTCTTGTGGTGGAAGAAGTATTTAACGATTCTCCAAATGGTGAGGATGAACAAAACATTTGTTAGTCTCATCCATATATCTAATAATAACTATATAGGTAACATGGATACCAGAGCTGAAGCCAAAAAATAAAACAAATGACAGTCTGCGGTACCAATCGCGAATATGCGCATGCGCAAGTTTGATTTAAGAATCGACATGCGTTTTCATCATGGAGGAGAGTAGCTTTCTAGTGAGCGACAAACGTATGATAATTATTAAAAATCAATCAAATGTGTCACGTAACCTTCAATTCGATGTTTTTATTTCATCATGACATATATTTTTCAAATATTCATTTATATCGATGGATTGTTGGACGATATTGAATAATAGTTGATGATAAATGCAGAAATGGATGTGATCTACAAAGCGATACTTGCGATTTGCTGAGAAACCTGTCACGATAAAGTCATCGGAACAAGATTCGTGGGCTAATTTTTGATCAATTACTGTTATCACTCACTAATCACTTCTGTAAACAATCAGTAAGTACATTAATAACTATATCAACGCTCTTTTACATAATTTGAGTCAACAAACATACCTAACCTATGAAATTCTGAAAACGTCAGTGGATTTCAACTCGTCAAAACCCGCGCATGCGCACAATTCATCATTAGCAAGCCAGACAGTCTTTTGTTTTTCCAAAACTGGCTTCATTTTCGCGTGAAGAGAAGAATAGGTGTTATCCATATAGTTGTTATTATATATATGGTCTCATCGCGTATGGTCCCTTTTTTTGGTTATTTTGTATCGAATTCCTCTCGGTGTATAGCTATCCTTCTTTTTGAGATGTATTAGAGAGAGAAACATGTGCACTGAGTGCGCACCAGTTTTACATACAAGGTGAGTCCGTTTTTTCTAGTAAGGAATTAACAGCTCAAAGAAATTTTTTAAATGAAGTTTTTTCTCTGCCTACAACTTTCGAAATGATGAATTGAAATTGGGTACACCTATTAAACATTAAACTCAATATTTGGAGCGTTTTTGAATACCAGAACTTTGTCACCCTACTGCCTCTGCTTGGATACTTTTTGCTGTTTTGTATGTTTTCCGTAAACTGTATGGATTTCAGATGTTTGTCAAAAATTATTTAATAAAACTTGAATTTTCTAACGCACATTATGACATTTCTTGATAATCGATTAGAAAACCTGGAATGATCGTGTGTTGATGTTATTCAGTGGTAATATTAGATTGAATGTTTGCAATATAACCGAAAAAGTTCTGTGAGTAGACTTTTTTGGTTGCTGATTTTTAAAGGAAAAATTCAGCAAATCTCGATTTAATCAAAAAAATATTATAATTATGAAATTAAAAATGCGTAATAAAGAATAATAAGGCTTCAAAATCTAGATAGCGAAAGTTTCATTACAAAAATTTTTTTGTGCATTTATCTCGAAATCCACGAAAAACATACAGAAAAAATAAACATTTTAAATGGTGGAGATGATCTCGATTGATGTTTCATTGAATGCAGAGGCGACACGCAAAAAAGTTCTAGAGGGTTAATTTTGATAAGACCCCCAAAATGTAACACCCTGTAGGAATTCAAAGACGCTTAATAGCCCAAAATATTGAGTTCATTGACAGGTGTGCCAAAGTTCAATGTTTTCTTTTGAAAATTGTGTGAGAAAACTTCAAAAAAATATGTAAGTATATGATACGAAAGATTTTCATCTCAAGATTATTTATTCTTCAGCTGTTGAAGACCTGCTACAAAAAATTGATTCACCCAGTATACTTTGATTTTAATGGAACTAAACAATAATATCGTCTCAATTTGATAATAATATTGCATCTCCGGTTGTGGTTGAAAATGTAGGTACTTATTACGTTGATACCAGTTTGTTACGAAAGTGCTGAACGTATATACAGAAAATAAAATTGTAATTGCCAGTTTGAACTGTCAATTATATATAATTGCCAGTTTTAACTGTCAATTATACATAATTGCCAGTTAGAACTGACATTTATATACATAATTGCCAGTTCGAACTGGCATTTATAGATAATTGTCAGTTCAAATTGGCAATTATCTATAAATGCCAGTTCTAACTGGCAATTATGTATAATTGACAGTTCTAACTGGCAATTATGTATAATTGGCAGTTCAAACTGGCAATTACAATTTTATTTTCTGTATGTAAGTTCACTATGTTTTAACTTTTTTTTTAAATCGGAAAAAATGACGAAGTTGTAGCAGCCTGCATAATCTATGCCTATGTAAAGACACTTAATTTTTTTTTCAGGTACAATTTGCCGTAGCTTTCCTTCATAACAGTCAACTATTATTCGTGGATTGTGGATATCCCAGATGGTCAGTGATTTTCACTTTACCGAATGCAGTTTTTTTCTACATTCTCTTCTCGGATTTTTACCGAAAAAACTATAGCAACGATAAGAGGATTCTGATGGCTAAAAGAGTTAAAAAAAGGACCAAATCAGATCTGGAAGTTTGGGAATCATGTGATAAAAAATAAGGAATCTCAATTGGAATATAATGCATGTCTGTCTATGTGATAATTATTTTTTGAATCTATAATGTTTGAAATGAAAATAAAACTGAATTTACCTAAAAGTATATATTTTTCTTCATTAACAGAACACATTCACTGGATCCACATTGTGTGGGAATGAAACAATAATGGTAAATCGAAAGTAAATTTCTCAAAAAATTGAGCGACAACGTCTACAATTCATTATCAGAAAATAATAAAACCACATACAAAGACTCATTCAAATATATCAACGAAACAGTCAGAGGTGACTAATTATTGAACACTCTGAAAACTACAAAGCGAAATCATAAATACGTGTCGAAAAAGTTCATTACCCTCACTGTATATATTCAATGAACAATAAAAGCACCCTGTATAGGATAACCTATCAAAAATAACGTATCTTTAAACACGAAACACCGAATAGAACAATTCATCTGAGAACCAGATATTCAAACCACATCCATGACATCTTCACATCCTTCTACCCAAGAACATCGTTACACATACAGGGTGTTTGAAATCTTTCATGTAGACATCAGAGATTACCTACCTACTGCGCCAATAATTCCAGCAGCCCGTTTCTCATTGGATGTTTCGTGTCATTCACGCCTACCTTTTCAATCGGAGTTCATTACGCCTAAAGTTCAATAAATTACTAAGACTAGTTCGCTTTGATTCGTCCTGTGGTCCCATTGGAAGTGCTAGGACTATCTTGACCGATCGACTGCTTCTTGGAGTAGGCTTTCCTGTAGAAGTTACTGAAGAGGTAGAGGAAGACGACGACGTTTCCAACGAAGAAAAATGTCAGTGACTTTGGCAGTTTGCAGTCCATGGCGATGATGAAGACCAGATAGGCAAGCATGATGCAGAATTGGGTCTGTGGAGTGCGGAAAATTTGTGTGTGAGATGAGAGAAGAGAGGTAGATAGAGATCACGTGGGGTATACTTCTGTATCATGAATTATTGTTACCTACTTACCAGTTGGATCCAAGTCATGTATTTTTTCCACCACAGGTACTTTTGATATTTGGGACCCAGGGCAGATAGGAAGTAGTAAAAATACATGACGACGTGTACCAACGAGTTCAGGAAACCGATTACTACGCCTTGTTCACCTGTATTGAAATTATGCATCATTAGCAATCAGTTTGCATCAAGAGAAATCTCTAATAATCCCATGCATGAAATATAAAAATAGAACTAAGTTCATGTATAAAAGTATTCGCGAGAAAGGAAACACTTGATCTCACTTTAGGTACCTATCTATAATTTGATTCAACTCGAAATGGATTCAATAATGTTTGTGCATTTTGTTACCTAACTTACCTGGCAAAAATTTCAGATATCCCCACGAAAAAAACATTGTAATGGCGTGGTGATAAACATGTAGAAAGGTAACTTGAGATTGTTTTTTCCTCAGCACAAAAAATACAGTGTCCAAAAGCTCTACGATTTTTGAGAAGAAATACCACCAAGCACCATTGGACAACTAAAAAAAAATAATTATCAGACATTTCGTGAATAGGTTCAGTCAAGGGGTTAATAATAACACATTTTGAGACGTGAGGTTTTATGCACTGGGATAAGAAAAATTAAAAGCTCCTATAGTGATTAAAAATTCGATTAATGTTCGATGTTAGGACGTATTTTTGGGATCAAACATAGATCAACCATACCCTAATTTTGGATCAAAATAAGACTTGTTTTCACATGATCATGTGGTATAAGATGCACCCACTTCGAGCTAAACCCACTGTAAATTGCGTGATAAAAAAAACGATTATTTGAAATTTCGACTATAATAACGTATGAAATCTTTTGAAAATTATCATACCCCTGTTTTTTTCAAGCAATCTATCAATTTTTTGCTTCAAAAGTCAGGTGAACCCAGTATTTGGACAGTTGGAGTGAGGTCCATACTTTTTGGATTCGAACAATATTATCTTGGTGGCCCTGAAAAAATCAAAAAGTTTGGCCTCTTTTCAATTTTTTTGGTACAATCAACCGTTTGCCAGAAAATTGTTATCAATATCAGACTAACAAAAATAAGTGGGATAAGTGGATATATGAATTGAATTTTGAAATTGTATCATTGTTGATACTTATTGTTAGTTGTCAGTTAATAGCATGTTTTTTATTCAATATTGCGACCAAGAAATTCGTTTACGTTAAAAATGGAAAATATTTACAGTAACTGTAGCTCGATGGGTAAATCTTCGTTTACCGCACTTGAGAAAAGATGTTTGGTGGAACTCAAGTATTTTGACCTCCTGATCATGAATCTGAACTCTAAACGTGACGGTCTCATATATTTGCGGATATATATATGGACTAAATTTCTGCTATTGAAAACAAACGAAACTCGTCTTTCTTTCTACTAAAACACCACGCACTCTTACATTTAATATACTTTTTAGCTGAAAAACTACGGGTGGTTCAAAATTTTAAGTTTTGCATCACCCTCTATTTGTTTCTATTAAATGTCAGTAGATAGTAAATGAAAAGTTAAGGTAGGGACATGTAAGCCGTTTTGAGCAGAAATGATTAGTTTCGACACAAAAAATTCCTAAATTTGAAAAATCTCGATTTTTCACACCCTATATCTCTGTAATATTTCGCGCTATACCCCAAGTATGATAGATCGACGAAATCAGCTCTTCAGGAAGAATCTAAAAATGAAATAAAATACAGGGTGTTCCATTTGAAATAACAAAGTTTTGATAGAAGCGGCAAACGTCTAAGGTACCATCGACCGTGAGTGACCCTGTATATTGTTCCAAGAAAGTGCAGCATTTTTCAACATTTCTGTGCATTTATCGAGATCCACGTCAATTTTTTTTTCTCAACCAACTATCCTAGTTGCCTAACCAACCCTCATTTACTGAGTAAACTTGAACTAGTGTACTAACGACTTGAATTCGAAATCTTTCAACTGTTCGGCTAAACTAGTAGCTTCATGAGTTTTTATGCTTCGGTTGGTCCCAACTCACCACTTCCTGGAACTCCCTGTTGGTCGATGGGTTCTTGCAGGTGCTGCTGAGAATCTGCACGGGCCTCTTCACCTTGAGCGCTTGGGAGCACAACCACACGCTGAACACCACCTGGTAGGCGTTGTACGCAATCATGACGGCCTTGAGATCGAAGGCACTCCTCTTGGCCATCAGCTGCGGCCCCAGCTTCAGCACGAAGTACAGGTATGCCAAGAGGATGGTGACCACGGGCAGAGGGGATTTCATGAACAACCATGAGTCCACCAAGGGATCTGGAATGGTCAGTCTCGGATCACCCTGATGCAATATTTGGTGGTTTATTGGGCAATTAATTCAAAATCTGGAGAACTGAAAGACCATATTCTAGGTTTGTTTTGGTTCTGCTCGTGCGCATTGTCTTCAAATTGTCCATTTGAAGAAAATGCGCAACGCAGAACTGTTCTAGAACGGTTTTCACGTAAATCAAAACAAAGTTCATGAGAAGTTGTTGCTATAATATCGCAATATGTACTCGAATATTGGAGTCTAGCATGGTAGGAAGGTTGAATGTGCTTTCAGTGCCATCTGGTGTTGAAAGTTCTAAGGTTGACGTGATAACATGGCTGACACTACCACAGTTTGAAGCTGAAAAAAAGCAGTTGGGTCAAAAGTTCCATGGAGAATTCCTATCACCATGATAGATGATCTTTTTTTCTACCAATTTCGCTCGCTATGGTGTGTGTAGGATTGGATATGATCGATAATAATCTATAAAATATTACGAACTTTGTATAATTGTCTCGTCATCAGTCGAAATATGTCAGATAATACGAACACATCCAAGAAACAAACTTCTTCATCATCTGACCAAATGAACTACAAATTATTATCATAGAGAGCAACTAGGAGTTTCAATCAATCAATTGTTATTATTCGAAGGTTGGTACTATCGAACTGTCAAATGAAAGTCAGAAGAGTTAGGCCCAGTTTACTTCTGAGCGATTTGGATTCGGTGATATTAGCAGTGAAAAACTCAATGTTTTTATTGGTAAATTCATCTGATTAAAATTGACCAATAAAAACAATAACAACATTGCATTTTTCACCTCTGGTATCGCAAAAATATAAATCGGTCAACAGTAAATTGGGCTTTACGCTTGTGTGTCAGATTTCAAATATTTCATTGTCATCATTGTTACCAATCGAAGATGTTTCTATTATTTATCTATATTAAATCTTTGTTTTTTTCAATAAAAGACTTCAAATTAATGAAAAATAGAAAAAATAGTGTGACACACGTTTTATAAGACACGTTGTCGCACTTGTTCCCTTTGGAACAACGCGTGCTACAAAATAGCGTCTTATAAAACTTGTATCATAATATACTACTTTCTGTATCCGACTCAGAAGTCATTAATTTTTATTCTGAGATTAGCTCTAGACGTTGACGTTTTTTATACTGACAGAATAAAATGAATAAGTTGAAGTTGAATTTGAACTCCTAGAAGAAAGGAGGCATCTAGTATATATAGCATTTTGATATGTCTGTGATATAATTGTGATTATAATTCAAGGAAGAACCAGGTTATTGAGAATAGTATTCACTATATTCAATAAGAAACTCTGATACTATTGCATATATGTTTATATTCAATCAAATTTGTGATATCAAAGTCACAATTTGAACATCCTTGATGGAAATCAAATAAACCTGATCTAATCAACAAATATAGGTAATATTGACCGCTTTCTGCCAGTAAATTGGCCATGGATAGCCAAAATGGTGGTTACTTCACCTATATTTCATTGATTAATAGTACATTCTTCAACGAGCGTATAATGATGGCCATTATTCTAGAGGATGAATTTTTTCCGAGAGAATAATAGCCATTATACGCGAGTAGAAGACTATATACTTTATCCACGACTGTAGCAGAAAAACTTCTAGTCAAGACTCTAGGACAGCCTATATATATCAGATTGAAAATTATGTCGAGTCAGGGGATCAGAGCCCACTTTCTAAAAATGTGTTTCATTGCAGCTTCGTCATTGGCTTAAGCCTGTTGGATTCTGAAATTCGAAGTTTGTGATTGGTTGTCAGCACAGTTGAAGCATGTTGAGAATCCAACGAGTATGAGGACCATAGATCTTACTGCTTACGCTAGATCCGGTATCCAGGTTATTTGTTTTGTAGGTCCGGGAGGGTTCGAAAGTACTAAGCCATTGATTGGTCGTTTTCAAATTTTGACGACCCGCGTTAGTTTGACACAAATTTAAAATTCCGACAAATGTCAACTATTGTAATCTTCAGCGAATTCCGGTGTCGATCGGGTCTGATTTACATAGTTTTGAGTGTTTTTATGTGAACAATTAGATTGCAATGCCGAAATCCTGTATGATTTGCAGTAACAAATTTGTAAAGGGTTCTGCCAGATCTTTTCATAGGTATGTACTTATATCATAGTATTTGTATTCCATAAACCATAGGCGTACTGTTGGATAGGACAGGAAGTAAGAATAGAAACTAAAAATAAATTATGAATACTTTATATTCGATAGATTTGAATTACTTATTTGGATATCCAGAATCTTTGTCCAGACCCTTCGGCAATCTTAAGTTCTTCTTGAATGAATTATTGCCATTTCTGTCAATTTGTTCACCGATTGCATGATGATACAGCCGTATATAATAGGTATGTGATATAAATGATTTCATTTTATAGGTTTCCCAAAAATATCGAACAAAAAAAAAGTTGGTGCAATGTTTTGGGTATTACCGGAAATATACCTTTCTATGGAGTTTTGTGCTCTGATGATCATTTTTCTCCAGAAAGTATCAGAATTTCACCAGCTGGCAAGAAATCATGCACTAGTGGAACTTTACCAATTTTATTGATGTTTCAGTATTGCAGCCAAAGAATATTGAGAGGTAATAACTTTTCTTCAATTCTTTCACAAGTAACACATATTTGATAATATACTTTTTCTTTTTGTTGAGGATATCAACCATTGAGTCATTGGTAACTTGACAAGGAGAACTACGTGTAGAATATGCCATTGGAATATGGATTTGGAAAGCAAATCAAGAGATAGGTACATTTGAAGATAAATTATATTCGCTATAGTGATTCATTGGGGGGTTATCGAATCTACTCCACCGGCCGCCATCTTACTCCAAATGATTCTCCTGATCATCATCAACCTTAACAGCTTTAGAAACTGAGAGGGAATACCGAAAGCTATTTACAGGGTATATATGGAAGTATTTCTGTGTGTTATTATACTTATTTTATTCTATTTCATTCTCTGATTGAGAATAAAAACATCTACTCTGAAAATCCAGTTCATCACATCAAGAGGAAAAATACATGGATATATATTAGAATATCAGAATGATATTACCAGAATTGATGTAAATGAATTGTTTTATAATAATCAGATATGCCTAATAATAATAAACAATGTTCATCAGCAAGGTTTTCATTATTTAATCACCTCAATCTGTACAAAGTACAATTCGATATCTACCTACCCCTATTTACCTACTGTTCATTTTTTTTGTAACCAATGAAGTCAAATCATTCAATAGAAAATGAAGAATTGAATATGTTTTGTACCCTTCAAAATATCTCAACTGTACGCTACTGTATCATGTAGTACTTTCTTGCCCTTCACCCCCTCTCATCAATACCCCTCTGATACCAAACAAATACTACATGATGCCGGATCTAGCGTAAGCAGAAAGATCTATGATGAGGACTCATCTACATTTATCAATCGATAACGCATACCTATGTAATTGATGTAGTATCCAATAGTCGTGGACAAATATCAATTCAAGGGGTTGTAGACAAAATATTCATGTTTGACTCAAAAAAAAAAGACAAAATTTCTTAAGGTAAAAGTGCCCCTGAAAATATCAATGAATCCTTCCGTTGTGAGTAATTCTCTCCAAGACATACACAGGTAGATGATTCGCAAATCTACTGAATGAAAATTCCATGCCAACGAATATGAATGAATGCTTATTATGTGAAATGTGCCTGCCTAATGCTAATCTCAATTTTTCTCTATGTGATCGTGATCACGATTATCGATGGTTGCATAATTGGTGATAACTTTTAAATTGATATTCAGGTGTCATTAGCTAATTAAAATTCATCAAAAATTTGTCTGGGTGTGAAGGTATGCCTGACGAATCAGATATGTGAACATCAATATTCAATTCACACTTTTTCTGTTTGAATTGACGTCAAATTGGCGCGCAAAGATCAAAATCAATTCGCTTACATCTTCGAAGAATTGTCATCACCCTGCAACAATATTTGTACAATGAAATCATAGCAGCAGACTGTTGAATAAAGGCAAGGTGAAGACTAAAAAACATACATACGGCAAAGTAGTTTTGGTTATACAAGGAATTTCTTATGATATTCGAATATTTAAGAGTTGTCATCATCCTGAAAATTCGGTTGTATGTAGAAAAACCAAATTGATTAATGCTTACCTCTCGTTTCAACAAATTCGTTGTAGTTTTCAACGACTAAATGCACCAGAGATGCCATGCTGACCTAGAAAAGATATAATTCACTCATCATAACATAGTTTCGAGGCATGTGGAAAAGAAACAGTGAAAGTCGCATGTATATTGGTGAACCACAGACAATTATAATGGCACGATATTTCTTTGAGGTATGTGTCATTCTATGAATTAATTGACAGGCGATAAATCTATATTTCTTATGTCATTGAAATTGATAAGGCTTCAGTTGCCAGAAAAAAATTACACAGGATGTTTCACGGGAAATATGTATACAGGATTTCCAAAGAAAGTAATTTCGACTAAAATATTTTCCGTTTTGAATACCAGAAGTTGAGGGTCCAAAAAATGGCCACCAAATTATTTCACAAGGGAACAAAAACTCAAATGGATGAAAACATGAATACTAAATAAAATGTCAGAAGAATAATGAAACTGAACTTCCATTATTCAGAACCATAGTGAAGTTTTCTCTTCTGAAACAGTCAAGATTACTGCCCATGAGCTTCTGCCATTTCCTGCAGTCGATATATACATTTATCGTAAGATATTAAAATGCTTCCAGTTTATAGTGTATATCTTTTGAAGGTACACAAAAACTGCATTGTTCAGCAGACACGATTCCAAAATGTATGTCATCATACGTAGACATTTTTATGATTACCTATGCAGTTGTTCATACAATGCAATAAGGCTGAATAGTTGAGAATCGCATATTTCCAAAGACATGACCAAGCTTTTACACATGACATTACCCTTAAACTTTTCACTTTATTCATTTCTGTTCTATTGGCTGCATTTTTTGACAATGATCTTCTTCAACTATTGCATTTCATTATATTATCATCTTCAATAATGCATTCACTAAATACTTCATTCAATCCATTGTTTCTGAATCATTGAAAGTCAACATAACAGTATAGCAATATTTACATGCTTGTGGCACAGTTCTTATAATTTCATCGATTCATCAGCATATTATTTGTTATTCTTTTACCCTACAGGGTGTGTAACGAAGACTAGAGAGAAGGCATTTATTAACTGTCGCAGTCTTTGTCTTTGAATTTATTTTATTCGTTTTGGTACAATGCAAGTATGTGTTTGATAACGTTTTTCATTAATAATTATTTCAATTTCGTGCTTTTTAAAAAGTCATTAGGATCTGATCTCTCAAGTAATTAATCCTTCAAGAGTATGAATACTTGCCATGGAAAATGCAACATTACCTAAATGGCCTTCTTTTTAGATGAAAACCCATTAAATAACACTGCTATAAGCATGGTTCGATAAGAAAATGTCGTTTTTTATGAGTACCTATTGATAATTAACTGATAGAAATTGCGATTGCATTCGGGAAACTGTTCATGACGTCATATTTATCACGTACAGTTGTATGCATAATGAAGTTGTACAAGGTTTGTATGGTGTGAACCTGCCGATGATGTTCCAGATTTCATTAAAAAGTAGTACACGTACACATTTGGAACTTTTGTGACAAACATTGTTTGAATTTTGACACTGCTTGTCAAAGTCGATAAGAATAAGTTTATTTAAGATCGACAAGCCTGACTCAAAATAGCCTATAACTGCTGTACGACTTCTTTATACAGCACACTTTACCTATCCAAGCGATTCAGAAAGGGTTAGAACTTCCCAAAAAAAAAAAGGTCTTGAAATGGATAACTTTGATTTCGAGGCGAATGTATTATTACAAAGTCAATAATTCCTATCTATTCAATTTTCAATGTACAGGGTGGACGGTAACTATATGAGATACAAAAAAATGGAGTTCGCATCCTCGATCACTTTTTTGAAGAAAAAATCACTGGCAAAAACAAAAATTTGCTATCGTCTTTTGTTATAAATTATTCGACTTTTAGACACATGTGAATATGATGGTTGTTTTTAAAGTTACGGGATGATAACATTTTTTTTTGTATAATCTGATGGCTTTGAGAAAATTTGAAAAATAAGGTGAAATTTCGAGTTATGGCTCAAATTTGTAGTTTTTCAAACAGCAATCGTAGCTATGGTTTGGTTGGAACAGAATTTTTTCCTTTTCTAACCAAGTATCATATATATCGGGTAGCTTTTGATATGTAAGTTTTCAATAGTGAAACTTTTCGTACATACATCCTCATTTTTGAGGATTAATCTAGTTAATTGATTTAATGACAAAAACGAACTGACAAACCATCATAAATGACACCTGCCCACTTGGAATGAATAAAAAAATGCAAAGAGTGATATTTTCGCTAGTGATGACAGCAATTCAATTCGAAAACTCGAATAAACTAACTAAAATAATATATTAACTATACTATTGTCGAATTTACCAGTACATTAGGTATTATATTAATTCCACATTGTTACTACTCACAGTATGATACCTTTTTTTGGTAATTTTGCACTTATCATGCGATCAATATTTTGATGAAAATTTTTGATGGTACTTACGTATTTTGACCTGAAAAACACGAATTTCATAATATTATCGTGAACATATCTCTAGTTTTCTAGATAATCGATGCAAGAGTTCGAAATTTCACCTTCCTTTAGTGATATCTATCTTTCTTTTTGGCATGTATTGAAGAGAGAGGACACATATCACTTACTTGTTTTGCTATAAGGTCGCTATGAATCCAACTTTATTCAATCAAGATTCGCACAGAGGTTTCCAAAATGGCCGTTGTTTATGTAGTCTAGTTGGTGAAATAATAGGAGAATTACGGAAAATTTACATATTTTTGATGTTTTTCTTAGACAAAAATCATAATTAACCATGGTAAATGCATGGGATCTAAGAAGATACAATAAATGCAAAACTTGCCATACAAAGAAGGTGAAATTTCGAACTTTAGCACCGATTATCTCGAGATATGTTCACGATAATATTACGAAATTCGTGTTTTTCAGTTCAAAATACGTAAGTACCAACACAAATTTTCACCAAAATATAGATCGCATGATAAGTGCAAAATTACGCTTTTTGTTTTTAAATCAAATCTCACAAATGGGTTTTCACGTCGAATCAAGTAATTATTTTTTCAAAGACGCAACCAACATTTGAATTTTCAACGAACGTATCCGCTAATCAATGAAAGCTGAGTGTAACTTACCTAACTGCTCTGTACGTATCACACACTACACCTCCACTACTTGTTATAAACAATTGCATATACGACAACCAGCGATTGGCAATGGCACACTAGTGATAAGCGACTGTAGTTGCTCCGTTAATGATGGGAATTCCTTCGGTACTATCTGCCAATGGGACTTGCTAGCTCCTTTCACTAGCAATGCGTTCGTTCCGAAAAAGTGAAAACGGATAGTCTTGCGAACGATTTCTTTTCATCTGGTCCATGGTACATCACTGTGGCACTCAATTAGCGAATTTATACTGGGCAGCTACGAGTGAGTTGCACCACCCCGTTTTTTTTGGGAAATTATAGAGTAGGAATTAGTGCTATTGGTTCGGGTGGTGAATGTACGTATTTCTGGTCATATCATTTTTTCTGGAGTTTCCTTCCTTAATGATCGCATATTTTATCCTCCAAATTTTTTTCTTCAACATTTTCAAATCGAAACAAATATTTTTTATAAGGGGAAAAAGGAACAAAAGGGTATCCTTGGATCTTTTTCGAATTTTTCAAATCGTCATAACTTCCGAACGGATTGACCGATTTTTCCGTTCATCCATATGCATACAAGAATATAATAACTGGAGCATATGCTCGAAATGTTAACCAACTGCTCCTCTTCATCATCTCGAATGCAAAATTGTTTATGAATTGTCAATTATTATTGAAGTCAAAATCAAGATTACACAATAGTATATTATGATACAAGTTTTATAAGACGCTATTTTGTCGCACGCGTTGTTTGGAGTACGACGAGCGAAGCGAGGATTGCTCCAAGTGAACAAGTGCGACAACGTGTCTTATAAAACGTTTGTCATATGCAATTTTTTCTATTTTGAATTAATTTAAAAAAAAAAGATTTAATATCGATAAATAACAGAAACATCTTCGATTGGTAACAATCTGACGCACAAGCGTAAAGCCCAGTTTACAGTTGAGCGATTTTTATTATTGCAAAACCAGCGGTGAAAAATTCAATGTTGTTGTTGTTTTTATTAGTCAATTTAAATCAAATTACACTCTGAATTGAAATTCATCAATTAAAACATTGAGTTTTTCACTGCTAATATCACCAAATCCAAATCGCTCAGAAGTAAACTGGGCCTAACTCTTCTGACTTTCATTTGACAGTTCGATTGTACCAATCTCCGAATGATAAAAAATGCGTATCGAAATAGAGGCTATTTAAACACGCATTTGCGTTGCACAATGACTTCATTATACAACCAAAATAGAAAAAATAATCTTTCAATTTGAAATTTCAATTGACGTTTTCTCCATCAAATCAAATGAAAAATATAGAGTGTGATAAGTCGTTGGAAAGGTCGTTTTGAGTAGACACGAAACTGACACGAAACGACTGAAATAAAGAAAGTTAGAGTCACTTCCAAGGGTCTTTAAATGAATAGAAGATCATGAAATTTTCAAATTTATATCTCACGAAATGGCTGAGATAATCCACTGGAACATGTATACTGGGACACCCAGTATACTAGCAGTGAAAAAACGCAATGCTTTTATTAGTGAATTTCGATTTATATTGTGATTTGATTTGAATTGACCGATAACAAAAACAAAATTGCATTTTTCACCGCTGGTATATCGCAAAAAACAAAACCTCTTAGCAGAACTTTTTCGATTTTTTCAAATCGCCATAACTTTCCAACGGATGGATCCATTTTTCCGTTCGGCGATATCATTTCACTTATTTTCCATTTCTCCGATTTTTTCCATCCGCGGTTCACATTTTTTCTATCATATAATTCAGTTTTGTTATCGAAAATTATTAAATCGTAAATGTAGTTTTTCTTTTTGACTCACGAATTTTCGAGTCACCGTAACAGATGGACCGATTTCCATCTGGTTCTTATTTTCCTTTTTTTTTTCTACATGAAATTCAGTTTTCTCATCGAAAATTCCAAAATCGTTAAAACAGTTTTATTAATCATCCACATTGTTTACACTTTGATGATCATAACATCATTATTCTTGACAATTGACATACATATGTTAAGTTAAGCGATATGTATGAGATCGCAACTATGCCAACACAAGTGTCTGACAGTTGAATCAACGCCAATCATGTTGGTAGAATGAAAGCATTAATTGTTATTGAATTGACATTCTCTAATAACATCAGCCATGAATCAAAAACCGGCAATATGTATCAATGAGGAACACCAAAGTAGGTTCCACAAACAATCAACTCGAGAATCGAGACCGAAACTCTTCAGCATGTTTCGTTTAACACTGTAACCTGCTTTACGATCGGAAGAAAGTCCATCTTTGCTGTTATTCTCTTCGGATGCCCGTCGTATATGACAGACTTTCTTCCACCTCTGACCTTGATTTATGATGAAAATGGCGTGGGAGGTTCAAGGTTAAATAGGAATGAGAAACATAACACACCTTTTCTTGTGTATTCAAAATTTCAGCAGAATATCATCACAATGGAAAAATATTCCATGATGATGCATAATTTAAAGACCTTTGTGGTGTTGCATACAGCATATAAGTACTCAAAATCAGCTATTCTGTTTCTTTAGTAACACAGTAAAAATCTATCGGAAAAAAATTATACACAAATGGAATTTCCACTCCCATTTTCTGAAAATGATATCAGTGGTATCCATTTTGTGGTATATACAGTCTACGAGCTTCACGAAATAACACAGGGCATTGCATTTTCAGCGGTGTTACCGCCACTTCTTTCTATCCTTTGTTTTGACATCTGGATTCTGATTGAATATGTTCTTAGATCTCTAGTTTATTCATGCTTTCTTTCAAATCGGAAAACTATGACATTTCATGTGAATCTAGTCCTCAATGCTCTAATGCAGCAGATGTTTTTACCTTCATCGAATACAATCATAGATCTTACTGCTTACGCTAGATCCGGCATCCTGTAGTAATTTTTAGGTCGAGAGGGGTCTGCAAGAAAGTAGGTACTAGGTACTACATGATCACGTGATACAACACATGTATGGACAAAAATGAAAACGACCAATCAATGGCTTAGTACTTTCAACCTCCCCGGACCTACAAAACAAGTAACCTGGATACAGGATCTAGCGTAGGCAATAAGATCTATGAATACAATAAATTGTATGAGGGAACATTTGAAAGGGGGTATTGGAATGAAAGCTCAAATTATGAAGAACCCAAAACCTCAAAATGAGAGGGGTTCTTATTTTATCTTATCTAGATCTATATACGAGATTCTTTCGATAACAGGAATGTGAACCTACTATTACATAAATTCGAGGTGATACAAATACCTGAGGAACTTTTAAAACAAAGTGTCATCAACGGAGTTTCCAGTTATGTGTCTTCATCTGGAAAAAAATTGATGGTGTAATGTTGTAGAGATTTGATCAGGTCAAAGAGGTCGTAGGTAATGGCTGAGAAGTTCTCTTTTTTTTGAGAAGTAATACTTACTATATTTCAAGAACGCTTCTATTTTTTGGTTACTTTTTTCGAAAAGTAGGCTTTTCTGTAGAAGTCTGCGAACAAAATCAACATGAAAACATTTTGTGGAACAAAGAAATAACAGCACAGCTTTGAGTAGCCACAGTCGGGTAAGAAAAGAAGCCTTCCATAGATAAAAACCATCACAGCAAATTGTACCTGAAAACAAAAATTTCTCAATCAGAACTGGTGTACATACATGAAAACGAAATTATATACAGCTTCCAGTTTGGAAAATAGTAGGTATATTTGCTACTTTTTTTTGAGGAAAATGATGAAAAAAAAAAGAAAAAAAAATCGAACCATTTGTATTTGGGTGATAAATTTCTTGAAGGCCAAGTTATGTTTCCATCTCTCATCCAAAATGGACAGGGTGTAGTAGGTATACATAATGGCGTGGATTGGACAGTTGAATATCCCTAGCCACGTTCCATGGCCACCTGCGAAGAATTTGACGGCTAACCACGTCATCAGAAACATGCCGAAATGGTGGTAAAGATGGAGGAAGCTAACTTGTCGGTACCTCTTTCGTAGCACGAAGAAAACCTATAGTAATAGAGACTCAAGAATTTTCAGAAGGATCTCAAATGAGGAAAAACATTTTTTTTCAACTTTAATTGCATAGGCATGAAGACGATCTTATTACCTAAGGGCCATTTCCAAAATTGCATTCTTATCTCTTTTATTTACAGAGTGATCTCAAAAAAATTACTTTTTGGTTTTGTAATCCCTTCCCCTTCATCCGTACTCATACAAAGTAATTTTTAAATTTTTTCTCCGATCCCGATGTGGGGGTAAGGTGAAATATTTTTCCCGATATATCTAAGCGTTTGGCCAGCAAAAATTTGACAAAAAAAATGGGTGGGGAGGGGGTCAGACATTTTTTTACAGTCTTTTTGGTGTTGATATTTTCGTTTCGATCAAACAACGTTTTGAACAATCTTTTTTTTTAAATCGGGATTTCGAGTTGGTTTTATATTTGGGTCACCTTTGCTGTAACCCTTGACCTTTATTGTTTATTTTGAGTTAATTCTGATCTTCAAATCTCCTCATCTAACGTTTTAGCCTTTTAATGATCCTGAGATTTTGAAAATCGGTTGACGAGGAAAAAAGTTATGACTGCGAAAAAAAAATTGATTTTTTGAGATCACTCTGTAAATAAAAGAGATAATTCTGCAGATAGCTCAAGTTAATGAGATCATCTATATGCCTCTGCTGTCAAAGTTGAAAAAAAAAACTGTTTTCTTCATATGTGATTATTTTGAAAATTTCGAAATTTTTCACAGTTTCAAAAAACATCCTGTAGCAATTTTATGAAAAAAACCTCATGTATCGAAAAAGTACGAGATTATAGCTGAAGGACTGAGCTAGCAAACAGTATAAACAGAATTCGAATTATTCAAAGCAGAAAAAAGTTATTCAAATTTCAACAGGGGCAAAATTTAGTTTATCTATAATTTTTTTTTCTGAAGTCAATTTTGATCATACCCGGATGTCAATTCTGTGACTAAATTGTGGTTTCAAACTATTATATTTCAAGAACTCACCGTATCCAAAAAGTCCGAAAGCTTCACCAAGAAATATAAATGATAAAACTTCACCAATCTCAGTTGTCGAGGATTTCTTGAATAGTCGATAGGTTCACAGCTCCAATTTGTTTTACTTATTTCTATAACAGACTAAAAATCACATCAATATATTAATAAGTTCTGCAGAATGATATGTACGAAAGCGTATAAGGGCCACCGAGAATTTTTTATATTTTTTTCGACTTTAAACTCGGAATTTCCGACTTTGAACTCGGAACTTCCGACTTCAAACTCGGAATTTTTTTATTCCGACTTCAAACTCAGAAATTCCGACATTGAACTCGGAAATTCCGACTTTGAACTCGGAAATTCCGACTTTAAACTCGGAATTTTTTTATTCCGACTTCAAACTCAGAAATTCCGACATTTAACTCGGAAATTCCGACATTGAACTCGGAAATTCCGACTTTGAACTCGGAAATTCCGACTTTGAACTCGGAAATTCCGACTTTAAACTCGGAATTTTTTTATTCCGACTTTAAACTCGGAATTTTTTTATTCCGACTTCAAACTCAGGAATTCCGACATTGAACTCGGAAATTCCGACATTGAACTCGGAAATTCCGACTTTGAACTCGGAAATTCCGACTTTGAACTCGGAAAGTGCGACTTTAAACTCGGAATTTTTTTATTCCGACTTTAAACTCGGAATTTTTTTATTCCGACTTCAAACTCAGGAATTCCGACATTGAACTCGGAAATTCCGACTTTGAACTCGGAAATTCCGACTTTAAACTCGGAATTTTTTTATTCCGACTTCAAACTCAGTAATTCCGACATTGAACTCGGAAATTCCGACTTTGAACTCGGAAATTCCGACTTTGAACTCGGAAATTCCGACTTTAAACTCGGAATTTATTTATTCCGACTTTAAATTCGGAATTTTTTCATTCCGACTTCAAACTCAGAAATTCCGACATTGAACTCGGAAATTCCGACTTTGAACTCGGAAATTCCGACTTAAAACTAGGAATTTTTTTATTCCGACTTCAAACTCGGAATTTCCGACTTCAAACTCGGAATTTTGTTTAACGATGGATGATGGGATAGCTATCAATAGAGATCTGATAATCTAGTAGAATTCGATTCTACAATTGCTACCAAACTCAAGCTTGTATTTTTTTTCAAGAAGGTGGACCTCATAATGCCTTATACTTATGATGATGTCAGGCATGTTTTTGTTCCTGTTGAATCTTCGATATCCATGGTGACCATGCTTGGTATTACCATCATCAACAATACCCTATCATGGAATGATATTATGTGCAGAAATTGATTTACAAGAATTCGATTCTTTGTTTCGCGCCAAGGACTACTTCACACCTTAAAAATATCTCATAATTAACATAGCACAAATTTGACCTGTCATGGAGTTTAGTTCACATGTTTAGAGTTCAGCTCCAGGATTCAATATACATTAAAACTATACGTCTGGGCGATATCCCCTTTTTTGTAGATGTATTGTTGTGGTAGATGCTTATCAAAATCATTTATATCATTATGAGCGATTCCGAGCAGACAGACTCAGATTTGCCACTCTTTCATTGCCAGGCTTGAGCCCCGCAGAACTTCCCTCTATCAGGATTCTATTCTTCCTCAAACGGAGAAGTTGTGTGACATTATCTAGTATTTTCCTGGTATCTATATCTAACCAGACCTGGGAAAAATATCTATATATCGAAATTTTTTCGAGATATAGATATTTCTCGAAAAATGATGAATATTGAGGATGTTATAAGA
Source organism: Chrysomela aeneicollis (assembly GCA_029955515.1). Lineage (NCBI taxonomy): Eukaryota > Metazoa > Arthropoda > Insecta > Coleoptera > Chrysomelidae > Chrysomela > Chrysomela aeneicollis. The sequence continues at coordinate 12,697,759 of JARUHQ010000022.1, forward strand.
ACAATAATGGCTGCTGGTATCATCATAGTGTCAACCTGTCTTCGCCTTGCACCTCTAGCTTCTTTGGATGATATAGCGGCTCTAGAGCAGAAGTGTACATGGAGTGTACTTTCATCCGCAAAGCTGTAGACAGGACACCTCTATCAGGTCATTGATGTGAAGTATAAACAAAGTTGGTGCCAAAATAGATCCTTGTGGAACCCTGGCGTTGATAGTTATTCCATCATTCCGAGTTCAAAGTCGGAATATCAGGATTGCCTAAGTAAGTACTGCATCTGTTTTTCAATAAAAATCTCTGAATTCACAGTTTTTCTTTGATGATAAGACGGGTGTTGAAAACCAAGAAGATCACTCTGATACCGACATATTTAGGCATTAATAGATGACTGCATAAAATCTCATACCTCATAAAATAAGAAAAGATTGACTAAAATTTGCACCACATTGAATGCTATGATGGTTTCCTTCAGTTCGAAAGGCTTCCGATTCTTCATTAATTTCGGACCCAAATTGAGGCAGAAATAGAAATATGCCACCACAATCAAGATGGGCCATAATGGCGATGACATGAAGATAAGGTCCATCTCCACGGGTCTAGGATCTGAAATACATAATTTGTATTCATCAGACTGCCTGTAGTAAAACACCTGTCTCGGCGAGTGGATATAAACCAACGTTTCGCGTGGCATTAGTCAGGTAAGTAGTTGTTTTCTACTCCTGATCTAACAACCGTGGTGAATGAACTTTGAATATCACCTATAAAACTGCGTATGTTATTTCCGAAAAAGGTAACTCACCTGCTGATTCCTGGAAGAGCCAATCATATCCGAGATAAAGTCTTTTGAGAACAAGCGCCATTTTAGCAACTAGCAACTAAGGAACTATGACACGATAAAAAAATATTTTCGTATTGTGCTAGGGGGCACAATGATTTCTATGGTCGAGACTCTTTATTGTAAGGATACAATGAACGACATTCAATGGAGAATGCCACATTATTTTACATATATTATAGCTCAATTAATTTATTTTCTGTCTTCGATATACAGGGTGCCCGTTTTTCACCGATATCACTATCCATTCCAACTCTTATCATCCTTATCAACATTAAGTTGCAGCTTATCATAGTATGATTCATAGATTGGTTAATGTTCCCCTTTCAGAAGAAAATTTTAATAAAGAACTGAACATCATAAAACAAATTGCTGTTAATAATGGATATAAAGTCAACATCATAGAAAATATTCTCAAAAATAAACTCCATTCAAGAGCTATTAATCAAGTTTTTCCTTTTAACAAAAACACCGATCGAAATTACAAAACATTGACCTATTTTGGACAAGCAACCGAAAAAGTAGCTTCATTTTTGCATAAACAAGACACTAAGATTGCTTATAGAACTAATAATACTTTCGGAAAGTTTATCAAAAATAATAAAGACATAGTTCCTGAATATGAAAAATCAGGAGTATTTAGACTGAATTGTGGAACTTGCCCGATGGTACACATTGGTCAGACTGGGAGAACTTTTAAAAAATCGCATCCATGAGCACCACATGAGTTATATAAATAGGAAAACAAATTCAACATATTCCAACCACCTTTTAGAAGAAAATCACGATTTTGATGAAGAATTCAAAATATTACATGTTGAAAACAAAGGAGTGAAACTTAACTATTCAGTAACACTCGAAATTAATAGACTCAAGGATTCAAATCTTTTGCTTAATGACTAATTAGATTTGAATAATTCTCCCTTGTTGAATTTGTTTTCCTAAAAATAGCTCAATTAGATATTCATTTTATTTTTGTTATTTACCGCAATATAGAGGATAAACATTCTTCCCTACCCTACAGGTACAAATATTGTTATAACTGTGTAATTAGGTATAAATATGGTTGTTATCGTAGAAGTTAGTTTAGTGTACTTATACCTGATGGAGCTACAGTGTTAGCGAAACATATTGGAAAAAAATATATACAAATATATTTATCGTGAAAATCTTATCGTTTTTCGTTTGTTTACAATGAAAAACAATAGATTGCGTTGCTTTTCTGAGTAACCCTGTATTTTCTTCGAATAGTATCCGAAGACCCTCGTACTTTCGACCCTGTATATATATCCTCAACTATTCATAATTACATATTGGTATTGTGAAATATTTTGTTATATTTCGACTATATATAAACCCTTCAGCCCGACTCTAGGTACCGGCCTTATCTGTGATTCAAAATCGTGATATTATTCATGAATGCATAGTAAACTGTTTAGAGTCAATAATTGAAGATGACAATCATTTTGCTGATGTCATTGACATTGAGGTTAATCAGAGTCAGAAAAAATGAATTTTATTTTAAAAAGTTTATTGGGGTATCACGTTTCTACTTTATACAGTATGGTATTTTTGTTAATGTAAGGACATAATTTGAGCGAATTGGCATTTTGTAGACTTCTCAGAAGGGGAAACTGCCTGCTGATATTTTACAAAGGTGGAAGAGCATCTACAGAGGAAAAAAAATCTGATTACGAACTGCAGAGAATAATATCTTCGATATTCATCCTCCATTGAGGATCCTGCAAATAATAAAATACATAAATAGGTTTAGGTGCTAGCATGTATAGCAATATACCCAATGAATTTTGCTCAAGGAGTAGTGAATTTGATACTTTCAGAAGTAATTATCTACACGGAGAAATGGTTGATCGTATTTTATAAAAAAATTTCGTTATTAATGGAAACATAATTATTGTTGAACATGTATTGTTTGTTGGCCATCAAAATATTTCACTCCATGTTCCAAAACAGGATCTCTAATAATTCAAAAATGAATAAAATCTGTCGATCGAATTTTTGAACTACGACTCTTCAGCAGAAGTAACAGCTATAACTCACCTACTCTGGACAATCCAGTTCATTGTTTGTTCTGTAAGTAACTTCTCCTGTAGAAATCAGAAAACAAAACAAACATGAACACGTTTTGGGGAACAAAGAAGAACGAAGCGATTTTGGGATATTCACACTCTGGCATAAGGAAGATCTTTCCATAGATGATTATAAAAGCGAGGAACTGCACCTGGAATCGTAAAAAAATCTAGAGAATAATATACAGGGTAATGCAAATGTCATGGTACACTATTGTCAAATCGGAAACGGGGAGAGATACGAACTAGGTTAAATTATGAAAAAGATGCGCAATTTCATGGCCATCTCGAATATCAAAAGAAATCGAGGATATATTTCGTGGTTCCTGAAATATTCTGAAAAAACTGGAAATTTCAACTAATGCTACTAGGATTTTGAAATTCAGTAAAGTTACCAAAGTTCGTATGCTGAATTCAACGGTGATATGAGAAAAAATCTAGGCACACTAGATTCGAAGATATCGATGCCAACTTTGATTTTTTCAAAGGCAGCCATTGTGGATTTTCACACCATGAGATAGACCATGAAATTACCAGTTCATCGATGTATCACACTTGTATGTTCAATGAAGGAGAAGTCGAAATAACAGGAAAAATTGAAAATGTGAAGTAAATTCTATGATGTATAGCATCAATGCTTCTAGAATATTCATTGTTTTTATATCATAGTAGAACGATATACTAGACAGAAGTTTATACGTAAGTCTATCTGCATATCAAATTCGCGAGCTGATGTATAATTCCGATTTTATTGTGGAAAATTCATCATCACATGTCAAGTAGGCTGCTATCAGAATTACTAGGTACCTATTGTTGGATACAAGGTGGATATAGGATGGTGAAACAGCTCCGTGAAAAACTTGTAGACCATTTGAGAAGGTAATAATATTTCCACGACTTGAATGAAGATGGCGGTAAGATCGATTATTGAAGAAGATTTCTGCTGCTTACGTATTTCTGTGGTTCACATCTGACAGACCTGACTTGAAACGACATTAGAACAATATATTTTCAATAAATCTGGAATGAATATTGATATTTTGACTCTTCTCAGTCATTTTTCATCTAGAACAGATGAAACTGATAAAAAGGTGACAGATGCACAGATTCTGTTTTACCGACACAAGGTATGTCGCCATCTCTGATAACTTCAGGAAATATTACTACGGTTTGAAATCAAGTGGGCAAAGGTCTACAGTTTAATTTAGTGCCTGTTAATAGGATGCTGTATCACCATCCTATATCCACCTTGGTTGGATATAATGGAATGGATAATTCAACTGTTATTTTGATCTCATCTAATGTCTACAAAAAGAGTTACTGATTATTATGTACGTACAATGTACACATAGTTGCTTTCGAAATTCGACACGTGCTAGCCAAGTAAGGAAAAGGGCTTGAATAATGTGTAGTTCTTATGTGCTTGATGTTAAAACATGAGAAAATCAGAACTGTCAATTTCACAGTTAGAAGACTTCGACTCGAAAATTACAGTTTATTTCAGAACAATCAGTGACGCCTTATGATTTGCATAAAAAAAATTACAATCAATTCAATACAGGATAGGTAACCCAACGGAGAGCAGCAATTATATACCTTTATTTTGCAGTAGAGTGGCCTTCCAGCACCTTAGTTATTGAGTTTGACAGTTTTAGTGAAAATATATGGAATTGTAAGCCAGACAGATCTTGCATTAACTTGATATGTTCTATTATTCCTATCATTTCATTCGGTCTGATTCTCTAAGGAAGTGGTTATCTCAACAACTGTCATTTGGGTGGCAAATAGGAAGGTCAGTTGTTATTTGAATCACTTTCCGAATTTTCAATTCTCTAACGTCAAAATGGAAAAAAAATTAACAACTTGTCGTTGGTTTACCACTGATAAAGTGACTAATTTATCCACCAGATTTTACTGGTGGAAATGAAATAATAATTCATCATAAAGGTGATATATATTTGAAGAGGCAGTTATGAAGGATATTTGTTACAGTTTTTAGTATTTGAGTCACTCAGGAAATAATTATATGGTAGGATAATCGATATTATTGAGAACCTATACCTTCCTACTGAAAAAAATATCATAAAAAAATCTACATATATATGTTCAAGAAACAGATAGCATCCAATTATATAGAGCCTTATGAAATTATACGAACCAAGAATATTAATGTTAATGATGTCTCTGATAGAACCAATGATGTTCAACATGGTAGAATGTATTGCTACTGAAAAATTAGATACCTAGCTGAATCAATGAGCAAAGATCCTGTGTAATAATATGCATTCCAGGATATATTTATACCTACCTCACTAGGTTCATTAACAAAACATATAATTATTATTCCTGCAATTATTCACGAGAAACTTGTCAGTCCCGGACACAGAAGACCAAAAAGTAATCTGTGTGTGTGCCGATATTTTCTATGTGCTAATACTACATCGAATCCAAAAAATGAGGTTAGATTGACGTTGAAATTGCAGAAAAACAGCAAACTATAATAAAAAAGAAGAGTAGTTACTAACTTTTCCGCATTTATTTACCACTGAGTGGAAATGAAGAAATAAGCAACCTTGATAAATTTCGTATTTGAAGAATATCACATATGAATAGTGGAAAATCTAAAGTGGTTAAAAAAGTAGTTGTTAACAACGTTACTAATGTATCCACTGTGTCAACCACTTTTTAAAGAATCGGACCGATTAAACACACAAGTGTGATACATGGAAGAATTGGCAATTTTATGATCTATCCGATGGTGTGAAAATCCAATATGGCTACCATTAGAAATATCAAAGTTGGCATCGATATCTTCGAATCTAGTGTGCCTAGATTTTTTTCCATATCACCGTTGAATTCAGCATGCTAACTTTGGTAACTACTAAATTTCAAAATCCTAGTAGCAATAGTCTATAAGAATCGACTATAAGAATCGACAAATTTCAGTTTTTTCAGAATATTTCAGGAACCACGTGAGATATCCTCGATTTCTTTTGATATTCGAGATATCCATGAAATGGTCCATCTCTTTCCTAATTCAACCTAGTTTTTTTAGCGAGGGATAATAGTGTAGGTACCATGAAATTTGCATTACCCTGTATAGTAGAGATTTGGAGACTGTGGCTTAAGAACATACAACAAATGAAAATATAACCCAAAAAACCACAAAATATTTGAGAAAACCAAATACGTATTTCGGCAACTAAGTTGCCATCTTCAGTGGAAATACCAATTGAACTGAGTTTGATCGTTCAATCTGGTAGATCTGAATATGATGTGGATTATCAACGACCATATACCTACCATTTGCATTTGGGTCAGGAGCTGCTTGAACGATACGTTCGTCTTCCACTTTTCATCTAGCAGGGCTAAGGTGTAGTAGGTGTACATGGCAGCATGTACAGGGCAGTTGAACACACCTAGCCAGATTCCATGGCCACCTCCGAGGAATTTGACATCTACCCACGAAAGGGCGAACATACCAAAATGGTGGTAGAGATGGAGGAAGCTAGCTTGGTGATTTTTCTTCCTTAGAACGAAAAATACCTGTAAAAGGTAACAATAGAGTTCTAGCTCCATTTTTCGTTCGAATGGTATATTTTGGAAGCTCGTTTCGTATACCTACTCACCGTGTCTAATAGGTCAGACATTTTGACAAGAAAGAATAAATGATGATACCGGAGTATTCTCAGGCTTCTTGGGCTTCTCGAATAGTCCACAGGCATACAATTCCAATTTTTCTCATATGATAATTCACACATACACTGAAAAGTGAAAAAAGAAACAATGAAGGGTGTGAAAAATAAAGGAGAATTATCGTGATGATATGAACCTGTGAACAGAAGAACGAACCAACGAAAAACAAAGTTGGTAAAAACATTTTAAATAAGAAATTCTATAATTTTTTTAATACCTAACATGTTTGCTCACCACATAAAACATGTGAAGATTGATTATTATCTGGAATATATTGAACACGACGATAATTTTCTTGAGATCAAACGGTTTCCTAGATGCCATCATTCTTGGTCCCAAATTTTTGCAGAAGTATAAATATGCTGATACAATTGAAATTGGTATCAGAGGTGAAGACATCAGAAACAGGCCCAATTCTGTTGGTCTAGGATCTGCAAGGTAAATGTTGAATTTCAACAGTTGATTCGTTAATTTTAAATACCGGTCTGAAGATTTTCAAGACGATGGACGTCATTTTAGAATAGAAATTATCAAAAGTTAACACTTTTTCCGATTAATGAATATTTGATTTTTCTGTAAACGTTCGAGCAGTGAAAAGGTGGTTATTTTGATGGACTAATAGTCTAGTGAAAAACACCGGAGGTAGTGTAGAAAAACGCCTGAACACACTCATGATATGGTGTTTCTTCACACCAGAAAAGTATTCGCATGTACCTGCTCAGTGTTAAAACGCACCGAAGAGAATTTCGTTGAGGTAGGATTCAGCATCAAGAAAATCACAAAATGTGCATTACACCACTGCGGTGTCAAATCGCACTTTCGGAAATGCATAAACAACACCACCAAAGTGTTCATTATGCTAAATTCAGCACTAACATTACACCTTTTCCAATTGTAGTTCAAAAAGCGTCAATTTGATTTCAAAAAGTATCAAATGTATTTCAAAATTTTCAATTCAATACCAAAATACGTCAATTATATTTCAAATTAGTCAATTCAATTACAAAAAGGATCAATTGTATTTCAAAATTATCAATTCAAGAACAAAATGCGTCAATTGTATTTCAAATTAATCAATTTAATTTCAAAAAATTTCATTCCAATTTCAAAATCCATCATTTCAATTTAAAATCTTATGATGCATTTGAAATACATTTGATATTTTTGGAAATACAAATCAGGAATTTGAAGTGTTAGTTTTTGAAATTGAATTGATAATTTTGGAATACAATTGATGCTTTTTGAAATCAATTGCCTAATTTGAAATATAATTGATAATTTTTGAAATCCAAATGACTATTTGGAATTACAATTGACCATTTTTGAACTAAAATTGGAAAAGGTGTAGTGTTACTGACAACTGGGTTTGATTAATAAACACCTTTGGGAATGGTCACAAAAACTTACAGTGGTGTTCACTGACACTGAAACAATCAGTAACTCAGGGGACACCAGACGGTGATAGCTGGTTTAATTTTTTTTCACTGTGTATTGTACCAATGATTTTTTCCAAAGCCATTTTTGAAAATATAATTTTAAACAACTGCCCCCGAGGGGAAACATAATAACTTTTCCATACCTGCCAATTCCTGGAACAGCCAACTATATCCGAGATACAACTGTTTCATCACATACGCCATTTTGGGAAGTGTTTCGTGAACTACTTGGTACCACAATCGAAACAGTCATGAATCTCATTGTCTAATTAGACAAAAAAATTGGTAGGCATATGAATGAGCAGCTTAGCTAGGAAAGCATATGCGCTTATAGCCGCCGATTAAAAGGGGGTACTGGGGCTCTAGCCCCCTCTGGGAGTAATCTGGGGGGTCAACGCCCCCTCCTGAGATTACACTCGAAATTAACCAAATTATTATTCGACAAAAGTAGAAGAAGTACCCAAAGATTGAATGTTTTTTGTAAAATTTCGGATAACTATTTCATTCAATTCGTTGGAATATTTCACTTTCTTGTTTTATTATTTGTTGTATGGAGTAGGTTCTAATGTTGGAGTATGTACAAGGTATTCACGTATATTTTGAACCCCCCCCCTTAACTTTTTTATCTATTGGTCGATATTTATTTTCAAAAAATGATCCGATGTAATTTTTCTTACAGATTCCATATATGTGAATAGAAAAACAGTTGAAAATCTGAAAAAAAAGTTATGGGCACCAAATATATTTTTCCAAATAAAACACCCTATATATTTTGTCACTTTTGGATAGAGTATATTTTTTTGATTTCAAATATATACACATATATCATGTTATCTCTAATAGATTTCGAGATATTTGACGTCGAAATTCAGATTTAAAACGGATTAATTCAGATAATTAGGACAAAGATGGTCAGGTTAGCTTTGGAAATGATTGAAATATTTGTTATCAAATTGATGAATGCATAATATGTCATAGATTTCGAGATATTTGACGTTTAACATCAGATTTCATCCGGATTTTCTCTCGGATTAGAAATAATAAAAATATACTTGTTGTCAACGATTTTCAAATATTGTGCTTAATCATGATTTTCCATATTTCTCAAAAAAAAACCAACTATCTTGAGACATGGGCTATATACCATATATAACACTATATACTGATAGTATATCACATTTCTCCCTGTCAATAAAAGTCATTATGACAAATAACCTCACAAATAACTGTCATATTATAGCATTCAATAAGTCTATGATATATTCCAATTATTTCCATAGCTACCTTGACCATTTATGTCCTAACTAGCTGAAAGAATCCGGATAAAATCTGAATTTCAACATAAAATATCTCGAAATCTATTCGAGATAACATGATAAATGCATATATATTTGAAATCGGAAAAATCTACCATAAGTTACAAAATATATGGGGTGATTCATTAAAAAATATATATTTGGTGACCATAACTTTTTTTTAAAACTTCAACTATTTATCTATTTACATATATGAAATCTACAAGAAAAATCACATAAGATCATATTTTGAAAAATGCAATAATTGAACAATAGATAAAAAAGTTGAGGGGGGCGGGTTCAAAATATACTTGAAGTGAACACGGTGATCATTTATAATGTCTCCCCACTCCAACTTCGTTAATTTTCACATTAGACAAAAATTATAGTTGTACAGGATGATGCAAGCTATCTGCGAAATATATTGTTGTTTATACAGGATGTTTCAGAAATGCATGACAAGTCAAAGTTATATTTTTTTAAATGCAACACCCCATATATTTTGTCACTTTTGGATATTATTCCGATTTCAAATATATCTACATATATCATGTTATCTCGAATATATTTCGAGATATTCTAAGTTGAAATTCAGATTTTATGTATAATGTCACTTTCCTGGAATTCTCAATCAATTCTGAACATTTTTTGTATTATATGTCCTATAGATACCTAAATGTGATAATTTTAACTTTCACATTATCAAGGCAATTTTTACTGTATAATGCAGTGGCGTAGAGAAAATTTGAAATTGAAGATGCAATCTCATGTTATGGCCTAGAATTGTAGTCTTTCAAAGGGAATCATATGGCTATTGTTTGGTTGGGATTGATCTTTTTTATTTCAGTATAATTTAAATTATGATTCTAATATTAGTTAGTTAATGCGTTACTTTCAAATATTTTACACACAATATTCAATGAATATTATATACTTTCAATTTATTTTGCCCCCCTGGAATTCAGAAGTTCCGGCGCCTATGGCCTACTAACGCGTCAATGCACCATTATAATGTTAGGAAAGAAATTTCTGTAGGTATATTTCAATTGTATAATTAAGGTAAATTCTTTTCACCCAAAAAAAAAATTGATTGTTGTCAGCAACGTGTCAAAATGAGCATCTGATTGGTAGAAATCAACCAGGTGTAAAATTATCATTCATAGTATGTTAATATTATTTCATGTAAATTTGCGCTATTTCATGGTCGGTACCCTTGTTTGTACCAAATCATTTCAATAGATAAACAATCAGAGAGCATTATTTTGCAAGAAACAGTGATTTTTAGAAATTATTTTTTTGTTAAATCTTACCGCCATCATTGATGGGTTCAATAGTTCAATATTCCATCGGCAAATATTCATTTTTTTATGTTCTGGCTCTCACGAAAAGAGATATTCTGTAATGTTCAGAGATGGTATGCTTCGAAGAACACCTCCCTAGGCAATGAGTTCCAAAGTCTCGATGTTCGTTGGATGAACGAGTCTTTGGAAAGGGACGTTCTGCAGGTCTCTGAAGTGACCACGAAGGGGTGTGAAGACTGAACTTGACGGGTTAATCTCGAAGAGACTGCTAATAGAGGAACGATTGTTGATATTTCAGAAGAGCATCGCCCATGGAAATATCTATAAAATAGAGATAAATCGCCAACTTTTCTATGGTGTTACAGAGAAGTGAGCGAGTTTGTAAGCGAGGCATCACCGAATAGACGAATTGCCCTTTTTAGGACAGAATCCAATAGTTTCAGGATATGTTAAGGTGACGCACTCCAAATATGTGAACAGTATTCCAGGACAGGTCGGATCTGTGCCTTATTATAGATCCTAAGCTGCTGACTGGGAGTGAAATAGCTATTGGCTCGAAACAGAAATCCAAGTTTTTGGGATGCACTTTTGGCAATGGACCTCACGTGATTTTCTCAAGAAAGGTTATTGCTGATAGTAACGCCAAACATCGAAATGGATAACTTCAATGGTATGGTTACTCCTGACTGAATTATGTTGGGCACAGTGAGATCGGCTTTTCTAGAGAAAAGACATGCTTGTGAATTCTACCAGGTTATTAGATCCCCACTCGAGAATTGTTGCTAAGTCCATATTTATTTTGTTAACATTTCTTCTTCGTATATTACTGGTTTGACGGGCCGATATAGGAGCCCTGGAAGAGAAAGCGGTATGGAGGGTACTATCATCCGCGAAGCTGTATATAGGACATGAAGTTGCTTCCAACAAATCGTTGATGTGAAGTAGAAATAGTGTTGGTGCTAAAATTGATCCCTGCGGAACACCAGCATTTATGAGTAGAGTATCAGATGAAACTCCATCGACCACTACATGGAGAGACCTGTTTGAGAGAAAACTAGCAAGCAGAGAAGACAGCTGAGGAGGCAAACCATAAGATGGAAGCTTGGCGAGGAGTCCCTGGTGCCAAACTCGATCAAATGCCTCGGAAATATCTAATGCCACGGCTAAAGTTTCTTTATATTTTTCAATAGATAGCTGCCAAGATGCAATGTGAGACGTAAGCGAGCAGGTCACCAGTTGATCTGTATTGCTTATCGTTGACAATTCCTGAGTGTTCCAGATATTTCATGAGCTCGATGTTGATGGCTTTTTCCATGACCTTTGAAATAATTGATATAGCAATGCGATAGATCTGTAGTTGCTAGGTAAGGTCTTTTTGCCTTTTTTGGGGACACCATGAAAATTAATTATTAATCTTTGTGGTATTTCTGAAGATTTTTTGTTCAAATCTTCAAGTTTCATGAGAGAGCTCATTTCTTGACTGATATTTTGTATGTTATTCACACAGTATTCTTTTTAATTATGAAATAATAAGCAATAATAAGTTTTTCTTGTGCGAGTTGATTCTCTTATTCGATGTATATACATCAGAGTCGAAGGGCCAAAATGTTTTAGTAATGAAACAGGAAATTTCAAACAAATATATTGACTTTTAAGCCTAGTTTCGACAGAAAGATTTTGATGACCTATTATTATTAACAATTAATGTTCACCAACCTGTTAGATACAATGAACAAATAAATACATCATTCGCAATATATAACTGATATTATATTTTCATTTTCATACAAAAATATAACTACCATCACATCCCCTCTTCAACTGGAAATCTATTCAATATGATTGTGATTAAACAATGATGAAGAAAAAGCCGATATGTATCCCAGCTAAATAAATACTCATTTCAATTTCACCATGAAATAACTGAACTTGATGATTTTATAATAAATCGGGTAATTACTGATCAGGACAGAACTTGGACCAATGAAAAAACGTAATGAACAGTCCTAAAATGATTCAACAATCAATATCACAATATGTCTACAGTAATAAAAAACACACATTTATAGCAAACTTATTTTTTATATAACTAACTGCCTCAGAAAATGAGTTTTTCTGCACTATTTCAGGTTGACAGAGTTCCATAAAAATCGTCAGTTTTCCTAATAGAAAGACGGTGTGGATTTTTTTAAATCGTATAAAGAGTAAGAAACTCGTTTTCAAACCTTGTCATTTAATATACTTTTGTTTTGTTTTATCCGAATCAATGCTCCCAGTAAACACAGATATGTAAAGGAAACATAAACATTACATAATTTGTGCAAGGTTCATGGAACTTGCGAGTACCTTGGAATGTCTTACTCTTCTGATATTGAATTTATGTGTTGGACACATATTTTGCAATATCATGAATCTATTAGCGAAACATCGTTGACACATGAACAGAGATGTATCAGACATGCATTTTGCCACATTATTGATACATGTAGGAAACATGATATGTGTCGGATACATGATTTGTAATTTGTGTGAAATAGAAAAGTTAGTATCAGGCAGTCCCGCGGTCACTTATCCAAACCCTAACCGCGCCTATTGTTGCTTGACCTCTGTGATTGAACCTTCTTCTTCATTACTTGGTGGCTGCTGTCTTCTTATTTATATCTATTAATCAATGATATTTGAATAATAATAACTTTCAATTGATTATATTATTCGATCATTACGATTTTCATATCTCAATTTCTATATCGCTGTCTTGATGATGTTGGCAACTTTTCAGTATAGAGAAATACGACACCACCAGCCAATTTTGACAATGTTTCACTGTTATATAATCAGTTCACAAAACGTCCAGACATGGTCCTGATGGTTATTCAAAATTGACAAAATAAAATGAACGTCCACTACCATCTGGGACACCCGTAATATGTTTCATTTCATCAGCTACATTCGAAAAAATTCAGCTCCCTATGCAATCCCAGTAAAAAATGAGGTTATGATGTATGTTTTGATGATACCTGACACCTACCTACTATCTGCAAAATACTCATGTACACATTTTTTATTCAGCAAATCAAGTATCAATAGCAGTCCCTACTGGTGTCTGGTATGCAACTTTTCATGTGTCATTTGAGGCATAGTTGTTCCCCCAATATTATGTTTCAGACAGATTTGTGTTTACTGGGCTTTGATGAAATTGTAATTTCTCTAAGTTATCTACCTTGATTTTGAGTTGCAATTCAACAGAAAATCAAGGTATTTCCGAATCATAACTTTGGTTGAGGCATTTTACTCGAGAAATGCAAAAATTGCCTGAATCAATTCGACTTGTTTTTATTTGATAGTTTTTCATCCAGTGCAATCCCATTCAGCATGATGCCGTTCGTCCCAGTTTTCGTCTTTTCGATGTTGTGATTGGTTGATTTGTCGCCATCCTGCTCAAAGGACTTCTTCTGTTTGTTCTTCAGATACTGGTTAACGTAGAATCGACCGAAGAGATAGGTGAAGTACGCAGACTGAACGCATAAGAGAACGTTCAAGAATTTGGGGTAGCTGCATTCCCTGAAGAGAACTTGGAAGTTGTGGACGAAGATTATGAAGAACTGAATCTGGAGAGAGAAAATGAGGTATGAAATACATTCATGGCTATAGAAAGAAGGCCGGGGAATTTTAAAACTTCAAAATTTTGAGATCTACGTGAATTTGCAGAACAGTGATAGATGAATTTTCATCAGACAGTTCGGTTTTCGTCCGGTAAGTACTAGTCATCTTGTTGTGCTGGTATTCAGTTCAATTCTCGTAATTGGTTTGGTTCAAGAAATTATCTGAAAAGCTACCATGATTGTGATCAACCACCAAACATGTAAGAAATCCTATTTATATTGCCGACTTTGCCTGTCTAATTGATTCAAATGCTAAATAGATATTTGTACTCTGAGATAAAGTGTATTTATGTCTGCACCCACTATTCTTTCTCCTGCTTGAATATTCACGAACCCAGTTAAAGAAGTTATATTGTTACCACCCTGTATAGGCCAACTTGAATAAAGCAGGGTGTAATAACAAAATGCTGCTCTGAAAGAAATCGAATTTCAGAACAATTGCTTTGCTATATGCGTTGGCCAAGTTAGTGGAGAAAATAATGATGACATTTCAACTTTCTAAGTTACACAAGGTTCTGTTCTAGGGCCATTGTTACTTTTATAATACGTAAAATTAATGATCTAGCGTAAGTAGAGATTCAAGAGAATGATGGTGATGGTGATTCATTATCATTCAATGCTACCAAGACAAGTTTTATCGCTCACAGACAAGATATTTTTAGAAAATAAATGCATCAGTAACATTATCATAAATGGTTAGGAACAAAGACATTTAAACACTAAGGAATAAATATTGCGATGTCAAACTAAAATTTGAATTGAGGATTATATCAAATTTTCCTTAACTAAAATTACATACATGCTATTATAGCGAACGTGCGTTTGATGCTTAATGATTATTTCAGCAAATCTAAACTCACCATCTGCATTTTTGTCAAATGTCTCTTCCACCAAAGGTACTTCTGGAACTTAGGACCGAGCGTAGAAAGAAAGTAATATGAGTACATGATCACGTGGATGAAGGAGTTTATAAGACCAAGTAAAGTTGCATGTCCACCTAGAAAGAAAAATTATAACAATTCGACACCTAGATGAATGCTTTTCTGGGATATTGGAAACAATTTTTACTCTGAGGAATTACACTCTCCTAATTATTTCCTACCTGGCACAAATGTTACTCCAATCCAAGCACAGAGTGGCATAAGTGTGTGGTGATAGAGATGCAAGTAAGTGACTTGATTGTACTTTTTTCTGAGCACGAAAAATACCTGAAAAATATATGACGTCAAATTGTCCTTTTCATGATATCTTGCACTTACTGTATCCAACAATTCTGTCAATTTGAAGAAAAAGTAGAACCACACTCCGCGTGCCATCTGAGAACAAAAGAAATGCTGAATTAGTCATAGGATTGCCAACCGGTTCGAGACAGACTGTTTCAGTTGCCCTTGGCCGGTTGAAAATTTATACACGCATAGATTTAATACCCGAATCCTTTCACAATGTTTACACAAATATATTGGAGATCAAATTGACAGCATGGTGGAATGGTACAATCAGTTCCTTCCAAAATAATAATCACAATAATGCACAAAAAAGGGATAAATACATAATTTCCCGGGCAATAAACCTTCTGTGACTTTAAAAGCTTCTGAAGTCATACACTTGTGAGTCTAAGCTGACTTGGGACTGTAAAAAATCCCTGAGACAACTGGCAGCGAACAACCAGGTCACTTTCATGTGGGTGCCAGGTCATAAGGGAGTTGAAGGCAACGAGGAAGCAGACTGCCTTACCCAAGAAGGGGCAAATAAACAATTTCTCGTCCCAGAACCCTTTTGTGGACTCTTATGTCTTATGTATGGAAACATATGAAATCTCACTGGAATAGAGTGCCAGGACAAAGACAATCGAAAAGGCTAGTGAGCCTCTCGCCAAGGAGAGCTAAACAGCTTCTCAAGTTGAACAAAAAAGACTTGAAACTGGTAACGGGACCCCTCACTGGACACTGCCCTCTGAGGTATCACTTCAAAAAGATGGGTGAAACAGAGAATGACAGTTGCCGCTACTGCGAGAACTTTGCTCATAATGTATCTTACCGTTTTCTAGTCATAATGATAACGGTTGATTCATATAGTTAGTCAGGTTTTGGTATTGAAGAGACCATAAGTAGACATACATCAAAATGTTTCCTACTTGCCGAGCAACAATAATCAGTAATAAGAGAAACCACAACTTAATGACCTGAACTTAGAATAAAAATTGTCGTCTTTTGATATGGAAGAAATAGTTATTTATGTATTAAGGGAATTATGAGGGCCTTAATTACCGATGGCAAAGTTTGCGTCCCGAGGGCCTCTGGCCCGAGGGACAGCAATTGCCAGAGGTTATTAAGGCTCTATAATTCCCGTGGTACATAGATAATTTTATTTTTGACCGATTTTCATAACAATATGTCCATATTTAGAACGCAATAAATGTTTAAATTCATAACCTTTCTGGTATATTTGAATTAGGTAGCGTTGATTGTAGCATTGTTGGTTGTTGCTAGGTTGTCGCTATGTTACATGTTTATAAGCAAACTTTCTTTATCAATCAATGTTTTTCTGTTAAAAACGTGTTTATTTTTTACCACAAATCGACGATCTTTTTCTGATATAATGAAGGATATTATAAAAAAGCGGAAAAAGCAAGACAATCATTACTTCCATCGAAAAGTGAAGCCCTATATCAAAAAGAATACAACTTATATCTGAAGTGGCTGACACAGAGAAATGTTATGTCAAAAGATGCCAACGAAACTGTCTTTCTGGCATATTTTCAAGAACTGGTAAAGTATTTTCAGTATTTTCTGGTAGATTTGGTAATAATTGTATTTATTCGTTGCAGTCAGAAACGTTTAGCCCAAATTCGTTATGGACTAAATGGTCAATGCTCAAATCGATGGTGACCATATATGAGAAAAGAGATATCACCAAGTTCAACGAACTAGAGGCTTTTTTGAAACGGAAAAGTAAGGGGTATAAGCCGAAAAAGTTTGCTGTCTTATCTCCTAGAGATGTCATCAAATTTCTAAAGGACGCCCCTAATGAAATTCATTTATTGCATAAGGTAATTTTTTTCTCATAATTTTCTTTTTCGTTTGTTTGTTTCGTTTTATTTGTTATAGGTTGTTCTACTAATTATGGGTTATTTTGGAGGATGCAGAACTCAGGAACTTCTAAATATGAGTATAGCAGATATAGAGGACCGGGATACTGGTATGGTAGTGAACGTACCGGAAAGTAAAACTGGTGTATCGAAGAAATTTACAGTTGTGGATGAAAAAGAGTTCTCTGCTTTGCCTTTATTGAGACTTTATATGTCCTTGCGTCCTGAAGGTACAAAACGATTTTTTTTGAGCTTCCGACAAAATAAATGTACAACTCAGCCAATTGGAAAGAATATGTTTGGCAAAATTCCCAGCAAAATCGCAATGTATTTAGGATTGCCAAACCCACTAACCTATACGGGACATTGCCTTCGTCGCACTTCTGCTACTGCCCTAGCCAATGCTGGAGCAACTATGACAAACTTAAAAAGACACGGAGGTTGGAGAAGTTCCACGGTGGCAGAGGGGTATCTGGAGGACAATATTGAATTGAGAAATAAAACGGCGCGTATGCTGTCTACTTTGCCATCAGAAGAGGCAGGCACCTCGACTGTAGTGAACAGCAACAGCACCACCCATAAAAAAGAAGAAATTGTTTCCAGCGGCGGAAGTAATTTTCAGGGAACATTTGAAAATTGTACATTTATTATTTGTAATGACGTGAATAAGGAAAATATGTCATAGTTTTCATTACATATAAACGTTTATAAGCATTTCTTGTATAATTTTCACCTGTAAAAGGTAAGAGGGAGTTTTTGAACCTTAATATCCCAAGGGAGTTATGACCCTCATTATAGATATCGTAACTATGACGATATAAGCTTATAATGTCACTGTCAGAAATAAAAACTATTTTTACCCTCATTCCTTTTTCTCCGGGTACCACTCCTTGACATGCATACTTGTAATCAGTTTTCCATCCTCCTTCCCAGCCCTGAAAAATGAAACAAATTCAGGATGTCATCAATACAAAACACAAAAAGATCTAGTTCCTTATACGTAGTCAAGAAAGGCATCACCTGAATTTGCTATAACAATGCAAGTGTGAAAATTCCTTTGCAAGAAAAAAATTATTAAATACGAGGTTTTTTTTATACGGTTGTTTTGTACAACTGTCTAAAATATACCTAGCAAACCATGGTCTGATTTTGATTTGGGTTACATTTATGTTTTTCTGTGATTACCTACCTCGTAAACCAGGAACATACTGGCAAACACTTGAATCAGATTGTATATCTGTATGGTCCTTTTGAGTTCGTATGGTTTTCTGTGCTTCATATATTTTGGTCCAGCCTTGGTACAGAAGTATAAGTACGTTACTAGGATAACTATCAAATGTCCGAGTTTTCCTGATAAAAACCAATCTGACGTTCGTGGGTCTGAAAAAAATTCGAGTTGTATTCATTATTTCCTTCGAATTTCCTTACGAATAAATAAAAATGGCGAGAGGACAATAAAAAAGTCAAGACCATGAAGTTTTTGATAATGGTATCGTCCTTAATTCCAAAACACACCATTTCATTGTTCGTATGTTCAATCATTATTACCTACCCAATGAAACACCATGACAAATTGGATAAGTTATAATTGCTATTTAATTAAATACGAATTCCATATTATGAAACCATCAACAATTTCTCCCAACACACTCTTTCTAATAGCAGGGTTTCGTTTGAATCATCTCTTCCTTTTGAAAACCATTATTGAAATATTTTTCAGTGATGATCATTCATTCATTACCAATTAAAACTGATCGTTTTTACATACACTGGGCTTATGAACTATTTTCACTAGTATAATACCACTAGAGGTCAAATTATTTTCGCTCATGAAAAATCAAATATTTTCAAAATTCATTTCAATAATGATATTGTTTTCAACTCATTGTAGTTACACGGTAACGCAGTTATATGTATAATGAAATATATTACATTCTTTAATTTTTTTATTCACATCGAGCTACTACAAATGGTGAAAAATTAAAAAAATATATTAGTTTTACAGATACATACCTACAGGAACAGATTACATAATAATATTCAGTTTGTCTTCACACCAATGGACTCTTAGCCTATAAACTGTTGATTACTACTGATTGTAGTAACTCAAAAGTGCCATTTAGGGACACAAAATATAATATTCTTTTATTTTATAGTCACTTGAGCTTACTACAAGTGGTAGAAAATTATAATTTTATTTTCATAGCTTTGTCAGCAATTATTTAGGCCTTCAAATTGGTAATTTCTACTCTTTGTAGCTGCATGGCAATACCATTTCAAAGTAGACAATAGTATATTCTACAATTTTACATAAGTTTTGAGTAACAACAAGTGGTAGAAAATTGTTGTTTTTTGCGTTTTTCTTAACGTGCGTTATATATTATTATATATATTTTATTAGACATAGAGAGGAGATGTCCGAAGAATATAGAAAACGTCTTAGCTTTGTAATTGAAATATATCAAAACTGAATATTGTGTGAACAAATAAAAATCAAAAAATGGAAAAGCCATAAATTGGACTACAATTTTAGAAAGAGAAAATAGTCTATCCAATTAGAATATCAAACATAGTTTGAAATGAATGTCTGGTAGACTACGAGCAGAAAACAACTACTTTCCTGGTAAATACCACTCAGAACATTGAATTATATCTGCTCGTAATCCATGCAACGATTCACACTGTGAATGCAGATCGCAAATGTTTCTTTCTTCCTAAGACGTGACAAATTCACATCGGGACAGGCACGCCTAACAACCTACAGACCGGTTTCGGGCTTATTGGCCCTCATCAGTGCAGGGTAGTTATCCGAGTAGAGACCGTAAGATCTCCACTCGAAGCGTTGCCTGTCCCAATGCACCTTCGTCGCGTTTATTTGACCGCACTGAGCCGCGTTCCAACAGACAATTGGAAGTGGCGACACCATGCGGCAGAAGAAAGAAACACTCCAGAACTAAATCTCCCAAATCACAGGACTTGGAAGTGGCTTATAGCTATTTTCTCTTTCTAAAATAAAAATCAGTCTCTCAAAAATGGTCTGTTATTGTAAACGTCAAAAAATTTCCAGTATAGTTCGCTGTTGGGTATCCAACAAGAAAAAAATTTCCACTGAAATACCTCCGTTGCCATGGTGTTCTGTCAAAATAACGTATTTTGATTGGTTCAAAATTGCAGGTGTGGAATTTTCACTATTATTCCATAATTTCATGTAATTGTTCTCTCTTGACATTTATACATATAATTATGTTGAATTGTTTTGAATTTTAATTCTGCTTTGTTTGAAAATGATATTGCCCCCCAAAACAATTGAAAATAATCCATATGAATCAAATATGATCATACTCTCATGTATTGTATTATTACGATATTTCGTTATTTCCCAATTTTTTACTGAGTGTCCTTCATAGCATCAGCTAAATAGGTTCTGAGGATGAAACGATATAATTCAATGTTTTGCGTGGTATTAGCCAGTATAGTGGTTGTTTCCTACCTTTTTGAACATCTTAGATGTTTTTCAGTGAATTGGAAATGTGTGTAGAACACCCAGAAAACTGGGGAAACAGTAAATACCGATTGGGATCAACTGTTAAATAATCTTTGTTCGAAACAATTAATGACCTGCTGCTGAAACAAAATGGCCTCATCATAGTTTTTCTCGCCCTGTGAATACTTTCGCAAGTCTGTACGTGCTTTATTTCATGGGAAATGCCTTACCAATTATCATTTAAGTTCTACACATTTCTGAACCATTTATTGAAATCTTATTGGTACGTTTAATTATAGGTAATTCTCATTTCATATATTAAGGTTACTTTCTTTATCAACTGAATTGCGATAAAACAAAAATAATGTAATTGTTTTTAAATATTCGCAAAGGTAGTTATATAACGTGTAGGTACAAGATGGGAAACATATGCAAATTGGGATGGAATGTTACATACGATGTAACAAAATTGAAAAATGAAAAATTGACCAGCGAAAATGGAAAACTCATATACAGGGCGGTCCAGATGTATTCAACACAGGTATTCATTTCCTACGTTATAACTGGGCCTGGGATAAAGAATTGATTGTTGTGGTAGATGCTTATCAAAATCATTTATATCATTATGAGCGATTCCGAGCAGACAGACTCAGATTTGCCACTCTTTCATTGCCAGGCTTGAGCCCCGCAGAACTTCCTCTATCAGGATTCTATTTTTCCTGAAACGGAAAAGTTGTGTGACATTATCTAGTATTTTCCTGGTGTCTATATCTTATATATTTTTTTTCGAGATATAGACATTTCTCGAAAAATGATGAATATTGAGGATGTTATAAGAACAATCATGGCTGCTGGTATCATCATAGTGTTAACCTGTCTTCGCCTTGCACCTCTAGTTTCTTTGGATGATATAGCGGCTCTAGAACAGAAGTGTACATGGAGTGTACTTTCATCCGCAAAGCTGTAGACAGGACACCTCTATCAGGTCATTGATGTGAAGTATAAACAAAGTTGATGCCAAAATAGATCCTTATGGAATACCGGCGTTGATAGTTATTCCATCATTCCGAGTTCAAAGTCGGAAATTCGGAGTTCAAAGTCGTAGTAGAGCCATCGTCCAATGGTAGAGCTGTATCAATTGATCAATATTGAGTACATTAATCTCTAACGAATATTTCTCTTTAACCAACAATTATGATTATTACCATTATTTCTTCATTGCCTGGACCATAACCTTAACACGAATCAAGCATCAATAATTTTACAATATGCAATGGAAGGTGTTCGAATATGTTTAATATTATATGTAATGAATAATCTCGTGCATTTTGCCATTTTGCTTATTTGAACAGATTATGTAAAAACTGACATTAGACAATATTGCTCGTCTTACGCTATCGCAATATTTTCATGGCAGTTTTGGCAGACTGTTTCGTTTACTAGGAGAAATTCATCCGGTTGTTACTGTTGACAAAAATCATTGTAGACCCAGTGATGGACATCTGAATATATTATTCTCATCATCGGTGAGACTGCGTTTAACATTTTCGTGGCTATACTAGTTAAAACTCTAATTAGCAGCCTTATGATAAAAAGTGACATGGATATACATATATAAATGACCTGTCTATTTTCGTGACAATGGTTAATGATACCTTTAGCAACATATTATTTAACAGATAAATTCATTTATTTTTCACTTGATCGTTACTGCTTTATAATACCTTGGCAACGGTTGCTATTAACAGACCCATAACGCCCGGGGCGTTATGGAGGGCATTATGAATCATAACGCCCGCTAAATGTTTTTTCTGTAGTTCAATATTATTAAATAAACAACCCTTAGCAACCTCTTCAATGTTTCCATGGCAATTGCATAGAAGCTCACTTGTGCTCAGTTGCCGACCAGAACGCAGTAAATACTATGAGAAAAAATTTATGAAGTAAACGATAATTTTTTCGTGAAAAATAAAATCTTGTATGCACCACGAGCGTTACTAGATCCTAACGCCCATCGGGCAACATTCATCCCTCGGGCCAAAGGCCCTCGGGTGAATGTTACCCTCCGGGCGTTAGGATCTATATAACGCACTTGGTACATAAATAGCTATTCCTACGTTATTGGCCATTAAAAAAATTCATTCTATTTTTTTACTAGCACATTCGATTGTGAAAGGTATGGATAATAATGATTTGTACGACACAGTTCATCTGTTCCATTTATTCCTATAACGCATGAACGAAATTCCAGGAAATTGGTATTGTATATACAGTGTCACATATAAAGTTCGCGACATATGGAAGTTTTTTTTATTAATAGATTAAGAAAATTCGACTTCGCTGTTAGTTTGTGCTTGAAAAATGAGTGAAATACAACATCTTTTCTTTTTTCATGTGCTAAACCTGTCAAATTTGACATTTTTTTCAAAAATCATCAAAAAATCTGTTTTTTTAAACTTCGAAAAATGCCAGAGAAAACAGTTGCTCAGTTTCCAATTTTATACATTTGTTCCGAATTTGGGCTCTCTACTGTCACTACGACTTTTTTCATTTTTTTTTAATTCTTCGAATCTTTCGCTCTATCGATTCGAACGAAACATGATTCAAATTTCATAATTTTGATGAATATGAGACTTCAATATCATATCTTGCCCAGGAAATGCCCACATTGGCCTGTTACCAGAAAATAAAAAAAATGCATCTCCAGAAATTCGTCTTTGTTGTTGCAAAGTTCATCTAGTTTTTTCATTTCATTGTTAAACTGATGTGGATGGACGTTAATATGTCAGTAATCGAATAAACGAATTTCTCTTCATTCCCATTACACTCGTATTTTTTTTATAGATTTTTATCCAGTTTGATTATTTTTCTGACCAATAAATCAGTTACAAACAAACCCGAAATATCATACTTTTTTTAAACTAAACAATGACCTACAGTTTCATAACTATTCAAAAAACTTTTGTTTTAGCGATTTGTACAAGACATGATAAAAAATTTCGTGATTTTAAACGATACAAGGCTAATACAACATCTCGGGATGAAAATAGTAGGTACCGATCAAATCGAAATAAAATTTTCACTTAGTAGTAGTCGAAATGACAGTAGAGTCCAAATTTTCAACAAATGTATAAAATTGGAAACTGGGCAACTTTTTTTTCTGGCATTTTTCGAAATTTACAAAAAAAACTGATTTTTTGAGGATTTTCAAAAAAGTCAGTGTTAGGAATATTATAATTGCACAGATATATGTATACAGTGAGGATCAAAAGTTCGTCGCCCCCCCTGTAACTTCTTTATTCTACATATTACAAAAAAATGTTAAATACATAAGTTGTAGGGTTTCATTCGATCTCTTTAATGGTTTGAGTTTCATTCATACAGATTGTATCAAAAAAGCACGGTGACTTAGAAGTTAATTTTTTTAAATGGAACACCCTGTATTTTAATTCATTTTTAGATTCTTCCTTGAGAGCTGATTTCGTCGATCTATCATACTTGGGGTATAGCGCGAAAGATTACAGAGATATTGGTTGTGAAAAATCGCGATTTTTCAACTTTAGGAATTTTTTGTGTCTTATTTAAAAAAATTAACTTCTAAGTCACCGTGCTTTTTTGAGACACTCTGTATGAATGAAACTTAAACCATTAAAGAGATCGAATGAAACCCCACAACTTATGTATTTAACATTTTTTTGTAATATGTAGAATAAAGAAGTTACAGGGGGGGGCGACGGACTTTTGGTCCTCACTGTATATCCTATCCTCAATAAAAAGGACATTCGGATCATTAAATAGCTCCTTAAAAAATATCAAATAATTTTTTTTTTTTCGATTTCCGATTCTAACAAAGTTGCAACTTGATATGCAAGAGGAGGATCCGTCATCAATAGTTCTGCATAATTCTACCAAAAAATACTGATACTGAAGGCATTTGCCGTGATGGAATATTTCGTGGAGAACTTACCAGAATGTGCTTTCATAAAATTTTGATAACCATCCATTATTCCGAATAGTCCAGACATTTTGGTGGATGGATCCTGAGAATAAAAAAAAATAATTGCATCTACAACATCTAGGATAAATAGATAAACTCATTTACAGGGTTGCCACAAGCTTTTTTTATATCGGGGTAGACTAGCGAGGTAGATTGGGTCGAAGCGGGGTAGCTTTTGTAAAACTGTATTTTATTCATCAGTGTTTTTAATGAACTATTTTGGAAATATTACAGTAGTCTAATAAAATAGGAATTACTATTCGAGAACTTGAAACCACTGAACTCAAATAACAAACATAGAACCATAGAACAATAACACACAATAACAATGACCTTGAAATGATATTCGCATATTACCAACTTAAAATTCGAATTTCAAATACTATGTATATTTCTAAGGGACAAATCGAAAATTATAAGAACAAAAGTTACATAATATATTTCAAAACAACATGAATATATACTTACAATACAAAAATAAACACCATATTTATTATATAAAAATAAACAAAACACCACTTCTCATAAGAATAAATATAAAAAAATAAACAAAATAGCCATTCTTAAAAAGTCCCAAAAATAAAAAAATATACATAGGAACTGAATGAGAATTAAACTCCATATCAAAGTATATTCCATAATACCACACATTTTCTTACCTATCCATGTTTTTAAGTAGGTTGTTAATTGAAGAACCAAAAGAATAATATATTCGTTAT
The DNA here is from genome assembly GCA_029955515.1 of Chrysomela aeneicollis. NCBI lineage: Eukaryota > Metazoa > Arthropoda > Insecta > Coleoptera > Chrysomelidae > Chrysomela > Chrysomela aeneicollis. The sequence goes on from JARUHQ010000022.1 coordinate 12,723,360, forward strand.
TCGTATATAAAAAGTACACACAACAATTACAATACTACAAAATACTGACATTACTGCCATTACTGAGTGAGTGAGTGAGTGATGTCATGATACATAACAATCATGACATAAGTGGAAGGTGAAAGCATATATGTCAATGTCAATGCAATTGCACTGCACTGCCAGGAAGTACTCGAGATCCAGAAAACTGCACTCGAATGTGAAACACCTGCCCGTTCCTTAAATCCTTAATTTGTATGTCGAGGTAGATTTGATATGAAATTTTTTCACTTTCATGATTTTTTTGTAGCGGGGTAGATTTGCTTGAGGGGAGCAAGCGGGGGAAATTATTCTGGAGAGGGGTAGAAATACCCCGTTCGGGGTAGCTGTGGCAACCCTGCTCATTTACCGAGTCTATCTGAATTTTCTTTTCAAATGCTCAACTCAATAATTCGAAAAAACTTCATTTTATTTCGGAAGTGTACCATGAAAAAAATGTTAACATTCCTATAACTGCTTTGTCACTATCAGTATTATCATAATATATCCTGCTTTTCATTTTCAATACTCCCTCAATTGAATTCAAATTAAATTCTTCTGGAAAAACAATGCTGGTTTAGTTCTGTCTTTATTTATTGAGCGAGAATCTTAATAAGCATAACCTACTTAAACTACATTGTTTCACCAACAATTCTATAATCGAAAATGAATAATAAAAGACAGGTAGTACGGGAGTTCACCTAACCTAACCTGTATTTATAGAAAGGGTAAATCATCATTCATACTTAATGTCGAAATGTTGTTACACTCTGATTCTTTGGACAAATAAAAATGATATTAGGTAATTTCCTACTTGCAGTTCTGTTGTGCCAGCCCAGCCTTTGTATCAATTCTTGATGAAAACTGCAGTAGGTACCTACTATAATTAAAGCGTTCATACAGGGTGGCCAATTTAAAAGTTCACCTCGAATATTTTGATAGAGGGGTTTTTCCAAAAAAGTCTGAGACATGTCTATCTCTCTTCCAGAGACGACTTCTTTTGATCTCAATTTCAGCATGATGGATGTAGCAGGGTGACATCCCATTTAGACACCTTGATCGAACTAATTTAATTCAAATGATTGTTCAAAGTCAAATTGATCGTATAAATAATAGTTTCAAATTAACTTTAAGAAAAAGTCCTGAATCTGGCTGTCTTGGTGGCCATTCAATGGAACAAAGGTGCATAAAGATATGGTGAAACGACTCTTCAATTGTTTTTCGTCAAAACCTGTAGATTGGTTTAGCGAAGATCATAACATCGGTAATATTTCATTAATCGTTCGAAGATGGCGTTAATATCACATTTGATATCAATATCGATAATTCAGTTATCTGTTCTATTCCGTATTTTATGGTTTCGTGTTCAAGTGACAGTGACAGATCATTCATAATTGTGGTTTTCGCTTGAAATATGAATATTGTTCGATTGTTCAATCATATTATTAAATCACACAAAATCAAAATGACTGAGAAATTGTGAAAATTAATAATCATCATGCGAAATCAGCAGACGTGGCGCCATCCATATGAAGTCGTGGAAGTATTACTAGTGTTTGAAACTATGATTGAAATTCAACAAAATCAAGTAGGCAGAAGTCCTTGAATGGAACCCCTTTTACGAAGCCAGGGCCGTGTTGAAGATTATCCACTTATCCACTTGGGAGCATTAAAAAAAATATTTCAAGTGGACTATGTAAATGGGCCAACCTGTACATACATATATCAGCTAGCTATAGGTGGATTGAAAGAAATATGTTCGTTGATTGCATCTATTAAACACTTTCTAACAATGTATCACATCAGATACTTACTGGTTGAACGCTCACATTTCTCTAGTTGGTTTGAAAAATGGAGTGCTCGATAAGAAATCAATTTCAATTACGGTTATTTAAACCAGTATAGCGTCGAGTACATACAGTATCAAAGATCTTTTCTGGGATCTTTTGATAATGAAACCTCAAAGTATCATTTCAATAAATCTAGGGAAGTATAGGTATGCAAGAAATGTGAATTCACGTAGCTGGCAAATAGATAGTATCGATATGGAATACTTCATTCACAGTAATTTCCCAACAGTATCTATATTCGGATTTTTCCAAGGAAAAGTTTAATAATTCACAAACCAATGTTTGACAAAAATCAATGGATGTTATCAAGTCGAATTCTGTATAATATAGCACATAATTATGGCTCTTTATTTGCACTACCATATGGGAATTTCATCATATGTAAAGGTCGAACACTCATCAAATATCGTTGCCCAACAACAACTGAAATAGTGGTATTTGTACAGATTATGCTAAGATGGTCATTAATTATTATGCCTTTCATTGAAATAAGTTCTTTTGTTTGCTATTTCGCTAGAGTTTATTAGATTTCTTTGCTTCAATACTCACCTATTTCAGTGGCATCTCAAAATATAAGACTAAAAAATAACTACGATTTCTTTTCTTCACTCGGTTGCCATATATATTCCTGTTGTGTGACTTTAGCATTTTTTTATTTTCCAAATACATATATTGATACAAAGTATATCATATTTTCACTGTCACTAAAACCTTTTATGGCATATAACATCAGAAATAATTGATATATTATGACATTCATCAATTATTTCAATAGCTACCCTGATCACTATCTATGTATCTATGTCATGATTATCTTGAAGAATCCGGATGCAATCTGAATTTCAACTACAAAAATATTGAAATCTATTAGAATTAACATAATAAGTGTATATACAGGGCTATTCAAATTCGAGTCTATGTATGGGGATTTCGATAACGGTAAGAGATAGAGGGTTAGTTAAATGGGGGCAAAGTAGCATATTTCAGAGCTTAATTATATGGATGAAAATAATCTGACATAGCCTCTTCAGTTCTGTAGTTATACAGGAAAATTTTTGAAAAATGTTGAAATTTTACTGGGAATAGTTCAATATTTCCAAAATACTGTGTACTACTACTACGTCAATATGAAACATGACTCTTGGCATTCAAAAAAATACAATAAAAAATACAGGTCCTTATTAAAAGTTGAGGGTGGCACAATTTATACGATACCCTGTTTATAATTTTTATTCAGATATTTGGAAAGGCTACAAAAAGTTGCTATGGCGAAGTGGCATAATTTTGAAAAAATCTTCGTAAAATAAAAAGATGTAGGCAAAAGAAGGATTTCGAAATTTTCGATTTTTCCTGTATAACTCCAGAACTGAAGAAGCTAGGTCAGATGTTTTTCATCTATATAATTATCTCTAAAAAACGCTACTTTGCCATCATTTAACCAACCCTCTATCTCTTACCGTTATCGAAATCCCCATGCATAGACTCGAATTTGAATAGCCCTGTATATTCGAAATCAAAAAAATATACCCACTTTATTCAATAGGAACAAAATATTTATTTTTTATCCCAACAGACCACATAGGTCTAGAGTGTTCCATTTAATAAAATATATTTTGTGCCCATAACTTTTTTTTCAGAACATCAACTGTTTTTATGTTTGGAAAACTTACACAAGATAATTTTTTCAAGAAAAAATTAAACTGTAGTTGAAAATGTTAAGGGTGGGTGTTCAAAATATACGTGAAAACCCTGTACACTATACTTTTCTAGAGTTAAATTCGTGTGTATGAGATTTTCCAATAACTTTTCAGTATTTATGCTATAGTAGAATGAATGGTGTCCCTATTAGAGATTGACTCAGATCGTTAAATGCTAATGAGGGACAAAAAGTTATTATCTGGCCTATAAATAATACGTGAGTTCGTAGACAACTACATAAATTTGACACCAGACACAATATTTTAATGAACACGCTATACAAATTAATGCCGTTAGAATTGAGTATGGAATATGATTGTGGGTGTTCCCAAAAAAATAACTGGTATTTCTATTAATCTACTAGCATATTATGCCATAAAGGTGAACGATTGAACTTTTCACGATATTCCTCTCGATATACCTAGGAATTCATTAAGTAACAATTATTCGAAATCTATCTGGGTGCCACTTTGTCATTAGGTATGTCTGATTGCCTATTATAACAAAAATGACGGTCAGCGTAATTATATTGATAATCCATACTGGTTTTATTTATTTACATTGATTGAAAATCCAGGATGTCTGAATACCTCATTTGAAAAATAATGAAAACAATGCTCAAAACAACATACGTCCTTCCGGAATTTACATATTTGCTGCGTATGTGCATTTTTTTTTGACCTTTTGAACCCCAATTATTCATTGCTGAAGATATCAACTATCTTGAAGGAAAGTATAGTTGATTATAATGTCAAAAAATACTACCGGAGTATCTTGAATTCCTTTTTTTTTCATCTTAGATTTTTTTCGAAAGTCATACATAGCAATGAAGTGTTGTTTGGAGCAACTTTATCTATATTTTCTCAAATAGATTTTGATCTTCAACCTTCCACATTAGATATGTCAACTGAATCAATATTTTTGGTGCAGATTTTATATTTTTTATAGTCCGCATAAATGCAGCTGGTGGTTAATATCAATCATTCTCAAACAAAATCATTCTCTATCTGTTAATAAATAATCAGTAAGGACAAAACAACTAGTAAGTATGTTGCGTATGCGGATATGTCAAAGTATTTTCTTTACGTTACGTCGTGTGAATTCATTCAACAGTTGAAAGTAGCATTACTTATTACTATGAAACATATCCCATAACAATAATATATCATTCGAAAATACAGTTGGCTTTTTTTTAAATATTTTTTGGAATGCACCAGTATATATAGTATGATATCACCACAATAATTCGAAACGTAAAAAACAATCATCGAAGGATTAAAAATGCATTGTCTTTATTCATTTTAGTTTTTTATAAAGTACTAATTAATGTTTTTATTGACTTCTGGGTCACCTTGACTATTTTGGAGAAATAATTGTTGAATCAGTATATTTCAAATATTGGAATAATTTTTAGTTTGGGGATTGAAGCTGATTTAAATAATGAAAACAAGCAAGATAACAAGTGTTTAAAGTTGTAGCAAAATTGAGAAAAATGGTTGTTCAGTAATCAGAAAAAAATAGATATGTCATGCTCACATTAAAATAAATTTCAATTAAAAAAACAAGAGCAGGTCATACAAAATAAAAGGAATGTTTCGAGAATGTTTCGAATCATTCGGGAAACTAGAAAACCACCGATCTGCCTACCTACTTCCAGCAAAATCAAATTTTTTCATCAGTAGGTGAGTTTAAAACTTACTTCAAAACGAAGCCAAAAACACGCAGTTGCCACAAACCAAAAGGAAAACAGTTGATCACTGACAGAACCGATAACTGCAGTAATACTGAGCTTGAACCATTTGGCGGGTTGTATACAGGGGGCACAAACAGAATGGGCGAGCGATAGACAGCAGCAACTAACACTAGGTAGCGCGAATTTGGTAGTAAGTACCTATCTACCTAATGACTTCAACAGAAAATGTTAAAAGGAGCTAGCGAGAGGTGGAGGGGCAATCATACATGGAAATATTTCTCAATCAACGGTTCCACTGAGTTGCTTTGAATGGTCCTTGCCGTGAAATAATGATGTCTTTGCCGTATCGCTCTATAAGGTTGAATCGTTGATTGCCACTCAATGGTCGCAGATTTTAGTTGTAGGGATCCACCTAGATAGCAGCACTTATCATACAGTCTATTGCAGAGTCACTTATAAATTAATAAAGAGCTACAGTTATGAGATTCGTGAAAAAAACACATTGAGATTGAGTTGAAAATTCGGTTTTCTTTTTCATCAAGTTTTTCAGGCTCTAAACAATATGATAATGCAAAATATTCACAATTGTCGGTATTATATTGATCCTTATGGGACACTTGTAACTTGTGCAAGGTTCAGATATTTTTGCAAGGAAAATTGATTAGTGATCCTCCTTCATGTAGATTTTTTGGTATTCAGGAACAGGACTTCAACAGTCGATTTTTGGAATTATTCATATAAACATACCTATATCGCCAAATTTTAGTTCAAACAGTTCATTTTTCAAATTCTATGTGTATTTTTTATCGTATTGTCTCAATTAGCATGAGAAAGTCTTGCATGGGCACCTTTTTTATTGTAGCCGCTAGATGGGGGATCAATATTTTACTAATCAATAAAAAATCTTATCTTCTGTAGTTTTTTAGCAAAAAAGGTGGCTTTGACAATACACATTGAATTTGAAAGATTTCTAAATATAATGAGTTTTAGATGTATCACTCGATGTAATGTAACTTTTCAATATTTTATTCAAAATACTTATTCTTTCATGTTGAACTCTCGTGGAAAATGAAAAAAAATCAGATTTTATTATTTTCGGATAACCCTATACATATATTTTCAAACTGTTAGATAATATTATCGTTTTCATTATTCATAAAGATAAAAATATAAGTAGATATTGCAATTTACCTACTTCAATAACAAATATTATCACCTATCGCAGCTATTAAAGATACTGAAAAATGAGGATTAGTTTCAATTATATTGTAGCTTGACTTGTTTGTGCATGAATACTAACAACACTTATTGTTCCATATTATTTAAGATATATATTCTGTTTTCGAAAATATATTTTTTATGCATCATGCATCCTTTGAATCTATGAAATTACAACAACCATAAAATATCTCTACATTTTGTTTAGTGAAAATTATGGTACATTCAATTTATGAAGATCGAATAGTTTTAATTGCTCAAAAGTGTGTCAATGTGTTTATTGAAAGTCGAAACTATGAAAAATACAAATTAATTTCATAGTTTCATGACACCATCTAATAATAAATGAAGAAAGCATATACCTTCGATATGATTATAATCGTCGGATTATTGTTAATAACAAAATTGATTTTTTATAGATCAATAAAACTGAATGAATCCAGCGGAAACCGTTTGTTTTAGATATACCAATGAATGTGACAGAGACAAACTCTTGTCAAATGAACACCTGTCGGGTGTGATTTCACCATTAAATGCCAACTAATCGGCGAATAGGTACTCACATTTGATGATATTTTTTCAATAGTTTTATTTTTTATCTTCAGAGATCTGAATATCAAATTCTCATTTCATACAGTTTTTAAGGGAGGTAGGCAATCGGAAAATATTGAAAGAAATATTTACTTACAAATATTCGCGAAGCACCTTCTCTTATTTCACAGTTTACTTGAATTGTTCTATGGGAGTGCGGGTATTTTTCAATACTTATCTGTTATTATCCTTCTATAGGGGAAAATAATTATTGCACTTTGAAATTCATAATAATAAAGCATTGATTAAAATCAATAATTAAATCTGCTATTACTGTTAATTTTCTTATTTGGTTCCGATATTGACAATGATTAGATAAGGTTTAAAGGTTTCATTAGTTATATTATATGCAATTATTAATATATAGGTACTAGTAATTTATGAGTTGAAGCAATTGAACATTTCCGCTTCAATAAAGTGAGGACAATAATTCATATTATTTGAACTAAAATCGAGAATTGGATAGGTACCACTATTTGGTTTGGCTAAATTCAATAACTTTTTCAGAATATCGCTAGTTTTCATCTGTCACTGCTTTGAAATTTTGTGAGCAGGACTCCTGTTTTACTCTTCAGTGGATGAAATTATTTTTGTGGTTTTCCAGTGCAAATGAACCCAAACCCAAAACCCCATATCAGTAGGTTTCACAGATGAGAAGTATTCAGTTGAAAAGTAGATTTTGATGTCAACCTTGGCGAATATCTAGAAAATAATTGACTTCTCTTCTACTAGGCAAAAGTTTCCCTCAAATGCCTTTACCATTATCATTGTATATGGACTCTATATAGAGTCACTGTAGACTATTATGCAATGCAAATATGTCAATACTTTTTGAATTTCAGTCGCCATCTACTTGTTATTGACCGTAACTTCTTTTGTGAAAAATATAAGTTACCGACGATTGAGTAGAAATCTACTTTCACAGATCAGCGCAGTGCGTGGCTTCCCTTCATCGTTGACAGATGGCGCTGTATGAATCCATCCATGAGATCGATTGAAAAATAGCGAATCTCTGTTGTTCATATTTTTAAAGAAATCATATACCCCTTAGTCAAATTCGATGGTTCCTTCCTAAAACCGAACTTTGTCGTTATGGTCGTTATGAAAAATTCCTACTTGTATTTTTGTTTCTATCCAAAAGAAAAATCAGGGTGATGATTTCTCGAAAACGAAACGTTGCACTCAAAAGCCGTAAGCGAATCAATAGAATTAAAATTAGGTCAAATTTTGTACAAAAAAATAATATTTTTGACAAGTCGAGCAGGAGGCATAATATATTATTCGCTATCACTCTCAAAGACATTTTCTGCTTATTGCCAGTCTACTACTTCAAAATTTACAATAGTATCGGAAATGAAAATTGGCCTATCGCCCTTTTCTATTTTCTCCTACAATTTTTCATGATGATGATTTCATAAGATTTAATAGAGAAAACAGCCTGATGTTATCCTTCAAGTAAATATAACTAAGTGGAAAAATAGTTTAAAGAAATTTCACAATAGTAAATTGAATATTGTATTGTTAAGCTATTTCTACTTTAGATGAACATTGGTTCGTGTTTTCTTCTGCTAGTGCAGTAACATTTATGTGAAGATTTTTTCAATCGAATTGATGGTTGAATTGATGGTTTGTGATGACAATTGGTGAAAATATTCTACTCCACTTTTTTCGAGAAATGATCCTGCCAGAAAAAAGATATGGATCCCTTCTGAAATCTTTGAGTCTGTCAAGGGATGAAAATTTCTGATATTTTTTCATATACATATTAAGAAACTATGATAACAACTGCATCGAGTAGATGCAAAAATAATCGATTCTACCATGTATGCCTTCAAATTTTTCAAGAGCGTCCATTATTTTATAGTCCCTTTAGTCCCTTACCACTTCAGGACATTGCTTCATGGTGGTACAAATAATGGATCGCTGGAAAAATGGATTTATATTGATCAACTTCGATGTTTCAACTTTTTTCATTGCATAGTTCTCAATATTTGGGTACAATTCTACAACATAGTTCAGATTGAAATCTCACCTTTGAATAATAATCAAGTATCTTACCCTGAAATATGGAGTTATCACGACTGATACAAGCTATGCATATAGCTTACAATATAAACACCTCCATTCAAGTCCGGGAAACATATAAGAAACAATGAAATAATACGTTCTTTGATCTAGTGGTCAATGTTCAAAGATTAAAAGTTTTACAGAACACTGTAAAAACCGGTACAAATAACGACCACCGGACCAACAGATCCTTATAATAATAATTAGTTAAGAATTATTAATAAATATCGGATTTGAATCATTTATGATGACACTTAATTGTAGATTGTAGGGGGGGGGGTTGTTAAGGCTGTGCAGCCTCTCAAGCACCTCGACCTATCAGCAGATCTTTTGTGCGTAACCCTTAATCTATTCGGGGCCCGGGATTCAGAGGCTTCTTGCGAAGTTTATCAGTTTCCTGGGAGCTAGGTTCCTGACATCGGAGGGCTCTTAGAAGGCCCCTTCCAGGAACTTGAGCCTCTTGCAGAAGAGTGCTGGGCATTCGCAAAGCAAATGTTCTGCAGTTTCAGCGAAGTTCTCACAGTAGCGGCAACTATCACTCTCTGTTTTACCCACCTTCTTGAGGTGATACCTCAGAGGGCAGTGTCCAGTGAGGAGTCCCGTTACCAGTTTCAAGTATTTTTTGTCCAACTCGAGAAGCTGTTTAGCTTTCCTTGGCGATAGGCTCACTAGCCTTTTCTCTTGTCTTTGTCCTGGCACTTTATTCCAGTGAGATTTCATTTCATCTGCTTCCCAGCGTCGGAACTCTTCTCTCAAGTGGGCTTTGGAAAGTCCACAGAAGGGTTCTGGGCCGAGAAATTGTATTTTTGCCCCTTTTTTAGCAAGGCAGTCTGCTTCCTCGTTGCCTTCAACTCCCTTATGACCTAGCACCCACATCAAAGTGGCCTGGTTGTTCGCTGCCAGTTGTCTCAGGGATTGTTTACAGTCCCAAGTCAGCTTAGACTTACAAGTGTATGACTTCAGAGCTTTTAGGGCTGCTGGGCTATCGGATATAATATATATATTTTTGCCCTTCGAGTGTCCCTTTCGAGGCATTCCTGGGCACATATCTCTATAGTAATTCTGCTTGAAAGATGGTTGGGGCGTCACCATTCACCACTAAGCGCTTGCAAAAAAAGAGTATCTTGTCGCTTTATGTTCTTGTCGAATGAATAACTATTATAGAGCTACACACATCTTCGATGTTTTCCTCCAGAAGAACGTCACAAGCAAGCAGAAAACCCCTGCTTCATAGCAACCCTGAAAATTAGTTTTGAACCAACGGCGGAAAAACGCCTACCCGCCGGTCACAGCCTCCCATGACCACACGCGAGCGCTTCACGGCTCGAGGACGCGCGTGTGGGCAGAGAACGTCGCGTGACGGTCGCTGCCGGGCCGCGGCCAAGGATCGCGGCCTCCGCGATCTCTGACGTTCAGTCGGCCGGAGCGGGCGGGCGACTGTACCACCCACGGCCATCCCAGAATGATAATAAAGTAATTCTTATTGAATATCTTCAAAATGTCGCATTTTAACAACTTGAGTGCTTGAAAGAAAAAACTTGATATGGATATATAAAATTTGAAGCACCTTGTTTTTTATATTTCACCATTTGCCAACAACGACTGCAGATTTCATAAATGATGAAGGACAACTTAACTTAAAGCTCCAACTCTGAATGGAATCCAACCCACTTTTTCCGAAGAAGTTGGGCGTGATGATCGATCAGAAACTTACATGGAACAGCCATCTCAACCACATTTTTTCCAGAGCTAGACATGGGTCTGAAACCAAAAATGATCTATTGGTCATACCAAACGATCATCAAACCCATCAACAAAAATGAAACAAAGTCTGTTAATCACAGGGGCAATATTCACGTGCCCCACTGCCGCCTTAGAGGTAATGCTGAACCTTCCACCATTGCACCTGTGTGTAATGAAAGAAGCAGCAATCAGTGCCTGCAGACTGAGTCAGACAATAAATCTCAAATAAGGAAATCGGATTGGACACTTGAGGATTTTGGAAAATATTTCCCTAGAATCCATGTCTAAACCGACAGATATCATGCCAGTTAGGTACGACTTCGAAATGCAGTTTGAAGTGGTCATAAACAACCACCAACTTTGCAAAGAGAACGGACCTCAAATGGGAAGGGATGCATCAGTATGGTATACTTATGGATCCAAGATGGATGAAAGGGCTGGAGTGGGAGTTACAGGATATTCTATCAGATAGCCGAGCAGCTCTAAAAGATTAGAAGTCATACACTTGTGAGTCTAAGCTGACGGTACTGTAAACAATTTCTGAGACAACTGGCAGCGAATAACCAGGTCACCTTGATGTGGGTGCCAGGTCATAAGGGGGTTGAAGGCAACGAAGAAGCAGACTGCCTTGCCAAAGAAGGGGCAAATACACAATTTCTCGGCCCAGAACCCTTCTGTGGACTCTCCAAGGCCCACTTGAAAGAAGAGGTTCGACGTTGGCAAGCGGATGAAATGATATATCACTGGAATAAAGTGCCAGGACAAAGACAAGCGAAAAGGCTAGTGAGCCTCTCGCCAAGGAAAGCTAAACAGCTTCTCGAGTTGGACAAAAGACTCGAAACTGGTAACGGTAATCCTCACTGGACACTGCCCTCTGAGGTACCACCTCAAACAGATGGGTAAAACAGAGAGTGATAGTTGCCGCAACTGCGAGAACTCCACTGAAACTGCAGAACATTGGCTTTGCGAATGCCCAGCACTCTTTTGCAAGAAGCTCAAGTTCCTGGAAGGGCATTCTTAGAGCCCTCCGATATCAGGAACCTAGCCCCCAGGAAACTGATAAACTTCGCAAACTATTCCATATAAATCCACATATTATTGAATTTTTCGCATATCTCCACCGTATCTTCGGCCTATTCTCCCTGACGGCCAACGTTGACGTTTTCTTCACTACAAAACCTCACTCATAGCCGCCCATTATGAAGTCAAGCTGTCAAATCTGTCAATCAGCCGGACCGTTTACAGATTCCCAAAAACCAATACGTTCGTTATGTAAACAGCTTTAGATCGCCATAATCTCTTCGGGCTTCGTTGAGACCCATTGACTATGTGATTAACATAATAGGTGTTTTCACAGCTTTGAATACATCGGTCTTGGAATTTTGAGCGACCCAGGTATAGGGCAGGTGCAACAACAACCCTTGCCGCACAGCTTAGGGTTGACTCGGAGTCACTTAGGTGGGGAATTTGCCATTCTGAGGTCAATTAGGTCTGTGAATGTCGCCTATTTGTTTATTTGCGATTGTAGACTTCTGTGGGTTCGTCTTGGATTTGTTTGTTTGTAAAAACGCGGACGCTGAAAATAAACTTTGCGACAAGGGTTGGCTTATTGCCAGGCTTTACATATTGTAAACAGGGGACCGGATGAGTTTTTTTAAATGAGCTTCGAAAAAAATTATTATTATAGCCAGGAGATATACATATCGAATAGACAGTTTCAATTCCCCCTGACTTATTTTTTCGAAGGGTAGAAAATTGTTTTAATAATTCAAATGACGCAAAGTATTATACATGATTTTCAATCTACTAGTTCCAAGTTTTATCATTCCGACTACTGTGAAATAAAATAAAACTGTTTCAAGTTTCTTGTTTTCATTTTCAACAAAGTATAATAAAAAATATCGTTCATTACACGTCCAGAAATGATTTTTTCGTGCTTGCATGACTTCCCGTGTGAGGGGAAGTGAATTTGTCACACGCGCACAGAAAAATCCCTATTTCCGGACTCGTAATGAAATATAATATTCCGATTTCTTCCTTCAACCTAACCATTCTGTAATTCAAAAATATGTCATGTGTCATGTGAAGTTTTCAATTTATTATGAAGAAACACCCTGTATGAATCCTGGAGATTGCCCATACGTATACTTCGGCACCAAGTATGATAACTATCGTAGGCAAATCCCATTATTCCCCAACACCTAGACTCATTTCCTGCGAGATGCACCGAAAAAAAAAAAAATAAAAAAAAAAGCCGCCACTAATCCAATTTCCAGAACTGGACTCATTAAACGGAATCCGTCATGGCCTAACGAGTGGGCCCCTCTAATACCAATCTCGATTATTTATGAGCCGAAAGAAGTCGAGACAGGGCCCATAAAGTTCGGTTCTTGGGACCGTTCGATTCTTTGAGGTGGTCAATTCCACCTCGTATCGCTGACACTTCATGCCGCCGTATCCGGTGTCAATTTGGAATTTTTCGGTGTCCACCAGACCTGCCAAGCACGTCTCAAACGCGGGCATTTTCAAAAAATCGCAAAAACAAAAGAAAGACTGTGCACTTCTCATCCAAGAATGACAACGAGCAGAAAACAACCACTTTCCTGGCTAATGTCACGCAGAAGATTGAGTTGAATTCATTCGCAGTGATACGCCTTCCAATGCGTGACAAAATTTATCTATCGAAAGATCCAATGAATCCACTTTCGTCTTTTGACATTTTTGGAAAACTGAAGTACACTGTATTGAAGTCAGAAGGGGAAGGGATAGAAAGATATTTACCTCCCTGCCCTCCTAAGGATATAAATCAATACTTGATATAAAATGAACATTTTGAATCATCATACCGATCTATCCTACCTACATATCAAGAAACCAACTGAGATACTTGCAAAAGTATCAAAATTGGACAAACTGTACGTGTACATCCTGAAGATGTTGTAAAATGTCCTTAGAAGGTTTGTTTTGGGAAGTCCAAGAAACATTTTTTTCACGACGTTATATTGATGTTTCATTCGAAACGTCCAAGGAAAGTTGATGCATGTAATTCTAAAAAACATTTTAGCAATGGCTTTCTCAGCAATCTAATTTCTCACAAATTTCAAGGGAAACTAACAAAAAATACACGTGAATATGCAGTGCAACTCATCTGCAGGATCCTGGAATATTTGTGATGAAAATATCGAGTTTTTCAATTGACTTGGCTGTTACTTGATGAAAATCCATAGTTATTGTAAACAAACGAAAAACGATAAGATTATCACGATAAATATATAAAAATATCTTATCTTTTTTCGTTTGTTCACAATGAAAATATCGATGTTATTCATCAAACAAAATCATTTATCATAGAAATGTTTTATGTAGTACGTCCTGAGAACGTTTCATGTAGTACGTCCTGAGAACGTTTTATGTAGTACGTCCTGAGAACGTTTCATGTAGTACGTCCTGAGAACGTTTCATGTAGTACGTCCTGAGAACGTTTCATGTAGTACGTCCTTAGAACGTTTCATGTAGTACGTCCTGAGAACGTTTCATGTAGTACGTCCTGAGAACGTTTCATTCCGAACATGCAGACAATGTCCCTCAGCAACGTTCCAATAACGTTTTCGTGACTTCAACCATGACAAACAAAAAAGATTCTCCCATGGAGACACGCGTTGCAGGATGCTGAAACGTATGCGGCCTCTCTCCAACTTGCAAGTCAGTCGGCTGATTTTGTGATGCTGTGGGCTTGTGTAAACATATTCGGTCAAGAGACGCCTCGGAGAACAATGGAAGCGATAACCTGTCGGAGTTGGCACGGCAGGCTAGATATTCATCACTGGCCGTGATGGTAATAATAGGGCGCTGTACGGACCCCATCCATCCTCAGCGTTAAGCGGAATTTAATCACCTTTGGTGAGGAGATGAACGAATAGAGTCGAACGAGTATTGGTCTTGTGTTGAAGCACTATTACAAGTGAAGTTAAATGAAAAGTTGTAAAAACGAAACGGTTACTCAAAATACAGCTTTAGGGGTATTATACGCCTAGACCACATACATATCCTAGACCTATCCTATTGTGAACGATTTCTATGACTAGCATTGTAATGATATTATATTCAAAGGGTTTGAATGCATTCAAGTGAACCCCAAATGACCCCCAATCGTTCTTGAATAATTTTCAAATTATCTGAAACCATCTCTACTGAGTTTGGCGCCTTGAAAACGATGCTTGTGAATGTAGTGAATATTTTTCTATACAGTTAAGTTCAATAGACAATACTGTATTAGGTATCGATCAAAAGAAGAAGACATATGTCTGTTCTATTCGGTAGGTACCAAGTGCTACATAGCTTAACCTCCCTTAATCAGTTCCTTCTTCACAACTGGACACTCATAAATGAGTATTTTTGACGAATTCTTAGGCTTGTCTAGGTCTTCAAATATGTTTTTGTTTTATTGCACCCCTTTCAATATAGCTATTAGTGATAATCCTGTTCCTTGCCTTTCTTATATCAATTCATTTTGATGCCCAGGCTTAGAATCAGGCTCTTCTGAACTCTTCAAGTCAACTTGCATTAATCAAATAAATTTCCTGCGCTATCAACTTGTTCTTCATTTATAAATAATATGGTGCATTGAAACATTGTATCTTGAGAACTGTTTGAAGGATAATTTTATTGTTCCGTGCATACCTACAAATCATAACAAAGAATAAACATCGTGCTGAACACCGATGTAACATAACTTTTTTCAGGAATTGTGGGAATGGTTCTAAAATGGTGTATCGATTACTTTACGAATAGAAAACAGAAACTGAAACTGAACAGCATCATATTATCTGATGAAACAAACAACTGTGATAGAGGAGTTCGACAAGGATGGGTATTGGGTCCACTTTTTTTCATTATCTACATAAATGACATTGTTGATGTCAGAGGTCAGTGTATTATTCATATATTTGCTGATGATACACTTATATACTTCTCATCAAAAGACACTGAATCCAGTTGGAACTGTCAATCACACGTTGAAAAATATAAATAAATGGTGCTCTAGTAATCTTCTGGAAGTGAATCCAAATAAAACAAAATATATGTTGATTGGAAATAGTCCTATTTATTCACAATTTAGATGGGAATGCAATAAATATGTTAGAAACATTTGAATATCTGGATGTAATCATTGACCGGCAGTTGATAATCAAAGAACATGCAAAATATATCATTAAAATTATGTCATACATACTCAATTATTTATTTAGATGTTCCTACGGTTTATCAATTTATCATTTTATGGACATTATGATTTTGCCACACTTCAACTACTGTTCTACAGTACTGTTCTTGTTGAATCAAAATGAAACCCCAGATTGCAAAAAATGCAAAATGGGGCAATGATAATACTATTGTCTTTCTCTAAATATACTTCTATCTTGGACATGCAACAAACATTACAGTGGTTACCAGTCAAAGAATGTTTTTATATATTACCATTATATTTATCCATACTTAAAACAAAAGCTTCATTACAACGTGCATAACTACCCAACTATAAATAAAAACAATTTCTATGTTAGTTCTGTTTCTAAAAGTGCAACACCAAACTCGGTATTCATCAAAGTAAGGAACAACCAAATGACATGAAATGTGCTGATTTAATAAATATATTCAACTGATTATTATTAAAGGGACAACTAGTGTACTAGTAAATTTCTTGCTATACTATATCATATTCTGCTAGGTATTACACGTTGTATTTCTATATTTTGTTTGTTTGATATTATAATAGTAATGTGTGACTTATTGAAATTGGTACTCGTGTTGTATTGATTGTAAAATTGTCATTTACTTAGCGTTTTAGCTGAATAAACGATTCATATTTAATTTCAAACCGACTATACTCATCAGGATCTATATGTCTCTTGGCAATGAGGTGAGATAGCTCGTTCATTATGGTCTGATCATCTATTCATCTCGTGTAACTGCCCTTTATTGCGGGTATAGATGGGCACCTGCCAAATAACTGGGTTGGTTTTAGCTGAGGGGGATGCGGTCTTGATTTCTGATACAACGTTCGGTGTAATTTGGTGTAATTCCGACCGTTTTCGGTATTTGTTCGGGCTTATCGTGATGAGGTATCATCTTTTTTATTGTTGGAAGTCAGACTTTTGAGAAACAAACAATAAGAATACTATCTTGAAGGACATTTACTTTCCCATGAAATCTCGCTAGAAAAAATACGTACTATATACACATAAAGTTCGCGACATATGGAAGTTTTCTTTAAAGAAAATTTTACTTCGCAGTTAGTTTGTGCTTGAAAAATGAGTAAAATGCAGAATCTTTTCTTTTTTCATGTGCTACTCTAAACCAGTCAAATTTGACATTTTTTTAGCAAATCCTCAAAAAATCAGTTTTTTTTGTAAATTTCGAAAAATGCCAGTGAAAAAAAATGCTCAGTTTCCAATTTTAAACATTTGTTTCAAATTTGGACTCTCTACTGTCACTTCGACTACTACTAAGTGAAAATTTTATTTCGATTTGATCAGTAACTACTATTTTCATCCCGAGATGTTGTATTAGTCTTATATTGTTTAAAATCACGAAATTTTATATCATGTCTAGTACGAATCGCTAGAACGAAAGTCTTTTGAATAGTTATTGGTCTGTATGTCATTGTTTAGTTCACAGAAAAGTATGATATTTCGGGTTTGTTTGTTACTGAATTATTGGTCAGAAAAATAATCAAACTGGATAAAAATCTATTAAAAAAATAAATACAAGTGTAATAACAATGAAGAGATATTCGTTTATTCGATTACTGACATGCATTGAAAATCCACATCAGTTTAACAATGAAATGAAAAAACCCTAGATGAACTTTGCAACAACAAAGACGTATTTCTGGAGATGCATTTTTTTATTTTCTGGTAACAGGCCAATGTGGGTATTTCCTGGGCAAGATATGATATTGATGTCTCATATTCATCAAAATTATGAAATTTGAATCATGTTTTGTTCGAATCGATAGAGCGAAAGATTCGAAAAATAAAAAAATGGACAAAAGTCGAAGTGACAGTAGAGAGTCCAAATTTGGAACAATTGTATGAAATTGGAAACTGATCAACTTTTTTCTCTGGCATTTCTCGAAATTAAAAAAAAAACTGATTTTTAGAGGATTTTCGAAAAAAATGTCAAATTTGACAGGTATAGAGTAGCACATGAAAAAAGGGAAGATGCTGTATTTTACTCATTTTTCAAACACAAACTAACTGCTAAGTCAAATTTTCTTTATATCTATCAATAAAAAAAACTTCCATATGTCGCGAACTTTATGTGTGACACTGTGTATGGCATAAAATTGAAATTATCCAAAGGGATGTATAGTATAGACAACAACTCATCTAACAACTCCAAATCTGAACTGAAAAATATTCAGCACGGTGTCCCCCAAAGACCTGTCCTGGGGCCACTGCTTCTCATCATATACACCAATGACTCATGTTTTCATATATGATGAAGATGTGTCAAATGAAGATATTTCTTATGGAATCGTTTTATGGAGTATTTATTTAAAGAATATGTTGGAGAAAAGTGATACACTTGAACCATTAATTTTTTGAAAAATGTTATAATAAAATATCAATAGTAGCAGTTTGTGAAGAGTATTTGTATTATTATTATTTAATTTTAGCTTTTTTCAACATTTCTTTTTCAGCTGGTATGCTTGTTGATTGGGTGGGAATTTGTGTTGTTTCATTGTGTTCATTTTGACATCAAAATCATGCTAGAAAATACCCCACTGATGTTTGTTGAATAGATAATTTGTTGCTGCTATATTTTCATCTCAAGAAGACAATCTAATCAATTCTCCAGAGAACTCGAAATACTCTCTGGATTAAAAGTCTTCTTGCCAAAATTGTATATAAAAAATCAGTATCTTTCGATGTTCAAAAACATTAATTTCACACTACAAGAAATTCTGATGTAAACGAGGTCAGATCTACCTTCTACATCTGAAAGAGAATCACCAGTATTAGTTTTGGGTATGATTTACGTATCTGTTCGTTGGAGTTTAAGGGTCTGAGAGGTTGTTTGTTGAGTAGATTGTTGATTATACGATGATTATATGTTTCGTATCTACTATCTGCCCCGGATAAGTGTAAATCAGATCATGTGGCAGGAGATGAGAATATTTTGACGCCTAATCGGTATATATTTTTGCACCTGCCCAGACTGGGTGTCTATTATTACCTTGGGCACATTGTAAATGCGTAAATAATCATGTTTTAAGGAAAACAACGTGATAATGATGGGTTGAGTGTGTTGGTGAGACTGAAACGTGTCTATATGAAAGTGTGATTTCCATTGAAAATGACCCAGTGCCAGCTAATAGTCACATTTTTTTGGCAGCTAGGATTCTACACTTTCTGCAAATTGGGCTTAATTTTGGGTTGCTGACAGCTTTGAAAAGTTTCCCAAGACGGGAGGTACACAAAATTACATCGGATATAACTTTTTTATCAGATGTATTCCACAATTGATTTTAAAAAACTTCAATGGTATCGAGAATGATGGTGAAATTTTCAAATTTCAAAAAAAAAGGAGATCCAATCAGTATTTTCAATAAATTAATTCAATTGTTGAGCTATTAATGATATGATGATTATGTATCATCAAGGTATTATCATTAACTAATTTCCCTGAAAGGAAATCCAAATCTTAATAATCAGAAAATGCTTTCAAATACATAAGAACTTTTCAATAAAAAGCACTATGAACTGGTATGAAATGAAACGAATGTAATTCTTTCCAACAAACATGATTTGCATTTTTTATGGACACATACCATTATTTCTTCTTAGAACACTGAAACACATATTGTCACTTCCATTAATTTCAACACTATATTGTATGAGAATAACCGCCTAAAGAGTCGCACTTTGTAAAATAAACATTCTTTTTTTGACCATCTCTATGTATACACAAATATCCCATTCATGTGAAATTGTTGTTTACTTTTTTACATACTAGAGAAAGCTGTTAATTGGTTATCGGACGTATTGTGCATACATTATAAAGCATACATTATAAAGCGTAGGTACCATCATTCACTTTACATAGCTCCAATGAATGAGTGATTCGGGCAACTACTCATTAGAATCTGTGTGACATTCAAAGATTTTAAAATCGCCTTTCAAATATTTAGTGAACACAAAGCAATGCACTGGTCGGTGCCCTGGTCATATATCATGCATCTTTCCAAACCCCTTTAGCTATGGTCTTTTATTTAATTTCAAAGGCAGCCACAACAATTCACGTCAATGTTTACAACTTTTGAAATTCGTCATTGGGTACGGAGGCGATTGAATAGGGAGAGTTGAATTATTGGGTGTCAAACTTCAACACAGAGTGTATTTCTGAGGAGAGTTGAGATATCTCTCGCAAATTTTATATATATGTATGTCCTTTATTTAGTCAATGACTAGTACAATTATTACACTTAATACACATTATTACACAAATTATTATACAATTAACACATATAATAGTCAAATAACAGAGAGTAAAGACACTTATGTCAACAGATATTTGAGTATAACACCATTGTGGTAGGTGCAGGTAATTATAAAATTGTCAATAAAACGATAACAATAAAACAGTTCATGATATACAAAAATGAATAATAAAATAAAAGAAGAATAATAAAACACCGTATAGGAAAATCGGTTGAGTCATTCGTTGTTCATAATATAATGTCGCAAATGTACTTGGAATGTTTCCAAAGTATGGCATTTTAATTCACTCGGTAACTCATTGTATGCTGTAATTCCCATATCATAAATGCTTTTTTTAGTGATCATAAGATTTGTTTGTTTTATATGTATATGGTTTCTTTGGCGTGTATTGTATGAGTGAATGTCGTACCGGAACTGTAGGTTCCTTGAGAGATATTCAGGAAGCATATTATTTACTAGTTTATGAATGAATATTAAGGTTCGAAATTTTATTAGTTTCTTTAAAGGCATCCACTGAAGCTGTAGTTGCATATTCTCTATACTTACAAATCGATTACACCCCGAAAGGAAACGCATACATCTATTTTGTAGAATTTGTAGCTTTTGAACATCTGTGTCTTTGCACATAAACAAAATAGAGGAACAGTATTCAAAGTGAGGTTTGATTATGCTGTTATATATCATATGTTTACTGAACTGAGTAAGATTTTTGCTTATTCTATATGCGAATCCAATCTTTTTCGATATTTTTTTTGAGATATATTCAATGTGCTCGCTAAAACATAGTTTTTCGTCGATGACAATGCCTAGATACTTTATACTTTTAACGCGCTCGAGGTCTAGATCATTATATTTAATATTTTCATTGATTGAATCATTCAGTTGTCGTCTACTTTTGATAATCATGTATTTAGATTTATTTATATTTATGATTAATCTGTTTGTGTTGAACCACTCACTAATTCTTGCATTTTAATGTTTTTTCAGTCAAAATTGTACTCAGTGTGCTCAAGATAAGAATGAACAGAATGGGGATCTTGGTAACCATAAGAGTTATAGGTATACAGTAGATTGAAGGGGCAAAAAGTTGCAAGAGATGTTGAGATATTCGAAAAAAAAAAGGAAATTTGGCGGTGTGGTTTTTATTGTTTTTTGAAGCTATTTGAAAAGTTTCGAAAAAACTAAAGGAACTTACTCGTTGCCACTTTTTCAGCTCTACATAATGGCCTTCACAAAATCACCGTACAATATTTCGTTCATCACTTTGTTTTTTCATATGACACGAAAAAAAGTACATCCTGCATAACATATAGGATTTTTTATTGCGAATGCAACGACGTTTGGCACAATTCATTTCTTCATTTTTGTAAATCGGAAAAAGTAGCAATGAGAAAGTGCCTTTGGTCTTTCAGAAACTTTACAAATAACTTCAAAAATAAATAAATCGCCAAATTTCGTTTTTTTCTTTTTCTTAACATCCATTTATTGACCCCTCACACATAAAAACAAATTCTCAAACGAAAACGATATATTCGTTCAACGTCCAAATCTTGTTTTGAGAAAGCGCATTCTTCTTCTGAAATAATTTATTCGAAACGAATTTATTGAATATATCAATTGTAGAAAATTATTCCAGAAAAAATAATGAAGTTCTTGAAAAATAAATCACGGAATGTTGTCTTCTTTCAAAATAACATATGTACCAATTTCTTCAATAACGAGATTGACAAGACAATTAATCTCTGAATAAGTAAATCTCTGAGAAAGTTTCGTTGGATTGACCATAACATTTTCTTGAATATAATTGCGATCCCTTCGAGCCGAGAATGTTGCCAAACGGTGTGAGTGTGTTGTTTCGGTGCTCTTGTCGTGCATCCATCATTGTTCAACCAGTTCAACTTATTTTATTGGCATAGAAATATTGGCTTATCATATAAGAAAAACTAAGGTCTTGGGAGATATCTGAGGATATAATTACCACTTTTAGAGGTAAGTTACATGCCTATATCTTATCGACGTTCATTCTTGGGTAGGCATTATTGTGTATCCAATCAATTAACGTAGGTATATCATCTCGAAAATTGATAATTCGTGAAAAACTTGAATAACCAGTATCGGCATTGTGAGTGAAAATTGGGGTTAGGTACCTATGTGCGGATGAACGTTTTAATTTGTCCAATTTGTGGAAAAGAGCTTCTTGAATTTGTAGACATCTTAGGTATTTTGATATTGCATATTATACCTAACATATTTTTACATTCTCTCACATTGTACCTAAATGGAGTTGTGAATGATATATTATATATTTTTCAGTCGTTTGAAACCAGAGGAATACAACTTTATTGCGAGGTAAACTGGTGGACAAGTTCAGAAATAATCTCTACGAATAGGGGGAAAGGTTGTCAAGAAGAAGGTCTGCAAGTGATGATGTTATCGATGAGAGTCCCAATAAGAGAACGGAAGTTGAGTATGATTCTCATTTCAAGAAATCGATATAATTCCTCTAATTTGATAAAACTCTTGATACAAAACAATCTACAGCTAAAACTGAAAATCAGATTTTTTTTGTTCAAGAAAAATGCGAGTCATTGAGAGATTATGATTGTCTTGATTTGAATATATTGTGTTCTCTATCTGAAATATTGTATTATTCTCACGGAGAACTCCATTCATTTACGATTCAAGAAATCTATAACATTGGTATGAGTGTATTTAGTTGGAAACATAATAGTCTTGAATTGAGCAGACATTTATTCCAGTATATATAAACAAGCCATACTCTTGAATCAAAGCATATCAAATCAAATTAAGTAATTCTTTTTATGTGTGCTGAATTTCACAACTTTTTAGGCTATTTTTGACCAACTGTATAACTCTTACGGTCACCAAGATCCCCATGTTGTTCATACTTATCTTGGAGACACTCTATAACAATTATAAATTCATGTTATATTTTAGATTCTTCAGAGTTAGTTGAGGAAACTAATTATTATATCATACTCTGAACTAAGTTGATAAAGACTTATTGAGGCAAGCCATTTACGTAGAGAAAGATTGTAAAAGGTCTTTAAATGGATCCCTGAGGGACTTCCTGTTCAACATCCTTGAAGAATTTAGACATGTATTTTTCAGTTTGAACAACTATTAGGTATGGGACATATCAATGTTCATATTTCTAGACATTGTGGACATTTTTGTACCAGCTGATGACTTCATTTGCCATTATTGTAGAAATCATTCTTTCAAAATTTCAAGCCCCGTTTTTTGACGATAAAAATAAGTAATGAAATCGTGATTTTGACAATAATACCATCTGATAATATGCACAGGTATTGATTTTGAGATTATAGTTCTGGATACATTAACTAAAAGAGGATTATCAGTTTCTTGTTATTTCGATATTATGCAGAAATCATATATATAATAAATCATCTCAAATCATTCTGAAGTCCAATATTCCCAAAATGATAATCGCCCCATGTTCCTATTCTTGAAATTCTAAAGGTTCATAACAAAAACTATATAGGTAGCTGTGGCCACTAGAGATTATACCGCCATCAGAGTTTTCCCAGAAAAATCATAGAAGTGGTTGTAAAATTTGGGGAACCTTCGATTTGTTACGCCCAGTACGCCAGTACAAAATATCGTCGAAACCATAAAACTATTTATTGCTTGGAAACTAGTGACTATTTCCATGTGGCGAGGTTATTACAGTTGTTAATTTTTATTGGTGCTCAATATTTTACGATTCCAAAGACCACATGAAAAGCCCGAGACTAAGTGTCATATTTGTGAATCTAAGATAAGTATGGGAACATATTTGATATGATTATTCTTCAATTAACGAATTTGAGATTTTGGTTATAATGATCTCAAGAGACAGCAGGAAAAATATTGTTAATTTTAATAGAAATTCACCAAATTTTTCCTACTTTTCTGAACGATTTTCAATACAGGTGAGGAATGATTGTCTCTATAAAGAAATGGCTTCGCAACAGATTTAAGGGAATCAGTATGTGTAAATCTGTCATTTCCTAATGATATTCGATATTATGATTATCATCCCAGTTCCAAGTTCCCAGCTAGTTACGAAAAACACAAAGCATTTTGTTGTAAAGTAAGTAACGAGATTTTGTTGAACACATCAAAATCCACAACAGATGCCCCGAGGATATGCCTTTGAATTTTGATTCACCAGTCCATCCAGCTAATCCTCTGAATCCCCCTTTACCCACAAACGATTCTTCAGGCACCTAATGTCAGCCTAAAGACGATTCCGAAGCCAAAAGGGCCATTTAGATTCTAAAGTGGTCTGTGGGCGGTCATTTCCCAACCAGGTCTCATAGCTTTCAACGAGTAGTTGTACTAATGCAAGGTCAGTGTCAGGTGTCAGTGACGATTTGTTTTTGATTTTGTCTTTCTTTATATCTAGTAATAAAGCCATGGTGTTATGAGCTATAGACAAAATGATTTACTTCAATCAATCAATCAAGATATACTTTATTATCAGAAAAACAAGTTCTCTTGGACAAAGCTTATTGGTCTTAATATTTAAGGTAGAAAATGGACACAATGTATAAAATATATAAATAAATATGAGGTATACACACCTTAACAGAAAACAGAAATATTTGACATACTGAATAAATTATAAAATTTTAAAATCTGGACACAACAGTATACATATTTAAATAAATTAAATCAAGTCTAAGATGTGGTCGTGAAGTAATCCTTGATGTCATAAAAATAATGCTGAATCAGTAATATTTTTATCTGCTTTGTGAACCGTCTGAGACATGATAATTTTTTTTATAATAGGAGGCAGGTGATTGTACATTTTGATGCCATTGTAAATAATAGAATCTTCCACCATTGAGTTGGTGGGTATTGGTAATCATATGCAATTGTTCAGTCGTATGTTTTGCACAGAATTAAATGTCTCAAAAAGATTTTAATTTTTGTGGATTAGGCTCACTGATTCCAATTAAAAAATTGATACAACAGTTAAGATTCTATGCTCTCTGATGAACAACACTTCTAAACACAATTTCACTCTTCACCCCAAGTTCTGAATAGCTCAATCGATGAGTACCTATTCCAAAAATCAGATCTTAGATGAAAGAATACTGGATTATTGTTTATGGGAATGAAGAATGATTTCTTAAAATTGTACCCATCGATTATATTGCTGAGCTGGAAAGAAGATTGAGTTGAATTATGTCTAAAAGAGGATAAGGTGAGCTTCACAGATATGTGAACGTTTCTTATCCTCAATTGAACTATCAAAAGTTAGTTTTTGTTAAACAAAATATTTTTGGTTCATAACGTATTATAACTGTACGATAGATACAAGTTTTCAAGTAGCCTCAATAGCCAACGGGTTCAAAGCGCAACTTCTCTATAATAGTGAATAATTAATGAAATTAATGCTTTAGAATATTATGAAATGTTAGTTGATTGAATAAATACACAAATAGCCATTTCGCTTCTGTCTATCGACACTACTCGTTGGAATCTATGCGGGCCATCAACAGGTCAACTTGAAGGAGATTTTGGCCAGAGGAAACTCTGAAAGAGAATCTGCCGACCCACGCCAAGCCGACAAATGGCCTAGCAAATTTCGAAATTTGAGATGTTCGTTTGTGAGATCACGCACGGACGCATATTCTTTTGAGGGGGATGCGCAAATATTGAACATCTTACAGGCTTGATGGATGCCTTTTGGACCGTGGATAATTTGTTGCTGAAGGACTCTTCGGATGTATCGAATTAGCGAGGGTACCGCACGTCACGTGATGGTACGGACCAATTCTTCTGTGATAATTAGCATCTTGGGTGGACTGGAGATGAAAGCGATATTTTTGCTTTTTTATGCTGGAAAAATTTCTTTCCCAGGTTCACTTTGTGGCAAAGTAGCGTATTTCAGATGTCAATTATATGGATGAAAAAAATCTGACCTAGCTTCTTCAGTTCTGGAGTTATACAGGAAAAATCGAAAATTTCGAAATTCTTCTTTTGCCTATATCTTTTTATTTTACGAAGATTTTTTTTTAATTTTGCCACTTTGTCACAGCAACTTTTTGTAGCCTTTCCAAATATCTGAATAAAAATTATAAACAGGGTATCGTATAAATTGGGCCACCCTCAACTTTTAATTTTCAAATACGGACCTGTATTTTGTATTGCATTTTTTTGAATGGCCATAGTCATGTTTCATATTGACGTAGTATTTAAATCTGAATTACAGAGTGTTTTGGAAATATTGAACTATTACCAGTAAAATTTCATTTTTCTTTAATTCCAGCTCTAATTAATTAGCGTTTTTTTTTTTATTTTCAATATTCTTACTCTAGTAGTTTCAAGGCATTTCATTCCTACAACTGTGAAAATAAAAATGTTTTTTTGTGTTTTATGTTTCCATTTTCAACGAAGTATAATAAAAAATATCGTTCATTACACGTCCAGAAATGATTTTTCCGTGCTTGCATGACTTCCCGAATTTGTCACACGCGCACGAAAAAATCCCTATTTCCAGACTCGTAATGAAATAGACTATTTCATAATAAAACAGTTGATCAAATTTTCGAAACGGAAAGTCATATTGTCACCACTGGCGCACTGGTTCTCTGTCCCTTGACCCAATATCAACTATGCCTCTACCTAACTCAATCTCAGTCCATTCGAATGCTACCAAACAGAGCAAAAAACAATTTCTGATTAGGTACCTGTCTCTGTATGTGTTCTAAGAGCTTCCAGCCGACCCTGTTTTGGTTATTTCCGAACCAGTGGCGTGCTATCCATATCAACAGAATCACAAATTGGGGGTTGTTTGGTTTTATCTCTGTTGGGAAAAATAGTACCATATGAACTTTGATCTGAATCAGGTACCTCACATATACAGGGTTGATTCCAACTACTGGAGAATAGACTGGCGTGGGTATGAAATTGCAAACATGTTCAAAGCATCAACCTCAATTGGAAATAATAATACTGCAAAGAGATTCATTGAAGAATTTTGGGTTAGTTACGTCAAGTACGTCAAGTATACTCTACATAATTCAAATCAAACAAACATAATCACTAAATGGTTTCATTGTCACCTGAAGTTTGCTGTTGATATATATAGAAATGACGTCACTAGCAACCGCCATGATATGGCATGAATTTTAAACGAATAATTTTAATTGCAATTTTCCAAACTTTAATTTCGGCATAGATATTTTTTGGAAAATAAAACATCTTGCTAGCCTACGCCACTGTAGACAACCGATTTATTTTTTCCCACACGACGATGCCGTTCTTTATAATCAACTTTATTGTTGTGTTAACCAGTCTGGGACTTTTTTGAGGCGGCGAGATAATTATATACCAAAAAAAGTTATTAGCGAGTATTGTACGATGATATTTTGTAGGTAAATTAGCTTGGGTGGAAAGGACGAAGGTTTCATGGCAAAGGATTATCGAAATGGGGATTTACATAATAAGCGTCCGAATTTGTAATTCGGCATTTTGTCAGCTTGGAATTATGTTAATTTCCGATTGAAACACTTGGCTCGACGATTTTTTTATCAGCAAAAAACTGTTTATCGATGTCAGTGCCGATCGTGAGGCACCAAAAAGGGGCAAACCTGTTACCAACGGTCTCTTACCTTCGAGCAAAAAAAAAATACCTACCCAAGCATATGATTTGGAAAAAGGAAAGGCAATTGATATTGTCAGTGTCACCTGTAAAGCACGAGATAGCACACGTGAATAGTGAAATGGAATAGTAATTTACGTAACAAGTCCGGAAAATACTGTTTTTTTTGGATGAGTGGACAAAATTCTAGGACGAGCGTAGCGAGTCCTGGAAGTCTGCGAGTCCAAAAAAACTGTTTTCGGGCGTGTTGCGTACACAATTTTTTCGGCAACCGTGTAGAATAACAAATCAGAGGAACACATTTCTTTATTAGAACAAAATTTCGAACATTTCAATTCTTATTTATATTAATATTTATATTAAAATAAGAACAATTGTTAATATTGAATGGATTCAATTTGTTTGAAATGCTTGGTATATTTAAGTGCCTTTTGTTGAAGTCAGAACAAGAAGGTAAAGTTTCCGTTTCACATTGATTGTTTTCATCTGATAATTTTTGAATGTTAGCTAATTTTATGTCAGATAGCTGTCAGTCGTTATTTTGCTGCTATGGTAATGATCAACTGCATTTATCAAAACCATACTACCAAGATTTTCATATTTACAATGACAACAACGATGTGATTCTTCCCGGCCTAGTCCGGGAAGTACGTACTTCCCGGACTAGGCCGGAAAAATGCCACTTTCTCAAAAAAAAAAATCGTCTGGAAAGTACGTACTTTCCGGACGGTTTCCGAAATAGTAATTTACGTAACAAGTCCAGAAAATACTGTTTTTTTGGATGAGTGGACAAAATTCTAGGACGAGCGTAGCGAGTCCTGGAAGTCTGCGAGTCCAAAAAAACTGTTTTCGGGCGTGTTGCGTACACAATTTTTTCGGCAACCGTGTAGAATAACAAATCAGAGGAACACATTTCTTTATTAGAACAAAATTTCGAACATTTCAATTCTTATTTATATTAATATTTATATTAAAATAAGAACAATTGTTAATATTGAATGGATTCAATTTGTTTGAAATGCTTGGTATATTTAAGTGCCTTTTGTTGAAGTCAGAACAAGAAGGTAAAGTTTCCGTTTCACATTGATTGTTTTCATCTGATAATTTTTGAATGTTAGCTAATTTTATGTCAGATAGCTGTCAGTCGTTATTTTGCTGCTATGGTAATGATCAACTGCATTTATCAAAACCATACTACCAAGATTTTCATATTTACAATGACAACAACGATGTGATTCTTCCCGGCCTAGTCCGGGAAGTACGTACTTCCTGGACTAGGCCGGAAAAATGCCACTTTCTCAAAAAAAAAATCGTCTGGAAAGTACGTACTTTCCGGACGGTTGCCGAAAAAGGAATTTTAAAATTGTGAAAAATATCAGTTATATAATGAAGTAGTATCGAAATAGCCTCTGTTTTGATAAGCATTTTTTATTATTCGGAGGTTGGTACAATCGATCTGTCAAATGAAAGTCAGAAGAGTTAGGCCCAGAATACTTCTGAGCCATTTTGGATTTGGTGATACTAGCAGTGAAAAACTCGATATTTTGATTGGTAAATGTTACTTCAGAGTGTGATTTGATTTGAATCGACCAATACAAACAACATCGAATTTTTCACCGCTGGTATCGCAAAAATTAAAATCGCTCAACAGTAAACTGGGCTTTACGCTTGTGCGACAGATTTTAATTATTTCAATGTCATCATTGTTACCAATCGAAGATGTTTCTGTTATTTATCGATATTGAATCGATTTTTTTCTTCAAATCAATTCAAAATAGAAAAAATTTCATATGACACACGTTTTATAAGACACGTTGTCGCACTTGTTCACTTGGAGCACTCCTCGCTTCGTTCGTCGTACTCCAAATAACGCGTGCGACAAAATAGCGTCTTATAAAACTTGTATCATAATATACTATTTTCGAGTTGATTCAATCCACAACCACAACCACTTGCGCTGTTTCCAGATGTACCTTTCTGTTTTCTCGAAAATGAATTCAAGGCCATAATCACTATGGTTGACAGTAATATCTGACCTATGCGTCTAGCTTCAAGTTTTACTTCTCCGATATATCTCCGATTTTCTGATAACATAATATGCGGAAAATATATATTTTCAAAATCAGAATAAACATATCTTAATACTTTTTCGCATAATCATGTAGGTATATGGAATGAAGGAATTACATGAAAAGTCCGTGGTTTCAAAGCATCAGGTCATATCTCAATCAACTATGTTTTTTCAAATCTTCGATTTCCAATATCAGCTGTTGACCTCGTGAATTCCATATTCAATCGCCCTGTACATTGCTATATGTACCCTTACGTCTATCGGAAATGATTATAGATGTTTGACCCTGTATAATATTCAGTTATCTAGATACAGGGTATTAAACTTGAAAGAACAATAGTTTTTTCGCTCCAGGTGAAATCAACTCGAGAATCTTCAATTCCAGAGGAAGAAGTATTAAATTCATCCAGTTGCACCGTTAGGGGGTATAGAATGATTTATTGTGATCATATTTATTAATTATTTTTATTGAATTTTACCACATGGAACTCGATAGGACCCTCGATAGTATTTCTGAAACAAATATAGGTGAGTGATCGTTAGGTTAGGAACTGCAAAATTGTTAATAAATTGTGTATCATGGCGGATTGCGGTATTTTGTGGTTTTATTTTACCAAAAAAGTTGTCACTCTTGCTCATTGTATACCTGTGAATAATAATTCATAACGTAATTAATTAGATGCATACAAAATTAACGGTGGATTTATGCAGAGGTTTTTAGTCTTCAGTTTTAAGTCGTATGAAAAAATACACCATTTATGCAAGAAGTCTTACGGACTGTCAATAGTGTCAAACCTGTTATTTTGTATGCTTATTTTTCTCATTCCCTTCGCTTCAATTCAAATTTCCAAAGTATATATCCTATTTTCATTTATTTTTATTTGCTTTACATGATGCTTTCAACTTCTGTTGTCTGTTACAATATCCTTTTGCAAAATCACACGCTTAAGAAAACGAGTTTTAAGTTGTAAGTCGTAAAAAATGAATGTTGGCCAACTCTTCTCAGGACTTGAAACTTCTGACAGCTGTATAAATGGTTACATTATAAACCAATGGATGAACTTCTTATTATTTATTACTTGAAACTTGAGACTTAAAACTTACGACTTGAAACCTTTGCATAAATCTACCTTTAGTGAATCTTGGTTACTGTGAGATAATAACGACCATTGGTGAAAACCTCTCCCAACCCGTTCTTCGTAATCCTTTGAATATTTACCAGTTGCCTCTAGGGAGGTGATAATCGACAAAGGCAACCGCTACCTGCTTGACTTTTTGGCTTTTTGCATATTCGTCTAACCTGCTAGGGCTAAGCCTCCGGTATTGTTTTTTCATCCATTCCAAATTATCATATTTCGGCGGTCCTGACTCACCACAGCCTTCTTGGGATTCGTTGGATGGGTGTCGGCGAATAAGAAAGGATTTTTTTCAAATGCGACGCCAAGGTTTTATTTAGAAGGGGAATTGGAGCTTTGTGGGGTTGGTTCCTATTTTGTTTGTTATCTGACACGGCAACAAATGTGGTGTTTCTTTTTCTCATTACGGTGTACCCACATAGCAATGGAGCTACTCACGAGTCACCATATTGCAATATACTAGAAAGAAATAATAAAAATAATAATAAAAAAATGTTCCCATGTTCGAAATTAAACATCATTTCTTCCTCGAATTATGTGATAATTCTCCTGAAGAACGTGCTGAAGGATAATACATGTATTGACAGAAAAACCTCCAGTTGAAATCAGGGATAACCAATACACCAAACCTCTCACAATCAAGTCTCTTTTGAGGCACGAGTGTTGATTTCAGAATTTGCAGTAGATGGTTACCGAAAATCGAATTCCATATTGCAAATAAAAAAATTGAGCATTTCTTGTAGAATTCAATCCTAATTCCTTTGAGGTAACCACAGCAAGCTAGCTTTCTTGATAAACTGATGATACCCTCTTCAAGTTCTAGTTTAACATCAATATTTATACCTGAGAATTTATTCGTGAAGTTTTTCTTATAGCCAATATGATCTAGATCATTTACGTATAATAAAAAAAGCAGTGGCCCTAGAAGACAACCTTGTGGCACAGATTAGAGAACCTTACTTGTGGGAACTTTTTAGGGTTAAATGCTTCGTCCTTACCGTACTGTGTCAATGTTATACAGACATTTTACGAGAATTCAATCAACAAACTCTCATCTGTTTCATTGCAAAATGTAACGACATTTTATTGGTAAATGGCGCATGTATTCATTTAGCTCAAATAACGTTATCTCCGTTTTCGAAAAATAAAAAAACCAATCATTTGGATTGACCTTTGCATGAGCAATTTGTGAGAAAACAACCGATTGTGTTCGAAGAAAGAAACTCTTATCCTCACGATACGAAAAATTATAAGCATGTGTTCGTAAAATCAACAACTATGCCGGATCTATATCAATTGTTTTTGAAAAATCTGAAGGCTTCGTTCACGAATCGTGCTACTGGGATGTTTACAATTTGCTTTCATGCATGCATACACATACCACGAAATTTGCTTCGTTTTCAGTGACAGCTAGAAGAAGCGCCTTTACTTAGCTTGAGCCAATGAAAAAGTGACGATTTGTAAACATAATATAAGTACCTACGTGAAAAGTTGATTGTTCTATGAGGTTCGGTTGTTGAGAAGAACATTCTGAATCGATATCAGAAATATGACTTCACCCTCATACATTTTTAGACCACCAATTTGTGGTTCTTTTGGAGTTTGGATTCAAATGTCGAGATGGCTGATTGGCTAATCAGGAAAAAGATCGGCTTACATCATTCGAGTTATTTCGACGAGTTTTATGACGCTCCTAGAGTTTATGCTGTCCCGAAAGAATGTTGTTTATATTCGATTATAGACATTTTTGTGGTAATTGCTGATGGTTGGCGTTTACAACACTAAAAATACTCAATAGCCGTTGAAGACCGTTCCGACAGTCGAGAAATTAATGTTAATTGACTCCATTTGCATACGAATCTGTGTACTCGGATTGACTAATAACTGAAATTCTTCAGAAGGAAAACAGTTATGTTGAAATTAAATTGATTTTAAATACCATCTGGGTTCAGATTACGCAGACATCAAAGAGAAAGACCAGGATGAAATCGAAATATGTAACTTATCATTACCATCATTAATTGTTTCTATTTGTACAGGGTGTCTGATGGAATAGAACCTCTAGATTGTAGATTGTAGGAGGGGTCGTTAAGTCTATGCAGCCTCTCAAGCACCTCGCCCTATTGGATCTTTTGTGTATAACCCTTAATCTATTCGAGGCCCGGGATCCGAGGCTTCTTGAGAAGTTTATCAGTTTCCTTGGAGCTAGGTTCCTGATATCGGAGGGCTCTAAGAAGGCCCCTTCCAGGAACTTGAGCCTCTTGCAGAAGAGCGCTGGGCATTCGCAAAGCAAATGTTCTGCAGTTTCAGCGAAGTTCTCGCAGTAGTGGCAACTATCACTCTCTGTTTTACCCATCTTTTCGAGGTGATATACCTCAGAGGGCAGTGTCCAGTGAGGAGTCCCGTTACCAGTTTCAAGTCTTTTTTGTTCAACTCGAGAAGCTGTTGAGCTTTCCTTGGCGATAGGCTCACTAGCCTTTTCGCTTGTCTTTGTCCTGGCACTTTATTCCAGTGAGATTTCATTTCATCTGCTTTCCAGCGTCGGAACTCCTCTCTCAAGTGGGCTTTGGAAAGTCCACAGAAGGGTTCTGGGCCGGGAAATTGTGTATTTGCCCCTTCTTTGGCAAGGCAGTCTGCTTCCTTGTTGAATAGAATCAACTATATATAACGAATTCCACCAGGTTTGAATTTGCTACATTTAGAGAACTATTTATTATTAATCATAGGAGAAAAGCTATTCATAATAAAAAGTTACGCATGATCTAGAACCCAAGATACAACCATCAGATAACAAATTCTATCAATCTCATGTCAAAAATATGAATTTTACTCAGGATTAAAGTAACTATATATTTCACAATCTCGAAAAATGTTTTTGTGAAAAGTTGTGGTATTATATAGATTTGAATATAGTTGTTTTTCTTCAAAATGTGCCTAAATGTGAATTTCGTCTGAAAATGAATTAATTGACTAAATTACTGAAGCAGCGCGTTTATATTGCTCAACCGACGATATGGCTATAGAGGCCGGCCTTGCAGCCAGTCAGGTCCAGTAGGAAAAACGGTCGAGAAGAGAAGACAAAGAGGCCGTACCGAGAAGGATTCTCGTTATTTTCTTCTTCTTTTTTTCCCATTCGTTTCGACTCGCGACGGGAGACCGGTAAAGTTGAAAGAAGCCCCGAGAACGGTTAAGAAGAGGCCCAGTCCAGTCTGCGTGTCATCTCTATCAGATTAACGGGCAGGCAGGCGAGCACGCTCACCTAAAACTGCGGCCCCAGTCGACTCTGCTTTGCTCCTTTGTTTGTCCGTTTGTCACTATACCGGGTGTACGGAAAATCAGGGGACACATTGATTTCGGATGCTCATATCGTCCCCTGTATGCTGCGGTTTCCAACCTCAAATTTTCAAAAATGAACGTCGACTATATTCAGAGATACGTTATATTGATTTCGTACCAATGGAGTTTCTTGATCAGAAAACTCCAAAAATTATTGTGGAACTGTTATGCAACCCTGCTTTATCCACGTTGGCAGCAAGAGGATAAAGAATTGAGGATTGAGGGTGTAGACATCAAGCAGAGTACTAATATCTATTTATCCTTCTAAAATATTAGACAGGCAGATGTTAGCATATAATAGTTATTTATGTATTAAGGGAATTATGAGGGCGTTAATTACCGATGGCAAAGTTTGCGTCCCGAGGGCCTCTGGCCCGAGGGACAGCAATTGCCAGAGGTTATTAAGGCTCTATAATTCCCGTGGTACATAGATAATTTTATTTTTGACCGATTTTCATAACAATATGTCCATATTTAGAACGCAATAAATGTTTAAATTCATAACCTTTCTGGTATATTTGAATTAGGTAGCGTTGATTGTAGCATTGTTGGTTGTTGCTAGGTTGTCGCTATGTTACATGTTTATAAGCAAACTTTTTTTATCAATCAATGTTTTTCCGTTAAGAACGTGTTTATTTTTTACCACAAATCGACGATCTTTTTCTGATATAATGGAGGATATTATTAAAAAAGCGGAAAAAGCAAGACAATCATTACTTCCATCGAAAAGTGAAGCCCTATATCAAAAATAATACAACTTATATCTGAAGTGGCTGACACAGAGAAATGTTATGTCAAAAGATGCCAACGAAACTGTCGTTCTGGCATATTTTCAAGAACTGGTAAATTATTTTCAGTATTTTCTGGTAGATTTGGTAATAATTGTATTTATTCGTTGCAGTCAGAAACGTTTAGCCCAAATTCGTTATGGACTAAATGGTCAATGCTCAAATCGATGGTGACCATATATGAGAAAAGAGATATCACCAAGTTCAACGAACTAGAGGCTTTTTTGAAACGGAAAAGTAAGGGGTATAAGCCGAAAAAGTTTGCTGTCTTATCTCCTAAAGACGTCATCAAATTTCTAAAGGACGCCCCTAATGAAATTCATTTATTGCATAAGGTAATTTTTTTCT
Source organism: Chrysomela aeneicollis (assembly GCA_029955515.1). NCBI lineage: Eukaryota > Metazoa > Arthropoda > Insecta > Coleoptera > Chrysomelidae > Chrysomela > Chrysomela aeneicollis. Next base: position 12,759,062 of record JARUHQ010000022.1, read on the forward strand.
CATATTTTTCTTTTTCGTTTGTTTATTTCGTTTTATTTGTTATATGTTGTTCTAATTATGGGTTATTTTGGAGGATGCAGAACTCAGGAACTTCTAAATATAAGTATAGCAGATATAGAGGACCGGGATACTGTTATGGTAGTGAACGTACCGGAAAGTAAAACTGGTGTATCGAAGAAATTTACAGTTGTGGATGAAAAAGAGTTCTCTGCTTTGCCTTTATTGAGACTTTATATGTCCTTGCGTCCTGAAGGTACAAAACGATTTTTTTTGAGCTTCCGACAAAATAAATGTACAACTCAGCCAATTGGAAAGAATATAAAAAAAAAATGGAAAAGCCATAAATTGGACAACAATTTTAGAAAGAGAAATTAGTCTATCCAATTAGAATATCAAACATAGTTTGAAATGAATGTCTGGTAGACTACGAGCAGAAAACAACTACTTTCCTGGTAAATACCACGCAGAACATTGAATTATATCTGCTCGTAATCCATGCAACGATTCACACTGTGAATGCAGATCGCAAATGTTTCTTTCTTCCTAAGACGTGACAAATTCACATCGGGACAGGCACGCCTAACAACCTACAGACCGGTTTCGGGCTTATTGGCCCTCATCAGTGCAGGGTAGTTATCCGAGTAGAGACCGTAAGATCTCCACTCGAAGCGTTGCCTGTCCCAATGCACCTTCGTCGCGTTTCAGTGCGGTCAAATAAACGCGACGAAGGTGCATTGGGACAGGCAACGCTTCGAGTGGAGATCTTACGGTCTCTACTCGGATAACTACCCTGCACTGATGAGGGCCAATAAGCCCGAAACCGGTCTGTAGGTTGTTAGGCGTGCTTGTCCCGATGTGAATTTGTCACGTCTTAGGAAGAAAGAAACATTTGCGATCTGCATTCACAGTGTGAATCGTTGCATGGATTACGAGCAGATATAATTCAATGTTCTGCGTGGTATTTACCAGGAAAGTAGTTGTTTTCTGCTCGTAGTCTACCAGACATTCATTTCAAACTATGTTTGATATTCTAATTGGATAGACTAATTTCTCTTTCTGGAAAGAATATGTTTGGCAAAATTCCCAGCAAAATCGCAATGTATTTAGGATTGCCAAACCCACTAACCTATACGGGACATTGCCTTCGTCGCACTTCTGCTACTGCCCTAGCCAATGCTGGAGCAACTATGACAAACTTAAAAAGACACGGAGGTTGGAGAAGTTCCACGGTGGCAGAGGGGTATCTGGATGACAGTATTGAATTGAGAAATAAAACGGCGCGTATGCTGTCTACTTTGCCATCAGAAGAGGCAGGCACCTCGACTGTAGTGAACAGCAACAGCACCACCCATAAAAAAGAAGAAATTGTTTCCAGCGGCGGAAGTAATTTTCAGGGAACATTTGAAAATTGTACATTTATTATTTGTAATGACGTGAATAAGGAATAAAATATGTCTTAGTTTTCATTACATATAAACGTTTATAAGCATTTCTTGTATCATTTTCACCTGTAAAAGGTAAGAGGGAGTTTTTGAACCTTAATATCCCAAGGGAGTTATGACCCTCATTATAGATATCGTAACTATGACGATATAAGCTTATAATGTCACTGTCAGAAATGAAAGTTCTTACGAACTGAGGAACTTGAGAGTCGAGTATCTCATCCATTGCTACATTGCTAACAGACTCACTAACTCCCTGGACTCAGATTCCGGTTTGGAAGGTTCTATACAGTAATTTTTCGTGAAAAAATTGGAAAATTTCAACATCGGATCTTATGCTCATAAATTGATTTGGAGTATATGTATGTTTGGTATAGGGGTCTTGTACACTGCGACATATATACATCTATTGTGCCTCCTTCTGCTGCTTAGCCGTTTAGGATGTCTCAACGACTAAAGCAGTCCCTCCAGTCCTATGGCTTTCAGAAAGTTAAGGATATCGGATGGCTTCAAGTTAGGTAGATCTTCCTCTTCTATTTGATGTTCTCCGAGATATCTTAACCTCGGATTTTGCAAGGAGATGCATTCTGAGAGAATGTGGATAGAGGTTTCATCCTCTTCCTCGCAGAATCTGCATTCTTCTTCTTCCACTAATCCGAGTTTCTTAAGGTGTCCTTCCAACCGGCAGTGCCCTGTTAGGATTCCTTTTAGTATTCTGAGCTTGTTTTTGCTCATGCAAATGCATTCATTTGATCTCTTCTGGTTATAGTTCCCCAGTAATATCTTGGCCTGCCTCATTTCCTGTGATTCTATCCAGTGCTGGGATCTTTTGTTGTGTACTTCTTTTTCAAGTTCATGGAATATTCTACTGGTACTTATTCCGCAGAAGGGTTGAGGTCCCAGAAATGGTGTTTCAGCCCCTTTTTTCGCGAGTATATCTGCTATTTCATTACCCTCCACTCCAGTGTGTCCTGGAACCCATAGGAGGGTAACCGTATTATTCTTGCTCATTTAGTTTTTCTAGACACTCCCAAACCATTTGGAGTATATACAAATCTAAACGTTGCTATTGGTTCCTTATCCAGAATATCAGCATCAAAAACTCTGAGTTTTCTTTGATTTCTAAGATCTGTATTGTTTTGGCCTTCACATTTGTTAACAAAAAAAAAGAAGTTAAGTTAAAAAGAAGTGCATGTTCAGAGCAAATGCTTTGGCATAAGGGGACGAAGAAGCAGACTGCCTTGTCAGGGGCAAATACACAATTTCCCGACCAAGAAGCCTTCTGTGGACTGACCAAAGTCCACTTGTAAGAAGAGTTTTGACGCTGGGAAAGAGATGAAACAAAATATCACTGATGGAATGAGCCAGCAGGACAAAGACAAGCGACAAGCGAAAAGGCTGACTTTCTGCAAGGAAAGCTAAACAGGTATCACCTCAAACAATGGTCGTTTTGCGAATCTGCTTTTCTGTAAGAGCCTTGAGTTCCTGGAAGGGGCAAGAATTTTGCTCCCAGGAAGCTGCCGAACTTTCCACGTAGTCTCGGAATCCCGAGTCTCGAATAGACCTATAGGGTCATGCTCTGAGAAGGAAGAGGAGGTCGAGGCACAGATTAGAAAACCTTACAGATGAGACACTCCGCCCATTTTGTTTGATGTACCGACATCCGTTTTCATTGACCTCGGACCTTTAAATTTTGCGCTTCGCATTTGCCGGATAGTCGTCGTCACCGCATTGAACTACTGATGTGCAATGTTAGTCATACATAATCAACACCAATATTATAAATAATTCTGAGTGATATATTATGAACGAGTCGCCATCAGAAATTAGTTATCAGGAATAAGATATATTCTAAATTTTACGATGAAATTCGAATATTTAGAATTTAGCCCATTCATTGTCATCATCAGGAAAAATAAAACACGATTCAATTATCTAATAAATGATCAGACTCTGAATTCCTCAACTTGAAATGTGATATAGCAGTTTAGGTATAGCAAAAATTGTGATATTCTCATCAAATGGAAAAGTTTGATCGAAGTCAATAAAAGTACTCACAGTTTTTCGTCCATGTAATGTGATATTCTCTAATTTATTTGTAGATGATTTGCAATCTTTATACAGGGTCACTCACGTTTACGGAGATCGGGACGTAGGATTATTCTGAAAATTTGGTTTAATGGGTAATCAGTTTTGTTCTATCGGTCTAAAATACTTTCAGTGTTGCGACGTTGCCGCTTCTACCGAAAAGTAGCAACAACTTTGTTATTTCAAATGGAACACCCTGTATTTTATTTCATTTTTAGATTCTTCCTGGAGAGCTTATTTCGTCGATCTATCATACTTGGGGTATAGTGCGAAATATTACAGAGATATAGGGAGTGAAAAATCGAGATTTTTCAACTTTAGGAATTTTTTGTGCCGAAACTATCCTTTCTTGCTCAAAACGGCTTACATGTCCCTATCTCAACTTTCCATTTACTATCGATTGATATTTAATTGAAACAAATACGGGTGGTTCAAAATTTTGATCTCTGCATCACCCTCTATTTGTTTCTATTAAATGTCAGTAGATAGTAAATGGAAAGTTAAGGTAGGGACATGTAAGCCGTTTTGAGCAGAAATGATTAGTTTCGTCACAAAAAATTCCTAAAGTTGAAAAATCTCGATTTTTCACACCCTATATCTCTGTAATATTTCTCGCTTTACCCCAAGTATGATAGATCGACGAAATCAGCTCTTCAGGAAGAATCTAAAAATGAAATAAAATACAGGGTGTTCTATTTGAAATAACAAAGTTGTTTCAGAATAATCCTACGTCCCGTTCTCCGTAAACGTCTAAGGTACCATCGACCGTGAGTGACCCTGTATACACAGTAATAATAAACATACCATTGTACCTGATTCACATTCCAGATAATGAAGGTATATACCTTTGATCACAGGTTGTTTAATCTGTGCTGTAATAATCCTCAAAACCTTAATCATTTTTCCTTTTGAATTATAGTTTATGGAAAATATGTTATACATTGTGAGAAACTAAAAGCCATTCGAAATATTGGACCGTGAATCGTGTGAAACGAAAACATTTGTAATATAACCAACGAAATGATGACAACGTTGTAAACAAAACTCGACCAATATCTTAGCGCCTGCGCATATCTATGACTGGACCTTTGAATTTTGCGCTTTCGACATCTTCCTCTAATTCTATTCGCTCTGTGTCTGACTGTCTCTCATCTGTAAGGTTCTCTAATCTGTGGTCGAGGTACATTCGACTTTCCCACCGTCCGTGTCCATTCATTAACATACCATCGTCATCGTCATCGGCGGTTCCTCCTAGGTGGTACAAATCAAACAAAACCGAGCGCTCCGCAGTGTTGCCAGGTGTTGCAAACTCACATGCGCCAGTTTTAACATTGAAAAGCGCCAAAAAGCGCCTCCTTTCAGTGAAAAAAAAAACAGCTAACGGAAAATCATATACAGTGTATAATGCTATTATATGAAATAAATTCATCATTTGGAAAACAAACGAATTTCGAAAAAATCTTGAAAAAAAAATAATTCTTCTATAGGCCCATCACACGATATCGACATCAAGCCATCAGTGTTGGCGTAATCGTCTATTCTTTCAAATGCAAACAAGGGTCATGAAGAACCTCATTTTAAAGGTCTTCGCATCGTCTTTCCAGCGATTTATTTCTACATCGTTTACTAAAACTGTTTATATTGTTTCATAAATTACAAATGTTCCACATTGGTCAATCATTGGCATCCTTTTTTAATGCAAATGTGTTAATTTTCGCGTCAATGATCATAATCATACCAGGTTCTTTTGATGCGAATAAGCTATTAGAGTGGGTAACTATATTATTTCCGGTAGATTAGAAGTTTGCTGATATCATTTTTTCACAAAACACTGTTTTGGAGCACTCATCAACCGAAATAACTTCCAGACTCGTTGTTGGTTTGGCCGTTTGGCCATTTGGCATATTCAAAATTTCAAATTTGACGCTGCCCCACCAGTGATGAAACAAGATTGATGACATTTCCAAGCGCCACTTTAGATCCCATTAGATCCCAAGACATTTTTTTTGGAAAAACACTGTTTTTTCTCGTGAATTTTCTCAGTTATATTATTTAGAACAAAAAAGTGAATGTAACTGATATCGAAAAATTTTAGTTTCCTAACAAAAAATACATGTACTCGAATTAGTACAATGGGAAGTAATAGGTACTAAAAAATAGCCGAATCACTGAAGTACCCTTTATATAACCAGGCGATACAAATGAAATGAAACATAGCTCTGAGAGTGGTAACTCTTTTCAATGCAGAGAGTGACTCTAAACATCTCAAACAACTTCAACTGTCTCTTTGAAGACATTGAATACACCTCAACTGTTTATCCAAATTTCCTGGAAAATTGCCAACTCCATCTCTCCTAACACTCATGAGTAGCTGACCAATTGATCTCTGTTCAGTTTACGTCGACTTCACGTGACAAGATGAATAATGACGGACTATCAGTCTCTCAATTCCGAGAATTCAATATATATTGGTTTGATGCACCATAATATCGAAAACTCGAAAAGATTTCTGAAGACTTCTTTAGGTTCCAAATTCTCCAAAACATTTTTCACCATATCAAGTCTGCATATCTCGTTTTTGCTGGTATGCCAGTATAGATATTCAAAGTCCACTTCAGCTCCAATTGCAGTATTTATCAGAACGGTTTATTTTGAAAGATGTACTGAGCTTTTGTCGCAAAAAAGGCAAATTATATTCTTCATACAAGTTTCATCATCATTGCTTATGTGGCGAAGCTCAATCATCAAGTATGGAATATTTTCCTTCTTATGAATAATTATTATCATCGAGTTTTTTTCATCAGTATGCGGATCAACTTTAGGCGAAAAACAACATTTTGATTACTTCCAGAGACCCCATGAGAGTTGCGAGGAAGTATTTTGGTAAAATCAAGCGGATCTTGAATATCTGTGAAAGAGCCAACATTCATAGAATAAAGCTGACCAAATGACAATGGACTGCTATAACCTCGGCTATAACCCATTGTACCCAAATGAGTACACGAACAATTATCCATCTACCAGTTCCAAAGTTCGTGAAAGTTTTTCGAGAACTTGTTTCCAAACACACCACCATACACCCAACAATAAGTTTTCATGCAGTAAACGGGGCTGAAGAACGATAATCTGATTTTTTTATTATATCCACCGAATATATGCACTCGCTCAGTAATCGAATACGAACCACTGTTGACAAAATGGCTTATTATCCGAAAATAGAAAAACAATAAGGTGATTTCTCTTCATGACACTATAGAAAACAGTACAATGGATCAGCCATGAAGTTAAAAGTTTCGAAATAATTTGATAGGTAGATACACTATGCGGCTTTTCAAAGTGTACTCAAATGAGTACAGTGGTAATTAATGGGTTGAGCGCCCGGCGCATAGTGTTGAAATCAAAACGCCATTTCAATTTCGAATGCGCCACTTTGGTGCAAATGCGCCACACCTGGCAACACTGGCGTTCCGTGAGCGGCGCGTGGTAGTTTATCGTCTGCCCGCCTCGCCCACGTGCTTCTCGACCCACCGTGATTCACGGCGAAAGCGTGACGGCGTTGCCGGCTATTGGTCGTCGGACGGACGGACACTTGTTGCGCCCGAACCACCTGTGGAATCGGGATGACGGCGCTTCTCGATTGCTACGTCACGGCAATGATGGAAATAAGACCTGGTGGCGCTACTCTTCAATTGTTTCAGCAGACAAATCCTTGATTTGGAACAACTGAATTTCAGCTCATTACGTGGGGTTCTCATGTACAACAATAGATGGCAATACTGTCGAAAGATTTTTGAAGAATTTTCTTTCAATCATGTTCGATACATATTCGCATCAAACTCATTGGAAAATGGCTCCATGAAATTGTTAGAAACGATTAGAAGTCATTCAGAATCAAATATTTATACTTTCGTGTTGACACCTGCAGTAACCTGTAAATTTGGTTGAAATCGCGGCTTCACTTAGCGAGATTCACCCACGCCATGTCACGTTATACACGTTTTATCGAAGTAGGCGAAATCAAGAGATTTGGGACATGTCACAGGATAGGAAGTGATTTCACCAGTCTATCTATCCACCTCTGTCACGGCCCTCTCTAAAGTACAGTGGCTTAATAGGTTACAGTGACGACAACGGAATGACATCTTTTCTATTGGGTTGTTTCAAGGTCGACGTAAATCCGCCATGTTTAGGCTAAATTTGTGATAGAAGCATTGGAAATATCGTGTTTTTTATCAAATTCTTGTATATTCGTGGCTTTTGAATAAATAATCGCTTGGAATTCGACCTGCCCAGGTAAGTCCCTCAATCCTATCTAATATCGAGTATTTCTGTTGGGTATAAAGTGAAACTGGAGACAAGTTTATAATATGAAAATAAACAACAAACAATTCTGAGAATATCTCCATTCAAGATAGTTGTATAGTTCCTATATCTGTATTAATATATATAATATATATCATCAATATTATGAATATTATAAAAGTTGTGAATTATTTCACAAAAAGTTTATCTAACCTACAATATAGTGTTTGATATGCATATTTTCAAGTAGTATAATTTTTAGGTTGTAAATCTCATAGCAGAATGCCTGGATGTTCAGCTTTCAACTGTACAAACTCTGCAGCTGACGGGTTTTTGATGAAAACTTTTCCCAGAGACCCAGCTAGAAAAAAACTTTGGACAGCCAAAGTTATGCGAGATAACTGGCAACCAACAAACTATTCAGTTCTTTGTGAGGTATTATACTTCTCTGAACTTTCATGCTTGGTTTTGTGTTCTATACAATATTGTTCCATATTCTATAGGTTCACTTTGAGGGGGATATGTGGGAACAAACTCTTCTTGTCATAATTTGGAAAATAAAATAAAAACTCGTTTTTTGAACTTCAGGTTGAAGATAGCGAGTAAAAAAAGATTGTCAAAAAATTCAACATTTATGGCAGTAAATCTATAAGAAAATGAAATGCAGTATGTGTCCAACTTATATTATTGTGTTTTAAAAATAAATGAAGTGTCGATTATTTTATATATGTATTTATCATTTCAAAATAAAATGAATGTATTGTTAAGTGGTCTATTTTTATTTCTTTTACATATCCTTAAAATAAGGTGAGTAGAAGTAGAAGAATATTTCAAGACATACATATAATCAATTCATCATTCTCATATTATATAATTCGTCGTCTCGAATACCAGTTTAACTCTGATCAATTAAGTTTATTTAGGAATGTAGCAACGTGTGGAAGCATCGTTTGAAATTCGTATTTACCGCGCATAATTCAAAATTTTGAATTACCCACGTTATAATATTCGCATTCTCGAAATTGAATATTACCTCATTTATAAGGTATAAGTCATTGAAAAATTAATCACAATAAAGACAGTATAATAGTGCATCATGATCTGAATGTTATCACGATAAATTATAGTCCAATTTATTATAAATTGAGTTTATTCGCTACGTCTATCAGAGGACCTTCGGAAAGGGTCACCCTGTCACCCAACAGACGAGATATCGGGATGGTGGTTGGTCTCCGGCTAATCAATCAATCAATTTGATCATCAATTCATTGAATAAGTCACAGGAAATGTATGAGAAGTAAATCATATTATGGCTGATGAGCATGCCTCGAAAACGTATATCTAGTATCACAAATCTCGAATCATTCTTCAACCACCTTTAATTCACAACACAAATAAAAAATAACAATTATAAAAAAAAATTCATTGTCTTCAGAAGTGTCAATATTAGAATTAATTTTAGAATTAGTGCAGGAATTACTTCAATTATATCAAATTATATCAACGCAGTTCCGTAACATATAAAGTTAGTGCCATACTTACTCGTCTTCTTCAGTAGTGGGCTTCTGTATTTGTTTCCACAGTTTCAAAAATATAATTCTTCAACAATACTTGTTATAAAAATTTTTTTTAATAATTATCATTATATTCTATACATTCGGAATCTCCACCTCAGATTGACATACGAAAAAAAATCAATTCCTATACAAGTTTGTCGTTTGTTTAAAACAATGTTTACCACAAAATATTTTGATGGAACGGACGGTGCAAATTATATAGAGTCATCAATAAAGTTTTAATTAATATTGTTTTCAGATGATATTTTCTAAAATACCTACTATGGAAGTGATGAAAGTAAACCTTCAATCCATGTAACCGTCTATTTTCTTTTATAAAATGTATTTTGTGAAATTTGTGGCAGAGAAACCTCATGTCATGGGGGTTAGTTGTAGAAAACATATCGGAGAAATACCAGAAAATCATGTATTCATTGTGCAATAAAATTTTCATATCGAAATATAAATATTTGAGGCTCAAGTCAGCGATTGACCCTCGTATATGCTAATCATTTCTTCAATTCTAGGAATTGCAAAAAAACTCTTCGTCGTGTCATGCTGACAAAACCATCATATTATTAGGTATTGAAATGTGAATGAAATCCTTCTCGTAAACTCAATTCATCCTCAAAGTAATGGGACTAAGATATTATTTTTATCTATAATATATAACTGTCCCTGTAGCGCAGCGGATAGCGCGTTGGACTTCTAATCCAAAGGTCGTGGGTTCGATCCCCACCAGGGATGCATGGTTGCAGTTTTTTTAATATTTCGCCAGATCAACGCGACGAGGGATTTCGTCATTCACATTGATCCTTACCAAAATAAATGATTTGGAGAGTTCAAGTTAACATATTTGTGTATTTTTATCGCGTTCTGGGCGGCTCACTTGATTCACTATTGAAAACACAAACCCTGGTACCCATCCACCCTTATTACCTGGTACCAAGTCTACACTGGTGGGGGGTCTTCATTTTAATTGCTGTTATGTGTGGTTTCAATTTTATTTATACACATTTACTTTGAGTTCCATATCTACGAAAAGTGATGTTAATAGCTGAAATATGTCTGAAAGTACTGAAAGTAGGCATAATGAAACTTTAATCGGAATAATAATTATTATGGTATGTTTGGCGAAATGTTCAGTAGACCTTGGATGAAATCTGAAAAAGTGGCAACGCCGCGCGATAGTCGCTCGCCTGTTGCTCGCCTCGGCAACACGTAGCTGGGAGCTGGTTAATGCGCGACCTCGCCAGGCTGTGCTGTTACGTCAGGTATCGCAGCGCCATTCGGGCAAGGTTGCCAGTTGTTGTTGTCAAATGGGGTGGCGCAGTTTTTTTTTATCACTTGTGTAAATTCGAGACTCCAGAAATGTAAATTGATATTTATTCAGAATATATTCAATCAATGGTTATGAAAAGAGTCTGGTAATATGAATGAGTTGAGATGGGTTAAAAAATCATATACATCACTTTGATTGATTCCAGGATGGATTTTGATATTTTTTTGGAAGATTAAGACATTCTGTTAGAATGTTGATAGTGGTTGACTTTTCTAACCATTTAAACCGCTAGTGCCTTTTCAGAATTACCGATAAATTCAGTGTTAGTTTTTACTTCTTGCGGTCCTGTTACCAGTTCAAACTTCCTCAGTAATATCATGCATCAGCATCAGTTATCGAATCTTTTGTTGTGGTTTTATCTGATATCAGCCCTTTCATACAAGTTCTTGTAAAAATTCACAACGAAAGATTCTATATCCATCAATATTCCTGCGTAAATATAATAGAAATAAAACTTCAACAGTCAATCTCGTCAACTTTGGATTTTTTCTCACTGTTTATACACATCCGTCCGGTCAACTACTTCCATTTGCAATATTTATATTGTGTAAGTTTGCCAGGCTTCTAGACCAATGAGAAGCGAGGTCAAACATCCTCTATGTCTTGAAAGCTGTATTCAACCTAGACATTACGGATTTAATTTGAAAAAAAATCTATTATTTTCATGGAAACGTCAACTTGAACTTCAAACTGATCATATTCAGTCATATATCATTTTTATACCTAATTTTGATCCCATCAAGAATTCCAGAAAAACTGAAGATCATTTAGAAGTACATGTAAGGAATACTACATATGAATATGAATTCGATAATATTGATTATATACTTATGGACTATGATAAGCGTCACATATTTGACATCTGCGACTTGAAACATTTGTTGATTTTCCACATAATATCTTAAGAGATATATTTTCTTCAGGGTCTACCGTTGATGTTTGTTCATGTTGCTCCTTTCAAAGGGACGGCTACTAAAAACGTGTAATAGACTGTACAAAAATATTTTTCGGCAACCGTCCGGAAAGTACGTACTTCCCGGACTAGGCCGGGAAGAATCACATCGTTGTTGTCATTGTAAATATGAAAATCTTGGTAGTATGGTTTTGATAAATGCAGTTGATCATTACCATAGCAGCAAAATTACGACTGACAGCTATCTGACATAAAATTAGCTAACATTCAAAAATTATCAGATGAAAACAATCAATGTGAAACGGAAACTTTACCTTCTTGTTCTGACTTCAACAAAAGGCACTTAAATATACCAAGCATTTCAAACAAATTGAATCCATTCAATATTAACAATTGTTCTAATTTTAATATAAATATTAATATAAATAAGAATTGAAATGTTCGAAATTTTGTTCTAATAAAGAAATGTGTTTCTTTGATTTGTTATTCTACACGGTTGCCGAAAAAATTGTGTACGCAACACGCCCGAAAACAGTTTTTTTGGACTCGCAGACTTCCAGGACTCGCTACGCTCGTCCTAGAATTTGGTCCACTCATCCAAAAAAACAGTATTTTCCGGACTTGTTACGTAAATTACTATTTCTATTTTGGTTGTATGATGAAGTCATTGTGCAACGCAAATGCGTGTCGAAATAGCCTCTATTTCGATACGCATTTTTTATTTTTCGGAGATTGGTATAATCGAACTGTCAAATGAAAGTCAGAAGAGTTAGGCCCAGTTTACTTCTGAGCGATTTGGATTTGGTGATATTAGCAGTGAAAAACTAGATGTTTTAATTGGTAAATTTCAATTCAGAGTGTAATTTGATTTAAATTGACCAATAAAAACAATGACAACATTGAATTTTTTACCGCTGGGTATTGCATTGATAAAAATCGCTCAACTGTAAACTGGGCTTTACGCTTGTGCGTCAGATTTTAATTCTTTCAATTTCATCATTGTTATCAATCGAAGATGTTTCTGTCATTTATCGATATCAAATCCATTTTTTTCTTCAAAACAATTCAAAATAGAAAAAATTGCATATGACACACGTTTTATAAGACACGTTGTCGCACTTGTTCACTTGAAGCACTCCTCGCTTCGCTCGTCGTACTCCAAACAACGCGTGCGACAAAATAGCGTCTTATAAAACTTGTATCATAATTTACTATTGTAATGGTAACTTGACATCTCATAGTCACAGGACTATCATTAGAAATGACTGCCACTGTCATATTTTATCGTTCGAGACGCTATCGAGATCAATTTCCTTAACGACCCAGTTTTTCCCCGGATCCACTGACGGAATCCGCAACGCGGCAACGTTGCCCGCGACGGCGACTCGCCCATGAATCAACGGATCTGTCGAGGCCGCGCGCGGGGAAGAAGGTGCGCAAGCACGCGGTCGGCACTTTGAACGGCAGCCACCCGCGGTCAGGGGCGGGGCTTTCCCACGAGCGCGAGCGTGACGCACACGGGCACGTGTGACCGTCGAGCGTCCTTTCGCGCGCGTTGCCAAGTGTACCCGTATTTACGCATTTCTACGGAAAAACTTCGGAACGTCGAAAATGTACACGAAAGGGTTGAATGAATTTTCTACTCAATGTTCGATCATCCTATAGTTGAAATTGGCGAATTTTGATGAATTTTTGAGTTTGTTAAGGCTTGATCGTTATTTAGATCGTGATTAGATGCTCAAAAACATCACAATCTTGCTTCAAGCAAGTTTGAGCCCGCTTGTAAACACTCTTAGTTGTATTTACAATTTGGTCGCCTTATTCTCAGAGGAATATGATAAGCAAGAATTTCCTGAATCAGTCAAATCAGGTGACACTGTCACTTTCCTTTCATGCATCAGGAACATGCATCCTTTTTCTACAAATGGTTTACGAAGTTTTTGAAGGAATGTCATTAGGTGACAGCATGAGTATCCTATTCTTCAAAAAACAACTAATATAAAGCGAAAATGCGTTTGAATATATATTTTTGGTTCATAACGTATTATATCTGTGGGATGGACATGTTTTCAAGTAGCCTCAATAGCCAACGGGTTCAAATCGCGTCTTCTCAAGCTGCTAGCCCGGGTTCGATCCCTGGAAGAGGATTTTTTTTAAATTTATAGTCGAGTTCGGCAAACTCATCCGAGATGCGAAGGATTTTTTAGTCACGTGACCACGGATTGGTATCGGTGTCAAAGATAAAAGTGTCAAAGTATAAATTTTTTTGAAAATTTATGGTTGTTCAAATAGTGAGTATTCCTCCTGCTGTATTGGCACTAATTGAAGGATTTGCTGAACAAATTACGTGTGATATCAGAAGATGAAGTGGTAGCTGCTGGACATCCAGGAATAATGCTGAAAAAGCAAGTCATGCTTTCGCAAAACTCTCGAATTATAACTGTCTTTTTGGAGCGGCAATCTCTCACTTTGCGCTCTAAACACACAAATAGCTATTTCTACCCATCGAAATCATATCTGTTTTCCACTAATCTCTTCATCAAGAAAACATAATTCATCATATTCCATAAATATCACTGCAGCATTCTGCGAGAAAATCAACAGGTGAGTGTGGCAACACCGCTTTCATCTCGCTCGTTTCGTTTCTTTCTATGACCGTCAGGCACACGGATACACCACCCACCTGTAATACAGTCGCAGGACGCAGGTATACGAGGCAGCAGCATAGCAGGACGTATTTTACACAACGGTGGTTATTTTTCGCCGCACCAAGTCGCATACCATGACGCAGCAGGACCGGACTCAGGAATGCAGGAAAATAATCCATCGATAAAAAAATTATTTTTCGAAATGAAATAAATGAATAGATTTATATGTATGCTGGGATGGTGGTCGAGTGCGTTGAGGCGCTGGCTTGTAGTCTAGAGGTCCCGGGTTCAAATCCCGCATCGGCTATTGGAAATATTTATTTATTTTCTATTGTATCGCTCAGCGACCAACCAACCGAACATTCTTGGTACCTAGATTTCAATCCTTCGGATTCTCAACGATAACCAGCAGAGTAGTGCTTCGGATGACACTTGAAAAGCAAAGGTCCCCGTCTTCCTTACTCATACAAGTCTCAATGAGACTTCCAGGGTTGCTTTGCAACTAAGTTGGCGATTAAAAATAGTATATTATGATACAAGTTTTATAAGACGCTATTTTGTCGCACGCGTTGTTTGGAGTACGACGAGCAAAGCCAGGAGTGCTCCAAGTGAACAAGTGCGACAACGTGTCTTATAAAACGTGTGTCATATGCATTTTTTTCTATTTTGAATTGATTCAAAGAAAAAAATGGATTTAGTGTCGATAAATAACAGAAACATCTTTGATTGGGAACAACAATTAAAATCTGACGCACAAGCGTAAAGCCCAGTTTACAGTTATTGCAATACCAGCGGTGAAAAGTTCAATGTTGTTATTGCTTTTATTGGTCAATTCAAATCAAATTACGCTCTGAATATAAATGTACCAATTAAAACATTGAGTTTTTCACTGCTAATATCACCAAATCCAAATCGCTGAGAAGTAAACTGGGCCTAACTCTTCTGACTCTCATTTGACAGTTCGATTGTACCAATCTCCGAATAATAAAAAATGCGTATCGAAATAGAGGCTATTTCGACACGCATTTGCGTTGCACAATGACTTCATTATACAACCAAAATAGAAAAACTCTTTTAAACACTTTTTTAATATATAAAGGTTGTCACGGAACAACGTCCATCAAGTTCTGGATGAAAAACAACTTTTTCAGTTGTCTCAAAACTTCGTTCGTTTTTTCAACTATAGTTCAGTGAAGAGACTACACTTCTTCTTATATATATTAATAGGTATATAAGTTCTTGAGAAGTATTCATTAGAAGTGTGGCAGAAGTGTGAAAAATGTTGATTCTTTCAGAAGATAATATAAGGGGGGATTATTTGCGTTCGCACTGTATACATATGCGTATATAAATATGATAAGAAATTCTGATGATACCAGAATACTTCCATGATACTATATTATAATGTTGGTAATTTGGACTTCATTAAAGTCATTCAACATTTGAGCTCAATTGAATTCGGGATTTTGATCATATAATATTTGTATTTTGACCGTTATTAAATTAGTGGTTAGAACTTAAGGATGCTCTTGATATAAATATCATAGTTCGAACTCAATAGACGAGATAATTGTATATGTGCTGGTGCTTGTTTAATTATTATTGAATGCATGTACTTGTTTCATAGAAATCGAATGTAATAAAAAAAATCAAGGCCATATTCGAATTTTCCAATCCGTTGATTCAATTTCCGCAGTAGCAAGGTGATAATCACATGATCAACCAACCAAACCACAGTTTTACGGAAAATAAATCATGGACCTTGACAACATATGGATTCATTACAGATATGATATGTGTTCAACATGATATATAAACAAACCTTCAGGTGAGGTTAAAATAATTCAAATGGTGTCATCTTCAGAATAAAATTTCCAACATGAATTGAAAAGCAGACATTTGAGTGAGTAATGCTCGATTCTTACATACATACTCTTTGATCAATAGGAATTAGGAAATTATATATTTTGGGCATATATACATTCAATTCATGTATCAAATGATCAGGTCACAAATAGGGAACGTAGAAAACGTAGGTGCAGTGTCCATATTGTTACTTGAATATGCTTTCACTTGATATTGAAGTCATTGCATCCGATTTGATGTTTGAAATATCACGAATACGGAAATGTGGAAACAACTCTCATGAGATCTCCATAAAAATACTCCACTAGAGATTATCATCAGCTAGTCACTTGATACTTTGCGATGAACAGAGATACAATATCAAAAAACGTCTATTCGTCGAAGCAAAACTGATATGCGAAACCCCTAATGACCCTACTCTCGAGCGGCACCGCCGTTTAGTGGGGTTAAGATCAAATCAACAGGTAGCCGAGGAGGCAATTACGTCGCGTCCAGCTCTGGCATCAGCCGACCGTCGGCGGAAACGTCCGAACGTGCCTGGGAACGCGCCGAAGCGTTCGTCTCATCCTCCCCCCCCCCCCCCACCACCACTGGTGCGACCGCAAGATGCTGGATTGTTTATGGTCCAGGGCCTACCATACCACTCACCACACCATTCGGCGCGGTAGCTCGAGTCTGCTGGAAGAGTTTTGGTTTCAGTCGTCGGTAGACGTCCTAGGTGACAGGTACCTTCTAGTGGTAGAGTGAAGTTCGCGAAATGGTAACGATGACTTCTTCGGTGGTAAGCAGCACCAGTATGATGCAGGCCAGCAGCATATCGCCTACCCCTTCGCACGGGGAAACTGTTGGAGTGAGGAGGACCAGCGAGAATAGAAGGGTGAGTTTTTTTGGTCAATATTTTTGTTGTTAAACTCGGAAAACTGGGATATTTGCGTGAAGAAATCGCTTTTTCCTTTATTTTGTTGGCATCCTCATCATTGTCATCATCATCCCATTCATCAGTTTTTCATTGAAAAGTTTAAATAATATGAAGATTTATTTTATGCGTACCAATTTAATGGAAACATTTAGTATCAAGCGGTAACTGTTATTATGTAGTTTCCACATATAATTTCCCAATTCTATATCTTATCAGAGACGAGGAAAAAGTTTAACGCAATCGATTTTCTGGCTTTCATTGCTTCAAACTAGTCATACTTCCTAGACTAGTATTAATATAGCAATGTTAAATGATTTTATTGCTTGGCTTGATAATGATAATTATATGAGAACCTCATTGAAGAAATGAAGAAATAAACATATCTAAAGAAAAACATTCTTATTTTGACTTTTGTGTAGGTACGTGATATTTGATCACAGTTGCCCGTGTTCTAAATATAAAGACAAGATCTAGTGTGCAACCACAAAATTATTCATACCTAGGCCAGTGAAACTAAAATAAATATCAAATATAGGAAAAATTGAAACAAAAAAAAATAGAAAAGTTCAATCTGATTATTCAATCACTATTGAGAGAGCTAATACTATTGCTAAGTAATCTTTTTCTATTGGTTTTTCTTTATCAAGTGAAAAAATTGTTGTTATAGGTATAGAATATACCTATCAATAAAACGATATGAATTTGAAAATTCTTCGATTTTTCGTTATGTGTAATTGTTTTTTTGCTATGGAAATGGTGGCGTATACATTTTTTAATTCCAGGAGGAAATTGGTAGATATATTTCTAAAAAACACACATAGCAGCATATTTTCCGGCAGAAATATTCTAATATGTATAAACAATTCTCTCGAAATATTTCATGTCCTTGAGATGTTGAGAATATTCCATAAATAATCACTTTCAAGTTATCTCTGCAGGATAAATAATATCCTAGACTCGAGACTCAGTCTGAAATAAATATATTGTCCAAGCAGCGAAATCCACGAAAATAAAGAAAATTCACCGGACTAACAACCTTGGCAATCTGCCAGAGTCGGCACGCGTCTCTGAAAAACCCCTTTATACAATCGTGTCAGGGCCACTTTATAAAAAACTCTAAGACCTAAGATTTATCACCTAACATTTAATACTTATCACTTATGACAGATGAATCATGGAAATATCATTGGTTGTGTTATAAAACCATTTAAGACTTATGATTTTACACCTAAGACTTAAGAAGATGACCAACTTCCAACTTAAGAAATGGATAATAAATGATCATAAATGAAAATAGGAGATGCGCATGTTCGAGCAACGAAAAGTGACGTACTGTTTCCCGCGATATTTGAATTTTGGGTTATATTTTCGAATATTATTTGTTGGTGTGGATAGTCTGTAATTATTTGGTTGCGTTTATCAATTTTTTTATAAAAGTGACATAGTTTTCTATTTTGAAATCGATGTCATCAATAATAACTCCAAATGATAGCTATTTGTCAGATCAGAGGGATGCTCTATGCAGCAAATTGCTTATGTTGGACTGACTACTATGTACACATGTCATCATATAGAGGAAAACAGCAATGTACTGTGGAAAATTTACTGAAAAAATCGATTGGCATGGAATCTCCATGGAATTTTATGAAAAATGGAATATGCCAAACTACATTGGTGCCCTTGATGGAAAGCATATTCAGATACAAAATACAAAACATGCTGGAACAGGATACTTCTCCTACAAGAAGACTTTCAAGCATAGTATTGATGGCTATCTGTGATGCATCTCATAAATTCATCTTCATTGATGTAGGCTGTCCAGTATCAAATCATGATGGAAATGTATTCCGTAATTCAATTTTCCATTTCTACCTGCAGTTTCCTAAGATAGGTATATTTGGCCAATTTTTTTCCAGGCAGTTTTCCTGGCGAGTTTATTTCAGAATAACTATTTTTTTATCATAAATATGCCTGAATTCTTCAACTTGTTGAATTAATAGAGCATATCGTCCATGACACAAATAATATTTGATTAAAATTTAAGAAAATTCTAACAAAAACAATAATAATAGATATAGGTTAGAACTTGTCAACGTCAAAATTATTTGTTCCATGTCAAATATTCCTAAATCTTAAGTTTTTTTATAACAGAATGAACTGATCAGCTCTTAAGTCTTAAATGTTAGGTGATAAATCTTAAATGTTAAAAGTTTTTATAAAGTCACCCTCAGTCAGGCGACTTGATGTTGTTTCTCACGGTCTTTCTAGCCTATTTTCATTCCTTCCTTTCTCTCTTTGCAGAGCAACAAGCCCATAATGGAAAAGAGACGTAGAGCTAGGATCAATAACTGCCTCAACGAATTGAAGACCCTCATCTTGGATGCCATGAAGAAAGATGTGAGTATACAGGAATTGGGAATAAATACGGATTTGGTAACAGACTAGCCCGCATTGTTGTCAATAGCTACATTATGACGAAACAAATAAATTATAGGGGAAAACTAACTTCGAAAGCAAGGAAAGAGTACTTATCAAAAGTTAGGATTCTCGACTAGTGGCTGGTGGAAAAACTCATGTGAAGTTGGCGCCGACTTTTTTCGAAAACAATTATTTTTTTTTGGAGTTCTGTGTAGATTTCATATGGTTCTAGAGTTCCTGACTGAAATTTTTAATAATTCCGGCAAATAATGGATTTAGATCAAAAAAATAAAATTTGGGCGCCAATTTCACGCAGCGTCGTTTTTTTTTTTCGAAAAATGAGTTCTGATTATTTTTTGTTGTGTATTTGGGAGAGTTCTGGAGTTCTTGATTGTTTTCAATAATAGTTCTGGTGAATTGGATGAGAAATTTCTGAAAAAAAAAATTGCACTTTTGAACAGAGTTCTGAGTAGCGCTCGACGAGTTCTACAAAATATCCCAAATGCATTTTTGTGAAAAACTGATACTTTTCGATTTATCGATTATAATAAGGTGCAATTTTCGAAACTCACTATCGATCAAATAAAGAACAATAAATAATTTGGAACAGTTCTGAGAGGAGTTCTGAGTAGCGCTCGACGAGTTCTACAAAATATCTCAAATGCATTTTTGTGAAAAACTGATACTTTTCGAATTATCGACTAAATAAGGTTTTCCAACTCCACTTTCGATAAAATACCGAAAACACAAGGAAAAAATTTGAACAGTTCTGAGAGGAGTTCTGAGTAGCGCTCGACGAGTTCAACAAAATATCCCAACAGCATTTTTGTGAAAAACTGATAGTTTTCGATTTATCGATTATAATAAGGTGCAATTTTCGAAACTCGCTATCGATCAAATAAAAAACAATAAATAATTTGAAACAGTTCTGAGAGGAGTTCTGAGTAGCGCTCGACGAGTTCTACAAAATATTCCAACTGCATTTTCGTGAAAAACTGATACTTTTCGATTTATCGACTAAATAAGGTTTTCCAACTTCACTTTCGATAAAATACCGAAAACACAAGGAAAAAATTTGAACAGTTCTGAGAGGAGTTCTGAGTAGCGCTCGACGAGTTCAACAAAATATCCCAACAGCATTTTTGTGAAAAACTGATAGTTTTCGATTTATCGATTATAATAAGGTGCAATTTTCGAAACTCGCTATCGATCAAATAAAAAACAATAAATAATTTGGAACAGTTCTGAGAGGAGTTCTAAGTAGCGCTCGACGAGTTCTACAAAATATCTCAAATGCATTTTTGTGAAAAACTGATACTTTTCGATTTATCGATTATAATAAGGTTTTCCAACTTCACTTTCGATAAAATACCAAGAACACAAGAAAACATTTTTAACAGTTCTGAGAGAAGTTCTGAGTAGCGCTCGACGAGTTCTACAAAATATCCCAAATGCATTTTTGTGAAAAACTGATACTTTTCGATTTATCGATTATAATAAGGTGCAATTTTCGAAACTCACTATCGATCAAATAAAGAACAATAAATAATTTGGAACAGTTCTGAGAGGAGTTCTGAGTAGCGCTCGACGAGTTCTACAAAATATCTCAAATGCATTTTTGTGAAAAACTGATACTTTTCGAATTATCGACTAAATAAGGTTTTCCAACTCCACTTTCGATAAAATACCGAAAACACAAGGAAAAAATTTGAACAGTTCTGAGAGGAGTTCTGAGTAGCGCTCGACGAGTTCAACAAAATATCCCAACAGCATTTTTGTGAAAAACTGATAGTTTTCGATTTATCGATTATAATAAGGTGCAATTTTCGAAACTCGCTATCGATCAAATAAAAAACAATAAATAATTTGGAACAGTTCTGAGAGGAGTTCTAAGTAGCGCTCGACGAGTTCTACAAAATATCTCAAATGCATTTTTGTGAAAAACTGATACTTTTCGATTTATCGATTATAATAAGGTTTTCCAACTTCACTTTCGATAAAATACCAAGAACACAAGAAAACATTTTTAACAGTTCTGAGAGAAGTTCTGAGTAGCGCTCGACGAGTTCTACAAAATATCCCAAATGCATTTTTGTGAAAAACTGATACTTTTCGATTTATCGATTATAATAAGGTGCAATTTTCGAAACTCACTATCGATCAAATAAAGAACAATAAATAATTTGGAACAGTTCTGAGAGGAGTTCTGAGTAGCGCTCGACGAGTTCTACAAAATATCTCAAATGCATTTTTGTGAAAAACTGATACTTTTCGAATTATCGACTAAATAAGGTTTTCCAACTCCACTTTCGATAAAATACCGAAAACACAAGGAAAAAATTTGAACAGTTCTGAGAGGAGTTCTGAGTAGCGCTCGACGAGTTCAACAAAATATCCCAACAGCATTTTTGTGAAAAACTGATAGTTTTCGATTTATCGATTATAATAAGGTGCAATTTTCGAAACTCGCTATCGATCAAATAAAAAACAATAAATAATTTGGAACAGTTCTGAGAGGAGTTCTAAGTAGCGCTCGACGAGTTCTACAAAATATCCCAACTGCATTTTTGTGAAAAACTGATACTTTTCGATTTATCGATTATAATAAGGTTTTCCAACTTCACTTTCGATAAAATACCAAGAACACAAGAAAACATTTTTAACAGTTCTGAGAGAAGTTCTGAGTAGCGCTCGACGAGTTCTACAAAATATCCCAAATGCATTTTTGTGAAAAACTGATACTTTTCGATTTATCGATTATAATAAGGTGCAATTTTCGAAACTCACTATCGATCAAATAAAGAACAATAAATAATTTGGAACAGTTCTGAGAGGAGTTCTGAGTAGCGCTCGACGAGTTCTACAAAATATCTCAAATGCATTTTTGTGAAAAACTGATACTTTTCGATTTATCGATTATAATAAGGTTTTCCAACTTCACTTTCGATAAAATACCAAGAACACAAGAAAACATTTTTAACAGTTCTGAGAGAAGTTCTGAGTAGCGCTCGACGAGTTCTACAAAATATCCCAAATGCATTTTTGTGAAAAACTGATACTTTTCGATTTATCGATTATAATAAGGTGCAATTTTCGAAACTCACTATCGATCAAATAAAGAACAATAAATAATTTGGAACAGTTCTGAGAGGAGTTCTGAGTAGCGCTCGACGAGTTCTACAAAATATCTCAAATGCATTTTTGTGAAAAACTGATACTTTTCGATTTATCGATTATAATAAGGTGCAATTTTCGAAACTCACTATCGATCAAATAAAGAACAATAAATAATTTGGAACAGTTCTGAGAGGAGTTCTGAGTAGCGCTCGACGAGTTCTACAAAATATCTCAAATGCATTTTTGTGAAAAACTGATACTTTTCGAATTATCGACTAAATAAGGTTTTCCAACTCCACTTTCGATAAAATACCGAAAACACAAGGGAAAAATTTGAACAGTTCTGAGAGGAGTTCTGAGTAGCGCTCGACGAGTTCAACAAAATATCCCAACAGCATTTTTGTGAAAAACTGATAGTTTTCGATTTATCGATTATAATAAGGTGCAATTTTCGAAACTCGCTATCGATCAAATAAAAAACAATAAATAATTTGGAACAGTTCTGAGAGGAGTTCTAAGTAGCGCTCGACGAGTTCTACAAAATATCCCAACTGCATTTTTGTGAAAAACTGATACTTTTCGATTTATCGACTAAATAAGGTTTTCCAACTTCACTTTCGATAAAATACCGAAAACACAAGGAAAAAATTTGAACAGTTGGGATATTTTGTAGAACTCGTCGAGCGATACATAGAACTCTTCTCAGAACTGTTACAATCAATTTATTTTTCTTTACTTCATCGCAAATCAAATTCGAAAGTTGCACCATATTATGGCCGATAACTTGAAAAATATAACTTTTTCATGAAAATGCAATTGAACTATTTTGTAGAACTCGTCGAGCGCTACTCAGAACTCTGTTCAAAAGTGTAATTTTTTTTCCGAAATTTTTGCAGAAACAATTTTTTTCATTAACTCATCCAATTCACCAGAACTATTATTGAAAACAATCAAGAACTCCAGAACTCTCCCAAATACACAACAAAAAATAATCAGAACTCATTTTTCGAAAAAAAACGGCGCTGTGTGAAGTTGGCGCCCAAATTTTAATTTTTTCATCTAAATCCATTATTTGCCGGAACTATTAAAAATTTCAGTCAGGAACTCTAGAACTATATGGAATCTACACAGAACTCCAAAAAAATAATTGTTTTCTAAAAAAGTCGGCGCCAACTTCACATGAGTGGTGGAAAAACAACATGCGATTAGGCTTGATTTGAATTTGTTTCATTGTCACGCTTGTAGTTGTTGTTGTTGCTTCGAAATAAATCAGAATAACTATAGTGTTTTTCCAGTTATATATACGTAGCACGAATGTTCTATTGATAAACTATCATTTCGATAACAACTCGTGACCTAATATACCAGTCTACGCACATGCCTTTTTATTGAAACAGATTTGGTGAATCGAGCTTTTGGGAGGATTTCCGACGTTTTTTTTATTATTATCAGTAACGCTCGTATCAACAGGCTTATAGGCGTGATGTCCCGTCATTTCGAAAACAACTCTAGATTATAAGATATTATAGTCTACTCGTGGGTACACAAACTTGGTGATAAAACGTGCTATTTCCATACACATCGAGGAATGCAAGTTCAATATAGATATACCAAAAGTTTGTGTGGAAAACACGCAGAGTCTACTAGATCGATTGAACACCTGCTTGGAAGCGCACATTTTTCATAACGTGGAACGTGGACTGTTCGTGATGAAGAGACTGCTATAATTTTCAACTATAACAATCAATTTACAGTAATGAAAACATGATTTAAGAAAAGAAAATGGATAATAGAAGTAATCGTTGATAGTGAACGGAAAGCAGATGGTAAAGATTTTATTGAAACTTCAATAAATACTCAAAAGTATGCATAGTTCTTCTTAGAAGAGCATCTTTCTTCTTATATCCCGATATATCCAAATAACGAATGAGGAAATCAAAAATGTTATCAAACCCCTCTAAAACACTGACAGTAAATGAAGTAGTAGTAGTGTCTCCAATAACATCAAATGATTAGAATTACCTGATTTAATCAAATAATCAAAAACTCAATAAAGAAAAAGGAACATGGATCATTTCTGGACGCCTTACTCAGTAAACCTCTAAGTGTCTTCAGTCTCATATCTTTTATATATATATATATATATATATATATATATATATATATATATATATATATATATATAATATAAACTAAAGGTTAAACATAATTTTGGCGCCAATAATGGTTAGGATATGCTAGTTTGAGCGACCTTGTAATTTACGTTGTGATATGCTAGATTGGGCGCCAAATTTGTAATTTACGTTTGTAAAAAACTTATGACATGCTAGATTGGGAGCCAAATTTGTAATTCACGTTTGTAAGAAACTTATGACGTGCTAGTTTGGGCGCCAAATTTGTAATTTACGTTTGTAAGAATCTCATTTTAATGTTTGTTGGGCGCCAAATTTTAAATTTATGTTTGCATGGATGCTTTAGTGTACTAGTTTTTGCGCCAAATTTGTAATTTACGTTTGTAAAAAACTTATGACATGCTAGATTGGGAGCCAAATTTGTAATTCACGTTTGTAAGAAACTTATGGCGTGCTAGTTTGGGCGCCAAATTTGTAATTTACGTTTGTAAGAATCTCATTTTAATGTTTGTTGGGCGCCAAATTTTAAATTTATGTTTGCATGGATGCTTTAGTGTACTAGTTTTTGCGCCAAATTTGTAATTTACGTTTGTAAAAAACTTATGACATGCTAGATTGGGAGCCAAATTTGTAATTCACGTTTGTAAGAAACTTATGACGTGCTAGTTTGGGCGCCAAATTTGTAATTTACGTTTGTAAGAATCTCATTTTAATGTTTGTTGGGCGCCAAATTTTAAATTTATGTTTGCATGGATGCTCTAGTGTACTAGTTTTTGCGCCAAATTTGTAATTTACGTTTGTAAAAAACTTATGATATGCTAGATTGGGAGCCAAATTTGTAATTCAAGTTTGTATGAATATTATGACATGCTTGTTGGGCGCCAAATTTTCAATTTATGATTGCATGAATGTTATTGTTATAATATACTAGTTTGGGCGCCAAATTTGTGATTTACGCATGCATGAAGCTTATGATAAATGCTAGTTTGTGCGCCAAATTTGTAATTTACGTTTGTAATAAGCTTATGACATGCTTGTTCGGGCGCAGAATATGTAATTTACATTTGTAAGAAACTTATGACATGCTAGATTGGGAGCCAAATTTGTAATTCACGTTTGTAAAGGGATTATGACATGCTTGTTGGGCGCCAAATTCTAAATTCATGTTCGCATGGAGGTTATAATAACCTAATATACTATTTTGGGCGCCAAATATGTGATTTACGTATTCATTAAGATTATGATATATGCTAGTTTGAGCGCCAAATTTGTAATTTCCAATATCCTACAACCTCAACACCGTTTCTTTTGCAGCCCGCCAGACACTCCAAGCTGGAAAAGGCCGACATCCTCGAGATGACGGTGAAGCATCTGCAGAACCTGCAGCGCCAGCAGATCGCCATGTCTGCAGCCGCAGACCCCAGCGTCGTCAACAAGTTCAGGGCCGGCTTCAGCGACTGCGCCTCCGAGGTGGGCCGCTTCCCCGGCCTGGACCCGGTGGTGCGACGCCGCCTCCTCCAGCACCTCTCCAACTGCCTCCACCAGGGCTCCAAGCCCCAGGAGGCGCCCCAGGTGCAGGTGCACATCCTGCCCAAGGCAGGAGAGCCCGCTGGAGGCATAATTTTGAGCAACGGCAGCGGTGCCGGAGTGCAGCTGGTGCCCACCAGGTTGCCCAATGGCGACATCGCCTTGGTGTTGCCCGCCCCAGGTCTGGTGCCGATCATCCCCGAGAGGACTCCTTCGGTAGTTTCAGCCAGCAGCGGTTCTTCGGGCTATACGCCGAGTCATAGCCCCGAGCCTATGGAGGCGGCTTATAGCGAGGCCAAGCCTTTGTCTCTGGTGGTTAGGAAGAACGTGGAGGCTGAAGATGATAAGCCGTGGAGGCCTTGGTGAGACGGCTGCAATTGTGGTGTTTCGTGGAAATTGTGATATCTACTTAGTGGACATACCAGTATTAGGAAAATATCAGTCGGTTGGCCATAGTGTCTTGGATGGTTTTTGGGCTGATTTTTTTTGAAGCAGTAACTGAGGAAGGCTTTATGGGGTTAGATGGACAACGATGAATTATGGAGAATGAACTAGTCAGAGTGCCTTGATACCAATTTGGTAAATTCCAGATTCTAATTGTCCTTGCCAGGCTTCATTTTAGTGTAGTGACCTGTAAACTAATGGCCAAGAAAGGGAGATTTTATTTATTATATATTTTTGAAAAATTGTAAATAGATTTGATGATATACATATCTAGATATTTAAGTGTAATCTATGTGCCTTAACAGCAATATCTATTATGTCTTCCAGAAGAGTTGGTATTCAATATGTCAAATGATATGTGAGAGTTTCGATAGAACAATATATACCTATAAATCGATAATTGGTGTTTTTTTTTGCAATGAAATTGTTGTTTGTATAAGGACTCACTTTTCAATACCAAAGCAACCTGCATGCTTAAAGTAACATCATACATCCTGGGTACAATATTGATTAAAAGTCACATTGTTTGAACTGGAAATATAAAACAGGTTATACACCTTGTTAATATCCAAATAATGATACTTTCGATAATTATGGATAATTGTCCAGACATACCTTTCACTGATAGTCATAATTTGTTTTGGTGGAGTGTATGTTAATATTGTTGACTGGCAGTTTACGATAACAATAATTATTGTTTTTGCCTAGTAATCGGAATTCTATTAGATATAATACCTGTACCTACATTTTTCAACAATCCGATATAAACATTTGATTTCCGTTTAGGTGAGTATGTACTTTTCTGTAGAATCGCAATTGAGTAATAATGAACGCGCTCCAGAGGGTGTTCAGAAAAACAGTGCCCGTAAGGAAATAATCTAATGGGGTTAAATCTGGTCATCTAGTAATCCAGTTATTGGGAAATATTTCATTGGCGCATTTCAAGCTAAAAGTACAGACTGATGCAAAATATACTCCTAACATCCACTATTCTGGAGTGAAAATATCTATTATGTAACTACTGGAATATATTAGAACAATGTCACAACGTGGAAAAAGCTAAACGGCGAGTTGACGAGTATAATCGATTTTTTTAAATCATTCAATTATCGGTGTACGTAGTTATATATTTTGTTTGGGACTTTATCATAACAACATTGTAATGGCTATCAGTTGAAAAATTCGAACACGTTATTGTCAGTGTTTTACTTTGCAAATTTCCGTCTTATCGTCACTAGTGAGCCATTCGTTAATGATTGACACACGCCATCATGTTGAAGTAACGCGACCTTGTGTAAAAAATTAACAAACAATGATGAAGCGTTCGAAAACAAGTTCATAGTATAAGTACGTGAGGTCATACCATCACGAATAGTTATATTTCAATAGTGATTAGATTGACAAACTAATATACAGTGTAGGTCCAATAAGACAAATCCTTGTGGAATTGAATAATGCACCCCATTTTGGCAGATGATAATATCAACGGAGAGGTAAAAACTTAAATCATTGTAGTAATAGAATCACCAACAATCTGCCTTTCTCCTGACCACCAACTTTTACCAAAAGGCCAGTTCCTTTACGATATTTTTTTAAATCTGCCTCGTGAGTGACAACACACGTCTTGAGTCAGAGAGAGATCGGTCATTTGACAACAAAGGCAAACTCTTCCCCAGTGGCGAACCGAAGATATTTCATTTAATTATCTCCTATAAATTAGAAAATTCTTTTAAAATTCAACAAATCCACAACTAAAACCGAATTGAGTGGGGGTTATGCAAAAAGATAATTAGAGGACTGTGAAATGTGATCTTTTCGCACCAGTGAATCCTCTTACCTAACTAACCGAATGAGTTTACTTTTCTTTCTTCACTTCTTTCTGATACTTAGTTTTCTCAACCTGGAGAAGGTCATTGTCTAGGTTCAGGTATGCTACACAACTGTGACATAGACATTTTATATCAATGAATACAAGAAAATTTACAAGAGTTTGTTAGCCTGCACAAATTTAGGAGCAGGGTTTGAAAGTTTGGATTATTCCACAGGCAATTGTGCTTGTTCTTGTTTTGAAGGTTATTTTCGAAGTTTGATTCATAGTAACTACTAAAGTTTGGTGAACTGATGATCCATTCAAAAAACTGCACTCAATAAATTGATTTTCATGTCTACTTACAAAAAAGGCCATTCTTTGGACAGGTCTATAGAGTAACTACGCTACTGACAGCACAATAATTATCACACTCAACGACCATGTGTTCACATAACTAGCCCATCAAAGGGCTGACGACCAACCAGGATAATTTACAAAAAGTATCAATTTTGTTTATCGTCTCGGCTGTGATTCTGAATGAATGAATACATTGAAACACCAACCGGATTTATTTTCTATACACATATTAAAATACATTCTGAGCAGCGTTGTGACTGACTGGATGCTCGGTGGAAAAGAAGTCATTTCTATTCGAAGTTTACGATATCGTTTCTTTTCCAAAGTCAGGAAATTACTCCTCAACAGCATCAAAAGTACTTTTTATTATACTACTTGGAAATCACTCAGAAGAAAATCCCGAAATTCCCGAAAATATTCTAGAGCAAGCGGCACAAGCGACCGCGAATTTATTACCAGTAAAATCCAGGTCGAAATATGAACACGAATATCAACTATTTACAGAATGTCGAAATCTGAACAAAATCAAAACTGTAAGTGATTATATTCTTCTAGTTTATTTTGTCGAAAAAGCAACACATATCCAAAATCTATTGCTTTCCTGAAACGTCAAGCTGTTGGATATATTCCAAAAAAGTCCAAAGTTTTGACAGCAGAACACGTAACAAAATTTTTATCTGAAGCTCCAGATGAACAATATCTATCTACTACCAGAAGCAATCTTAGTGTTTGGGATCTTTGGTGCGTGTCGAAATAGCCTCTATTTCGATATGCATTTTTTATTATTCGGAGGTTGGTACAATCAAACTGTCAAATAGAAGTCAGAAGAGTTAGGCCCAGTTTACTTCTGAGCGATTTGGATTTGGTGATATCAGCAGTGAAAAACTCAATGTTTTAATTGGTAAATTTCAATTCAGAGTGTAATTTGATTTAAATTAGTCAATAAAAACAATAACAACATTGAATTTTTCACCGCTGGTATTGCAATAGTCAAAATCGCTCAACTTTAAACTGGGCTTTACGCTTGTGCGTCAGATTTTGATTATTTCAATGTCATCATTGTTACCAATCAAAGATGTTTCTGTTATTTATCGATATTAAATCCATTTCTTCATCAAATCAATTCAAAATAGAAAAAATTGCATATGACACACGTTTTATAAGACACGTTGTCGCACTTGTTCACTTGAAGCACTCCTCGCTTCGCTCGTCGTACTCCAAACAACGCGTGCGACAAAATAGCGTCTTATAAAACTTGTATCATAATGTACTATTTCAGAATTCTAGCCAGATCTGTCGCGGTTTTGCCATTCTGGCTTCATCATCAGCTTATAAGGGCTCTAGAGTAGATGGCAGTTTGCACTGTAATAACTTCTGCAAAGCTGTGGACTGGACAGGAGTTTACAACGCAAACTATATAAGGAAAGCTTTCCATGAACACCCTCATGCCAAACTCAAATGCTTTCAATCCAATGCTAAAGTTAGAGATAACTGGTGTTTTCTAATGAAAGCCTCATTCGATCAAACATAATTTCTCAATGTTTCATCAAGGTTGGATCGGACGACTAAAAATACACGGGGGCAAAACGCCATTCCTCTTTTGGCCAATTCAACTTTCCCACTTAGCAACCCACTTTCTGGCGATTCTTTCCTATACTTCGACCTACATATCGCACGATTTGGCTCGTCTCTGCACAAAGCTGGCTTTTTTAGGTCTACATTACTATTTCTGTCAATACGATGAATATGTAGGCAAGTGGTTAGTAAGCCATACCTACGACTTAGTCATTTTAATGGGTAAAGCAGCTTTCCCACATTCAAACATGAACATTACGTGATTTCAACAGTTCAGATGATTTTTTGACAAAATAGCTCAACTTATAGATAGCCTACAAGTTTATCTAACGTAGATATTATGAAATTATGTTTTCAGGCACCAAGAACAATCAATGCAGATGCTTATTATGGGGAAATCAAAACACCCAAATTACCGCAAAATTCCAGCAAAAAACAAGCGCCAGTCGACTCTTTTATTTACGAAAATCTCCATTTTATACATGCACATCCTTGTGTGGTCCTGTACGCTTTGATGAGTTAATTTCATAGCACGAACAAATTGCTATAATTGTTTCCGAAATAATAGTAAACAAAAGGACGGACCATCTGCCCCTGCATTATTAGGGTGCAGACGTAATTGAATTATTAATCAGTGGCTGTGCATGAGGGGGGTCCAAAGAATATAATAATTGTATTCAGAGCTATCCGAACTGTATTCATTGTTAAACTCAACATCAACTTCAATAATGATTCACACTATGAAATTCGAAATGATTTTGTTGAAATCTTCGGCTATGTAGAAACATTTATCCTCCCCAACATGTTCCTGTATATTTTCTCGTGACAAAATATGACTGCAAGTTCACACTCCTTGTGAGTATTTGATTGCCTACGACAGGTAAATAATATGTTCAATTGAAATAATCCTTCCTTTGTGTATTGTGTTTGATATTTTTCATAAAATCAATACCCGATATTTTTGCATCATAAGATCAAAAATAAATCTGTCGTGTGCCCTCCTGAAGAAAATATGGAGACGCCTCTGGATTTCTGAGGTGGTCCCAGTCAGGATCCGGATCATGTCTGCTAACCGGCAATTTTGGAGAATTACCCTCTATTTGGGGCATTAAAAAGGGGCTAAAGCCGGAATTAAGTCATTCATGGTCATTACTGTTAGTGATTGATTTTTGTCGAAGAATATATTTGTAATTGCAGAGAAGAATGGCCTCTTTTCAGACGCCAGGTACGAAATATTTCTGAAGTTTGGTTGGTATATTTCAGCATTCTTTCATTGATAGAGATTTGAATACAGTGGGTCAGTTGGTGATAAAATTCTTGCACTGGTGAAACTAAAACTAATGAAGTATTGTTTAGAAGGTGTTATAGAATCAAGAATCTATATTACTTTAGGTGATGGCAAAGGCCTTGTCTTTCTGGGGTCAGAGCCTGCATCTTCCAAAAGTGCATCCCAAAAACTGTTTCGAGCTAAGAGCTATTTCACTCTCAGTCAGCTGTTTATGATCTATAAGGCACAGATCCGACCTGTCCTGGAATACTGTTTCCATATTTGGAATGCGTCATCTAAACATATCCTGAAACTATCGGATTCTGTCCAAAAAAGGGTAATTCGTCTCGTCGGTGATGCCTCGCTTACAAACTCCTTCACTTCTCTGGAACACCGTAGAAAAGTTGTCGATTTATCTATATTTTATGGATATTTTCATGGGCGATGCTCTTCTGAAATATCAACAATCGTTGCTCCATTAGCATTCTCTTCGAGATTAACCCGTCAAGTTCAGTCTTCACATCCCTTCGTGGTCACTTTAGAGACTTTCAAAAGACTCGTTCATCCAACGAACATCGAGACTTTGGAACTCATTGCCTAGGGAGGTGTTCCCCGAGGCATACGATCTCCAGAAATTTAAGAAAAACACCGCAACTCCTAACTTATTTCCCTTGGTTCTCACGATGTTCTCTGAACATTACAGGATATCCCTTTTTCGTGAGAACCATCAGAACATAAAAAAATATATAACCGCCGTTTTATTTCTTTTCATCACCCGGTATATGTAAAGGCCTGCAGCCTCGCGACAGGAGATGTATCGCAGGTCCCAATCCGAGAGATATGTCGGCTCAAACCGGTACCCAAAATTAATGATCGAACCTTATTTAGCATGAGAATCGATATGCCGCCACAACAAAAAACCTGAGCAAATAGCCATTACTCAACAAACGATTGGTTGACATTAATGGTATACGGCAATTCCTGTGTGATTCGTTCAGAATAAGTCTTTTTCTACATCTTGATGCGACACCTCATTATGGAAAATAGAAACATGCATAATGCAAATGATTCGGGCTAGATAGTTTCCAATATTTCTTATAATATAATATGTTTTTGTCGCTTTCGTCCATTTATCTCCAAATCATCTCGAAGAATCTCTGGGCTAGACATTAAGATAAAATACAAAATCTATGGGTCGTAGGTGGTCGTGTCTATTGCCATTGTTGTGGCATCAACGCCATGGTAAGTTTCGACAAAAATGTCAACTTTACTATAGTCGAAAAGATGTATTATTTGGCTTGTCTACCTGATAAAAGAGGATCTAGTGAAATGGCTCTAGGCAGATAAATATCTTGAGAGGGTGACAAATCGACTTTTGGACACATTCATTTGCAACTTTTATTGGATGTTAGCAGACCAAGCATGAATATGTATTTTTGTTCTAAAAGGTCAAAATTTATTTATTCTGTATGTATTAGTTTCCTCACCATTTTCTGTTTGAGATACGCAACACGTTCCTCAAATTTTTTCACATTACTTTGAATAAGCGTACAAATTTGCTCAAAATGCAACATTTCTGTACTTCTCTTCGCTATGAAATTTTATGGGATTGTGTACAAAAACTGAAGTGAACCTAGAACCAATAGCTAAGATATAATAACAAAAAGTTTATTTTCTGCATATTATCATTATCTATCACAAATGTACCCCAATACGTTGATGATACTATTAAATTATCAAAGGAATAATGAGGAATAATCAGCACAAATTTCAAAATATACCCTTCATCACATTATAATCATTGCTTTGGCAGTCACATTTGTCAAAATTTTGTTTCTCGATCTATGAAAAGGCACACACCTGCCTCAGATTAACAAAAACAGACTTTTCATTACGCGATGATAAGAAAATCTAAGAGGATGGAATCAATTAACAAAGAAAATGATGGTCAATTTCATATCTTCCTAAAAGCACAATAAAATTTGGACAATAACTCAGCGTGTTTATGTCCAATAAAAGTTTTCGTATGCATTAAAATGTTATCTGCAATGTTATTATAGATGTTTAAAACATTTCGATATTGTGAAGCAGGTATATTCAAGAGGATATCATTAAAATCCATCCATCCAAGAAAAAAGTAATAAAAGCGCAATAATTTAGATACATTTAAATGAGGTGTTTATTATATTCAATGATAAATCACCGTGATTAAAATCCTGATACGAGAAGGAAAGTCTTTCATCAGATAAAAATATGAAATTATTAGAGAATATTATAGTCTTCATTAACGTTGCAAGGAGCCATTTGAAAAAATCATACTAATGATGTATTCAGTAGAAACTTCATTTTTCACTAAGTAGTTGTATTTTTTTCACCGTGAAGAGTTTACAAACATATTTGATTATAGGATTTTTTTTAAACATTATAATATCTCAAACTTGTTTGCACTTTGTCATAGCTTACTTCGTATTGAAAATTGCGAAAAACTGGCTGAAATATCTTGTCCCACTCCTTAATAAATGACCGATTACATACATGGTGTGAATTCAAGTTAAGTTGCTAGTATTGTGTAAGCGATAATTGTGTTCTTGAAATGTTTGACAAACTACCAGCGAATTATTTATCTATTTCATTAACGACATTCTAATAGAGTTAAAAGGTAGAGTGAGGAAGATCGCTTTTATAACATAAAACGGTTTTCTTCTGTTGGAAAATTTATCGCTATACTGGAATCCAGGAATAGTTGTTGCTCAAAAATATCATCGGTTATTGAGTGAAAAGTGGTGGATACAGTCTTTCTTTGACCCTGCAAACACAGAAATATATCTGGTAAGGCACATCACCATCGAACCAACATAATTCAGAGGAAGTAAATATTGCCACAGAGCAAAACAAACAACCTGTGTCGTAGATTCCCACGTATTATCAGAACTATGATGGATAAATATTGGATTTATGAAATGTATTCTATAGTCTTATCTTATGTCGACGAGGCTATAAAACACTCGCATAAACAACTGCCAAACAAACAAATCTTGGCGAAACGCTATCCAGAAGTTATGTGAGGAAAATACAGTGAAAGAAATTACTAACTAAATGACTCGTCAGGTTTTCCAAATCGAACACCTGATGGTATATCTTCGTATTTCTGAATTCCACTGTCACTTTTATGACCCATCAAGGAACTTGCAGAGCATATCGGAATCAAAATGCTTCGTATATAAGTGGAAACCACATTTAGAATTTAGAATAGACATTATAATTACTGCTAAAAAATAACCGAGCACAATTTGTCGTTGGCTTTTAAATATGTTTGTTGACGTAGTTTTCTAGCACTATTACGCTAATTAATGTCTGCCCATAGAATCCAAATCGATTTTCTATTGACAACTATAACTTGTTTTCTTGTTAACTTTTCTAAAATACAGAGCTTTTATTCTCACAAAGAAGGTGATAAATTTGCTCGAATTCATCCAGCTTCATGGTGGATTTAATGTTTTTTTTTTTTAATGAAATAATGAGGTAGGTAAAGCTGTGCCCAATAGAATAGTAGCAACTGAAAATACTTTGTCTCTGCATCCCCAATAACCAAGTGCATTTCCAAATGGCAACTAAATTTTCAGGTTTTTTTTTTCAACAAAGAGACTAGCTCATATCTTTCTAATCGATCGTCGTATGCCATTTTCCATTTATAAATAGCCCAGGAAGAAAGTTTGGTTGGAGGTGTAACTAGCTGTTTTTTTCTCTCACCGCGTCTACTAAATCTGCTATTGAAGCTGAAGAATAAAGTATTTTTTTGCGACGAAACGGTTTCAAAGATAATTTTTTGAGCCGAATAAATGAAACGTTTCAAAACGTCACGTGTCATAGTTATTTAATCTCAGATGACAATTCGCCATATTCAAACATAATTGAAACAGTCTAGGAGACGCTTTCAAAACGTTTTGAACCAGACTCAAGTGTGACGTCACAAATGGTTCAAGAAAATAAAGTGTTTCAAAACTGTTTCAAAAAAATTCCTATAATTGAACGATCTTGATGGGTGGCCATCGTAGGATACGCTTTGAGGTTATAATTTCATGGGTATCCACTGGTCAGCACAAGGTTGTTGTAGAGGTATAGCCACTTCCCAATGCTTATAGATCGTGACAAGTATCTTCTACTTCGTTCGTAAAACTAGTGTTCGCCAATAAGCAAAAAGGTCAAAAGTATCGACAGTTTCTCATTATCTCATATTCTGTTGAAAATATTCGCCTTAATTTGAACAAATCAATTCGGCAATTCCTCACTACATAAGTTAGGACCTTGCGGCACTCCTGTGTCCTGTGTCTTCTTAGTAATTTGATATTGGACTATGTATTTTTCTTTTTCAACTTTTGGTTTCCATGATCAGAGTATTCAGTCTACCAGTTTAATGCAACTCCATCTATTCCTATACTTTCTGACTCGAAGAATAATCCGTACGATGGTATAGGTATACTGTATTGCTCACCATCATGTTTGCTTCTAGAACCATCAGGTTGATAAATCTTTGATTTCATTTGACACTTCAGGGTTCTATTCGTTGAAATTATAGGCTTGATCCTAATGAGTGACTAATTGGTTGTCGTAGAAACTTTTTCCAACTAACATGTTCTATGATAACGCACCAAATGCAACAAGGTCATGAATACTGTGATTGCATTAGGTGAGCAAAATTCTGACGTAGGTACATATTTCTAGTTTGTCAAGTTCATGACTCATTTCTCCATTGTTAGTTTCTTGAGTCTGATGGGATTTCAATAGACTGCATTTTTTCTGTCGCATTATTTCACCTTCCTCAACAAACAATGCACTAGTTACCCCCTTTATTATGACCTGACAGTAAATCAAGGATTTCGTATTTCACATTCTTCTAGAGATTCAGTTTCCTGCATTATCACCGATGCGCTCAAATCTCGTGAACTTAGCCTTCATCGCACTTTGGGAATGGAGAATAGAGAATATATTGGACAAATCCGACTGAAATCTGGTAGTGTCTCTCTCGCAGCACGAGCAGAACAACGTCTGCCAAAGTAACCACCAAAAATCGAAATCAACCGCCTATTTGAATTTCCCTCATCAGGAGAACATGATCTAGACGAGTATTCTGTGAACTTTGGCTTTGCTTAGTTGGGGATCCAACGCTTCAGTACTCAGCTGTTTATGTTTTCCTGTTACCAAAAGAGAAGATACGTGGTTTTGCACAACAATCACAACTTCCGCAGCCAGTTTCAGCATCGATAGAAATATTTCGATATCTACTCTTCCTGGTTATGTTCCCCTGTTCTCAAAAATGGAGTTACTTGGTTTTGCAGCGGGTTGAGAGAGCAATGGGGGGACCTGGAGGTCATTTTGATTCGGTTGACGATGACACAGTATACGATGATGACTTTGATTTGATGTACGCTGACAACAGGCTTGCCCGATGTTCTAACAATGAATTGTTTCATCCAGTAATATGTTAAAAATGCCTCCGTGAATTCATAGTTTCCTAGTGCCCGAATATCCTTCCTTGCCTGTTGAACCCTGAGGTAGGTGAAAAAGAAAAATAAGAAAAATTTATTTCTATCATCGTATTAGCAGTGAACCTAGCAAGTAGAGTATGAAATCAAATGAAAACTCAAAGTCGGTCGACCACACAATATAATAAAAAAGGTGAACAGTTGGTTGTTACTATAGTTTCGGCTCAACAGCCATCATCAGACAAAGCATATAGAATCTGTAATAGGAAAAAATTATTCTATTATTTTTATTAGAATATTTTTTTCCAGTTGAATGATAGACTAACCATCAGAGAAGGATGATGATCTTCAACTCGCCTCTAATTTCGATTATTTGGTTCTTTTGGTGGCTAAGCAAATTTAAATATGTCCATTTGATTCGAACGATATAGTATAGTAGGTATGTCGCAAAAGTAAGATCGTCATAAAACGGTAAAAATTCACATATATTGTTTGCTCGAAGTATTATGAAACTGGATATCTTGAGTGCTGAATGAACAAACACCACCACCACCTACTAGCTATGAGATGCGAAACCACGTGTTTTCCTTTCTAGAGACAGGATAGAAGAATATGAAGGAAGTTTTGGATTCATCTAAACCGCACATACATAATTTCACAAACGAAATAGTTATTTATGTATTAAGGGAATTATGAGGGCCTTAATTACCGATGGCAAAGTTTGCGTCCCGAGGGCCTCTGGCCCGAGGGACAGCAATTGCCAGAGGTTATTAAGGCTCTATAATTCCCGTGGTACATAGATAATTTTATTTTTGACCGATTTTCATAACAATATGTCCATATTTAGAACGCAATAAATGTTTAAATTCATAACCTTTCTGGTATATTTGAATTAGGTAGCGTTGATTGTAGCATTGTTGGTTGTTGTTAGGTTGTCGCTATGTTACATGTTTATAAGCAAACTTTCTTTATCAATCAATGTTTTTCCGTTAAAAACGTGTTTATTTTTTACCACAAATCGACGATCTTTTTCTGATATAATGGAGGATATTATAAAAAAAGCGGAAAAAGCAAGACAATCATTACTTCCATCGAAAAGTGAAGCCCTATATCAAAAAGAATACAACTTATATCTGAAGTGGCTGACACAGAGAAATGTTATGTCAAAAGATGCCAACGAAACTGTCTTTCTGGCATATTTTCAAGAACTGGTAAAGTATTTTCAGTATTTTCTGGTAGATTTGGTAATAATTGTATTTATTCGTTGCAGTCAGAAACGTTTAGCCCAAATTCGTTATGGACTAAATGGTCAATGCTCAAATCGATGGTGACCATATATGAGAAAAGAGATATCACCAAGTTCAACGAACTAGAGGCTTTTTTGAAACGGAAAAGTAAGGGGTATAAGCCGAAAAAGTCTGCTGTCTTATCTCCTAGAGATGTCATCAAATTTCTAAAGGACGCCCCTAATGAAATTCATTTATTGCATAAGGTAATTTTTTTCTCATAATTTTCTTTTTCGTTTGTTTGTTTCGTTTTATTTGTTATAGGTTGTTCTACTAATTATGGGTTATTTTGGAGGATGCAGAACTCAGGAACTTCTAAATATGAGTATAGCAGATATAGAGGACCGGGATACTGTTATGGTAGTGAACGTACCGGAAAGTAAAACTGGTGTATCGAAGAAATTTACAGTTGTGGATGAAAAAGAGTTCTCTGCTTTGCCTTTATTGAGACTTTATATGTCCTTGCGTCCTGAAGGTACAAAACAATTTTTTTTTGAGCTTCCGACAATATAAATGTACAACTCAGACAACTGGAAAGAATATGTTTGGCGAAATTCCCAGCAAAATCGCAATGTATT
This sequence comes from Chrysomela aeneicollis, assembly GCA_029955515.1. Taxonomy (NCBI): domain Eukaryota; kingdom Metazoa; phylum Arthropoda; class Insecta; order Coleoptera; family Chrysomelidae; genus Chrysomela; species Chrysomela aeneicollis. The sequence goes on from JARUHQ010000022.1 coordinate 12,798,132, forward strand.
TAGGATTGCCAAACCCACTAACTTATACGGGACATTGCCTTCGTCTCACTTCTGCTACTGCCCTAGCCAATGCAGGAGCAACTATGACAAACTTAAAAAGACACGGAGGTTGGAGAAGTTCCACGGTGGCAGAGGGGTATCTGGAGGACAGTATTGAATTGAGAAATAAAACGGCGCGTATGCTGTCTACTTTGCCATCAGAAGAGGCAGGCACCTCGACTGTAGTGAACAGCAACAGCACCACCCATAAAAAAGAAGAAATTGTTTCCAGCGGCGGAAGTAATTTTCAGGGAACATTTGAAAATTGTACATTTATTATTTGTAATGACGTGAATAAGGAATAAAATATGTCTTAGTTTTCATTACATATAAACGTTTATAAGCATTTCTTGTATCATTTTCACCTGTAAAAGGTAAGAGGGAGTTTTTGAACCTTAATATCCCAAGGGAGTTATGACCCTCATTATAGATATCGTAACTATGACGATATAAGCTTATAATGTCACTGCCAGAAATAAATGAATTAGTGACAATAAACAATGATTTTCACTTCTGATGACACCAATTGAAAAAAAAACATTTTTCTCCTAGATCAACTGTAGCTAGAATACACCAACACCAAGATATAAATGAAGCATCACTCCAAAATAAACACTGAACCTAGAGATTATGTGATAGTGGTGCTCTGAATGCAGAAATGAGCTAAGAATTCGAATAATGTGAACTTGATTTGCCAGAACCACGTAACTCCATTTTTCATAACAGGGCAGCATAACTAAGAACGACACAGTATTTTTCCCGACGTTGTTTCTTCCCAGCTCCATTGAATATCGTGGACCCTCTCATGGTCATGTTATCCTGTTCAAAGTTAGGTAAATTTGTTGGTTTCGATTCAAGCCAGGCTTATTGAGCCACACACTTGTTCTTCGAAACTCTTTCATGTTCACTGAAGTCTATACGTTCACGTAAATCGTTATGATACGATATCTACTCATGCTCCGGATTGGGCCTCTGTTTTTATTTATACAGAATAGTGATCGACCAAACTCGTGTTAGAAATTATATCTTACCCTTCATGTTCTCCTCATCCTATAGGAGGCAGTAGAACCTGTAAGTGTATATGCAACATTATACTGATACCAAAACAATAAACAACATCGTCTGGGCACACAGATACCATCTGCTATCCTCCTAACCCTTTCATCTTCATAGTCTCCTGACGGATATAATTCGATATCAAACTCCAACCGAGAGGGTTAGATCCAGGTGTCGAATCATCATCATCAGCTGGCGAAAAGGCAAATTGCTTTGTTGATGTAGATAGAGATTGGCAACGAAATTGTATCATCGTCCTCAGGCCTAGAAGGCACAGCACTAGGTGTGCTTGGGCACTGTGAACCTGTAGCAAACCAATGTTTGTATACGGAGAGCATGAGTGAGGGGTGGTGGATGTGCATTTATGTTGGCGGAAAGGGGTCCGAGATGTGTGAGAAATCCAGAAATTCACCTTACTTTTAACAGGGTCGCAGGAATTGATGAAGGCGCTAAATCAATGGGATTCTTGTGGAAATCTCTTCGGAGACATCCAATGTTTCTTCGTGAAATTGAGAAATTGATGTAAATTATTGTGAAAAAAGTTGCGAATTATTTTTATCCTATTCGAACCTAAGCATATACAGGGTCACTCACGGTCGATGGTACCTTAGACGTTTACGGAGAACGGGACGTAGGATTATTCTGAAAATTTGGTTTATTGGGTAATCAGTTTTGTTCTATCGATCTAAAATACTTTCAGCGTTGCCGCTTCTATAAAAAAGTAGCAACAACTTTGTTATTTCAAATGGAACACCCTGTTTTTTATTTCATTTTTAGATTCTTCCTGAAGAGCTGATTTCGTCGATCATACTTGGGGTATAGCGAGAAAGATTACAGAGATATAGGGTGTGAAAAATCGAGATTTTTCAAATTTAGGAATTTTTTGTGTCGAAACTATCCATTCTTGCTCAAAACGGCTTACATGTCCCTATCTCAACTTTCCATTTACTATCGATTGATATTTAATTGACACAAATACGGGTGGTTTAAAATTTTGAGTTTTGCATCACCCTCTATTTGTTTCTATTAAATGTCAGTAGATAGTAAATGAAAAGTTAAGATAGAGCCGTTTCGAGCAGAAATGATTAGTTTCGACACAAAATATTCCTAGAGTTGAGAAATCTCGATTTTTCACACCCTATATCTCTGTAATATTTCTCGCTATACCCCAAGTATGATAGATCGACGAAATCAGCTCTTCAGGAAGAATCTAAAAATGAAATAAAATACAGGGTGTTCCATTTGAAATAACAAAGTTGTTGCTACTTTTTGATAGAAGCGGCAACGCCGCAACGCTGAAAGTATTTTAGATCGATAGAACAAAACTGATTACCCAATAAACCAAATTTTCAGAATAATCCTATACGTCCCGTTCTCCGTAAACGTCTAAGGTACCATCGACCGTGACTGTCCCTGTATAACAGTTGTTTTCAAGTAATTCATGTGATTTTCCTGGAGAAAGTATATTATTTAGGATATTGGTAGACTTAAAAACTTTTTATTGATAATTTGGGACTATATCACTATACCTAATGAAAATATAAGTACACCATTTCTTTCATATTTTCAAATCATGAATAATTTTCATTTCATTTGAATTTTCAGAATCATATGACGTTGAAATGAGAGGGTTAGACACAATAGGTATTTTGAGTCAAGATTTATTTATTAAATTGAAATAGCGACTTCAATATAGGCAAATTTGATTCGAAAGTGATGGGAGTATTAAGTCGAATTATTGAACAATAATTATGTTTAGTATCAAGTAACCAATTTTTTATCCGCGGTGAACTTATGAATCTGATGTTACAGAATAACCTAGATCAAATAAAAAAATATTATGTCCTTTGTATAAATATTTCACTTTTGTTTCATTCGATTACAAATTTGAGATTAATAATCTGACTGTATAGAATGCTAAATCCTACAAGAGAATTGAAAATATATCTACTATTAAATATATTGAAATAAGTGATTGTTTAGGTTTCAGTTGTTGTTGAAAAAAAATCACAGTGATATGTACCAATTATAGTAGATAGTATCTTCCAAATATATTTTCTTAGAAATCGGATAGCTAATAGCGTTTTTATAAGACATTCTGCATAAAATAATAATTCAAGTAGTAGGTCACATCCGAAGGGATGCTAGTAATGAAAGATAACGATCCGATAGCCTGGAAAACGTCAATTCGGAGGCGCCGCTAGTGCGCGCTGCATCCAAAATTGGTCCTTCGACTCCTTCGAGCCGGACAAAACAAACGGCCGCGCGTGTCGGCATCCGATCCGAGGCACGGCCTACTCGATCGCGGGAGCGGCACGGCACGCCGCGATCTCGGCCGACCGGACCGGTCGGCGTTGGCGGCGAACGCAAACGCGAAGAAGGCCGTGAGAACGCGCTGGAGTGGCGGCTCCCAGGCGCGTGACCGCTCACTTCGGCTGCGGTGTTGCCAGGTTGACGTGAATTACTGAATTACCGGGAAAACTTAAAAATGTTGAGTTTTTCGGTACATCGTATACTGATGGATCCAAGATGGATGAATGGGCTGGAGTGGGAGTTACAGGGCCAAATGTCAGGCTATCAAAACTCCTTGGTAACACCCCAACCATCTTTCAAGCAGAAGTACATGCTAAAGACTATAAAGATATGTACCCAGGAGTACCTCGAAAGGGACACTCGAAGGGCAGAAATATATATTCTACCAGATAGCCAAGCAGCGCTTAAAGCTTTGAAATCATACACTTGTGAGTCTAAGCTGACTTGGGACAGTAAACAATCCCTGAGAAAACTGACAACGAACAACCAGGTCACTTTGATGTGGGTGCCAGGTCATAAGGGAGTTGAAGGCAACGAGGAAGCAGACTGCCTTGGGAAAGAAGAGGCAAATATACAATTTCTAGGTCCAGAACCCTTCTGTGGACTCTCGAAGGCCCACTTGAAAGAAGAGGTTCGACGTTGGGAAGCGGATGAAATGAAATCTCACTGGAATAAAGTGCCAGGACAAAGACAAGAGAAAAGGTTAGTGAGCCTCTCGCCAAGGAAAGCTAAACAGCTTCTCGAGTTGGACAAAAAAGACTCGAAACTGGTAACGGTACTCCTCACTAGACACTGCCCTCTGAGGTACCACCTCAAAAAGATGGGTAAAACAGAGAGTGATAGTTGCCGCTACTGCGAGAACTTCGCTGAAACTTCAGAACATTTGCTTTGCGAATTCACAGCAACAGCAATCTTCTGCAAGAGGATCAAGTTCATGGAAGGGGCCTTCTTAGAGCCCTCCGATGTCAGGAACCTAGCTCCAAGGAAACTGATAAACTTCGCAAGAAGCCTCGGAATCCCGGGCTTCGAATAGATTAAGGGTTATGCACAAAAGATCTTATAGGTCGAAGTGCTTGAGAGGCTGCACAGCCTTAACAACCCCTCCCCCCCTACAATCTACAATTTACTGTTCCTCTTGGGCCCCCAATTACAGGAAAATCTCGAGGTATATTTGTAACCAAGTTGAAAATAAAGGAGTTGCTGGAAAATATATATATGTGGATTGAAAACGATTGTACTTTTATTATTTTTATTTTATTGTTAGTTTTTGACGAGGTGATTGAGTAGTTTCTTTCACTGATCTTTGTGAAGACACTTGAAATTCTCCCGTGAAATAGTACATGATAATGTATTCTCTCATTCATTTAATACGTACCAATAAATGAATATTTATAATTGCATGGCTTTTTCATTATATTTATCAAATAAGTGTGAATTAGTAGGTACCCATACCACGAGATGTGTTCTGTTCAAGGGTATAAATACGAAATATTAAAATCCGAAGAGGGTTATAAAGTTGGATAATTTTTGTAGACATGGCAACATCATTCGAGATGGTATAAATGATCTAGAATCGAGAAGGACTGTCTCCCCACGCGGTCAGGAAGCCTTCATTGAGCATGTTTCTTCGAGTTTTGTTTGATACTTAACACGTTGACCCCTGGAGCTAATGAAGCAAACCTTTCAAAACTGTTTTCACTTCTAAACTCAACGGATAGCTGATGAAATCAAATTTAATACCACTATAATAGTCCTTTTTTTACCCACAATAGTAATTTGCGTAACAAGTCCGGAAAATACTATTTTTTTTTGATGAGGACAAAATTCTAGGACGAGCGTAGCGAGTCCTGGAAGTCTGTGAGTCCAAAAAAACTGTTTTCGGGCGTGTTGCGTACACAATTTTTTCGGCAACCGTGTAGAATAACAAATCAAAGAAACACATTTCTTTATTAGAACAAAATTTAGAACATTTCAATTCTTATTTATATTAATTTCAGTTTCACATTGATTGTTTTCATCTGATAATTTTTGAATGTTAGCTAATTTTATGTCAGATAGCTGTCAGTCGTTATTTTGCTGCTATGGTAATGATCAACTGCATTTATCAAAACCATACTACCAAGATTTTCATATTTACAATGACAACAACGATGTGATTCTTCCCTTCCTAGTCCGGGAAGTACGTACTTTCCGGACTAGGCCGGAAAAATGCCACTTTCTCAAAAAAAAATCGTCTGGAAAGTACGTACTTTCCGGACGGTTGCCGAAAAATATTATTTGTTGTTCTACGTATCAAAATCAAGAGTCCCTAGATCTGCACATAAGATTTTGGGAACGAAAAAATCGAAGGAAAAATGAATCAATATTCGTGCAAAACTTCTTGGTTTGGTATAAATCAAAATCAAAAATTGAAAACAAGTTAGGAGGGGGGGGGGTAAAAAAACCCAAAAAATAACAAGATCTCTTTGGAAGGAGAACTTTGAAAACATAAGAAGCGGTCACAAATAATGCAATCAGCATATCGGTTCATTACATTTTCGAAATAAAACTGAATGCTTATGCCTTTTTTGCCTTCCATCTTTTTTGAGGCATGAAAAAATCCAGAAGCCATGCTTACCTAACATCAGGCAAGGTATCAGGTATTCGTAGACATTGTTAGATGGTCAAGAAAGCTAAACTTACAGTCTAACTCCACCAAAAATGTATTTAATGCAGTCTTTAAAATAAATAAAGATCTAAACCATCTCCATATATCATTTTGAGAAAAATATTTCCAAAACTGAAACTCATAATGAAGTTTTCTGAAAATTATGTCATACCTTAGATTCTTGTTGATATACGAAGTGATTTAATAACATTCGCTGTAGACTGAAAATATATGCTCTTCAAATAAGTATCATATTTCAACGATTTATTATAAATCAGCTTTATGTTCTTCTATTGTGTTTTGTTTGACTTTTCTTGATATTCTTCCAGAGATGAAAGGTTATATGTTTTCTTATCACAACAATAAATTCTACCAACTCATCATCCATTGAAAAATTAATGTTCCATTTTTTGTAGGTATATATAGGTATAACATTAGCGGAGGAACTTCCATCAATTTAAAATTCATCGAATTATCGGAACATGACTTGCTTTTTCCTTGCTAATAACATGACTGTCGATTATGTCGATCACATTCATGCTGGAGTGAATTCCTTCAATAAAAAAATATTCTCGAGCCTTTTTACATCAAAAGGTATGCCGTTGAGGGGTCCAATAAGCACAATTTTGGGTCATGCAAAATAAATGATCTATCACGAATATCTTTTCATCTGATACCTATATAGAAAATTAGGATATACCTGCTGATTTTTTAACACTGGAAGGGTTGATGGCTCCTTCGGATTGGGAAAGTTGGTTGAAAGGAAATAATCTGATCAACAATTCGCTCTTATTCGAGACTTATAGAGTTTGGTTTTTGCGTACATAGTAGTGTAATGGTGGATTTATGCAGCGATTTGAAGTCATGAGTTTTAAGCCGTAAGTTTTTAGTCATAAGTCGTAAGAAGTTCAATCATTGCTTTTCAATGTTTCCATTCATACACTTTTGACATAAGCTTTAAGTTGCAAGTTATAAGATTTAAGACGTAAGAATGTTGGCCAACTTTCATCTCTTATGGCTTAAAACTTAAAACTGATCATATTTGCGCATGCGTTCCAAGTTTTCAATTCTGTGACGGTGTTTTATAGGTTATTGTATGTGATTGTGTTGTTCATTCAAACTTATGTCAGAATCATTAGATTATAAAAAGAAAAAATGGATATTGATGACTGAAATTGTAAAGTGACCAATGACACAACCATACAGAAATTGACCAATGGGAGAAGTTACCCTTAAGACATGACAGTCCTTTATAATTCCTGCATAAATGGTCCTTTTTCCTTTATTTCTTAAATCTTATGACTTAAAACTTATGACTTAAAATTGCTGCATAAATCCACCATATTACTTCAATATCACAAGATATTTAGGTATTTGATATTATATTTCAATTGATCTGATTATGGATTTCACAACATTGCTATGAATATTGCCGTTGGATTCATCAAGAAAATATGAGGAACGATTCATGATTATAGAGCCTGGATATGTGAAATTAGTAACAGCCCATTTTCCAGCTCCACTTTCTGACGCTTTTTGAATCAACATATAAGTCATAAAGGCATGATTATATTATAAGAAAAATTCACTGACGACAATCGTGAAAACATATGGCAAATTCAAAGTGAGATTTTTTAAATCTGATAATTTTTTACTGGAATTTGTGCAGTTTTCGATGACTTGATTTTATAAGCGAAAAAATTGGTTGAACATGAAACATGCCTATATAGAAAGAGAAAAAATTTTCTGGCCCACCTCAACTGTCAGCCAGTTTATATGCGATACGTTATGAATAGTCATGAGTTGCAAATTCAACAATTAACAATGCATCAGAGATTATTTAACCCTAATTTCTTTCCCAAGAATATGCTGCATCATTCTTCAGGTGCGTTAAAAAATTCATCGTCAAAAGCGGTACAAATTTCAGACTCATTAAATATTGCTTTTTTGCATTGTGCCAGTATCGTGAATTCACTCTTATTGAGGACGAAATTTTACTAAAATTAATGAAAGAAAACTTATAACGGTCCAACTGAACCAGGTGCACTATAGCAACAGAAATATTTCACAGCACTGAATGACATCGTATAAATCCCTACTTTTGAAGGCAAGAATCGAAAAATTACACTTAGGTACATATTTTTGTTCACAATCCGGATCGATGATGAATCGAACTAAAAGAAATCACTATTTTCTGGAAAAAATACTATATTCTATAAAATGATCATTCAACTCTGGATTCTTAACCTAAGTGAAAGAAATAGTGAAATTGTATCAATCGATATTTCCAAATACTTTCTGTTTGTTATTTATTTATCACCTTACTTCGTTTGAGTTTACATTTTTTGTTGTGAACGATAAATTAGATGAACAATCAAACATCAGAAAGCTTGAATAACGTGTAAACCTACTTCTTCATCTGCTGCTATCCTTATAGTAATGACGCGAAAATTGCTAATTTTAAAGTCTCTATTACACTTTAAAGTCAACAACTTTAATTTCAATCGTTGGAAATAAACTCAATAAAAAATTAAATTCACTTCCCCTCAAGAGCATTTAAAAAATTAAAACATGGACTGCAGGCTTTTGCACCAAATAATTCGAAAGTATCTTTACGTTTATGGACTCCTGATGATTCTAACGCCTTTCATGTTGAAAGAACGGGGTAAATGTGGACACTGCCAAATACCGATCGTGTGGAATTTACTTTCCCCACTCCTTACTATCTAAGATAGTAGGAAAAGTAAGACTAAATGCATATAGAAAATTCGAAAAACTTCGACACAATCAAGGCAACAGAAGTACGCATATAGTATTGAAATTCTTCAGCCTCGCGTTTACGTGGATCTTTACATTCTCATGACAATTATTCATTACAGAGAAATGGAAAAAAAGTGAAATTTATACCAGCTCTTCTGCAATTTTAGATATCAGCACTAGCTTTCGTTTTTGAAAACAGGTCGTAGCTCGTAGAAAAACTATTTCCTTTTTAAATCAGATGATGTATGACAATCATAGCTCATCGTTAATTAGAAGGGTGTAGAAACAATTTTCCTATTATTTCCAAAATATAAGAGGTACTACGTACCAAGTTATCATTCAATAATTTGATTATTTTGTGTGTAGAGCTGTACCTATTGTATCAAGCACGGATATTCATTTCATGTTTGTACGAAGCATCCAACTTCCTACTCCAGAAGTAGAAGAATGTGGCAATCCAGTGACTGTCAGCTGTCACTGGCCCTACCTATCCTTTGAATCATCACGGCCATCTCACCATCTGACAGGTTTCACCACCAGATTTGTCATCAGGAGAACATCATTCGATGAGGGTTGCGTTGAATCGTGTATGGGATCGATGTTTCGTAGGTATATGCGTAGAGAAAGAAAGGCATCTCGCCATTGCTGTTATCCTGATGAAAATGAAGCAGTGGTTCTTTGTGCGATGTGGGGTAAGTTGGAACACTTATGGTTTTCATGAAATCGTAGTGAACACAAATAGGAGGAACATCCTGTATGCTGACTCTTTGATTTAATATCTTTGAGGAAATATTTATGCGAAGAAATGTGAAAGGAAGTCTACCAAATTTCGAAATAGGAGGGATAATAGACATGCTATACCGACCATGAAAATATGTACTTATAGAAAATGAAAAGATCGCCTGCTTTTCTGCAATAACGAACAATGATTTATCTGGATATAATCCATTATCAACTTCAACGTACATTTTATGGAAAAAATGTAGGCATAGGCATCTTCAATCATGCGTTTCCCTTTCCCCATATCATTCTACTGTTGACTGATAGCAAAATATCAATCAACGGCACAATGTTGCCAATAGTACCGCCAGTGCCATCTATGTCTCAAAACATGAAACTCGCCTAACATAACAGATTGAATATAGATGCCAAGTCACACCTCTGCTTGAATCATGTTTGCCTGATCAAAGTGAAGCACTACAGCACTGTGTATTATGGGTTTTACGTGGTTCTAATAAGCTACGGATAAAGACAATTTCATATCGTCCGGACCACCGGACCTTGGCTTGGCTGCACTAATCTGATTTGAGTGACTTAAACATGTTAATCCTTGGTATCCAAAGAATGTCAAATACACAGCCGGAATCCTGAAGAGCCCTTGACGTTCATTGACTCCTGATACAAAAGATCGAACGTTGTGTCTGTCGCATTTACCCCAGAGCTAGTTTCAACACTTTGGTCAGGAAATTAGCACTGTGCCACACTTCTCTGATCAATCTAAAGTCTAAACCATATGTGTGTACATGATACGCACGTTCTTATTCTAGTATTCGACATGTGTCTCACACAATGTGGCTACAGAAAGCTTGTTTCCAATCAGGAAAACATGTTTGGTTGGTAGGTACGCGCACAGATAGTCTAACAAGTCGAATGTTGGGAGTGGAAAAACATATTGTAGCCTTTTATGAAAGATCTCATAACCACCAGTATAAAGATGCTTAGTTAGTTTGAGATGGTTTGAGCATTGTCGTTCTAAATGGAAACCCTCGTGGAAACCTAGTAGGCTGGAAGTAAAATAATTGTCTGTTCACTATATGTCCAATTCCAGTTTTGGGAACAATAATAAGGCATTCCAAGGAAAATTTTTGTTGGTACTCACGTATTTTGGCCTCCAGAACAAGAATTAGAAACGCTAGTTTCGTAAATACACCATTTGACATCTTGAATTTCTTCTACTTAAAACACAAAATTCGTCTTTCTCTCAACTAAAACAGCACACACGCTTACTATTACTTATTTTCAACACTTTTTAGCGAAAAAATTTAATATTATTGAAAACATTCTTCTTTGAGCTGTCAACTAGACACTGTCAAAAAGTTCAGCTCCCGTCATGCTCGGTTCTCGATGGGTTTGGTAAATTTTTTTGAATCTTTTCAAATATACTAGTGTATTCTGCTGAAAATTGTTGAAAATAAGTGAATGTAAGTGTGTGTAGTGTTTTAGTTTAAAGAAGGACTAAATTTTGTGGGGAAAAAGTATTTTGCTGACCAGAATAGAATATTCCATTAGATTTCAGACTTCTACTGTGAATATCGGGCTCATAATACAAAACAGATATCTATGAAGGAATACCTTCTTGCCACCATAACAAAAATTTGAATACACCCCCATACGGGGGTAGTTTATACTTGTGATTTTTCTAAAAACATTGCTGACCGAGGGGTTCCAGTTGAAATATTCCACTGAAACATCATATTATGATTGTTCGATGCGGATACTTCGTGCCACCATAAAAAAATCTGAATCAACCCTCTCGCAAGGGTAGTTTATACTTGTGATTTTCCTTGAAACTTTGCTGACTGGGGGTATCCAGTGAAGATATTCCAATGAAATAGTAGATTATGATTGTTAAATACATACTCTTCATGCCACCATAGTGAAAATATGAATCAACCCTCTCGCAAGGGTGGTTCATACCTGTGATTTTCCTTAAAACTTTGCTGACCGGGGGTATCCAGTGAAGATATTTCATTGAAACAGATTAAGATTGCTAAAAACATACTCTTCATGCCACCATACTGGAAGTTTGGATCAACCTTCTCGCAAGGGTAGTTTATACGTGTGATTTTTCTGAAAACCTTGCTGACAGGGGGTTTCTAGTGTGAATATTGCAGTGAAACAATAGATTATGATTGCTCAAACCATACTCTTCATGCCTCCATAGTGAAAATCCGAATCAACCCCCTCGCAAGGGTAGTTTATACGTGTGATTTTTCTGAAAACCTTGCTGACAGGGGGTTTCTAGTGTGAATATTGCAGTGAAACAATATATTATGATTGCTCAAACCATACTCTTCATGCCTCCATAGTGAAAATCCGAATCAACCCCCTCGCAAGGGTAGTTTATACGTGTGATTTTTCTGAAAACCTTGCTGACAGGGGGTTTCTAGTGTGAATATTGCAGTGAAACAATAGATTATGATTGCTCAAACCATTCTCTTCATGCCACCATAGTGAAAATCCGAATCAACCCCCTCGCAAGGGTAGTTCATACCTGTGATTTTTCTTAAAACTTTGCTGACCGGGGGTATCCACAGAATATATTACATTGAAACAGTAGATAATGATTGCTGAATACATACTCTTTATGCCACCATAGTGAAAAATTGGATCAACCCCACTGCAAGGTTAGTTTATACAAGTTAATCTTCAAAAATTCTACTGACTGGGGATTTTCAGTGGAGATATCCAATCAAATGAAAGAAAATCTATGCAAATTTTATATTATTTTTGGGGTGTCCCAAAATGCAATATTTTCAATTCCGCCCTGTATCTCAAAAACAGAAAGGGGTACGATAGTTTTGTTTTCGGCAATGTTTGTTTCACAAAAAAAGTAGGACAGTAATGTGAAAACCGCAACTCTCTATCCCCAAGGACAACTGAGATATCGTGCAAAAGTGACTAAACCTGGACACACTGTACAAGACAGTTTATGATGAGACTGAATTAAATATTTATTTTCTATTATTTGTTTTCCATCAGAGTTAATTTTTATTTGTATGTATCTTCAGAATTTATTTATGTTTTTCTTGTAGGCAAAAATAATATAGAATTTGCATAGATTTTCTTTCATTTGATTGGATATCTCCACTGAAAATCCCCAGTCAGTAGAATTTTTGAAGATTAACTTGTATAAACTAACCTTGCAGTGGGGTTGATCCAATTTTTCACTATGGTGGCATAAAGAGTATGTATTCAGCAATCATAATCTACTGTTTCACTGCGATATCTGCACTAGAAACCCCCTGTCAGCAAGGTTTCAAGGAAAATCACAAGTATAAACTACCTTTGCGAGGGGGTTGATTCGGATTTTCACTATGGTGGCATGGAGGGTATGATTTGAGCAATCATAATCTATTGTTTCCCTGCAATATTCACACTATAAAACCCCTGTCAGCAAGGTTTTAAGGAAAATCACAAGTATAAACTACCCTTGCGAGGGGGTTGATTCGGATTTTCACTATGGTGGCATGATGAGTATGTTTTCAGCAGTCATATTCTACTATTTCATTGGAATATCTTCACTGGATACCCCCAGTCAGCAAAGTTTCAAGGAAAATCACAAGTATAAACTACCCTTCCGAGGGGGTTGATTCGGATTTTCACTATGGTGGCATGAAGAGTATGTTTTCAGCAGTCATAAACTACTGTTTCAATGAAATATCTTCACTAGATACCCCCGGTCAGCAAAGTTTTAAGAAAAATTACAAGTATAAACTACCCTTGCGAGGGGGTTGATTCGATATTTGCCTACGGTGGCACGAACACCTCATCAAACACAACTCAGATTTGGAGTTTCACTCGATTATATATCTTCCAAGGTTCGGATTGACAGGATTATTTTTTGGTCAGCAAATTATCCACACTCAATTTTGTGTGCTTTCTTCAGTGGGTATGAAATATGCGTGGAGCAAATTTAAAACTCAACGTAAGTTATTAAAATTGTATTAACTAGGTAGCGATACGGGTTATTTTCTATCACGAATGACATTTCAATCACTGTAATTTCAAGTTCAAAATAGTTCACGGTTATGATGAGAAGATGTCTCTGCCTTACGGAGAGTGACGAAATTTTTTCCAGGGAACAGACAATATTAAACCGTCTCCTAGGTGTTCATTTAGATCGACAATGGTTTGAGCTAGACGGATTTGAAGTATCCACGATTTCTAAATCGTTTCTGCATTGCAATTTTGCTTAAAATTGGTGCATGGACAGATTTTCATAGGCGTAGAGCTTGATTTTTGCAATTAACCATAAAAAATGCATAATTCGTTCAAATATCTGATATACAGACCTCGATAAAATAAGAAGAAATCAAGGAATGTTATTCCGCGCCAATTGTTATTTATAGGACCGTCTACTTGCCTAAATGAGACGAGACTGTTCGAAATCATGTTCTCCTGATGAGAGGAAGGCTGGCGTCTGCATTACCAACAATTATTTTGGCACTCATGACCCCTTGGAAATCCCCAGACTACTCGCAGATTATCCTACAAACGATCCAAGCCAAAGCTTTCCTTAAAGTTCACCCAAACTCGTGAGTTCTAAGAAGGGGTTTCTGTTTCACAACTTTCACAGATCCTTGGAAGTTGTACCTAATCGTTCGTACATAGCATAGAGTAGGTGAAATCCATTCCAACGTTGTTTCTCCAGTTTTGAGCTGATTTGGGCAATCATTACAGGTTTTGACTAACTTTAGTTGATCACTTCTACAAACGGCTATCAAATATCTGCTGTCAAATTATGTTCTCCTGGTATATCTTTTGAAATCCGGTTGTTTACTGACTGACAAGCACGCGTTGGTGATCTAGAAACGTTGTTGATGTTATACACACATATAGAAATGAAGATAGTGGGGAAAATATCGAGGTGAAAAGAAAAACTTGATGCACAGAGACTGTTCTCTAAGTTAGCCAAATTGATAATTATTTTCTTTTCATTCATATTCTCCTGTTACTTCTTTATGAACTCAAACCTGTAAAAGTGAATCAAACACGTTGTAACGCGACCATTTAGGCAGCCGTATGCTCTCTTTATCACGATCACATTTTCATGCGTCATTATTCTTCTGGCGCCATCTGTGAGAGCTTCGTCAAGGCGTGGTCCGGATTCATGTAGGGCGCTGCGCTCAACTCTGCGGTGTAAGATCTAGGCCACCCGTATTACATGTACGTGGATGTTGGGGTGCATAAGTGTTTGGGGCACTATATAAATAACGGACGGTGAAATATTTTGGTTTTTTGCGGGCGCTTTTATTTGATGAGATAAGAACATTGCTAGGTGATAAAAGGAAGATCATTACCTCTCGCCAAGAGCTCGGAAGCATCCCCATTGGAAATTCTACCCAATTGGATTCGAACCTGCGGGTTTTTCACCCTTTGAAAATTCTTCAAAGTTGTGGCCTGGTCGATATCCAGGGGAGAAATTATTAGTATCATTATTTTTTGTAATGTTTTATTAAATTCTCGACCACCACGTGTTCGGCACCTGATGATCGAGTTGATATCCAGTTTTAGGAGAATTCTTGTCCAAAAACTTAATAAAGGCCTGGTAACTATTGTGCGTCTTAATTTTTCCCTTGCCTGCCACTGGTTTGGTGTTCAAATTGGCGAAAAACTTGAACTGAAAAAACCCTGAGATAATCGTTTCATTGCAACGTAATCAGCAGATCGTCCTGTTTGCTGCTTTCTGATACCCTGATTGAACAAAATGGTGTAATGAATCAAAAAGTTATCATGACTGATGAGTTACTGAGTCATTGAGTTTTTGTGATTGTTTATACAACATATTCGATGATTGCCCAAAAATAATATTTTTATACAGGCTGGATTCGGATAAGTGGGAAATTTTGGGAAAAGTTTTCAACAAATTAAGCGCATGAAATAATTCCAAATTCAATAATTGCAAATGCCGCTTTTAAAGTGTGCAAATTATGGCTTCAGCAAGGTTGAAGTATTCTTTCTGAAAACTTCCATACTTTTATTTTGGTAGGTAACTGTCAATGAATTTCGAAATTGTATTTGGATATTGTATAAACAATATCCAAGTTTATTATTGAGACTGCGTACCATCTTTATCTTCTGTTCTCCCCATACTACGCTCTGATATCAAACCTGTTGTTAATTAGGGATCATTAAGTTTGATTGGACTGAATTCTATCATGAGTAGTTCAGCTATTTTTGAGAGAGAAAAAATATGTCTGCCTTGTATGTTGTCTTTGTCGTCAACATTGCAACTTAAAATGATGAAAATGTTATGATTAATTCTTTTTTAATCCCAATTGAAGCATATTCATTATTTCAAGTTGCAATCTTGATGACAAAGACAACATTAGGGCAGACCAAGGTGGATATAGAATGGTGAAACAGCTTCCTATTAACAAGCACTAGAATAAACTATAGACCTTTGCCTACTTGATTTCATACCGTAGTAATATTTCCTGAAGTTATCAGAGATGGCGACATACCTTTTATCGGTAAAACAGAAACTGTGCTTCTGTCATCTTTATATCAGTTTCATCTATTCTAGATGAAAAATGACTGAGAAGAGTCAAAATATCGATAACTATTCCAGATTCACTGAAAATATTGTGTTTTGATGTCATTTCAACTCATGTCTGTCAGATGCGAACCACAGAAATACATGAGCAACAGAAATCTTCTTCGATAATCGATCTCACCGCCATCTTCATTCAAGTCGTGGAAATATTAGTACCTTCTCAAACGGTCTACAAGTTTTTCGCAGAAACAATTGAAGAGCTGTTTCACCATCCTATATCCACCTTGGGGCAGACATATTTGATTCTCTCTCAACGATAGCTAAACACAGTATATTATTGAACTAGAAATGCAAACAATCTACACATCAGCTTTAGGAACATTTCCATAATGATTTTCTTAGTTATGCTCTCCTGATATCAAAACTGGAGTTACATGGTTTTGCAACATTGTTTGTTGATTGATATTAAACAGAAACAAGAAACAACGGATAAATTTCTATCGAGATACCTAGTTTAGTTTTCATTATTGATGCTATTTCATATATTCCCAACAAATATTTACATTTTTGCATAATATGTGTTATTTTTTTGTTCTCTTATAGATCGAAAGCGATAGTTTTTATCAGGAGATCAAAGTATTGCAGGAGGTCTCTACACCAGTACGATTTGAACATTTTTCACAATAAAGTACATAATAGTACTTTAAATTCGTTCTTGGAACTGACGAATTCGTATCAGAAGATGTGAAGGAGATTTTAGTTCATCGAAAATTTCAGAATGATCAATATGTTGCCTAAGAATCCCAACTACCAAATTACTCTGGGATGATAATGAACATTTGATACTATTCCTTATGAACAAGATAACAGGAACAGATGTACTGCGTGAACGATTGCCCAAATCTGAACTAAATCAATAACGTGCACTGTAATGAATCTCTACCATAACTCCAGAGCAATCAGTATTTAATTCTCAATGATTTCATTCATTGGATCAATGTACCCCACTTTCACAGAATTGAATTCATTTTCTGTCATCAGGAGAACATGTACATCAATAGAGATCCACCCGATATAACGTAACATCCATATTCTGAAAATTATCATTGCCTACTATAATGCTATTACACAGTAAAAAAAAATTGGGTATAATATAAATTGATAAAAATATTGTATGTAGGCATCTGAATGGTGTGAATTTCATGCGCTCATCTGTTCGATCTTAGAACCTTAGAACTTTTGTGAAGTTGTTGAAGCTGTGTACACGTAACAGTTCAATTAAATGAAAAATTATATTTCGTGTAATTTTGTTTTAATTACAATCGCAAAGCGCTTTCGGCTATCAAGCCATCATCAGTGCAATACCTGCAAGTAAGTAATGTTGTTTGAGATGTAGAAAAAGTTTTTTATGAAATTTTGAATTTACTTACTCGTCAAGTATTCATACAGGAGATCTATAAAAAGTTTTCCCAAACCATGGTTCACATTTGTTTTGGAAATACATTCAACACGTTAAAATCTAAGTGTTTATATACCCATTTTAATTTTCCATTTTCGTTTCCTTTCACATTATATTCTCCGACTAACAATTTCATCGAGCAATCACCTGTACTAAATCTTGTTGGCAGTCTTTAACCGATTTGTAAATTTTTATCAATCTTGTATCTAGGACTTCTTCAACAATTTGTTTTTTTAATCACATAAAAATCGTTTATTGTTTTGTGGAAACAAGTTGAATGAAGAAAAAAAACTGAAATAGACATAAATTCATATACAGGATGAATCCATTCATAAGAGAGTACACAAATGACCCAATTATCGCAAAAACCATAAATAATATTACAAATTTTAAATTCGTGGATAGAAATGGACTAAAATGTCTCCATATGAATATTCGTAGTGTGTCCAAAAACTTTGATGAATTTTTAATATTTCTAGGACAATTCTCGGAAACTATAGATCTCGTTGTTTTATCGGAAACCTATACAATACATGACCTCAGTATAATGAATATTTCTGGATATGACTGTTTTTATAATGAAGGCAACGTCAATAAGAACGATGGAGTGATAATTTATATTAGAAATGATCTGGACTATGAATGCGAAATAAAACATATTGGCGAAATTAGAATACTAGAAACAAAAGTATTGTTGATGGGAAATAAAATATTAGTCACCGCTCTATACCGATCTCCTAATATGTGCTGTGTGAAATTCAATGAAGACCTCTCTGAATACTTACATCATACAGATAAAGTGGATGTTCATATTATAATTGGAGATATAAACATAGATCTTCTTTCAGACGGTAGGGATGTTGAAGAATATAATAACATTCTCAATACTGAAAATTTTGTTTCGTACGTAAACCAATGTACTAGGCCAAGTAGTGGAACATGCTTAGACCATATTTTCATCAAAGCTAGAAATAACGTAAAAATAAATTCCTATATATTCAAAATAAGCATTACAGATCACTTTGCAGTTGCTGTCGAATTGAATTTGAAGAGAAAGGAGTACTCTAAACAAAACATAAGCAAAAAATATACTAACTATGAACAATTGAAAACAGATATTGAATATGAAACCTGGAACAACATGTATGAAACTGAAAATGTCGAAAAGATGGCTGAAATATTCATGAATAAACTGACTCATTTGATAGAAAAAAATACTGTCACGGTAAAAATCAGAAAGAAAAAACAAAAGCAAAAAAAAAAGTGGATCACACCTGAACTGGTCGAACTAATAAACGAGAAGAATCAGAAGTATCAAGATCTGATGTCACAGCCTGAAAACGTGAATCTGAAAACCCAATACAACTCACTAAAAAATAAATTAGGTAGGTTATTAATTACTGCTAAAAAGAACTATTCTAAAAAAATCATCGATAGCAATATAAATAACTCCAAAGTACTCTGGGAATGTGTAAATGAAATATGTGATAAATCCGAACCTGTCACAGAAATAAAAACTGTTATGTTGAGTAATGGTACATCCACAAATGACAAAATAGAAATCTGTAACTCCTTCAATGAATATTATTCTTCACTTGGAGAAATATACGCGAATAGAATCCCAGAGATTGTCAATTTCAACAATGAGGAGATGAAACTACAAAATTCAATGTGTTTATTTGATACCGAAGAATCTGAAGTACATGCCGTCATAATGGATCTGAAACCTAAAAAATCACCAGGCTATGATGGAATTCGCTCAGAAACACTAAAAATAATCTCCAATCAAATCAAAAAACCACTTACATTCCTCATTAATAAATGCTTCCAGAAAGGCTACTTTCCGAAACTGTTTAAAATAGGTATAATCAAACCTTTATATAAAAGTGGCGATAAAACTAACATGATCAACTATAGACCTATAACTTTGATTTCAAGTATTGCAAAAGTCATAGAAAAAATATTGCAAAAACGACTAGTGAATTTCACAAAAAAATACAAACTGATTGCCGACCAGCAGTATGGTTTCCGAGAGGGAAAATCGACAGAAGATGCAATACAAGCCTTAACATCTCAAATATATGAAGCCCTAGACAAAAAAATTCCAATAATATGCATCTTTGTTGATCTATCAAAAGCATTTGATACGGTTAGTCATTGTAAACTCCTAAAAAAATTGGAAAATTGCGGTATACGAGGAAACACTTATGATTTATTCAAAAGTTATCTGAGTGATCGCGAACAGAGAGTCAGTATCGGCAATGATCTCAGCAGATCTGAAGTAGTGACTTTTGGAGTTCCTCAAGGAACCATACTTGGACCCATCCTCTTCACGATTTATTTAAATGAACTTTTGTTACTTCGAACGGAGGGAAAAGTATTGAGCTTTGCTGACGATACTGCGATTCTATACAGAGGCTCAAACTGGCAGCAATTGAAAACATCAGTAGAAGACGACTTTATGAAAATCGAGAGATGGTTCTCTCATAACAAACTCACAATAAATTTTGAAAAAACCAAATACCTACCCTTTGCTTCATATTCCAATGGATTACCAAATATGGGATCTCTGAAAATTGGCGATACATATAGTATTCCTGAAAGTCAATCCATCAAGTATTTAGGAATAACTATGGATAGGCATTTACGATGGGATTTGCACACAAAAAATACGGTTAGGAAGCTGAGAGGTACCCTTTCCAAATTCAAATATTTGAGAAACTTTCTGGATATGCGGCATTTAAGAACGCTATACTTCGCACTTGTTCAATCTCAAATTTCATATGGTATAATAGGGTGGGGAGGAGTGAATGATTGCTACCTTACAAATCTACATATCATTCAAAAATGGATACTGAAACTCATACTCAATAAAGGAAAAACTTACTCTAGTAATAGTGTGTACAAGGAAGCTGCTGTACTGGATATTCGCCAACTGTTTTGCCTGAGCATTATGAACGCTATTAAAAAAGGAAATATCCATCTGGAACCAATTATTCACTCCCATAACACAAGAAACCGAGATAAACTCTTGAAAGGACCTCGTTGCGAAAAAACTATAGGACTAAAAAACGCTGAATACATAGCCCCTAGACTCTATCAGTTATTGCCAGAAGAAATAAAAACAGTCAAAAATCCAAAAATATTCAAAAATAAAGTGAAAAAATGGTTAATGGATAGGGAAAGATCATTTCTCCAAGATTTCATGAAATAATTATTATGTGTATCTTCCAAATGCTTCTATCTACTTGATATTAGTTCTTACATGAGTTTAATGACAACGAAACTGTCGCTACTGTGATATCCTTACCCGACTATGACTATTGCCCGATTATGATTTTTTTGCTGATTGTGATTTTCTTAACTCGATTGTGTTTTTCTTAACTCGATTGTGATTTTTTTTAACTCGACTGTGATTTTCAATCGATAGTGATTTTGTTAGTAACATGCTGTATAGTTATATTTTGAACATTTTATCATCATTTTTGTAATTTTGTAAAATTTTAGTTTATAATGATTAGTTTCCTGGCTATATCACGTACAAGCGATACCTATGTTATTGCTTCTGTGATGCCCTTGTTTATTTATATTTTTTAAATGTACCCAAATTCTACTACTATGTACAATTGATAAATAAACTTTATTATTATTATTAATGGGTTATTTTAAAAAATTTTTACATTTATAATGAAAATGAATGACAAATGATATAAATTGAAGGCTGACAGATGATGTTGGTGACATTGACATAAGGTCCATATCCAATGAAAATTTAAGGTAAAATTTATGACAGTTGACAATGTTTTGTGACTACAGAATGTTAAAGTTTCATTAGTGAGCAAAGAACAATAAATTCAGAAAATTTTTGAAGAGGAGGAAGTTATTTTAATCTCCTATGTAGAGGAATATATGGTCTGTTTAATTGGACTTGTGTATTTAAGCAAAGGTTATTACATTTTAATTCTTTGTCTATTTGTAAATCTTCAAGAAAATCTAGTCTATTGTAATTTTTTGAGTTGACTTGTTTCAAAATTTGTGAATTTCGGTTTGGACTAAAGTTATGTTTATTGAATTTAATATGGTGACCAAATGCTGAGTTTCCAGGTTTATTCAAATGTTCATTTATACGAACCTTCAAAGGCCTACAAGTCCTTCCTATGTAGGATGCTTCACAATCATTACAGTTAAGTTTGTAGATACCACTTTTTGATAGTTTGTTGATTTTGTCTTTAGAATTTACTAAATGTTTGTTTAAATTATTATTACTTTTGAAAGAAATTTTAACATTTGTTAATTTATTATTGATGAATCTAGAAACTTTTTGAGAGATATTTTCATTTAAGAAAGGTAGAGATATAAATTTAGAAAAATTCTCTTCTCTAGGGTAGGTTAGATTTTGTTCTCTTTTATTTTTGACTTTTTGAATAAGATTTGGAATGATATGAGGATTGTAACCGTTATTGTATGCAATTTGTTTGAGAGTGTTTAACTCTTTATTATAGTTTATGGATGAAAGAGGAATGTTGAGAAGTCTGTGAATATAGCAATAAAAGGCTGCCATTTTATGCTGATGTGGGTGATTAGAAAATGATGGTATGACATGATCAGTTTGAGTAGGTTTTCTGTAAATGCTAAATTCCAGATTGTCTGATTTATTGATGGTTAAGTCTAGGAAATTTATTTTGTTATCAGATTCAATTTCAAGTGTGAAATTGATATTAGGATGGATTAAATTTATTTTATTCAAAAGAGTTTTGGCTGTGTCTATATTGCCCTCAATAAATACTAGACAATCATCTACATACCTAAACCAGTGTAATATTTCATTGTTCTTATCATTAACTATATGGTTAGTTTCTAAGTTATTCATGAATAAATCTGCCAAAAATGGAGATAGGCAACTACCCATTGCTAGGCCTTCTGGTTGTCTGTAAAATTTCTCGTTGAAGACAAAGAAATCTTGAGATAGGCAAAAATTTAATAAAGTTAAAATTTGTGCAATGGGTAGTTGCCTATCTCCATTTTTGGCAGATTTATTCATGAATAACTTAGAAACTAACCATATAGTTAATGATAAGAACAATGAAATATTACACTGGTTTAGGTATGTAGATGATTGTCTAGTATTTATTGAGGGCAATATAGACACAGCCAAAACTCTTTTGAATAAAATAAATTTAATCCATCCTAATATCAATTTCACACTTGAAATTGAATCTGATAACAAAATAAATTTCCTAGACTTAACCATCAATAAATCAGACAATCTGGAATTTAGCATTTACAGAAAACCTACTCAAACTGATCATGTCATACCATCATTTTCTAATCACCCACATCAGCATAAAATGGCAGCCTTTTATTGCTATATTCACAGACTTCTCAACATTCCTCTTTCATCCATAAACTATAATAAAGAGTTAAACACTCTCAAACAAATTGCATACAATAACGGTTACAATCCTCATATCATTCCAAATCTTATTCAAAAAGTCAAAAATAAAAGAGAACAAAATCTAACCTACCCTAGAGAAGAGAATTTTTCTAAATTTATATCTCTACCTTTCTTAAATGAAAATATCTCTCAAAAAGTTTCTAGATTCATCAATAATAAATTAACAAATGTTAAAATTTCTTTCAAAAGTAATAATAATTTAAACAAACATTTAGTAAATTCTAAAGACAAAATCAACAAACTATCAAAAAGTGGTATCTACAAACTTAACTGTAATGATTGTGAAGCATCCTACATAGGAAGGACTTGTAGGCCTTTGAAGGTTCGTATAAATGAACATTTGAATAAACCTGGAAACTCAGCATTT
The DNA here is from genome assembly GCA_029955515.1 of Chrysomela aeneicollis. NCBI lineage: Eukaryota > Metazoa > Arthropoda > Insecta > Coleoptera > Chrysomelidae > Chrysomela > Chrysomela aeneicollis. The sequence continues at coordinate 12,821,507 of JARUHQ010000022.1, forward strand.
GGTCACCATATTAAATTCAATAAACATAACTTTAGTCCAAACCGAAATTCACAAATTTTGAAACAAGTCAACTCAAAAAATTACAATAGACTAGATTTTCTTGAAGATTTACAAATAGACAAAGAATTAAAATGTAATAACCTTTGCTTAAATACACAAGTCCAATTAAACAGACCATATATTCCTCTACATAGGAGATTAAAATAACTTCCTCCTCTTCAAAAATTTTCTGAATTTATTGTTCTTTGCTCACTAATGAAACTTTAACATTCTGTAGTCACAAAACATTGTCAACTGTCATAAATTTTACCTTAAATTTTCATTGGATATGGACCTTATGTCAATGTCACCAACATCATCTGTCAGCCTTCAATTTATATCATTTGTCATTTGTCATTCATTTTCATTATGAATGTAAAAATTTTTTAAAATAACCCATTAATGGGTATATAAACACTTAGATTTTAACGTGTTGAATGTATTTCCAAAACAAATGTGAACCATGGTTTGGGAAAACTTTTTATAGATCTCCTGTATGAATACTTGACGAGTAAGTAAATTCAAAATTTCATAAAAAACTTTTTCTACATCTCAAACAACATTACTTACTTGCAGGTATTGCACTGATGATGGCTTGATAGCCGAAAGCGCTTTGCGATTGTAATTAAAACAAAATTACACGAAATATAATTTTTCATTTAATTTAACTTAGAACTTTTGCCAATAGGTGGCACTGACGTCCTTTCTACCGTACCTGATTTCAATATTGGGCATGATATATTAGATGATTTTGATATAGATCAGTATCAATTGGCCTAGTCCCTCTTGCCATTGATCAGGATAAATGAGTCATCATCCGAATTTTTCCTAGATTCTCTAGTCTAGTTTATCATCATATGAATTATATTCCAATAGGTAATCGAAGAAAAGCATGCATGTACACACTCATGATACAGTGTTTCTTCACACCAGAAAAGTATTCGCATGTACCTGCTCAGTGTTTAAACGCACCGAAGAGAATTTTGTCAAAATAGTATTCAGCATCAAGAAAATCACAGAATGTGCATCACACCACTGCGGTGTCAAATCGCACTTTCAGAAATGCATAATGAACACCAACAAAGTGTTCATTCTGCTAAATTCAGCACTAACACGTGACAAATGAGTTTGATTATTAAAAACACCTATGGGAAAGGTAACACCTACAGTGATGAATAATATGCCGGTGTTAGCTGGTGTGTGTTATAATTTTTATAAAGAACACTATAGGCGGGTACCCATTATACTTGCAATAGTTAATTTTTTTGCGAAAAAAATCAGGTATTTTTTCACTGTTGTCTTTGTTGTAATGTTTGAATAGTGCGAGAAGAAATATTTCATCAGTATAGTAATTCTCCGATAATAAGGAATACTTTCGGAAAATGCGAGTAGATTTTCAGTGGGTTGGATTCAGAATTTCACAAGGAATATTGTGAAAATATACAGAGTGTGAGTCTGTTTTCGACATAATCTGAAGTAGCACAATAAATCTAAATATCATTTTTGAAATCCTTGTATCCGATTCACTGCGCATGACACTGATGATATCAACTGATATGGTCGGGATCCAGATTGAACGGCTAGTCCGGCCCTGTTGAATCCTACACTGCGCAACCCTATCGATTTTCCAGCAGGATCTCGCATCCCAGAGGGGTCACAGCCTCTGCAGGAGCTTGAACTCTTCTCCTGGAAATTCCCTAGCGTCATGCCCACTTGAAAGTAATAGAATTTCGGAAAAATCATCCCGAAATGATTGCGACCACTGCTGTTTGGTGAGAGTTGATGTAGCTCCAGGAACATGAGTTTCCACTGGGTGTTTGTTTTCCTCGTTTTGATGTGCGTTGGATATTCCTTTTGTAATCCGGATGCCAAAAGGCTGTATGACGATTTGCTGAGCAACTACAACAGGCTGATTAGGCCAGTGAGTAATAATACGGATACTGTCTTGGTGAAGCTTGGTTTGCGATTGTCCCAACTAATTGAACTGGTAAGATTACATTGACGTTGTTACCTAGATTCTTCAGAATCAGTGCATGCTTCAACATTCCTCATCCTCCTAGTCGCTACTTTATCTCTTTCGAAACTTTTATTCAGTGATTTTACGTCTCAATACGCTCTTATGTTTCAGAATCTGAAGGATCAGATCTTGACCACCAATGTTTGGTTGGAACATGTGAGTTGAGAATACATTTGAAGCAAACCCTTCGATAACAAAATGTAATTTTAGGAATGGCAAGATCACAAATTCATGTGGGACCCTCAAGAATACGGAGGAGTCAGCGAGTTATACGTTCCTTCAGAACACATTTGGCTTCCGGACATTGTCTTATACAACAAGTAAGTACCTACGCAAAGAGTTCATCTCCTAGTCACAATCCCTTCGAAATTTCAACTAGTGCTGATGGAGAATATGTCGTTACGACGATGACGAAAGCAGTCCTGAGATATACAGGTAAAGTCTTGTGGACCCCACCCGCCATATTCAAATCCTCCTGCGAGATAGACATCAGATATTTTCCCTTCGACCAACAAACCTGTTTCATGAAGTTTGGATCCTGGACATACGATGGAAACCAGGTGAGAACAGTCCACAATATCCATCCAGCGATCAATATAAACATCGTTTCTCTTCAGATTGACCTGAAACACATCAATCAGAAACTGGGCGAAGATAAGGTAGAAGTTGGAATCGATCTAAGGGAGTACTATCCTAGCGTCGAGTGGGACATCCTAGGGGTACCAGCTGAGAGACATGAGAAGTACTACCCCTGTTGCGCTGAACCCTATCCAGGTCGCTCACTTGCCAACACCAACCGTCACTTGCTTCAACCGGATCTTTTCCAGATATCTTCTTCAACATCACGCTCCGTAGGAAAACCCTCTTCTACACCGTCAACTTGATTGTGCCCTGCGTGGGAATATCCTACCTCTCGGTGCTAGTGTTCTACCTGCCTGCTGATTCTGGCGAGAAGATAGCTTTGTGCATCAACATCCTGCTGTCACAAACGATGTTCTTCCTGCTGATATCCGAAATCATCCCGTCCACGTCTCTCGCGCTGCCGCTTCTCGGAAAATACATCCTGTTCACCATGGTGATGGTGGGCTTCTCCGTGGTGATCACCATCATCATCCTCAACGTGCACTACAGGAAGCCAAGCACCCACAAGATGGCTCCCTGGGTCAGGAGCTTCTTCATCAAGAGTGTTCCCAAGCTGCTGCTGATGCGGGTGCCGAAGGATTTGCTCACTGAACTCGCTGCCAATAAGATACCGATGAACAATATGTCGATGAAGGTTAAGAAGCGGGAGATAGGTGGCATGCCTTCCAGTAGATCGTCTTCTTCCAGCACCTCCAGTTCTTCTATGAACAGAGCTGGGTGTAATGGGTTGCATTCTACTGCCAACACAAATAGGTGAGGACAGTGGAATTTTCTTCAGGTTTCAATTGACACAAAGAAGTTTGCAAGAAAATTCTCGTGAGACTTTAGTGAAAAGGTTTCACCAACAGTATAAAGCTTGCATCATTGTTGATGTTGAACGATTATCTTTTCCGCAAATCGCTAGGAAATTTTGACATTCCTGTCAAAATTTCTTGAAGAAAAAGTCAGGACTTCCTTACTGTGAGGAAATGTCATTTCCTTACTGTAAGGAAATGATATTTCCGTACAGTTGTTAGTGTTCTACATAAATGATTGAAAACACATAAGGAATTAATTTATATTTTGAAAACATCAAGTCATTGCTGAATACATTTTTAAGATCAATTTGTTATATTTACAGTAATTTGACAGTTAGTACAATTATTGAACATTGGAGGAACACTGTTAGAACAATGAGAAACATTTTGGACAACATGTGGGGTGGTAGGGTTATTTTGTTGAATATTTTGTACTGTGAAAATTGTATTTGCCACCTCAACCTTATTGTTAAGCGATTCTTCGATATATCTTTCAGCAACGTTTGATGACTTCCATCCGCCATGCCTCTTTAAACTAGTTATGTCGGCACCAGAGTCAACCAATATTGTTGCAGAATACCGACGAAAGCAGTGACCAGTGTATTCTGTCGGATTTACCAAGTTCAAATAAGTAGCAACTATTTTGGACATTTTTCTAAATTGATGAATTCCTACCACTTGTCTACAACCCTTTCCGCTTTGATATTTAAAGAAAAATCGGTCACTGTTCATATTTTCTGGTCTTAACGAAACATACTTTCGATAAACATTCAAGTAGATCTGATTAATTACAAATGATCTTGGTTTGTTGGTTTTCGAATCAGGTATGCTGATTAAAAGCTTAGATTCTAGGTCTTCTATATCGTGTACAGTCATTCGGACTAACTCATCCATTCTACAGGCCCCAGAAATACCAAATATTACAGCCACCTAAAAAATAAATAAAGGTACAATCTAAATAGAAATTAAAACCTTGTAAATTACCTTAATCATTAAATTTTCTTTATCTGGAGCTTCCTGGATAAATTTTTCAATTTCTTCCTTCGTTGAAATCTTAGATTTCTTTGCCCTATAACCTTGAGATTGCCGTTTCAATAAAGAACGAAGTTTTGAGTATGAAGATATATCTACATTGTGTTTAATTGCAAGGGTTGACTTCAGCATTGAATAATTGGCCCATAATGTTGAAGATTTCATCTTTAAACAAAGGTCTAGGAAGTATGCCATTACAACATTTTCTGAGAAAGAAATCGTATTTTTACTCATGCGATAATCCATAAAACGTCTGTATGCATTTTCGTACTTTTCTCTTGATTTCTTTGGCAATAATTCTAATGAAGTAGTATTCACTGCCTCAACCAGCTCTGGAGGAGTCCCAGGAATGGAAATTTCATCATCACTTATCATTTTACTTTCGAGAACACCAGCAATTAAATTTATAAGCGTCAAGTTTGACAATTCAACCTCAATACGTTTCCATAGTAGCCCAAGTAATTTTATTAGGAATTTCAAAGCACCATTTATTTGGGAATAAAATTATCGCGTTTTTTTTAAAATCAATCAATATCTGTCGAATTTTAAACGATTTGCGGAAAAATAGTATGTTTCCCTCTTAGGAAAAGCCACATTCCTGGACTCTGTGTTGCTAAGTCTCGGCTTGCGCCTCGACTTAGCAATCTTCACAGTCGCCCAGGAATGTTAAGCTTTTCTCTCTGATCAACGGATGCATGCACAACGAAATATTTCCAGGTTGAGGAGTTTTGCTGGGACACTTAGTGAAAGATTCGGTTACAATGGGTTACCATCTGTGTTCTCTGGATTGGACGAGAGTGATTCAGGAACCCGTAAAAAATACCCATTCGAGTTGGAAAAAGCAATACACAACGTGATGTTTATACAACACCACATACAAAGACAGGACCAATTCAATGCGGTGAGATGAGTTCTCTAAGGATAACGAGTTCCTCCGAACATTGTCGATCTAAATGGAAACCTAGTACCTAGTAGGCTAGAACTATAATATTGTCTATTCACTGGAAACAATTACGCATCTTCATACGCATCTGTCATACTGGGCATAACCAAACGTTTTTATTTACATTTTGAATTACGCGCTCCTTTTAGCACAGCGAATTTCTTGTTTCAAACACAGAATTGTTTGATATCATCGATCAGGGTATCAGGAAGCAGAAAAAACATCGTGAGAAACTCAAATGCGAGGCAAGTGAATGTATTGGCATATCGAATGTACAAGTTGATATAATTTTAATCACTTAACGTTGAGTTGTATATTTGCTCCACGCATAATTCATACCCACTGAAGAAAGCACACAAAAATTAATCCTTTGAACTTAAACACCACAAACAGTTACATTTACGGTAAACCTGCAGCAAAGGGAACTCGCACTGATTTCGATGAAATTTTCACAGAAGCTTCCTAACATGAATATAAAACCATACAAATGAAAATTTTTTCGCGGAAACACTCCAAACTATTTCTTTTTTTGAAAAGTTTCAGTCCTATGAATGTGCTTGATTCATGTACTTACATTGTCAGTGAGGGATATGTTAGTTATACCAAAACGTTAAAATCGAGTCTCAAAAAACAATTTCAATAAAAACATTACCAGTAAAAGCTTCAAAATGAATTATTTTCGAATTTTTATTCATTATATTCCATATTCCAAGTATCAGGTGATGTGCAATGTCAAATGTCACGGTATTCACGTCATGACATATAGGGGACAACGCTGCCAAGTTTTGAAAAATTCACAGATTCTTCAATTCTTTGATTGTGTTCCGATTTTTAAATGTAATGTTCCTTCTTTAAAAAAGCAACGGAAATATAGTTACCTGCCCTCAATTGATAGGTTAGTATGTTGAGGCCAGGTAATATAGCGTGATTGAGCCTTCGAATTTCCCCCTCAGCAGACATTTCTTTTTTCTCAACAAATTTTCCTTCTTCAAAAATTTACTGAAAATAGAGATCTAGGCCGTCACTGATAGGTTAGTACGTTCAGGTTAGTAGTCTCAATAAATAAATACAACGCGTTGAAATTTTCTGTTCATCATTCTTTTTTCTCAACAAATTTTCCTTCTTCTAAATTTTACTGAAAATAGTGATCTAGGCCGTCACTGACAGGTTAGTACGTTCAGGTAAGTAGTCTCAACAAATAAATACAACGCGTTGAAATTTCCCGTTCAGCATCCTTTTTTTTTCAACAAATTTTCCTTCTTCTAAATTTTACTGAAAATAGTGATCTAGGCCGTCACTGACAGGTTAGTACGTTCAGGTAAGTAGTCTCAACAAATAAATACAATGCGTTGAAATTTCCCGTTCAGCATCCTTTTTTTTTCAACAAATTTTCCTTCTTCAAAAATTTACTGAAAATAGTGATCTAGGCCGTCACTGATAGGTTAGTACATTCAGGTTAATAGTCTCATAAACACGAGTTGCACTCATCAGGAAATGAGCGCATAGGTTTTTTAAACGTGGCAACGTTGCTTTCTCCATTTGTGACTTGACAGTTGATATTGCGAATTGATATTTTTGCATGTATATGCTTGAATAAAAATGCGAAAATAACAGTTTTTGAAGTTTTTCATCATGAAATTTCCTGTAAAATCCATTTCGGGACTCAATATTAATGTTTTGGTATAACTTACATATTCCCCACTGACAATGTAACTGAAATTTCAAGCACATTCTTAGGACTGAAAAGTGATAAAATTTTCTAAACTTTTCCAAAAAAAAATAGTTTGAAGTGTTTCCGCAGAAAAATTTTCATTTGTATGGTTTTATATTCATGTTAGGAAGCTTCTGTGAAAATTTCATCGAAATCGGTGCGAGTTCCCTTTGCTGCAGACATTTACTTGTTTTCTTCAACATATTTCAGCAGAATAAATTAGTATATTTGGAAAAATTTTACCAAACCCATCGAGAACCGAGCATGACGTGAGCTGAACTTTGTGACAGTGTCAAGTTGACAGATCAAAGTCTAGTGTTTCCGAAGAACGATACATTTTTTGAAAAATATTGAATTCTTTCGCTGAAAAGTGTTGAGGATAAGTAATTGTGAGCGTGTGTGGGTGTTATAATTAAAAGAAGGACGAATTTTGTGTTTTTAGTAGTAGAATTTTAAGATGTCAAATGTTGGGTGTATATTTACGAAACAAGCGTTTCGGATTCTTGTTCTGGGAGGACAAAATAAGTGAGTACCTTAAAAAATTTCCTTGGAATATGCCTTATTATTGTTTCTAAAAACTGTTATTGGACCTTTTCGATTAGAAATTTGTATAAAAAGTAAAATTATGTCACATTATGATAATTACATACAATATGTGCTGAAGTCAAAAAAAGAAGACCATAACCTCAATTTTGAATTGTGTCACTGACAGAGAAAAAACTGAAACAAATGAGCATCGAACGACTTCTATAAAGTAGCGACCTCAACTTGGCAGACGTTTGGGACTTGAGGGAACAGACAATATTATACCATCTACTAGGTGTTCATTTAGATCGACAATGCTCCGAACGAATATTTGGTTTTTGCAGGAAGATCAAGACTGGGGATTTGTAGCCATGGTTCTGGACCGTCTTTTCCTCTGGATCTTCATTATAGCGTCCATAGCAGGAACGATTTCCATCCTGTGTGAGGCACCTGCTTTATACGATGACACCAAGCCAATTGATATGGAGCTGTCTTCAGTGGCCCAACAACAGTTCCTTCCAGATTTTGAAAATATGCAATAGTTTTTGTGAATGGAAATTGTTGTCTGGTCTGGAAACATTTCATCCTAGATTCGAATTCGTTGTGACGGATATGTTTTACCTTATGTTATCGTGATAAGAACTTATTCAATGATGATAATCATTTAGGTATTAATAAATCTTAAGGCTGTTTGAATATATCAATGATCTACAATACTCAACCCTTTTTCTACCCTTTAACCCCCATATGACCATTACCCCTACTTGAAAAATTTCAATGACAACCATCATGGTACAAAGTCCAATTCTGAGGGTATTTTGGAATATTAATTCTCGTACAGGGTCATCAAAACAAGTATTTATAGCAACAAAAATACTGATAATGATTCATTGCATCAATTATCCAATGCTGACTATGATTTCTGTAAAATTTCCACCCCCTAAGAAACCACAGAACTTTCAGAGCAGCCATTGTCTTCAAACATAGGGCGGAATTATTGACTTTTTTTCTCCCGAACAAAACAAGACAAGATGGAAATTTCAAATGACTTCTGACGTAATAGAGTGGAATTGTGATTTAATTTCAACTTGAGAATTCACTTGATGGGGATTTGAAAGAAAAGTATTTCGAATTTTCAAATTTTTATTGACACATTCAATATTTCGACAATGTGCTCTCGTGGGAATCTTTCAATAGATATATAGAGGGTTATTTGAATCATCTGTTTATCGTGAAGGTGCTCTTCATCATACAAATTGACCCTGTATATTAATAATGTAAACAACAATTTTTTCTAAGAGACCTTTTTTTTTCTTTTGGGATCTCCAACAATATATTTATGATTTAAAGTGATGTATTATTTCTAAATAAATAAGACAACAGGAAACAAGGCAAAAATTAACTTTTGTGAATATTTTCGAAAACAAGCGAACACATTATGTATATTTGCTGGAACTTGACCGGTCTCTTACAACCTGATCCTAATAATAAACATTCATTTCGAATAACCCTCTTTCAAACACAGGGGTGTACTTACTATATAACATTCATTAAAATACTGATATTCTATTTTTTCTATTATTCCCAATAATTAACAACGAAATATACTCTCAACAATATGAGAAACGGGGATAAACTAGATTTATTGATGGAAGTGAAGAGAAAAAAGAAACAATCACCTACACAGTCAATATTCGTGAATATATTTATCAAAATTATATCTTCATAATGAAAGATGTGCATAGGGAATAAAAATAGTGTAGGATTCCTTCAATAGGTATGTTATTATCAACATACAGTTGGTAAAGTAATAATATTTATACCGAACCATGAAAATATCGCTTTTATCTTGGAATTCATTATCTTGAAAAGCTTCAGAGATTCAAATCAAACTATCAAACAAAATCATTAACAGTAAATGTAATGAAATAGATTCATTATTTTTGGCATGTGATTATTTCTATTTAGGTGGTTGAGAACTGTCACTGTTTTCGTTTTCCATTGAGTTTTTGATGAAAATTTAATTTATTCTCCTTATCGATTGAAACAATTACAGGTTGAAAAAATGGATTAGCCATAAATTGGAAAAAAATTTTGAGAGAAAAAATAGTCTATCCAATTAAAAATATCAAACATAGTTTGAAATGAATGTCTGGTAGACTACGAGCAGAAAACAACTACTTTCCTGGTAAATACCACGCAGAACATTGAATTATATCTGTTCGTAGTCCATGCAACGATTCACACTGTGAATGCAGATCGCAAATGTTTCTTTCTTCCTAAGACGTGACAAATTCACATCGAGACAGGCACGCCTAACAACCTACAGACCGGTTTCGGGCTTATTGGCCCTCATCAGTGCAGGGTAGTTATCCGAGTAGAGACCGTAAGATCTCAACTCGAAGCGTTGCCTGTCCCAATGCATTTTTTTGTCGCGTCTATTTGACCGCACCGAGCCGCGTTCCAACAGATAATTGAAAGAAACAGATATAATTCAATGTTCTGCGTGGTATTTACCAGGAAAGTAGTTGTTTTCTGCTCGTAGTCTACCAGACATTCATTTCAAACTATGTTTGATATTTTTAATTGGATAGACTATTTTTTCTCTCAAATACAGGTTGGTTCAGAATTCTGAATTGTAAGACATTTAAGACACGAGGGATGTATAATATTCACAATTGCTTTCAACTGCAACAAAAAAAAAACGAACTTATACTTAGTTGAAATTGAAGGTGGATTTCTACGAAGGCGTAGAAATTTCACATATTTTTTCATTATGTAATTCCGACACCACTAGACATTTTTTTGAATTAACATTTTTTCGAATGTCCTGTTCAATTCATCTAAAAAATACTCTTGTGTAATGATGATTAGAGGAGATATAGAAAAAATGAGATCAAACTGACCAAGCAGGAAGGACCAGAAAACGTTGAATGATGAGAGAAAGAAATGATGAAGTTCGAAGAAATAAAAGATTCATAAAGGGCTTGGGTAGTGAGGGTCAATATTTATCCCCACAAACCAAGACACGAGGAATGTATAATATCTACAAAGTAACTTGAGATATACATATATCATAATATTACTTAAATTTGGTCATGTGCATAAGATTATCGCTAATGTCTGGATTGTTTTCTTTAGGAAAAAAGGAAGTATGGCACCTCAGTAACTATATAGTGCCAAAAAGGTACATCTATGTGACACGCTCAAAGAGTTTCCGATAGTTGGTGCCTAACTAAAATTATAGTAAAGAAAGTTGGTTGGTGATAACCCCTAGTCAATTTCCTCACTGAAGTAATTCGTGATTTCCTGAGAATATAGAGATCGAATGAAAATAAGTTTCTGGAATTTCAGAATCCAAGCCAAATCAGTCTTGTATATCGAAGAAACTCTTCCGAAATACATAGAAGTTATGGATAAGCTCAAGACATGCATTATTTTAAGTTATGGATAATTCTGCTCTCCACTAATTTCCCCATCCTAATATCAGTCAGTGAAATGGTCATGATATGTCCAAGAATGTCCACAAATGCATCAGGGTGATCCGACTATCAGATTTAAAGATGTTTTTCTATTTTGGTTTTATAATGAAGTCATTGTGCAACGCAAATGCGTGTCGAAATAGCCTCTATTTCGATACTCATTTTTTATTACTCGGAGATTGGTACAATCGAACTGTCAAATGGAAGTCAGAAGAGTTAGGCCCAGTTTACTTCTGAGCGATTTGGATTTGGTGATATTAGCAGTGAAAAACTCAATATTTTAATTGGTGAATTTCAATTCAGAGTGTACTTTCATTTAAATTGACCAATAAAAACAATAACAACATTGAATTTTTCACCGCTGGTATTGCAATAATCAAAGTCGCTCAACTGTAAACTGGGCTTTAACGCTTGTGTGTCAGATTTTAATTCTTTCAATGTCATCATTGTTACCAATCGAAGATGTTTTTGTTATTTATTGATATTGAATCCATTTTTTTCTTCAGATCAATTCAAAATAGAAAAAATTGCATATGACACACGTTTTATAAGACACGTTGTCGCACTTGTTCACTTGGAGCACTCCTCGCTTTGCTCGTCGTACTCCAAACAACGCGTGCGAAAAAATAGCGTCTTATAAAACTTGTATCATAATATACTATTGTTAACATCTTGTTGATAGATTTTTCCTTCTGAATATCAACATCTCCAACTCTGACACAACTAACAAGAAAATTAATAAGAATGGTTTCACTTGTAGATCACCCTGTCTATCGTGGGGCCAGAGGCTGAAGCTTTGTGATCCCACCATGAGATCAACAATTTAATTTCCTTCGAAATATAAATATTCAATTCAATCTTTCATAGAATATCTCACTGTGAATGAATTGTCGAAATTGAACCCGCATCACAAAGGGCAGTTATTTCCAGTTGGCGACAACTTCTGTTTGTACTCCAGAAGTTTGTAATCGTAATTCCACTTCGTATAATTCAAATTCACTGGATGGATTAACCAAATTTTGTCTATGCCAGTGCTCACTGATGAACAGAATTTGAATATTCAGGTAAACGAACGGATTCAGAACACTCGATATATATTCTCATCCATTGAAGTTCAGTATAATTTTTCCAGACCTTAGTCAAATACTATACAGGATAATGCATGAGGATATGATTATAGGAATCGACAATTTTCAGTTTTTTCAGGACATTTCAGGAACTACTCAAGATATCCTCGATTTCTTTTGATATTCGAGATAACCATAAAATTGCGCATCTTTTTCATAATTTAACCCATGGACGTATAATTTAACCTAGTTCGTATCTCTCCCCGTTTCCAATTTGACAATAGTGTACCATGAAATTTGCATTACCCTGTATATCTACCCATTTTTTTTTCGATTACCAAATACACAATATCGCAAGTGGAGTTTATATCAGTGCTCTGGTAAGTATCTCAGTTCCTGAACGAAGCCTGTTTTTTTTTACTTCGAATTGTAGTGGAGTGGATTAATTCATCTTAATCCTATTCTGTATAATTAGTGCATTCAATGAGGGTCATACTTTCTAACCGTCTAACATTTACAAAAATATTGAATTCAGCGAACTATTTACAAGCACTGGATGAACCTACGTGGACCAGAAATTATATAAATTCGAAAAAAAAAGTCTTTGTGCTTCATCCAGTGAAAATAGTTCCTGCTGACTGAAAAAACGATTTCCGTTTTTTCGAAATCATCCAAAACTATGCCATCGTCGTTTTCATCTTGGGATGAAATTTGGTTAAGGTTCACGTCGAAACCTTGGTTGGACAAGATTTTGCCCTGCTTCCGTTGATGGGCGAAGCCTTGACATAAAAGATTCACTCAACTGCAATTCAAAGCTAGGCCCGCCCCTGTTCCATTCCTTGAGACCGATTTCAGAAGAAACAATTCAACTAACGTGCAATATACAAAATGGTGGAAGAGCCGATCGTAAATCAACCAACCATTCGTAGAAATTCAAAAATTTATATCCTGACAAAAAGAGGCCTGCTATTCGATGACATATACAGATTCTTCCTGTACAAACTGAACTTCTCCACACTCTCGCTGATTGTGTAAATCGAAGAAATCCTCAGACCGTTTTTGTTGGGAATGATCTGGAAACTGGGCTGAGGAGGAGCGGATGAACCATCTGGACCGTTCAAGAGCAAAGGTCTCTTCTGGGAATCGGACCTGAACCTGCTGAACAGGTTTGCCACGTGTTTGGGGGTGGACAGTCTGATGGATAGGGGGCGTTTGGTCGATGAAAAGGGAGCTTTGCCATGTAGAAACGCGAGTTCGTTCTTCCTTCTGTTCAACACGTTGTTGTAGACGTTGGTGTTCTTGCTGCTCTTGCTGAAGTTGTTGTAGTAGAACTGGAGGATTCCACCAGAGCTGCTAGAATGAAGATATGTGTCAGTATCGAAAGTATTGAAATATAACCAATAACTGGAACGCTAATATAGGTAAATGCGCGGGGAACTTTTAGCCCAATTATGCGAACTAAGCTTTCAGATTATGCGCCGTCGCAGTTAAGGTAAAAGTATGAAAATCATGTATTTGATCACTACAACTGTATACATTTGATAACGTACGTCTGTAATAAGATGAACTTAATCAGACGCGGCTCGACACTTTTTGTGGTCAAGTGGTAAATGGTCATTCGCCAAATCCAGATCAAAGAGAAGTTGTTCCATATCGTCAATTTGCCCTGTTTGATAGTTTGATATCATTTTCATAAACAAAAAAGGTTGAAGGTGCATTGCTGCAATGCAAAAACTGCAGTACTAATTCTAGTTTAACCTTTTTTTTTGGTGAGTGTAGATTGATACTTATACTTGAGCTTTATTATTTTATCTTAAAATCATCCATTTTCAGTTTAACTAAGAATAGACATTGCTCATGAATGAAAGCTAGATATTGATAGATATCCAAATATCGAGACTTTGAGCCATGGAAATGTGATTTGTGAAGAAAATTTCATCATTGATGACATCATATAACTTATGGTGATAAAAAACTACTGAAACGTGATTCAGTTCCCAGTCTGAATCTAGTTCCTCAAAAGCCTCTGTCAACTATCCAGCGAACAGTGTAAACAGAATTCAAATTGTTTGAAGCAGAGAAAAGTTATTCAGATTTCAACAGTATGGCAAAATTTCGGGGTCCGACGTGATTAGTGCAGTGTAGAATAAATACATATATTATAATATAATGTGCTTTATTATATGGAAATTGTTTTTTTTTTGACTGTTTACTTACCATATTGTGTCACAGAAACTAAAATTATAATAACAAAGATTGGTTGATCACAAACATATTCACTGTAGGACAAGGATTAAAGAATAGAATTCATTGGTCGCTGAAGAAGTTCACATACACATAAAACGATACATACATGTGGAAACTTGGAATAATTAAAGAACGTTTAGAAATTTACAATCAAGACAATAAATCCAAAAAAATACAAACATTTGATTAATTTAAAATATGGAAAAATCCGACCACCAGTTTCGGTTGTTTAATGATTTCCATAATTCGCCCCAAAACATTTGGTTTCACCCTGGAACTGCTAATTTAAATAATCCTTTATGCAATGTTTCTTCAGAGATGTTAATGTTGATAATTGGTCCCAAAGCACAGTCCAGGTGGTCTGTGTACCAAAGGCTAGACTTGGTTACATTAATAGTGCGCATGCTCCCAGCCTGATTTATTTTCAGTCTGCGCGAGATTCAAAAGGGTCGATGCTTGAGAAGTTCCTGTGGCATCCCAGTTATTGGTTATATTTCAGTGGTATCGCTTCTTACCTGCTGCCATTGTTCCTCTTGTTATTCTGTTTGCTCCTAACGTTGTTCTGGATGGTAGTCCTGGGGGTGGGATTGGGGTAATATAACTTTCTAAGGGGGACGTGCTGTTGCTTCAATTGACAGTTGCAGGCGTCCTCGTTGTAGTGTCAAACCTCCTGTAGAAATTTCACTGGACAAATCCCCTGACGGTTGTCTCCTGATCGGATCATCACCATGCCGTCTAGCTCTTCGCCTATTTGGATGACTATTTGGTCCCTCAAGAGCATCAGACCATTATCACCATCGGAAACTTGAAGATTGTGGGTCACCTTACAACAATTATTCATCATTAGCAAGCAATGTTAAGTTTTCAGGGGACCTGGAGTCTTGAGCGCCACTTAGTTACAAAATCGAAATTACAGCTAAAATGTTAAGAGAGGACGAAGATAGAATCATTACCTTGTTTGATCATTATTATAATCCAAATATCCATTACAACGGTGACTTTCTTCATTAAAGAGTCTCACAAGTTTCAAAAAAATTATATTGATTAAATGATTTCAAGACCAGAAGAAGTCTTAGATCTGTGATATCACTTCTACAACTCAATAAGCAGTACTAGCAATATCATTTCACCTGTAATGGTTTTTCACCAGACGACAGTTTGGACACGTATTTGGATGGAAAGAATCCCACTTTACCAAGACATTTCCCTTTCCACCAATCAGAGTCAGACGTATCGATGACTGTGACTTTATAGCCGGCCTTGAGATCAAGTTCATCCTGATGTCTGGATTTGAAATTGTACAGTACTACGTAGAGGTTGGTGGGCAGTAATCTGTGCGATTTCTGAAAATATATAAATATGACGTTGTTGAAGACAAAAGAATAAATCGTTCTTGAAAAGTCAGTCCTACGTTCTAAGACAGGTCATATGGTCTAGAACCAAATCGGTCTCTATACAAACACTAGTACATTGTTCTGCTAGCTGTGTCCTCAGATCTGCCCATATTTACAAATCAGATCCAAATGTCCTAATGAGACTATTTACATGCATTGTGAATGAAACTGGTCCGAACACTGTTCCCTGAGGAACTCCGTGAATGATGGCTCTCGATTCACTTCTAATTTTTTAAATTTCAATTATTTGTTTGCAATTTGACTAGTAATCGTTCAGTGATTTGTAGGCAGGCACTCTTTCATACGAATTGATTTTTCAAGGCAAAGTCTTTGGCAGATCCACGGGAATGCTTATGAGAGGTATTTAATCTAGCTCTTTTCTAGGAACGAGCGGAATATTCTTTATTGATGATAGGACTCACTTTGCCTCCAACAGGACTTGGGCAAGGTGAAGTGCTTGCTGACGATGGACTCTTGTCATTATCATCTGGTAGCTCTACGGAGGACATTCTTATATTTTTGGCAGATAGTAGACGGCGGTTATGAACTGGGCTTGAAGGAGCTGCAAAAAATATGTTTATATCGTCAGTGGATGAAATTTCAGCATAATTTTTGTTTTGCAAAGAAGGGAGAACTCTCAAAGAGTTCTGATTCAATAAGTTTTCCCAACCTATTATCTTTCCACCTCTAATTGAATACACCAAAATATGTAGCTATATCATATTTGCAAGTATCATATTATTCCCCAGGAGTTCAACAAGTTTACAGAAAGTAAGTTTGAGAGTTCAAAATAACTTGAGTATCAATTTCAACAGGTCAGGTATAGAAAACTTTTGTTTGAGTATATTTTCTAGATGCATATTTGATTCTTCATTAATTATTCTGCTTATTTTCGAATGAATCAAAACAGCTCTTGATGTTGAGTTTTGGGAAATTGTAAGCATGCAAGAATTGTTCGAACAAAAATAAAACAGAATGAAGATGATAAAAATTCAGGAGATTTTATATTGGGCAAATTTTTTTCTTGGTATAGTGCGTGTTTTTCGATGGTAATCACTTGATAATTCATTATATTAGCTTCGATTTTTTTGAAAGAACTCACTCGCAAATTAACAAAATACCTTCATTCTCAACGTACAGCACATAATATCTTCCATATGGCCTAAGTTTCTTGGAATTTTCTCTCGGAGTTTATTCTTCTCAAAAACATCACAACATAGATCTATTCAATGAAAACATTCAAAAATTACTTGGCTTGAGAAGTGAGAGCTCACATCATAAGTTCAGAGATGAATTTTCAGTTCATCTTCGTTAGAGGTACCTACTCAAACCTCTGATTCTTCTCCTTTCGAAGTCTTCTTCAAAATCTCAATATTGATTCATCTCAGAAACATTTTTCTTGAATTCAGTCGAAACAATTCCTTTGGAGAAAAGATCCCATGGGTGTAGTTGAACCTTATCAATCTAGTTCTATGCGATTCCCTCAACCATTCGGAGCAAAATCTGCTATTCATACGTACACTGAATCCTGGAGGAGGAGCTCTGATTGGAGTGAGGATCGCTGCCCGCATTGGCAGCATGATGCCTGCCCCTCCTCACGTGCTCTGTACTCTCGGGTGAATCCAGCGACAGGCTCTTCATGCGCAGGTTCAGCTTCTGGCGACGCGGGGAGTGGGGAGCTACAAAACCAAAGAGCGCGTCAGGAGAGCGGCAGTAGCGCAGCGTTCTGCCCGGTGGCAACAGGTTTGTTCTGATTATGACGCGATTGCCATAGGGGTCTGGGTGGAAATTGAATTTGTGCTGAATTTCAAACGATGGATTGATAATTCAAGTTGTTTACGCATCAAGAATTAGCTTGAATGAATTCAACTGATGGTGGATTCATGCACACAGCTTTTTCATTAATCTGCGTCATTTCTTAATCACTATCGTTTTCACTAGAGATGACATGATCTACATTTCACCATTCATGCATACATCAACTATTCTTCAAAACTCTCAACTTTTAACGACAAATAAAGTGAAAATGTGTTTTCCGCAGACGCAATTCTGTCAAACGGATAATGTCTTTTTGGTTTTTAGCATAAACTTGGGTAAATTATATAGAAATACAAAGTACCTGCTGTAGGAGTTGATTCAGAAAAGGAATATTTTTGTATGACAAATCACAGAAGAGCTGGAAGTAAATGAAGGTCGTGCATAGAGGTATCAAAATCCTCAAAGAAAAATATAGTCAAATGGCAATGAAAGAAAGTAACAGATTAATGATAAAGCGTTGTGAATAAATACGCCTTAAAATTTGAGACTATTATGATTTATTTTGGGTATCGATTGATAGTTCGAGTATACTTTTTCGTTCATTTGTATACTCTGCAAATATATGTTACTTGTATTTCTGGTAATAGTTGTACGCTTCAATAAAAACTCGAATTTTCAAGCATTTCAACACTGAAGAAGCTTTTAAAATAGCCAACAAATTCAATTTGCAGCCAGAATTTTTATTACGGATCACAGAATGACCAAAATAGACAATGTAGATATCATGTAGTTAGAGATAATGATATGTCATGCGTATGGAATTGTGCTATTTGCTAGTAGTTGCTAGTAGTAATGTATGATGAAGTTGCTAATGTGAGAATTGGATATATAAAATTGCAGAACAACCATGTTCTCTCATCAACAACATTTTGTGTCAACTAGAAAATCTAAGGATCAAACTGGGAATCGAAACCACAAACCAAAATTAGCTTTATCTCAACTAATCCTATATATGGAAAAACTAATTTATGATGAGGATCTAGGGATTTTCGTTGATCAGATAATTTTATTCTAGAATTTATGTCCTCTATTCAAAACTGTCTAACAATGAGTAGAATAATTACAAGATAACTCGATGGATATCCATTTTTTCTACGATTAATTGAGATAGAGCCAAAAATAAACTAACTTAGGATCGGTACAGTCACTAGGGGCCTATAACTGCATTTTTTGATACAGACCGACATGATGGGTCCCAAACTTTGGACAAATGTTCACAGCACTCGTAGATGACTTCATGCTCGATCCTGATAAATAACATTGAAAAAACTGTACTTTCTACAATCAGTAAGGACAAAATGTTAACAAAGCTAATTTCACCACATCAAATCCACAGAAGTGGCAAATACAATGCTACAAACTACGATGAAAATTCTGAAATTTTAGTTAGAATGGTGTACTGGAATGATAATCGGGAATGGGTTTCAATCGTCGCTTGTGAAATTGCATGCATTGCCAAAACTACTTTTTTATTTATTCGACTTATTGGTCGAAGCTACAAGAAACGAATGAAACTCATGAAGTACATGATGATTCAGGATGGACGGGATTTTTGATGACATCGATTATTAGTTAGTCCTTAATGAAGAAAACTGAAGCAAAACTGTGAAAAACTCACGTTGAATTTCGGGAGTAATAAAAGGTGTTCTTCTCAAACTATTTTTATTTTATCACAGTTGGAAAATTTTAACAACAAAATTAAGGGTTTTGAGCAACAACTATAACAATTTCAACAAGAATTCGTACAAAACCGTGCGTATTTCACTCCGGAGGATCTCATTGACACAAACTGATATGTAGTAAAGCTACTTTCTTAATAATAATAATAATAATAATAACTTTATTGCTTCTTAAAAACATTTTTTTACAGCAAGAGTTTAAATAAGTGAATTATAATGAACAGAGAAAAAGAATAATGAAAAGAGTAAAGTATTTTTTTTAAGAGTAAAGTTGAGTAGAGTTGAACATTCCGAGTCTACTCGTTGATAACTTGAGTGCTCGGTTGTTAGTTAATCACATATAGCTACTCACTGCAGCAAAATAAAACTTTTGTCTTCAATACTACCACTGGTCCACTTCAACTTTATCAGAAACAATATAAACGCAAGTGACTAGTTTGACTGACTAACTATAAGTCTACTTTCTTTGAGATGCAGTCCAAAAGTCAGTACCAGATGCACTAACAATTATTTCTTCCCAACACAAACATGGAAAAAGTTGAATATATGACTAGTTTATTTTCCAATGATTGGCTTGTTTATTTTTTCATGGAAGTTACCCAGGACAAAGTTTACAGAATCCCAGGAGTAGGAATCCATTTACCTATCATTTTTGCCATTAAAATCCTCGGAAATGAAAAACTATACACAGAAAGAAATGTTAAGTTAATTCCATAGAACTATGATGTAGGTACACGTTTGATTACCTCATTCATCGAGGACAAATCTATCATCGCGTATTCATCATATTTCTATGGTTGATATAGGAACCATTTTTTGATCCTGTTACTTTCACAAAAAAAAATTGAAGCTCCCCTTTGGTTTGGAATAAGAAGGTACTTGGAGCGTATCCATATCCTATATTACAGGGTGTCCCTCTGAATGTTCGCGTTCACCATAACGCAAAAATCACAAGATCAAACAATCGTGCCCGCATCAACGCCAACTACAATCTCTTTCCGTGCATCCTCATTTGTTTTTGGCTTTGCTGCCAGATCGCGACATTCCTGAGGCGGGTTTTCCCTTAGAGGGGGTGGGTGAGGGGATGCGACGGGGCGTATCTAGACCATTTCCATTTTCAACCTGGGGACCTAAACACAGGGGTTGTCCAAAAGGACGGGTACCGAAGCCATCCTGGGAGTTCCTCTCTGAAAATCCAACATAAAACGCGCTGTATATACTCGAACGATTTCGGATCTGGCTACAGTGGCTTAATAGGTTACAGTGACGACAATGGAATGTCATCTTTTCTATTGGTTGTTTCAAGGTCGACGTAAATCCGCCATGTTTAGGCTAAATTTGTGATAGATGCATTGGAAATATCATGTTTTTTATCAAATTCTTGTATATTAGTGGCTTTTGAATAAATAATCGCTTGGAATTCGACATGTCCAGGTAAGTCCCTCAATCCTATCTAATATCGAGTATTTCTGTTTGGTATAAAGTGAAACTGGAGACAAGTTTATAATATGAAAATAAACAACAAACAATTCTGAGAATATCTCCATTTAAGATAGTTGTTTAGTTCCTATCTCTGCATTAATATATATTATAATCATCAATATTATGAATATTATGAAAGTTGTGAATTATTTCACAAAAAGTTTATCTAACCTACAATATAGTGTTTGATATGCATATTTTCAAGTGGTATTATTTTTAGGTAGAAAAACTCATAGTAGAATGCCTGGATGTTCAGCTTTCAACTGTACAAACTCTGCAGCTAAAGGGTTTTTGATGGAAACTTTTCCCAGAGACCCAGCTAGAAGAAAACTTTGAACAGCCAAAGTTATGCGAGATAACTGGCAACCAACAAACTATTCATTTCTTTGTGGTTTTGTGTGTTAT
Organism: Chrysomela aeneicollis; assembly: GCA_029955515.1. Classification (NCBI taxonomy): domain Eukaryota; kingdom Metazoa; phylum Arthropoda; class Insecta; order Coleoptera; family Chrysomelidae; genus Chrysomela; species Chrysomela aeneicollis. Next base: position 12,842,787 of record JARUHQ010000022.1, read on the forward strand.
ACAATATTGTTCCATATTCTATATGTTCACTTCGAGGGGGATATGTGTTAACAAACTCTTCTTGTTATAATTTGGAAAAGATAGCAAGTAAAAAAAGATTGTCAATAAAGTCAACAATTATGGCAGTAAATCTATGAGAAAATGAAATGCTGTGAAATGTATGTGTCCAACTTATATTATTGTGTTTTAAAAATAAATGAATTGTCGATTACTTTATATATGTATTTATCATTTCAAAATAAAATGAATGTATTGTTAAGTGGTCTGTTATTTATTCCTTTTACATTTCCTTAAAATGAGGTGAGTAGAATGTAGAAGAATATTTCAAGACATACATGTATAATCAATTCATCATTCTCATATTATGTAATTCGTCGATTGACTCGAATACCAGTTCAACTCTGATCAATTAAGTTTATTTCGGAATGTAGTAATGTTGTGTGGAAGCATCGTATGAAATTCGTATTTACCGCGAATAATTCAAAATTTTGAATTACCCACGTTATATTCGCATTCTCGAAATTGAATATTACTTCATTTATAAGGTATAAGTCATTGAAAAATCAATCACAATAAAGATAGTATAATAGTGCATCATGATCAGAATGTTATCACGATAAACTATTGTCCAATTCCACAAAAATCGTGAATTTTGTGTTTTCCTCCTATATATAATACCCATTGAAAATTTGCCTAAACATGGCGGCCGCTAGCCCATTGGCGTCACTGTAACCTATTATTAAGCCACTGTACTGCTGGCCAATTGAAACTTCTCACTGACAGTTGGACATTGTTTTTTGGTTCGTTAATTAGACATTTCTGGTTAACCAGACGACAGATCGATCTAAAAATTCGACAGTATACATAAATCAATATGATTTACACTCCCAAAATATTTTAGACGATGCGGCGTTGCCGCTTCTACTATAAAGTAGAAACTACTCCGATTTTTTATATGTAACAACCTGTACTTATTGCATTTTCAGATTTTCCTCGGAAAGCTGAATTCATTGATTTCTCATACTTGGGATCTTTTGGCCTTTATCGAACTATTACAGTGAAAAAATCGAGATTTTTCAACTCTGGGATTTTTTTTGTCGAAACTATCTATAATTGGTTGAAACGGCTCATATGTCCCTATCTCAACTTTTTATCCACGATCGATTGAAAGTCATTTGAAACAAATACAGGGTGGTTAAAAATTTAGAATTCTAAACCACCCTGTTTTTGTTTCAATTAAAAATCAATCGATAGATAGTAAATGGAAAGTTAAGATAGGAACATGCAAGCCGTTTTGAGCAATAATGGATAGTTTCGACCCAAAAAATTCCCAAAGTTGAAAAATCTCGATTTTTCACAACCTATATCTCTGTACTCGTTCGATAAAGACCCCAAGTATGACATATCAAAGAAATCAGTTTCCCAATGAGGATCTGAAAATGAGATAAAATACAGGGTGTTGCATATGAAAAATCAAAGTAGCTGCATAAATATAATCTTCCCAAAATTTATAGTATTCAAAGACACAGTGAGTTATTTGGCAAATAAGTTCATAAAAGTAGCGCAAACTCAGCTAAACATTCTTGTACTGTACTGTTCTACTTCAACTGACCAGCAGCGTATCACATTTTCCTGACACGTGTATTATTCACGGCGTTCCTCAAATCTTTCCAATCACTGAAAAACCTCATTAGCAAGCAGTTCCCGCAACAATTCACTTTCCAAAGAGGAAATCGATTAAAATTCAGGCTCAGCTCAATCAACTTTACCTTTCGTTCCAGCTGAAATGAAATTATCGGTCACACAAGATTTTATCGGCAAAAATCCTTCAGTGATGCTGACGCGGGTAGTTTTTGTTTTACTCATCACTCCATCTCCCCTTCAGTACCTGCTGCAAATGACTAACTACAGAGATTCAAGATGAAGCGCCTTTGAACACTGTTACTCTAGGCTTCCACGGATATCTTGATCATGAAGACGAGAGTAAAGTCACAAAGGCAAGAGAGATTTACTCGAAAAAAGATAAACTGTAGCGAAAATAAATGCTTGAAACTCCACTCAAAATAATTGCGTTCTATTCCACATATTTATCGGATTATAGGATGTAATGAGAAATGTGATCAGTCATTGGATTCGTGAGAAATCAGACTTTTCATTGAATCCAAAGTGTTTCAAAATTCACTAAGACAATTTCGAGGGCGAAGGAAGGCTATCTTAAAAAAATAAACACTCTTCAAATATCTCGCTAAGTGATTTCAAAAGAAAAGGAAATTGCATGTACCTACGTCATTTTTGAATGAAAAGTAAAAATAAATAAATGTGCATTCAAACTAACAGGAGTTTGCACATTTCCAGAATAATTGATGCATCACATACGAAACCTGCATATATGGGAAAACCTTTCTTCGACCTTGAAAATAAGCTTTTGTGATTTCTGTTAACTATTTTACACTGAGACAATTTCAAGGGCGAAGGGTAAAAAAATAAACACTCTTCAAATATCTCGCTAAGTGATTTCAAAAGAAAAGGAAATTGCATGTACCTACGTCATTTTTGAATGAAAAGTAAAAATAAATAAATGTGCATTCAAACCAACAGAAGTTTGCACATTTCCAGAATAATTGATGCATCACTTACGAAACCTGCATATATGGAAATAGTAATTTACGTAACAAGTCCGGAAAATACTGTTTTTTTGGACGAGTGGACAAAATTCTAGGACGAGCGTAGCGAGTCCTGGAAGTCTGCGAGTCCAAAAAAACTGTTTTCGGGCGTGTTGCGTACACAATTTTTTCGGCAACCGTGTAGAATAACAAATCAAAGAAACACATTTCTTTCAAAAATTGAAATGTTAGCTAATTTTATGTCAGATAGCTGTCAGTCGTTATTTTGCTGCTATGGTAATGATCAACTGCATTTATCAAAACCATACTACCAAGATTTTCATATTTACAATGACAACAACGATGTCATGCCACTTTCTCAAAAAAAAATCGTCTGGAAAGTACGTACTTTCCGGACGGTTGCCGAAAAAAAACTTTCTTCGACCTTGAAAATACGCATTTGTAATTTCTGTTAATTATTTTACACTGAGACAATTTCAAGGGCGAAGGAAGGCTATCGTAAAAAAATAAACACTCTTCAAATATCTCGCTAAGTTATTTCAAAAGAAAAGGAGATTGCATGAACCTACGTCATTTTTCAATGATAAGAAAAAATAAATAAATATGCATTCAAACTAACAGGAGAGAGAAACCTGCATATATAGGAAAAACTTTCTTCAACCTTGAAAATACGGTTTGTAATTTCTGTTAACTGCAAGACACAATCATTTGAAATTTTGAATAGAACGAAATTATATTGATTTCTTTCAAACGTTGATAATTTACACAACATATTCCATGTAATAAACCACATGTTATGAGGTAGAATTACACAAACCAATAGTAAAATGGGTAGAGTAGACTAATAAAATACTATCTTCCATGTAAAATATGCTACAAAACGACAAGAAATCTTAATAATTTACCCATTTCAATATATAATCTGACTTATACTAGGCAACATATCGAGTTAAAACACGACATTTCTGGGAATTAGTTAATGCAAATAGGTTGTGTAAATAATTTACTTGAATCACAGGGCAAAATGAGAGATTGAGTAAAACAAAATTTCTACTCAAAGCCAAACTGCATTTGTGAAAATTAACGTTAGCCAGGTCCGACAATTGACCATCAAAGTTGTGCCGCTATAATAGACAAAAAAAATGGAATCATAGTATCAATAATATTGAAGTGAGAGTATCTAGTGAAAAGAAAAGTGTTACCAAATATATACGGAAGCAAGAAGCTGTACTCTATCACTGGCAATAAAAAGTAAGAAAACATGGAAACATAAAAAATGGCATCAGAAATTTGCAAGACATATAGAAATGGAAGAAGTATTTCACGTCAGCCTACAGATAAGCGAAGCACATTCATAACATTGAGGCACAAGCAATATTGAGCATGTTATACGAGCAAGAGGTAAATTTCAGGATTTATCTTGCTACAGGCATTCCCCACATCGAGTCGATATACCATTAACTAAGATAGTTCACAGCGCCCTATAAATTCTCGTTTACATGTAAATTGTGAAGCAGTTTAACAGTAAACATGTTCGTTTATGAAGGAATAAGGTGAATGGATTATGTTTGAGATCATACTCGAGTGTAATCCTCAATCCCTTTCACATACTCTATTGGGGGAGTCAACTGAATCAGGAGAACCTGGATGTTATTCCGTTTGAATTTTGACACGAATATACCTGTATAGTTTCGATATCAGTTATTTCGTTTATAACAAATAATAGAGCTGGCTAGATTATTTATTTCAAGACTCTGCTAGGAAATGATTCAATGAATTTTTAGGATTGAGGATGTTTTCAACTTTCTAAAAGAGTATCCTGATTAAATATTCAATTCCTCATCCATATTGAATATAGCTATAAGGATAAATAACTTCAAGAACGATTCTTTTGAAATAACATAGATACTGTTGTAGATTTGAATATCCTATGAGCATGTACGAAGTTCACAAGAACTTTTCTATTCAGATTTGGGTTCCTAAATTCCAAGCAGAGTATTTTGTATTTTATTTGTGCACATCTCAAATCCTCTACAAACTGAATATGGAATCAACCACAACTTCCCAACAGATGGAACGATTTTTCTCATCGGGCTCCCATTTTTTTATTTTTTATCAAAAATTCGATATCGAAGTACCACGTGGAATCATTTATTTTTCTTTAAAATCTTTTTTCTCCCATCAGATTCTCATTTATCTTCTTTTTCACCATAGAATTCAGTTTTGTTTTATCATTCAAATTTTTGAATCGCTGAACCGTTGGACCGATTTTTTCCATCGGATTTTCATCTATTTGTTCTGCTGTTAGAGTCTATCTCCTTATTCCCTCTTCTTACTGCTACCAAGAGCAAGTTTTATCGCAATCAGCTAACATTTAATGATTAATTTTGATCACAACCTAGTCGCAACATCAAAGTTATGTCACAATATCAAACTCATCGCAACATTTAAACTAGCCAAAAATGCTCATAACATAGATATCAAAAACATAACTGCTGGTCATCACATCGACATTGATCAGAACATCAAAGTTCGTCACAACATTTAAAGCTGATAGCAACATTCAAGCTAATTACAATAGTAATTATTATCGCAACATTGAATCTGATCACATCACTGAAGCTGCTGATCCACAATATTGAGAGTGGTCACAACGTTGGGGCTGATCCCAACACCGAAGCTCATCACAACATCGAAACTGATCACAACATCGAAGCTGATCCCAACATCAAAGCTGATCACAACTTCGAATATGATCACAAGATCGAAGATAATCACAACATCAAAGCTGATCACATTATCGAAGCTGATCACAACATTGAAGCGGGTCACAACATCGAAGCTGATCATAAAATCGAAGTAGATCACAACATCGAAGCTGGTCACAATATAGAAGTTGATCACAACATCGAAGCTGATCACAACATCGAAGCTGATCATAACATCGAAGATAATCACAACAAAGAAGTTGATTACAACATCGAAGCTGATCCCAATATCGAAGTTGATCACAACATCGAAGCTGATCACAACATCGAAGCTGATCGCAAAATCGAATCTGATCACATTTTCGAAGCTGATCCAAACATCGAAGCTGATCACATTTTCGAAGCTGATCCCAACATCGAAGCTGATCACATTTTCGATGCTGATCCCAACATAGAAGCTGTTCACATTTTCGAAGCTGATCCAAACATCTAAGCTGATCACTAATCGAAGTTGATCACAACTTCGGAGCTGATCACAACATCGAAGTTGGTCCCAACATCGAAGCTGATCACATTTTCGAAGCTGATCCCAACATAGAAGCTGATCACATTTTCGAAACTGATCCCAACATCGAAGCTGATCACATTTTCGAAGCTGATCCAAACATCGAAGTTGGTCCCAACATCGAAGCTGATCCAAACATCGAAGCTGATCCCATTTTCGAAGCTGATCATAACATCGAAGCTGATCGCAAAATCGAATCTGATCACATTTTCGAAGCTGATCCAAACATCGAAGCTGATCACATTTTCGAAGTTGATCCCAACATCTAAGCTGATCACTAATCGAAGTTGATCACAACTTCGGAGCTGATCACAACATCGAAGTTGGTCCCAACATCGAAGCTGATCACATTTTCGAAGCTGATCCCAACATAGAAGCTGATCACATTTTCGAAACTGATCCCAACATTGAAGCTGATCACATTTTCGAAGCTGATCCCAACATCGAAGCTGATCACAATAACGAAGCTGATCACCAATCGAAGTTGATCACAACTTTGAAGCTGATCACAACATTGAATTGAAATTGAGCGTAGTGGTTATCGTACTTTCTGGAAGGGAGATGGAGCGATGTCCTGGTGAGCCTTGCCTGGACCTCGAACCGAATCCCGTGAGGCTTTTCATGCCGGCGAAGAGGCGTCGCCGAATCGAAGACGTCTCGGTAGCGACGTTATTCGTCATCGACGCCGACGAACGGTGGGACGCCTCTCTGTGGTCTGAACACAACATTAGGTGACCCAAAATCGCAAGGCTGAATTTTTTTGATGTTGCAACATCAGGATGGCAGATTTGCATAAAGGCGGTGAGAGTTGCAATCAGCAGTTATTCCCGCGGAAATAATTGGGAATTTTCAAGGTTTTGTTATTATTGGAAGCCACACAATGACAGTTACGTGATTGCTTAAGCTTGGTTGAATGGATGTACCGAGATACTAAAAAAATGAACTCAAGAAACCACAAGTTTTGCTTTGCTCAAGTAGTTTCAAATTATCCTCGAAAAGATTTCAGACTGATCACTGAGGAACCAGCTAATTTATATTTTTCCATCAGGTATACTTAATATGGTAATTTAGTTGTGGACATTTTTGTGCTTGATTGACAGATATTCTTTGATATACAGGATCTGTCATTCCCTTGATATGGATACCAACTTTGGTTTTTCAGATGAAACACTATGTATATTTTTTCGAAATTCGATAGAACTTTCGTTTATGATTTCATTGATATCAAGAAGTTTTATATTTCGATGGAAAATGACTAAGCTATTGACAATCAAAGTAGATCATTTTTTATCAAAATATACAACTTGTTGATTTCAATGAAATCAGAGAAAAAGTTCTATCGAATTTCAAAAAAAGTATACATAGTGCTCCATTTGAAAAACCAAAGTTGGTGTCCATTTCGGAAAAATGACGAACCCTGTATATCAAAAAACATCTGTAAATCAAAATTCAAGTTATTTCTTTCAACTTTTCTATTCAACATTTTTTTAATATCTTCGAGAACAAAAAAGTTAAAGGAGGCTTTCATTTTAAGTGGTGCACCCTGAACATTAGCTTTCAAGCCACAGTATCCAAAAGCTTCATTAAATAAATTGACCTAATGAAAGGTGTCCTGTAGTATCAGATCGAGACACTTTGCTCACTTTCATTCCTGAAGAAAAAAATAGTATCTTCAAACAGACTCCTGGACAGACTGTATTGGTGACTCCACATCGATAACCTGCATCTATAGTGACGTACCAGAATCCATGACAATTTCATGATTTACCTGAATGAGCGAATCAAGGTCATTAGAACCGTACTGATTATAATCTCCTGGATATACATAATAAATTCTTGCACGAAAATGGATTTAAACAGCTAACGTACCCTTCCTTGGATCACTTAAAATTCTTCCGGAACTCATCAATACTATCATCATACCACTTAACACCACCACCAAGATTGATCCCCATCCCCCTAACGAATTGCAGCCTCATCAAATGGTCCAGCATCCCCCGAGAAGGAGAAGGAAGAACGTCAAAGTGGGTTGGGGAATGGGGAAGTGTATATTCAAGGCGTCTATACAGAATTCGGGAGACCACAAAACTCGGTTCGGAATATTGGTAGTCACGTTTGGCGGAAATGGGGGTAGATTACAGGTCCAGCCTTAGGAAAATATGTCATTATTGTATACAGGGTGCTCCTTATGATCACTGAAAAGTCCGTTGCGACTTATATCACGTGACATCAGAAAAAAGTTGCCTGTGGGACCACAAAATGGTTCAAACTGACAAGATATTCAGAATTGAAATTTGGAATCCATAGAGGCAACTGTCTCTTGTCACTCTCTCTTTATGAAGGCGGGTTTCGCCAGCTCACAATACATAATGGATCACTCATAGTGCTTAATGCATAATTCATTATTTTCAATGCATTATGCTCAACAGAAAGAAGTGTTTTTACAATGCATAATTTTCATGCTCATTGATCAAATAAATGACAGATTTGGCAGGCGACATTTGTCTCAAGGTTATAATATCAACTTTTGTGTTTTTAATAACAATTTTTTCATCTCATTTGTGACTTGTGTGTGATTAATAATTATCAGTTATTGATTCACAATTAAGGTACAAAACAGAAATATAATCTCACTATAAGTGACAAGTTGACATTCTTGACAGACGCATGCGCACGAACTCAATTTACATGCTGAATAATGCATGAAATTTAAAAGTTGCTCAACTTTGTGAATTGTGCGTTATGCATCAAATATAAGGAATTATGAGTTATCCATTAGGCATTGATTGTTCTTGTGAATTAACAAACTGATAGTTATATGCAATATGCATTGGAGAAGTTCGATTAGGTCTGTTTACACCTAATTTTTTATTTTATTTTTCTAACCACTATGCTAGTAGAGTAGTTGCGAAATCACTTCTTGAGGCTTGATAATTCACGCTGTCGACGGTATTTGGATCCGGTCGACTGATCAGAGTAGATATCAAGAAAAAGAAAAAAAAAATTTCGAAAGCGGCAAAACACTTTGTGCTTGAAATACAAACACAAGAAAACAATTTCATAATTATTCTTCATCCGAATCATTATTCACTATTATATTGAAATTCAATCCAATCTAACAGAAAAAAATTAAAAATTACTCTTAGATTGAAAAAGTACGGCCCTGCCCAGGGATCGAACGCGGGCTGGCGGCTTGAGAAGTCGCGCTTTGAACCCGTTGGCTATTGAGGCTACTTGAAAACTCATGTCTATCCCACAGTTATAATACGATATGAACCAAAAACTTATTTTTGCTTTATATTCAACGGACTGGTGTTTTCTTTGAGAAATACGACAAGGTTAGAATATCTTTAGAATGCAAGCATTTAATGCAAGATTTCATCATTTCTATCATATAATTCATACTTTTCCTCGATTTCTCTGGTAGGAGGTTCAAATTTACAATGTTCGCACTTCATCACTTACTGACATTATTTCCGCGCACGAACGGGAATGCTGTCACCTAATAACATTCCTCGGGAAACGTAAAATTTGTGTTTTAATAGCGTCAAATGATACTTTTGTTAACCGTTTGTAAGAAATTCATTTTTTCGTGATGAATTCAATATTTCCGTGGGAGCACCCTGTAGATGTAGAATGCCTCATACCCGCCATTGCCGCCAACCAACCAACCAACCAACCAACCAACCAACCGACCGTACGAAAAAAAAAAAACTACCCGCGAGCCCCTATAGAAACAACTGACGTGCGACAATAATCCACCTGGCGGCCGCCTGGACAAACCTGAGCTGGGTGCGCATGGGGCGGCCTCTGCGACAGCGAGGGCGGGCCGGGCAGGCGTCTGCCCGCGCCGCGACGGGCTCGCGCCGGAGCCGCCCTGGGCGGGCCCGCCCACCTCTTGGGCGGGCGCCAATTCGACGCAGACGCGCGGCTTGGCGTTCGAGATTTCTGTCGCCTGCTTCAGCACCTGGTAGATCTGGTCGACCTCTGGAAGTTCTGGGGGGACGTCAGGGGGAAGAGGGGGGTAAGGGGGGGGGTCGCAGAGACAGATTGCCCGAGGAAGGGTCGATGCTTTTCCAACACAACAAATATCCAAAAACTATTGCTTTCCTGAAGCGTCAAGCAGTAGGATATATTCCAAAAAAGTCCAAAGTTTTGACAGCATTACGTTTAAATTTAGACGATGTGGTAGATAATGAGCGCTTCCTTTTGATTTTCAATACTCTTACTCTAGTTCTAGTAGTTCCAAATTTTTTCACACGCGTACGAAAAATCCCTATTTCTAGACTCGTTATGAAATATACTATTTTTCGAATAATTAGCAAGGTCCTTGAGTTACTGATGCAAACAAACCATGTTATATATTCGAAAAATGTTCATTCTTCATGCTTCGGTTGTTGTAGTGTTCATTTTGTTTGAATTTTTGGAATCTGATGAAAATGACGTTTTATATATGTTATAGCTTACGGAATTCTTTATACAGGGTCACTCACGGTCGATGGTACCTTAGACGTTTACGGAGAACGGGACGTAGGATTATTCTGAAAATTTGGTTTATTGGGTAGGTAATCAGTTTTGTTCTATCGAACTAAAATATTTTTAGCGTTGCGGCTTTGCCGCTTCTATCAAAAAGAAGCAACAAAAATTTCCTAAAGTTGAAAAATCTCGATTTTTCACACCCTATATCTCTGTAATATTTCGCGCTATACCCCAAGTATGATATATCGACGAAATCAGCTCTTCAGGAAGAATCTAAAAATGAAATAAAATACAGGGTGTTCTATTTGAAATAACAAAGTTGTAGCTACTTTTTGATAGAAGCTGCAACGCCGCAACGCTGAAAGTATTTTAGATCGATAGAACAAAACTGATTACCCAATAAACCAAATGTTCAGAATAATCATACGTCCCGTTCTCCGTAAACGTCTAAGGTACCATCGACCGAGAGTGACCCTGTATGATATATACCTATATTGATATCATCTAGTTATAATTTTGATTCCATAGCCATAGACTGTCAGTTTTTAATAAATAAAAAATAAATCAATTATAAATTGAATGTTTCATAAAGTCTGAATCGAAATACTGACGCTAATGGTTCGGGATTCTTTACATCCTCAATATTATTCTGGAACACTTTGATGAAATACGAGATGAAATATTTTATCGTAGTAGAGTTGTGAAAGGCATCGAATCTCAACATGACTCGACCAAATTCGAGTTCACAACTGGCAATCTGTATCTGCTATCGACTTAACAAATTGATTTTTTCCGCTCTTGAAACCCCCTTCCGTTAATGTGACCTTCACCCATTATATTGCATAGATACAAAACTGCGCAGAAGCTGGATGATTTCTCATGATGAATGGATAGATCCGAAACATTCACAGCTTTGAAGCTGGTTCATGTATCATTCTAGTAGATCAAGTGCCCGAATGAATATTTTCACATGAACCAGCTTGGGGTATTAGTAGGATCAAAATCGCCAAATGGACAGCTATCCAGTTATCTCACAACACACACTGTATAATACCTAAAACAACCGCGTTGTTCGGGGTTGGATAAAGCCTGTTGTTGTTTCTAATCGACAGCCTCCTGTTTATAGTTGGCATCGAGTAAACTTCTGCTACCCCTGTGGTGAAAATATTCAAACAAACACGATACTTAGATCTATTACAAGGAAATAGGGGCTGAAAAATCAATATTAACACGTAGCTTTTATTGTGAGGTGAGAACTATTCGAAATGAAAACATGAACTCCACTCTGAATTCACTTTTGAATTTGAAAATTGAGTTTGAACATCCTACTTTGTAATTATCTGAAGCGCTGCTCCATTTTATTTTAGACCAATCATCAATACTGCGACTAGGGAATGAAGTTTCATCGTAGCTGCCTCACGTTTGTGAATACTAGAACTTTTCCCGTAGGAAAACTTTTGCTGATTGCCAAACTCGAGTATACAAAGGCGAATTCCTTTGCGTAATACAGAATAGAATTTCTGAGTTGATCAAAATCGATTTTCTAGTTCCATTTTAGATGGTTTCAAGTTCCATCGCTTGATTTCATATGATTGAAAGTATGGCTTATCGGTAATAAAACGATAATTGATGCCAGAGAGCTTCACTGAACGGATTCAATTTCAATTATCTCATGAATAATATCGACATCCATCTCGAACTCAAATTAGGACAGAAATCGTGGAATGAAGGAATTGAACACTCGAGAGATTGGGGAATAAGAGGGTATTTGAAAATGGGGAGGTTTGTAACATGGAAATAACAATACATGTCTTCTCACGATGAGCATGAGTTTCCAGGGAAAACACACGACCAATTTGGTGCCATGAAATATTGTGGACAATGCGACGTTGCCATTTATACAAGAAAGTAGCAGCGAATTTGTTTCTTTAGAAAATAAGACTGTATAAAAAAGATATCTTCAATCATGGTAGGAATTTTTTCTGGGGAAAGTATGGACGATGAGGTTTATTTTGGACTCCAAGGTACTGAGACATCAATTGAGTTCGAAATGGAGCCTTACTTGGTATTGGAGATAACTAATTTACAGCCACAAGAATTTTTCGAATGTAGCTGCTTACTTGAAATACGAATATTTCGAAAACTATTACATTTAGGTATGGCACATATTATACGAAAAATGTCCAGAATTGTTCGATAATTATATAAAATCAACAATATACAGGGTGTTCCATTCAAAAAAATATAACTTTGACTTGTCACGCATTTCTGAAGCTTCCTGTATAAATAACAATATATTCTGCAAATAGCTTGCATCATCCTGTACAACTTTTATATTCATTATTTTTGCCTATTGTGAAAAATAAAAAAGTTGAGAGGGGGACATCATAAATGATCATTAAAAAATGACAAAGTTTGGATGTTGAAAATATAACTTCCACATTTTCAAAAGCGGTTTTCAGAGTGAGCATATCAGAGTTATCAAAATATTTGGGTTGACAAGATGTGTTATGAAAACATTTTTTTTTCCTTCAAAACCGGAAGTGACAGGCAAATTTTCGAATTCTACTTTGATGATAATATGTATTTCCAGAACATGAAATCTAAATTCATCTTGATACTTGAGCTATATGCTTGGGATCACTCGATCACTCGAGGATAAAATTAAACACAGTGTTATTATTTATTCAGATCACTCACTTTCATCATCCGGATTGGGTTCTGGAACTCTAGGGTCGATTTCTGAGGTGGATTTCTGTCTTCTGAGCAACTTGGCTTTAGTTTGACATTTCGAAGCTTTCTCCTGGCAGTCTACGTGGACGTTCATCTTGCAAATCCTGCATTTGAGTCCTTGTCGCGTATGTCCTGCCATAAACAAAATTAAGTATAATTAGCATTACTCACATGCCTAGGACAATAAGGACAGTGGATCAAAAATTTGCATTTTATCAACATATGACCGCTTATCCATCAATGTAAATTATAATTTTTTGCCACCAAACCCAAACCACACTGTGCTAATGTTGAATTTTCCGATATGACGCCTCTGATACTTCGATCAATTCGAGTTGTTTCCTGGAATATTCGCGAGAATGCGATAAACTTCACGCACTTTATGGAAACATTGGATTACACATACATAGGATGGCAGATTTCAGCTTAGTTTGGTTGGTTAGTTCAGCAAGAGATGCATTAGTGTGGTATACTGATGGATCCAAGATGGATGAAAGGACTGGAGTGGGAGTTACAGGGCCAAATTTCATGCTCTCAAAACCCCTTGGTCTTTCAAGTAGAAGCACATGTTATAGAGATATGTGCCCTGGAGTGCCTCGAAAGGGATACTCGAAGGGCAAAAATCTATGTTCTATCAGATAGCCAAGCAGCACTGAAGTCATACATTTGTGTTTCTGAGCTGACTTGGGACTGTAAACAATCCCTGAGACAACTGGCAGCGAACAACCAGGTCACTTTGATGTGGGTGCTAGGTCATAAGGGAGTTGAAGGCAACGAGGAAGCAGACTGCCTTGCTAAAAAAGGGGCAAAAATACAATTTCTCGGCCCAGAACCCTTCTGTGGACTTTCCAAAACCCACTTGAGAGAGGAGTTCCGACGTTGGCAAGTGGATGAAATAAAATCTCACTGGAATAAAGTGCCATGACAAAGACAAGCGAAAAGGCTAGTGAGCCTCTCGCAAAGGGAAGCTAAACAGCTTTTTGAGTTGGATAAACAAAGACTTGAAACTGGTAACGGGACTCCTCACTGGACACTGCCCTCTGAGGTATCACCTCAAGAAGATGGGTAAAACAGAGAGTGATAGTTGCTGCTACTGCAAGAACTTCGCTGAAACTGCAGAACATTTGCTTTGCGAATGCTCAGCACTCTTCTGCAAGAGGCTCAAGTTCCTAGAAGGGGCCTTCTTAGAGCCCTCCGATATCAGGAACCTAGCTCCCAGGAAACTGATAGATTTCGCAAGAAGCCTCGGAATCCCGGGCCTCGAATAGATTAAGGGTTATACACAAAAGATCCAATAGGTCGAGGTGCTTGAGAGGCTGCACAGCCTTAACGACCCCCCTACAATCTAGTTCAGCACCAAGAGACTGTCAGTTATCTTATTGTATCGTGTCTTTGTGCATTATCGAACTTACGAGGAAATACCAAAACAAAATTATTTCAGAAAAATAAGCGTTTCTACTACAATTAATCAGCTAAACTTGAGAAGTTGAAGGCATCAACGTTTGGACGGAATGATATTAGTATTTCTACTTCTTCTCGAGATCCCTATATGGTGAGAAATCTGCACAACAGGGTTATAGAGTACCCTCATTAATTAAATTACTCCAAAGTCTTGTTGTTCTCTTTTTCCCGCTTTTTTTCCATTTCTCACCAACTGCGAACGCTTCATCACATATTCCCGCAATTCTCAAATTGAGCTCTAAACAAGGCGAATAAAGATTTTCTCATCAACTTGATGAATTCGGGGTGTGTTCTCACCTCTCAAAATCTGCGAACACACGTCACAAGGGGTGATTTTCTTGTAGGTATTCTCGTGGAAGCTGTGAGCATCTGGATCGCCCTTGAGCAATTCTCTGTTGGCCGCTGCACCGTTTTTCCTACACAGAAAACAGAGAAATCAGCTTTGAACAACTGACCACCATTGTGAGTCCATATAGATTTCGACGAGTATGTGTAATAATGATATTTTTTTTCAATTCAGCTGAATGCCTTGAGAATGAGAAATATAAGCCTTTATAATGTGAATACTGATGAAAAGACGAGTTATTTTATGGATAAACAAAATTACCATTCCTGATGTACTGACAAAGTAAAAGGGACTACTTGCTATGCAAATTAGGTTAACTTTGTAGCTATACAAGGTGTCCCTGAACAACGTACCATAAATTCTACAGGGTGAAGTGAAGACTAAAATAAGCAGATTGAAATCATTTTACCTTTTTACGAAAATTCACCGCATAATTTTATTTTCAGATCTTGGATATTTCAGAATCCTTAGAAGGTACTGCTCTGAAATTTCTAGGGCAAGTTATTACCGTGAATAAGCATAACAAAACTTGTGTGTGAGTTGATTTCAATCGCCCTATGTTGGTTTCTAATTCACCCTGTAGAATTTATGGTACGTTGTTCTGAGACACCTTGTACTTATGGAAGCGAAGATCGTTAATATAAAGAGGTATAAATACAGTTGAATTAGAAACAAGTTGTGGTTCCTGAAATATTAAAAAAAACTGAACAAATCTGTTTTTATTTATTTTGTCAGTTATGTTTGGAAGCAAACGGATTAAATTTCGTTTATAAAAGTAAATTACCAAGCCAAAGAAGTTGGGAGCATCAGAAATGGTCTAACTTCACCAGTTTCAGAGATTAGCCATAAAAAAACGTTTTTCTCACGGACGCCATAGTTTTTATACCTTTGAAAAGAGCTAAAAATGTATTCAAACACAGTCTCATCAGATCAGAGTATGTGACATATTGCCACCGATTAATTTTTGAGAATTTATTTTCAACAAACTCTTTCTCATTTGTGACAATATCCTCTATGCTCTACCAATCGACAGAAAATGATCTTCTAGGGTCTTCGAATTACACTATATTTGTCGAAATCTATATACGCTGTGGGAAGATTCAGTTTGTGTATTCGTCCATGCATGCTGCAGGGTCGACTTACTTGGTATAATGAGACAATTCTGCCGCGGTTCCTGGATAGTTTGAATGGGAAATATGCGCACCATAAAATGTAACGACGTGGTTTCTGGATGACAAAAAACGTCATCAAAAACCCGCTTTTCATAATGCAATTTCGGTGGATGAAAGGTGAAATGTTCCCACAAGTCAAAAAATATCTAATACGCATATTATATGCATCAATCAAACTGGATCCTCGTGATGATGTAATAGAAAATATGATTATTGATTGACGAATACACAAACTGAGGTATGGAAACGTGTAAAAAGTGCTTTATCCAACATATAATTCCACATACGTACTGGTAACACTGTAGGTGTACAGGGTGTGTAGCTCTAGCACAGGTGCAAATGGTGAGAATTGAGAAATGAAATGGTTGATGAAGAAATGAATAATGAGCTGATTGAGATAATGAGTTTCCAAAACAACAATTGATAAAGACATTCGCGATTAACCAAAGTTCAACTGGGCCATGATTTTTAGTTGAATCAGTAGGTCGACAAAATTTGAGCAAATGTCACAAAAATCCTTGTTTTCATGGCCGATATTTGTATACATCGCGTTATGAAAATAAAAAAAGTTTCTTTTAAGCAATTTCCGCAATGGACCGCAAGTGATCATCCCATGATAAGATTTTGTTTCAACAATATCGCAAGCAACTTATTTATTTCGTAAAAGTAATCGTCAACTGTCATTCAATAGCTCGTAAATGGGTATCAGTTGAGTTTTTGTCGAGTATTGATTGAACTTCATATCTTCACTAGGAAACAGAACAATCTCAGCGAAAATTGAACTAAGTGGAATGGAACGGAGATGAGATAGAAGGGCTGAGCCTGCGGATAGCATTTTATAGAACTGCTAGAGACCAGAGAAACCGCTTGTTAACCCCTTTTTATTTGTTTTGGTAGTGCGGAAGTTCACAAGGAAATTGGACAGTTGATCGAAGTGTAATTCGATTATCTGAGAAAACGAAAACAATAATGGAGAAGCGCGATAATATGATAAAAATTTCTTTGTTCCACAAAATTCCTCTTGTACCGTGTAGAACCATTTCCCGAGTTTCAGAAACTGTTTGATACTGATGAAGATCAATCATTCATTTTTATTCACCAAATTGTGAAGCAAAAACAGTAAATTCTTATTGTATACAGGATGATGCACATGTGTGTGCATCTGATTAGGCACTCATAAACGAAAATCATGAAAGGGCCTAAATATCAGAAATCAACAATCTTTTACTACGTCGCGTTGATAGAATTCTCGTAGGTAATTTGCAGAGGTTCTTTTCAATTGACCTGCGTATATATGTGAAATTTCTTCATCAAAGAAAGGATTTCTATTTTCACAGTGAACCGACTGAACCTTATTCATGATTGTAAAATGTAGGCGGTGAAAGCTAGATTGCATCCTGAAAAACTTTTGTTCATCAACAATTGAGGCTAACAATGGCTGTAATATTTTCTTCGCCAACGAACAGACGCATAAAATGTCCCTTATCCCTTTGTGAACCTCAATATGACGCTGTTATAACAATAAGGGTAAGTGATGAAAGTCGCACGTATACTTCTTTGTCTGGAAAAGCGTCAATATTCTTCTCTTCCTCTGATTACAACTATTCCACACGCAAATCGTGTGGAAAATGAATGTTTGATGAAAAGACTTTGTTATTTCCCAAGAGACTTATGAGAACATTTTATTCCGATTGCCAGACGGTATTATTTATGTGAAATTATTATTATTAGAAGAAAGATTCTTCTACTTTGAAATAAAACTCTCTTTTCTGTTTATTTATGTCTTTATTTTTTATGTTGAAAATGAATGAATCATGATAAAATTAGGTGGTTTTCTAAAGTATTCGCTTGATGACAGTTGAAGTTATCAAATCATAATGCACTGCTCTCATTGAATATAAATTAGTACCGTTGATTTATAATTTCACATGTTCAGAAATGTTGATTGTGTGAGAAAAAGCAGGACAGGATATGGATACGGATATTTGTAATGGAATATGACATGAGTATTTACACTGAGGTGAAATATACAGGTACAATGTGATATAGTTAGATGAAGTTACCTTATGGACATGATTGTCGAAACGGCATGGTACATTTGGTTTTTTCTGTGTTTGGAAATATGAAAAACATCAATAAAGTTTCAAAAATCTACTTGGAAAAAGCAAAGATGCATTGATGACCATTGCTGGTTAGGTGATTCATTTCAGATATTTCATTTATCAACGTATTATGAAACGCTGAAAGAAAGAAATTATGACAACCAATTCTTGATGAGAGACATCGAAAATTGCGATTGATTTGAATATTTTCATCTTCACTTCATTTTATTATGCATGGTGTAATAGTATATTGTACAACTATAGTGCGCACGAGTTGTGCACTATACTTTTCCGACGATCTACATGAAAAACATGGTTATGTCGGATTTTAATTTCGCATGAGCGTATTAACTAATACTCACAAATTATTTTTACAGGAAACCAATTCAATTGCCTGAAGAAGCATATTATAAGAAAGATGTATCACACGAAGAGAACAAATTTTATTGAACATTCAACAATAATATTTGGGTACATTTTGGTCGGTATTTATGAAATATTGGAAAAATAATTATAGATGGTAATATTTGAACAATTGTTCAGTACTAACGAAATTCTATTATTTTCTTTTATCAAACCTAAATTTTATACTTCTGGGGGAGTAGAATCTACCATTTCATCGTCGGATGACATTGCATCAAAGAAAACTGAACAAATTATACGATTCAGTACCTATCAACTTGGTAAATCCATATATCTAATAATAACTATATAGGTAACATGGATACCAGAGCTGAAGCCGAGAAATAAAACAAATTACAGTCTGCGGGACAATCGCGAATATGCGCATGCGCAAGTTTGAATTAAGAATCGACATTCGTTTTCAACATGGAGGAGAGTAGCTTCCTAGTGAGCGACAAACGTATGATAATTATTAAAAATCATTAAAATGTGTCACGTAACCTTCAATTCGATGTTTATATTTTATCATAACATATATTTTTCAAATATTCATTTATCGATGGATTGTTGAACGATTTTGGATAATAGTTGATGATATATGCAGAAATGGATGTGATCTACAAAGCGATACTTGCGATTTGCATAGAAACCTGTGACGATAAAGTCATCGGAACAAGATTCGTGGGCCAATTTTTGATTTATCACTGTTATCACTCACTAATCACTTCTGTAAACAATCAGTAAGTACATTTATAACTATATTGACGCCCTTTTACATAATTTGGGTTAACAAATATACCTAACCTATGAAATTCTGAAAACGTCAGTGGATTTCAACTCGTCAAAACCCGTGCATGCGCACAATTCATCATTAGCAAGGCAGACAGTCTTTTGTTTTTCCAAAACAGGCTTCACTTTCGCGTGAAGAGAAGAATAGGTGTTATCCATATAGTTGTTATTATATATATATATGGGTAAATCACATTGACACCATAATGTTATGAATTTTTTTGTAGATATATCATTGTCACAGCTACCTATGAGTGAAAATCAGAGTATAGTTAACTATATTAATTAATCGCACCAATCGCAGAGCGTGGAGATGAATATTTCATATCATGAAGTATTTCGTACTAGTGCGAAACATCTTATTATTATGTGTACTAGTTTACAGTGCGAAATAATACGTATTTCAGGTAGATCGTCGGAAAAAGATATTTCACAATCATACGATATGGTGAGCAATACATCATTGCTCGACTGGAATCGTATACAAATGAACTAAGAAAACACTGAATTGAAAATTCTCCATCAGACTAAAAATATTATTGTTGAAGGCGAAAATGAACGGAACTTTCACGAAAAAATAAATAACTTACTTTTCTGGTTCTGGTGGAGGCGTTTTTAAGCTTTTGAAAGCTTTCAGCCACTTATTCTTCATACTCCCTGTCGATACCGAAGATAATTTCCTTTCACGAGTCCCAGTTTCACCCTCGAGTTTATGCGCAAAGAGTTCTTTCTGTGTGAAAAAAATACGAAAAATTTACAGTCAATATGTTTGCAAAGAAAATAGAAACAATATTTGACCGATTTTTTCAAATATTTTATTCAAAGTTCCTGTGGCATGGGCCCATAGTTTCTGTTATTTTAGTTTAGTCTTTGTCACTTGTCACTATTTCTTAAAATCATTTCTCATGATAAAAAATAACTGCCACAAAAAGTTTAAATTGCTCTTTCACCTAAAATCAAACTTTCATCCACCAAAAATGTAAATGTACATATTTCACCAAATACTGGCATACGATAATAATATATTAAATTTTGGTGAATGATAAAATGTGCTGATCTGCCAAATAACAGGAATGGAGATAGGTAGATAACATACTACATAGTTTTCTACAGTTTCAGTTCAGTTCAGACTTGTTAGTGTTGGTGGATCATGAAAACTTGATACAATAATACTATACCAACCAAAAAGTTTATAATTTTGAAGTTCACCTTCGAAGGTGTAAATAATTGATCTTTGTGCTAGTCAATACTGAATTTTTGGTGGTATATTCAAATTAAATTCTGTAAATCTATTTCTAACTTTCGAACAGAGGTAACCAAAGGTGAAGAATCTCAAACGTATACAAAACTCTGTTGCTAGCTGATCAATGATCTGATGTTTTCATCAGTTCCCTTCTTTGTTCACTTGGAAACTTGCCATTAGTTTTATCAATCAACGTCCACGCCATAGCATGTCTGATGGGCATAAAAGATATTCCATCACGCAAAATTTTTCCTGAGCATCCCCAATATTGAAATTGATTGTTTAAAATAGATATTATGTCAAGATATTGATATGATTCCAGGTAGAACGCATCGTCTACCTTTATAGTGAGAGACGATTTTTATACGTTCGTTGTACCTCCTGTACTATTGATGATTCTGACTAATGATTCAGTAACGGTTGATTCTTATAATATCAAGAATGATAGAAACAGTCACTCAGGTTCTGGTATTGATGAGAAGACAAGTAGACAGAGAGATCTGGTCTACTTTTCATCATCCGTTACTGATATATGGAACTTCAATGTGATTCATACTGGAATTATCAAAAGTTAAATGGTATATGAGCCTGCCTTTGTCATAATGGAGCGCACAAACAGAATATCAGTTTCACACAGATGCCCAATGCAGATTGGAGCCAATCAAACGAATACACCTAGATGCCGAATAATAGTTAACAATGTGAATTCAATTTGCTTGCTAATCCATTCCAGAGGAACGAACCTTGTGTAGGATGGAGATAATGATAGAGATAGAATGTATGCCATTCCATGAGAGCGGGTACTGTCATATTATATTCCTGAATCTCTCATCCGTTGACCGAGATGCTTCTTCAGGTAGGAATCAGCTCCATTTTTTAAAAATAGCTGACATTTGATAGATGACACTTGGCATATGACATTCGACAGATGACATTTGACAGATGACATTTGACAGATGACATTTGACAGATGACATTTGACAGATGACATTTGACAGATGACATTTGACAGATGACATTTGACAGATGACATTTGACAGATGACATTTGACAGATTGACAGAAATGTCCGGAAAATACAGAGCAAAAAGGGAGTAGAGCGTAGAAAGAAGTCAAAAAATACGAAAAAAAAACGTGACAAAAACATCATCACATTCTCTTGAGCATTTTTCAACATTTTAAGTATATTTAGAAACTGTATATCCAGAGATGAAACTTCTGGTAGAGCTTTGTTTATTTCTCACGTTATCAAGTATTCCGATGGAGAATCGCATTCTCCTCTTTTCCAGCTTTCCCGTAGGATTTATTCTCAGTATACTCGAGAAACGATCTAAAAGAATCTTTGCAGAATCCTTGCAGAAGATTACATCGAAACGTTATGGGAAGAGAATAAAAAAGATTGGGGAGATGTGAAATGAAGTTTGTATATAATTCTTCAATTCGAAAAAGGATGATGTGTTTGATCCTCCAGACATAAGCGGTTTAGACCATTCGAAAATCATTGATTTGAGCGAAAGAGAACTGACAAGAAAGGACATCTGAAACGAAGCCGCTTTTTGTCAAGGTTTTATTTCTGAGAATCCATTTGAACCATCACTCATTGATTTCGTAAGCAGGGCAAAAACATAAGCCAACAAATTCTATAGATTCTTTAAACACTCGAAAATATATCATCTGGATCTAAACTCAATTCTACATGTAGAAACAATCAGATATCATTTGAGATATGGTGTGGCGGTTGTTTGAATAATTCTCTATTTATCAGACAATAACTATACTACTTTTAATGAAAACTCAATTTGAAATACTCTTATGTAGGTACAGTATACGATATGTCAAAATCTGTTGATCTGATGATCACGTGGATTATAATAGTTATGATAATTACCTCATCTATAGAAACAAACAAAGTAATATGACTTTCAAGCCAAAAAATCACTGTCTAATTCCTGATACTCTTGCACACTTCAACTTCGATAAATTAACTCCTATATAAAATGTGTCATTTAAAGATGACTGTTTTGTCATTTTGACAGCGATAAAAAAGGTGCATCGTTTATTATCAACAGTAAAAACACAAGAGCTTTTTTTTCGGATGAATTTCTTCTTGTAGCGAAAAAAATTATTTGAGTTAAAAAGAAATTCATTCTTAAAAGAAAAGCTCGAGTGTTTTTTGACAAGATAAATCAACTACCGAATATATGAATGAACAACAACAATAATTATCTTTATTTATAAAATTAAATTATTTAATTGAACAGTTATTGAATACACAATTGTTATAAATTGTTTGGTTCACTGATTTTAAGATTTTCTTCTCTGGTATTCACACATATAGAATATTCATTTTGATTTTTCCCACTCGAGGCAGACATTAAAGTGACATAAGCATACTAGATGTAGACGCTTAAGAGGAACAGGCGTTTTTATCCATAGATCTTTCTGCTTACGCTAGATCCGGCATCATGTAGTATTTGTTTGGTATCAGAGGGGTATTGATGAGAGGGGGTGAAGGGCAAGAAAGTACTATGATACAGTAGCGTACAGTTGAGATATTTTGAAGGGTACAAAACATATTCAATTCTTCATTTTCTATTGAATGATTTGACTTCATTGGTTACAAAAAAAATGAACAGTAGGTAAATAGGGGTAGGTAGATATCGAATTGTACTTTGTACAGATTGAGGTGATTAAATAATGAAAACCTTGCTGATGAACATTGTTTATTATTATTAGGCATATCTGATTATTATAAAACAATTCATTTACATCAATTCTGGTAATATCATTCTGATATTCTAATATATATCTATGTATTTTTTCCTCTTGATGTGATGAACTGGATTTTCAGAGTAGATGTTTTTATTCTCAATCAGAGAATGAAATAGAATAAAATAAGTATAATAACACACAGAAATACTTCCATATATACCCTGTAAATAGCTTTCGGTATTCCCTCTCAGTTTCTAAAGCTGTTAAGGTTGATGATGATCAGGAGAATCATTTGGAGTAAGATGGCGGCCGGTGGAGTAGATTCGATAACCCCCCAATGAATCACTATAGCGAATATAATTTATCTTCAAATGTACCTATCTCTTGATTTGCTTTCCAAATCCATATTCCAATGGCATATTCTCCACGTAGTTCTCCTTGTCAAGTAACCAATGACTCAATGGTTGATATCCTCAACAAAAAGAAAAAGTATATTATCAAATATGTGTTACTTGTGAAAGAATTGAAGAAAAGTTATTACCTCTCAATATTCTTTGGCTGCAATACTGAAACATCAATAAAATTGGTAAAGTTCCACTAGTGCATGATTTCTTGCCAGCTGGTGAAATTCTGATACTTTCTGGAGAAAAATGATCATCAGAGCACAAAACTCCATAGAAAGGTATATTTCCGGTAATACCCAAAACATTGCACCAACTTTTTTTTTGTTCGATATTTTTGGGAAACCTATAAAATGAAATCATTTATATCACATACCTATTATATACGGCTGTATCATCATGCAATCGGTGAACAAATTGACAGAAATGGCAATAATTCATTCAAGAAGAACTTAAGATTGCCGAAGGGTCTGGACAAAGATTCTGGATATCCAAATAAGTAATTCAAATCTATCGAATATAAAGTATTCATAATTTATTTTTTCGTCCTGTCCTACCCAACAGTACGCCTATGGTTTATGGAATACAAATACTATGATATAAGTACATACCTATGAAAAGATCTGGCAGAACCCTTTACAAATTTGTTACTGCAAATCATACAGGATTTCGGCATTGCAATCTAATTGTTCACATAAAAACACTCAAAACTATGTAAATCAGACCCGATCGACACCGGAATTCGCTGAAGATTACAATACTTGACATTTGTCGGAATTTTAAATTTGTGTCAAACTAACGCGGGTCGTCAAAATTTGAAAACGACCAATCAATGGCTTAGTACTTTCGAACCCTCCCGGACCTACAAAACAAATAACCTGGATACCGGATCTAGCGTAAGCAGTAAGATCTATGTTTTTATCAGTGATAAAAAACGATGCACCTTCTTTATCGCTGTCAAAATGACAAAACAGTCATCTTTAAATGACACATTTCATATAGGAGTTAATTTATCAACAGTAAAAACACAAGCTTTTTTTTATCGGATAAATTTCGTAACGAATAAATTTGCCAATCAGTATTGGTCTCGCGATTTTGTTTTGTGAACTATTTTATGTTTTAAAATGACAATTGGGTTGCCTGGAAACGTGCAAACATTGAATGAAATACTTGTTTCCAGGTCAATATTCGACATACCTACTTTCTGGAAAACTGGGATTGGATAACTTGGAAATACACGAGAAAATCACTCACCAAATGTGTTTTGAGGGTCACCCAACCCATTTTCTGATAATCAACTGTCTATAAATACCGATTCAACCGCGGAAATTGGAGCCCCCCGATTTAACCTAACCTAAAATTTTAAGACGCCGATTTACCGGAAATAACCTATAGGGGCGTCGTTATCACTGATAAAGCGCGAAGGTACTTGAAACTATCACAGTCTCGGTTTGAAAATCAAGATTGAAACGAGATAATTGTCGAAAAATCGCGAACCATCAGGAGCTAGGACAACAAATTATCAATAATCCTAGCTGCGCACTTCCTAAGGGCGCACACCCCCTGTCAAATATATGTGCGCGGAAAGGGGCAAGTCAACTGGGCCACAGAGTAGTCCAGTGTAAACTCATCGGCGTTCTTCACAACCATTCACAACTGATGAAAAATTTGATTCCGTAAAAAGTTTTTGATATAATTTGAAGGGTCGCAAATATTTCTGAATTATGAAGTGAATATTTGAACACTGCAGTTAACTATCAAGGGTTCCATGTTCCATGGAATATGGACTCAACACCTTGTTCTTTATAGAATTTTTGTTGTATCCAATTATGGCGGCTTTTTGAATTATTTATCATGAAAGTTTTTGGCAGAGTCTCATTCCATATTTCGAAGAATTGTTCATTTCAATTCCGAAGCATCATGCGCTTTTGATGAATACAATAAAATATTTTGTATTTTGCCTTCCACAAAAAGTTGCAATGTTCGCTGTTTCTGCTACATGAGGAGGAGCTTCAGATAATTCACAGTCACTATTTTCAATCTTTAAAGAGAATATGAGTTATTTTTTAGCAATATACTTATGGTAGAGGCGAGCGTTTTTTTTTCATATTTCTGCTCACTCGATGACATTCATCCGAAAAAGTCGATTTTGTGTTGAGATTCAAAAGTGTCAAAGGCTAATTCGTTAACCGGTTGTAGAAAAATATCAGCATTGCCGCTCGTGCGCGGAAATAATGTCATCAATTGATAGCATATTTGCGGTCGCATCCATCATTGTTGTGGCATGATGGAAAATAATAGTGACAGTGAATTATCTAACACAAGTGCGAACATTGTAAATTTCAACTTCCTACCAGAGGAATCGAGGTAAAGTATGAAATGGTAGATTCATGACATGGTGCCATAAAATACTTGAATGCTAAAGATATCAAAGTGAGTATCCAAAGCTTGTCGTATTTCTCAAAAAAACAATAGTCTGTTGAATATAAAGCAAACATAAGTTTATATCTTTTTGGTTCATTACGTATTATAAGTGTGGGATAATAGTTATTTATGTATTAAGGGAATTATGAGGGCCTTAATTACCGATGGCAAAGTTTGCGTCCCGAGGGCCTCTGGCCCGAGGGACAGCAATTGCCAGAGGTTATTAAGGCTCTATAATTCCCGTGGTACATAGATAATTTTATTTTTGACCGATTTTCATAACAATATGTCCATATTTAGAACGCAATAAATGTTTAAATTCATAACCTTTCTGGTATATTTGAATTAGGTAGCGTTGATTGTAGCATTGTTGGTTGTTGTTAGGTTGTCGCTATGTTACATGTTTATAAGCTAACTTTCTTTATCAATCAATGTTTTTCCGTTAAAAACGTGTTTATTTTTTACCACAAATCGACGATCTTCTTCTGATATAATGGAGGATATTATAAAAAAAGCGGAAAAAGCAAGACAATCATTACTTCCATCGAAAAGTGAAGCCCTATATCAAAAAGAATACAACTTATATCTGAAGTGGCTGACACAGAGAAATGTTATGTCAAAAGATGCCAACGAAACTGTCTTTCTGGCATATTTTCAAGAACTGGTAAAGTATTTTCAGTATTTTCTGGTAGATTTGGTAATAATTGTATTTATTCGTTGCAGTCAGAAACGTTTAGCCCAAATTCGTTATGGACTAAATGGTCAATGCTCAAATCGATGGTGACCATATATGAGAAAAGAGATATCACCAAGTTCAACGAACTAGAGGCTTTTTTGAAACGGAAAAGTAAGGGGTATAAGCCGAAAAAGTATGCTGTCTTATCTCCTAGAGATGTCATCAAATTTCTAAAGGACGCCCCTAATGAAATTCATTTATTGCATAAGGTAATTTTTTTCTCATAATTTTCTTTTTCGTTTGTTTATTTCGTTTTATTTGTTATAGGTTGTTCTAATTATGGGTTATTTTGGAGGATGCAGAACTCAGGAACTTCTAAATATGAGTATAGCAGATATAGAGGACCGGGATACTGTTATGGTAGTGAACGTACCGGAAAGTAAAACTGGTGTATCGAAGAAATTTACAGTTGTGGATGAAAAAGAGTTCTCTGCTTTGCCTTTATTGAGACTTTATATGTCCTTGTGTCCTGAAGGTACAAAACGATTTTTTTTGAGCTTCCGACTAAATAAATGTACAACTCAGCCAATTGGAAAAAATATGTTTGGCAAAATTCCCAGCAAAATCGCAATGTATTTAGAATTGCCAAACCCACTAACCTATACGGGACATTGCCTTCGTCGCACTTCTGCTACTGCCCTAGCCAATGCAGGAGCAACTATGACAAACTTAAAAAGACACGGAGGTTGGAGAAGTTCCACGGTGGCAGAAGGGTATCTGGAGGACAGTATTGAATTGAGAAATAAAACGGCGCGTATGCTGTCTACTTTGCCATCAGAAGAGGCAGGCACCTCGACTGTAGTGAACAGCAACAGCACCACCCATAAAAAAGAAGAAATTGTTTCCAGCGGCGGAAGTAATTTTCAGGGAACATTTGAAAATTGTACATTTATTATTTGTAATGACGTGAATAAGGAAAATATGTCTTAGTTTTCATTACATATAAACGTTTATAAGCATTTCTTGTATCATTTTCACCTGTAAAAGGTAAGAGGGAGTTTTTGAACCTTAATATCCCAAGGGAGTTATGACCCTCATTATAGATATCGTAACTATGACGATATAAGCTTATAATGTCACTGTCAGAAATAAAATTATTACTTATATAGATGGAAATAAAGTGATTCCAAAGAAGTATAATAAAAATAAGTTTTCAAGTAGCCTCAATAGCCAACGGGTTCAAAGCGCGACTTCTCAAGTTGACAGCCCGGGTTCGATTCCTGAGCAGGGCATTTCTTTTTCAATCAATGAGTAATTTTCTCTTCATTTCTGTAAAATGTATGAATTATGGGATTGAATTTCAATATGTATAATATCGTAATGAAATTAATAATTTTGATGAAGAATATCATGAAATATGAGTTAATTGAATGGAGTATCTAGTTTTCTTGTCTAGGAACTGTGTTTGTAGAAAAAATCTTGTGTGGCAATGTATCCTTCGATAAAGTCAGGGATTCTTCAGCGTTATTCTCGATCTTCTCAGCAAACATACCACCAACTACGGACTTATCGATGAATCAGAGTCACCCACCTGGGAGTTGATCGCGCTGAGATGGATCTGAGCAACGGTGAGATCGAACCGCCTCATGGAGATGTCCTCCTGCAGCTCGTTGGCCTTGTTGTACAAGGCGGCCTCTACAGAACGTTGCTGCACCCGCAGCAACGTGTCGAGGGCCTCTCTGATCTGGCGGATCTGCGCCTCCAGGTCCTGGGATTCCTTCCGCAGGGCCTCGAACGACGGCTTTATCTGTACCGCTGACAGCCTGTCCAGGACCAGTTCGTCCTTCAGAGGCGGAGGCAGGTTGTCCTTGAATTGGACAGAAAGGCAGATGCGAGGATTTTGTTTTCAAGGCTCCGGAATAATCGACTTTTTTGTACAACTGTCAAAAAAACTTGACATTCCTGCATCTCTAATGATGCGTAATAGTATTTTGCACAACAAGTGTGGAAAGTGACATATTTCACACGAGTAGTCGTTTAGCACGAGCCGCGTAGCGGTGAGTGCGGAAACGTAACGAGTGAAGGAAATGCACTTTCCAACGAGTTTTGTACACTATTTTTCCTACGACTCCGAATACTTTCATTTCGCGGGAGGTCTTGTCGAAAATGTAACTCGAGCGGTCTCTAGAATTTCAGGTGGTTTTGATTCGATATCAAGTACTGTTTATTTCCATATTCAAGATTATATTTGAATACTTCTCCGACAATTCCTCATTGTGTGAATTACTGATTGATTTAGTTCGTTTAGTTTGGACAAATTTAATTGATATTGACACCAACGTACATAAACAACCTTGACACAATTCACCTGCTAGCGCCAGTAATCACGCAACCAGGAATACAGAACCATAGAAGTATGTAGTTCACAAGCGCGTACGAGTTACTCGAGTTAGTGCGTCCTTGACTCTTTGCAAACATCTGTGATACCACAGAATCTTCTCGTTGGTGATACTGTGATATCAAACTGATGCAAGCAGCAAGCCGCGCATAAAACTGTAGCCGTACTCTTTTGAATGATCTCACCCGCTGTCATCAACATCGAAATAGTTCCAGCAAAGAGTATAGGTTCCAGTTTTAAAGTGAATTCAGAGGTTATGTATCAGACACATTGAAATTAATAGATAAAGAGTTCTCGGTATAATTCAAAACGAGACAGAAATTTCAATAAATAATATGAATTTGATTTAAAAACGCTTATATTGACAGTGAGTACCTTCACAATATACCTAATTATTTCTATATCAATTCAGGCGACCGTTGTGATATTTTTCATATCAACACTAGTGCTTTTTTTTTCTTTCAAATAAACAATACCATGGTGATATGAGCTACTTTCTGAATAACAAAACAGTGTGATTATTGACGTTTTCATACGTGGTCGTTCACTGTCAAAATAAAAGTGAAATATTAATTTCTGAAGGATTTATTTCTAAAAGTTAAGGTGAGTTCCCAACGCAACTTGTATCATAATATACTATTTTAAGAGACAATAAAGTAAAAAAAAAATCAACAAGAAAATTGTTTTCGTTTGAAATTATGCACAATTTTGGATTTTTTCAAAATATCTGGTAGCTAATCTTAAACACGTGGTGTCATCTGATCAGGGGATTCCATTTGAACATGTGGATAATCTGTATATTTCTGGTATACGTAATATAAAAAATTAGCCTTGAAAAATTATTCTCTACTTTTGCCGCGACCTGTGTATATTAATTAGTAATTTATACTAACTAACTGACTCTGATATTGATATATATATATATGGAATCATTGAATCCAGTTGGCCAATTAAGAGATGAAAATTGATTGTCTAGGAACTAGATGATTTCCATTTGATATTTCATTTTATATCTGGTATTTCGATGTTTATTACGTAGATTCCAAACCAATGGGGCATATTCCATGACTATTCTGAATGAAAAATTGACGACACGATTTCAATTTATTATGACCGTCATGGAAGCAGTGACTCGAATATTATATTTCATGGAAGTGTGATCTAGAATTCAACGAATGATCTATTCTGGTTATTGCATTTTTTTGTTCACGAATTCACCGAAATATTCGACACAGCTGAAGGGTCATTGTTGTATCCGAGGGGATATGTTGATTCCATACTCTCTGGAAATGTGTTCAGCGAGAAATCCATTTTCCATTTTCACAAACATTTGTCAGTAAAAGATTATTTTATTTCACTCAAAGCGAGATTGGAAAATGCGGAGAAGTAATTGGAAATCGCACATTCCACCATTAGAATGTTTTTCTACTTCTTACTCGGTGAGTACTTCATTTTGCTACTGATTTGAGAGCGGTAAGTACGTTTTACCTCCCTAGGGAGGTTCGTTGAATAAACAACAAAATTTTGTAATCTTGCATTTATCAGGCGATCTATATTTTGATGAAAATTTTTGTTGGTACTTACTTATTTTCATGTCATAACTTTCGAGATGATCGATGTCAAAGTTCGAAATTTCACCTTTTTTGTATGGCAAGTATTGGTCAAGTATTGTATATTCTGATATCCTATGACATATAACTTGGTTAGTTATGATTTTTGTCTAAGAAAAACATCTTAAATATGTAATTTTTCTGTAATTTTCCTATTATTTCACCAACTGTAGGCTAAATAAACAACGGCCATTTTGAAAAGCCCTGTGTGAATAAAGGTGGATTCACAGCTGCCTTATAGCAATACGAGTCAGTGATATGTGTTTTCTCACTTCAATACATGTCAAAACGAAAGATAGATATCAGTAAAAGAAGGTGAAATTCAGAACTTTGGCATCGATTATCTCGAAAACTAGAGATATGTTATTTCAGTTGGATTGCTCAAATTATATAATCAAAAAAAAATATATTTTTATATTTGATGGAACTGGATTAGATAAAATATAATACAAAACTCGCTGGGGGCAGTATTCTTGACCAGTCTCGGACTATTTTGTCCTCGACTGGTAAGTATCACTTGCCTCCCTTGTAGTGTGAATAACTATTTCCTCAGAATTTTTTTTTATGTCACGAGATTAACCCATGAAACACTTACATTAACTTGAGCTTCCGAGTGTTCCCCTTCGATGTTATCCGCAGGTTGGGGTGGTTGAGGGGATACGAATATCCTTTTCAAGGCAGGCCCCCTACTGCTAGGGGCGGGTAGAGAACGGGCCAGATGGTTCAGGTCCGATTGGGGAGATACTGCCCTGCACTGGGATATCAGGCTCTCGTACCGTCTGGATTGTTCTATTGCCTGTTCGAAAGAAGAATTTATTTTCCCCATAAGCATAAACGCATGTTCGAAGAAAGACATATTTGTATTTTTATTCATTTATATGAATTGATGCATAGACTACGAGTGGATATAATTCAATATTTTGCGTGGTATTTGCCAGGAACGTAGTTGTTTTCTGCTCGTTGTCTACCTTGTTATGTTAGATTATTCTAATGTTCGGAGATGATTTTGAGATATTATTTTCCTTTTTTACACCACCACTCCACTTATGGCTATTCCCTTTGATTCAATCTGCTATAGTCGAGCAACCCAGCCACTCTCATATCTTCTATATGGGAAATTTATTAAGGAGTGTTTCTTTCTTCGCCGCTTGGTGTCGCCGTCTTCATACTCCTCTTGGGGATCGGCTCACTGCTATCAAATATGCGTGGATGCTTCCATCGATTCAGACCTCGCCTCGTGTGGAGATCTCAGGATCTCTACACGGTTGACTACCCTGTACTGATGAGGGCCAATAAGCCCGAAACCGGTCTACAGGTTGTCAGGCGTGTTTGTCTCGTTGGGAGCATAAACGCATGTTCGAAGAAAGAAATATTTGTATTTTTATTCATTTATATGAATTGATGCATATACTACGAGTGGATATAATTCAATATTTTGCGTGGTATTTGCCAGGAACGTAGTTGTTTTCTGCTCGTTTTCTACCTTGTTATGTTAGATTATTCTAATAATGTTGTGGAGATGATTTTGAGTTATTTTTTCCTCTCTTTTCCTTTTTTAGAATTTATTTTGTCTGAATGTCTCCATACTGAGCTGTCAAACTTCCTGCAGACACTCATTCAAGGAACTGACAATATTAATATTACCATCTCTGTATATTTCAGAATTGGGTACAAAAAATATTCTCCCATAATGATACCAATCACTATTATATTACTTGAAACAAAAGTAATTTTATCGTATACTTTTTACAAAACTTTGAATAACTCAAAATTTAAAGGCACCAAGAACAATCAATTCAATTCCGGAAGTCATAAAAAATTATTTCCGTGTATACTTTCAAGCGGTAACTGAAAGAGTTTCTGGTAAACGATAGCTTTTATTCCTTAGAGGAGTTTTTTTTGAGCCTAACCTTTGAGAATACATATACATATATCCTTTTTTTCGTTTTCTCTTTTGTTTTCGAAAATTCCAATTGCTTACAATTGCCTATTATTTATATAATGTCTGTGCTCGCTATTCGTTGTTACACAAACATTTTTTACCTCAAAGATAAAACCTTTACTCTCTGTTCTTTGTATACTATCATGTAAGAAAATGAAACTTTTTTTATTTCACTCCATTCTATTTTAATTCTGTGAACTTTGCCAATATAGGTGCGATGTTTTTCAACATCAATACCATTGGATCCGGAATACGAACTTTTTGTATATGCTCATTGAAAAACTCGAATAAGAAAGTGATTTCATTCAGGACCTCAGATTTCGCAGGGTGCAAATCGCAAAATCGAACTCCCATCTATATTTTTTGTTTTGGAAAATATGACGAAATGTAGAATGGTAAATTTGAATGAAATAACGGGAATTCTAATTTACAGATCTTTGATATCATCATCTTTGGTTTTACAAACACTATGTATATTTCTTGACAGGTCGATAGAAACTGATTTAATTGATATCAACAAGTTGCATATTTAGATGACGGATTATCATAGTTGATCAAAATACCATGTCATGAATTTTTCACAGGAATATATTATTATACTTGAATATAGTGGGCTTTGAAAAAATGTATATAAATTTTTATAATCCATGGAGATATTGGAAAAATATTGGTTATTCTAAAACCGAAGACGTTCAATGTGAATTGAATTTCGAATGATCCTTATCCTGAATAGACCATCAGGGTCGATAATTTTTCAAACCAATAAAAATATAGTAGGATGAAACCCATTGAAAAAGATAGAGCATATAACAAAAATCAAAGGAAAAATAATTTACGGGCGATCTGAGGTCGGGAAGTGGAAAGGGGGGGTTTATGGTTAAAAAGCGGTTTATCTCGATTTCCGGCAAAACTACAAGTCCTATGGAGAAAAATTGAATTGCAAAGTTGTAGGTAATGAAGAGATCTACAACTCTTGTTCCTACACTTTTTTCACATAAACTCAAAATTTATGTTAAAAATTCAAATAACGATGTTTTTCGATTCTTATTTTTATCTTTCACAAGAAAAAAAAAATTTGTCACGAAATTTGTTGAAAACTTACCTTTTCAGGTACCAAACACACTGTATTTTTTTTTGGTTTGAAAAATGTATTTTTTCACCATATTTTGACTTAATATCGAAAAACCACCCTTATTTTCAATCGAAAATTCTCACGTGATAATATCTGCTTTTTTGAAAAAGTCGGTGAGCTTTTCCTTTGGTTTTGATAAGAAAATAAAACTCACCCTATTGGAAACTACTTCTGCACCCTGTAGAACCGCATCAGTCACTGTTGAACACAGATCAGCATAAATTTCTTCCAATTCCTGAAAAGACAAAATGTTCAAATTGATTCATGGAATTCTCACATGATTGAATTATGCAGTGACTGGATCACGAATATTGAAGGTCGAACGGATCATTTTCCACAATCATATCAACTGAATAATTCACAGGGTAGGTACCAAAAAAGTGGCCAAGGAAGTAATGCAAAATGAAAAAGCCATGAAATTGGACAAAGTATCTAAACAATTACTTTCCTGGCATATACCACGCATAACATTGGATTATATCTGCTCGTTATCCATGCAACGAAACACTGAATATCCTAATTTTCATCAAATTTTCATTCACTACCCTGTCGATGGATCCTAAGCCCTAAGCCATTGAACATCATCTCGTAAAACAACAAAGTTCTCGTTCAATAACAGCATAAATACTTTTCTCTCGAAGCAATTATGGTCCTTTTCCCATCGTTAAAAAAACTGTCCTATTGATTGGGCCTTTCCATCTTTCGCTTCGAGTTCCAAACGAGGTTAGCTGGATAGAAATGCAAATCAAATTTCCCTAATGGCTGCTTGACGAGATGAAAAATGTAATATTTATATGGAAACGTTCAAAGAAAGTTCAGAGTTCATTTGAACCGCATGCCTCAAGGAGAATCCTGCAGACCGACTGTAAAATTTTCAAGAAGAGCTTTGAAGCAGACTCTCAAACATTCATACATAACTAAAAGGATTATCGAATTTGTTCACATCAGGTTCAGTTATTGTGAAATGAAATATTTCCTGGTTATAGTAGAAAAATGAATGTAGGGATCAGATTACTTGTCTCAGAATTCAACTACATTGATGAATAAAGCACTTGAAAAAGAGGTTCATGATATTTATTTTATTCATTTTAACTCAGTCGTTGAAAACTTGCTCGTGATGTACTCGTAAACTAATTTTTCTATTTTGGTTGTATAATCGAAATAGCCTCTATTTCAATACACATTTTTTATTATTCGGAGGTTTGTACAATCGAACTGTCAATTGAAAGTCAGAAGAGTTAGGCTCAGTTTACTTCTGAGCGATTTGGATTTGGTGATATTAGCTGTGAAAAACTCGATGTTTTAATTGGTAAATTTCAATTCTGAGTGTAATTTGATTCAAATTGACCAATAAAAACAATAAGAACATTTAATTTTTCACCACTGGTATTGCAATAATCAAAATCGCTCAACTGTTAACTGGGCTTTACGCTGGTGCGTCAGATTTTAATTATTTCAATGTCATCATTGTTACCAATCGAAGATGTTTATGTTATTTTTAGATATTGAATCCATTTTTTTCTTCGAATCAATTCAAAATAGAAAAAATTGCATATGACACACGTTTTATAAGACACGTTGTCGCACTTATTTCCTTGGAGCACTCCTCGCTTCGCTCGTCGTACTCCAAACAACGCGTGCGACAAAATAGCGTCTTATAAAACTTGTATCATAATATACTATAGTGAAACATGGTCAAGCTTCAATATAACTGGATTATTCACGACAAATGACAGTTTTTGTCACCTTAGTAGTTTGTTTGTTGATAAAGGCTACATTTCAAAATAATTTCGAAAGGCAGGATGTCTAAAAAAATATGTCATTGCATTTTTAGTTTTTCTCTGAAGAGCTGATTTAGTATATTCATCAAACTCAATGGAGTCTAGCAGATGATTGCATCAGAGATTTAGGGTGTGAAAAATAGAGATTTCTTCATTTTAGAAATTTCAAGACTCGAAAGAAATTCCTAAATTTGACAAATCTCGATTTTTCACACCCTATATCTCCTGTAATATTTCGCGCTATACCCCAAGTATGATAGATCGACGAAATAAGCTCTTCAGGAAGAATCTAAAAATGAAATAAAATACAGGATGTTCCATTTGAAATAACAAAGTTGTTGCTACTTTTTGATAGAAGCGGCAACGCCGCAACGCTGAAAGTATTTTAGATCGATAGAACAAAACTGATTACCCAATAAACCAATAAATTTTCAGAATAATCCTACGTCCCGTTTTCCGTAAACGTCTAAGGTACCATCGACCGTGAGTGACCCTGTATATAGAATATCAATTCCTAATCAAATGGATTTCCATAATTCAGAGTAGATGAACGTTTTGAATCAAATATTTTTCCATTGTTTCTACGTGCTTGGTCCCGTGACTTGTGCACACGATTGGCAACAGGAAATGAATGATATTTCGTCCAATCCCTAACAAATGAAATGAACCCGATATCCACCTCGTTGATGGCCAAACTGAACTAGAATTCCCGTGTTTAAATGCGTTCCGGAAACCAATACAGTGAGAGGACGTGCGGATTGACATGACGAGTGCCATTCGGGATGCTGGTGATGGCATCCCATCAATTAGAAACGTCCCCGTCCAACGTCAGAAAAATGTCATTACACAGCGAATCCCAATTATTAAGGGAACACTGCCAACAGAAACGGCCACCAAGGTGGGCAGACCTGAATGCTCTTGATCGAGAAACGGTATCATCTCACCCTCCAAACAACAAACCCACTAGAACAATAACGCCGCAAATTGTCTGAAGCCAACATGAAATTTATATTATATGTTTTTCCCCCACAGAGGTTGCCACATCGAAAGGTTTCCAAATATATATATATATATATCCTTCAATTGGTACTTTTAGAATTAGATAAGTGCATCAAAAGCTATTTGTTCAATCTTCGTCCTATATGACAGTGCCTCATTTATATAAAGCACGTATTTCTGGAGTTTGTGGCATTTTTGGTGAATGCACCAACGCAGCTAATTTCGTTCAACCGATAATCGACCGAAGCGCGAAACGTCTCGTTTTCAAATCACATTTTGTTTGATGGTTCATTAAACGACATATTTCCAGTTTTGTTTGAAAATTTTAATATAATTCGGTAATTTTGCACTTATCATGAGATCAATATATTTTGATGGAAATTTTTGTTGGTACATACGTATTTCGACATGAAAAACACGAATTTCATAATATTATCGTGAACATATCTCTAGTTTTCGAGATAATAAATGTCAAAGTTCGCAAAATAACATAAGATTCTACTCAAAACCTTTGTTGATTCTGTTCAATTCGAATTTAAAGGATGATGAAACGCTGTTAAATGTGTAAGAGATGACTCAAAAGTGGTGACCAGAACACAACATACCACTGGTGAGTTACCCAGTGTCGTATCATTCGTTGTATAAACATTATTTACCCATCCTAATATGCAAAACAATTTGTGGTACTTTGAAAACATTCACGGGTTTACCCGAGACGAAAGAGAATATTTCTATAGAAACGCTAGAGTTTGCTCGCATCATTTCACTAGAAGTGATAAAATGGTTGGCCCAAGTGGTAAGAAAATGCTTAAAGTAGTAGATAAGCCTGTGGAATTGAAAGGTGATAACAACATGTTTGATGTTATATTTTCCAAGCTCGAAACTTGGAAACACCAGAAAATAATCAATATGGTTTGATAGTGAATTGACTCTATTATCAATCGAGTAATAAATCTAAGATGTATATTTTCAGATGACTTTGATTCCAGATTGTTTTCATCAATAGTAAGGAAGAATAGATATGATAATTTTGTTATAGTGAGTCAATTTATTCAAATTCAGACCCTTCCAACATAGCCAGATTGGTACTGATGGGGGATTCTATTGTTGCTATCCTTGTGAAGAAAAGTTTCGGACTTCCATTGTCTAAAGGTATGAAGATTTGAATCCTGAGAAAAGAAAAGATGAGTTATGCTGAAAAAACGAAATAGGTGATGAATAAAAATTAACTATTTTATCGAATCAAGAAGAACCAACTCACACAGGACAATATCTCAACAATGGATCCAACCATCACGGAGCTACGAAAAGGGGCATAGTGAAAACTCTGATTGATCGTGCCTTCAGCCTCTGCAACAACGAGGAAAGCCTAACTTCCGAACTGGACCACATCAAGAGAGACCTCTACCAGAACGGCTATTCAAGGAAATTGGTGGAACAGACGTTGAAGAGCAGGAAACAGAGGATAATCCAAAAAGAAGAAGAACCGCAACAACCAACATTGTGCCTTCCCTACATCAAAGGATTGTCAGAGAGAATCAAGAAGATTGGATCCAAATACAAGATCAAGACCTGCTTCAAATCTGGAAACACCATCCGCAGCCAACTCACCAAAACCAGACCAACGAACAAAAACAGTGACTCCAAGAATTGTGTTTATCGAGTACCATGCGAATGTGGCAAATCATACATCGGAGAAACCAAGAGACCACTGGAAACCAGAATCGGCGAACACAAGAAAAACACCCAACGAGGAGAAACCACCAAGTCAGGAATCGCAGAACATGTGTGGACCCACCAACATAACATCAAATGGTCTGAGGCAGAAATCATCCATAGAGAAGAACACTGGTTCAGGAGGAAATTTAAGGAAGCAACATACATAATGAATAATAACGCTTTCAGTCAACCAAGCGTCGAGATCCGCAACACATGGAAACCGCTGATTAGCCGAATCAACCGGTTACGGCTCACTGAACCGGAAAATCCCGCCATAGCTGACCTATAAATACCCCCGTATCCCAGGATTTTGTTAGTTCTCACCTGAAGACGATTGTAGATACACACAATCGAAACGTCGTGACAAACTCGATTTGAATCTTTCTCATAATTTTAATTCTTTATTCATTCATTTTATTTTAATTTTTAATTCAACTTTTCTTTTTTCAGGCTATTCAACTTTTCTTTTTTCAGGCTATTGATTTCTAATTCAACCTTTCTTTTTCAGGCTATTGATTTCTAATTCAATTTTTTCTTATTTTCAGGCTCATCGACTAGTTAAACTCCCATTTAAATCTACATTTTTCGACTTCATATATACTAACACTAATACTAACCTGATTTATTGATACTCGAATCTTCTTGATTCGATAAAATAGTTAATTTTTATTCATCACTTATTTCGTTTTTTCAGCATAACTCATCTTTTCTTTTCTCAGGATTCAAATCTTCATACCTTTAGACAATGGGAGTCCGAAACTTTTCTTCACAACTCGAGACATTGTCAGCCACCTTCAAACAAAAGTTGCTATCCTTGTTTTAGAATGAGGTTATACAACTACTGTGGCAAGGATTGTGTGTTTACTAGTCTTTTATATGATCGAATACATCACCTGTAATAATGACGGGAGAGTATTTTTGCCAAACTCTTCCATCATACCATTCGTTGCATGGAGTTGCTGTATGTAAGCATTATGCGTATTGAAATACGCACTCAGACTTTCACTCGATGGTGCTGATAAGTACGATAAATAGGCATTTTTGTACTCCTGTCGACACTGTAACAAGGAGAAATGGCATGTCTTAGGGAAGAGGGCGGTGAATAATTATTGTTAGCTATAAAGGGCAGTGACAAAGGGTGTAGTGATACATTCTGCTCTTTTAGGAAGTTTGTTAGGTCAAGGAGAATAACCAACGTTGCTCTAATATTTGTCATATAATCTACAGTGATCTCCATTAATGTGTGCAATATTTCTTGTACACACTGTATAGGTACGAAAACCAATAAGTTCTACCTGAACACATTTTAATTTTTTACTAGACGAAGTGAATGGATGTAAACTTTGACAATAACCCAGAGGTGTACTTCTGAATTTGTGTTAACATTTGAAAATAATGTAGGTATATATTGAGAACAAGTTTACATTCAAGAAATATGTTGGATATTTCTCATAAGCAAACACATGTATTACGTTATCAACGTAAATCTGTCAAAGTAGCTATCCAATTTTCATCATTTATTTTTTCAACAGTTTATTCAAATCGTCTCATTGAGATGAATTGATTCTCAAAACAATATATAAAACAAATGGGAGAAGCATTCTGGGATATTATTAGGAATTTATTTCCCTTTTCTTTCACATCAAATCGACTTGAACAAGTCTAGACCGATAATTTTGCCTTCACTGAATATAAATTCAATCTATTTCGAATGAAAGGGAATCAGATACACAAACGGAATGTCACTTTGTGAATAAAATCACTTGTTTTGAAAGAATGAATTATAAGGAATTTCCTTATTTAGGAACGAGATTTGTCTTTTTGAATGAATGATCGTTGAACAAAGATATGGAAACATTAGAAAAAAATAACAATGAATGATGATTATCTTGAACTGATTATCCATACTGTAAATAATACAGACTGTCCATTTTTCGAGTGGTGAATTTTTGAAAATATCGCGGAATTTGAAGAACATTTTTTCCACTTCAGACTTCAAACATAATCATGACTACTACCTCTAGAACACACTTTATTATGTACGCTATCTTAGGATTCGTTACTCAGAAGGACCAAAACAGAATTGAACACCAAATAATATTTCAGTGAGTATGTCAAGATTTGGAAATATATATTCTCTTACTTATTGTTCTCCTAGTTTGTTAAATCGAATTGAATTTTCTATTCATGAAACTGTCTTACCAAATACCGCGCGAACATAGATAATTTAACAGCTCTCGATGAATTGCCAATAAAACTAAGTGATCGAAATTAACCACAGAAAATATCCGGCTAAATTAATGCTATGACAATCTACAAACTGCGGAAGAATATTCTCGCTTCAATGAGAAACTTTTTTTTATTTTCCATGACTCATAAATTGCCCCCACCTTGGCTAGTTTTTCCTCCGTTTTGGCTATGATAGTCTCAAAACTCTCCCTATGGGTGAAAACCTTCCTCGACTGGATCTTCCTGTGAAAGGACCTTTCCAGCAGAGGTCTGGCCACCTGCCGACCCAGAATTGAAGCTATGTCACCCATAGCCTGAGAGTCGATCTCCACTTCCTGCAGCAGGGTTTCCCAGGTGTGGAACAGAGAGCTGGGGCAAGCAGGTCTGAAAAAAAAATACATAGTGAAAATAGTTTGGGTGTAATTTTAATCAAATTGATTTCAGAGCAAACTCCGACAAAATCAACACTGGATATCAGAGTTGTGTCTTTTCATTCATTTCACAATTGAGTGTTCGTTGGTGTTAATTCTGATCTCAGTGGTGAGAAATGACACGAATGTGTGTAAATTATTGAAAATATTGCATTCAAGCATGTGAATGGTGTGAATTTCATTTGTCGTCCCTAGATTCCAGTCCAGTCCAGTCTATCATCATATACATTTTATTTCAATAATCCAACCTGGTAAAAAATACCGGAGGTGGTGAAAAAAAGCACTGATCTTCCAAATTCAAAAAATTCGCATATACCTGCTCAGTGTCTAAACGCACCGAAGAGAATTTCGTTGGGATAGGATTCAACATCAATAAAATCACTGAATGTCCATCACACCACTGCGGTGTTAAATCGCATTAAAACACCACCAAAGTGTTTATTCTGCCTAATTCAGCAATCAAACTACTGTTAAAACTGGAATTGGGTTTGATTAGGAAAAAACACCCATGGGAAAAGGTTACATGATACCCAAAGTGGTGTCTAATATGCCTGTGTTTATTGACACCAAAACAATCAGGACCTCAGGGGACACCAGATGGTGTTGGCTGGTGTAAGCTGGTATAAATTTTTTTCACTGTGTAGTGAATCGGAGGCATTAGTCTTATTAATAGATGAGATTGTCTGAGAACGAAAGCCATCAAACAGTTTTCTAGTGCATTAGTTTTTACTCTCTCGGAAAAGTTCGGGGCATCTTTGAACTCTTCGATAATTGCATCGATAGAAACTTCAATTTTTTTTCCGGAAGATAAAACTGCTTTTATCTACTAGCAATTAACCTGGGCAGGGATCACAGGTCCCCAGAGGGTTCAGAGTTTGAGGGCTGAAGTGTGCACAATTATGGAATTAATGAAAAACTCAGCGTCAATTGGGATTTGAACTAAGGACCTCTCATATTCCAGTTGAATACTCTACCAAATAAGCCTTCGAAGGTGTTAAATACCTCATTACGAGAAATAGCGATAAATATATAAAAAAAACTGAAACATTTCATCAGATTAATGGAACATCCTGCACATAACTATGAAGTGATACTAAACAAGGGTCGTGGTGTAACAAATCTAATGTTTGTTATTTTAAAATTGTATCATCTACTGACGATTGTTTTCTTGAAGAAATTATCCAAATTTCATGGAGTCTTTCTCAAGGCAACTGGTTTAGGTTTGAAAAGCAATCACTTATGTCCTCAACTGAGCGTGGGCCGTCTAGGCTGATTAGTGCTAGATTTTCCTAGGATTTTCTTTCCTAAGTAATATGTTTGCTTTAAAAAGAGAAAAATAAACACTCAGAATTTTTCCCCCTAGCTATGCCTGCTAGTTCAATAACCAGCAATAATACGCAGTGCTAGTAATTAATTGAATATATTTAACAAAATAAACAGAAATAAACAAAAAATGAAAAATTAATTAAATAAGTATATGGAAATCATCAAACAAATAATGAAATAAAACAGATAAATATTTTTTTTATCATTTCAAGAGAAATTTAAAAGAACTTACAGCTAAATCTATAGTATACCTTAACAAAAAAACAGTAACTGCGACTATATATTTAGTCCAAGCCGAGGTCCAAGCACAAGCGAAACTGAAGTTCACTCACGAACTTATTGATAGGATGTTAGTTGGAAAAAAAAACAAACAAAATACCAAGTATTCTCAACCCTTCGTCGTTGTGTTTTCTAGTCCCTTAGAAGGTGACGACTATTTCTATTCGTCCGTCGAGTCTGTGCAAAGAAGACACTTTTGTCCAAAATTGAATCTTCCCAAAACGCACTATGATCCACCCCGAATTTAAGCGAATCGCTCGTTTCTGACAAAGCAAAAAAATTTTCCAAAAAATTCTTCAATTATGCCGATCCTCTCTCCTGTTTTCTGTATTGAAATTCGCTTCTCGGTTTTCCCCTCCTATTGAAAATCTATTTCCCATCAACAATTATAACCCAAAAAAAATCTCAACCGAAACACTTGTGGGTTATTGCACGGAACCGAGCCTTCCGCAAAACTCAAAAACCGGCTACCCACTGACTCTCGATCGATTTTTCGAATTGATGCTTTCGTTGCTAGATTGGCACGATTCAGTTCACATCAAAAAATGCATAATTTGCACCCTGTGAGTGTGATCGTCTTATTCTGACTTTCCCACTGACTCAACTTCTCACGTATAAGTAATGGTGAACTAACCGAATCATTTATCTGACTTATTTATCATTACTTTTAATTTGTTATCACTCTAAGCTGCCTAAATGAATGTCTCTTTGTTTCGAATCGTGTGAACTTCAGTTTCGGACCGTGGGTATCGAATTTGGTATTGGATTGATTTCGCATGTCGAAATTATTCCAATACCAAGTGTATTATACCTAAAATTCTTAATAAAATAGTAACAGCATCTTGCAAAGACTTCCTGTTACAATGGAATAGGACGTCGATATTATACTAATTTGAGTGAAGAATCAATTATTCACATACCTTTCTTTCCTGAGTTCACCATTTTTCTTTCTATAGCTTGAAACTAGCATTTGTATTTCTTGAGCATGTTGTTCGTACATTTGTCCCAACTGCTGCGTGAAGTCAGAAACTGAAACAAGAAGATTACTTATACAATATTTGGGTAAAACGACAGTCAGGTGAGCTGGGATTATTTTCTATATACTAGACGAGTGAAAGTTGCTGCTATTGCACTGTTGGAAATTAGTTGTTACTTTCAACAACTTCTCATATCGTTAAAAAATTGTAGTCAAATTCAACAACAATTGTGTCTCAATTTCACTTTCACAATTTTCGATGTAGTTGTTAAATCAGTCAGTTATCGAATTCACTACTGATAATGTCAATACAACAGCAACAAGTTTGCATCAAATGAACAGATGAAATTCCTGTTCAAACAACTTGATATAATCTGTAACACAACAACAAATAATTGTAACTAGAACTTCAATAATGGTTATTGAAACATAGACAGTAGAACATCATCTAGTTGCTAATACATTATTATTAAATAGCGGTTTTGTCGCACTCTGTTGACAAATTAACATCATTTAGTTTTATAATTTGCAACAGTTTGTGCTCGGTTACAAAGTATTTTTAAGTTCCGATCTCTTCGGATATATTCGCTATTTTTCGTTTGTCTTCTCACGAATACCGATTCCTTACAAGTCCCAACCCAAGTTATTATTAAATTATCATTATGGAAGTTTTACTACTTCTCATGCATATTTCATATATTTTTTACTATACTAATGAAGATAACTGC
Organism: Chrysomela aeneicollis; assembly: GCA_029955515.1. Taxonomy (NCBI): domain Eukaryota; kingdom Metazoa; phylum Arthropoda; class Insecta; order Coleoptera; family Chrysomelidae; genus Chrysomela; species Chrysomela aeneicollis. The sequence continues at coordinate 12,887,173 of JARUHQ010000022.1, forward strand.
AACATCTAGGTTAAAACTGTTGAAGTTGTGATGTGATTATTTGTACAACTCTTCATTTCAGGTATTTGTTCGATGGATCGATTTTCACTTTCTTCGGATTTTTTCAAGCTACTACTGGGTAACAAAAAAGATAACAAAAACTGAGTTAAGTTGAAGAGATATTAATGTACTGCTAAGATTCGTTCTGAATTATATTTTGAATGATAATGTACTATTCAGTTAATTGAAAAATTCATGACGAAATGAATCCAAAATGAATTATTAATATAATTTTTGTTTCAGCAATTGAACGAGAGATGCTCAACACTCAAGGAGGATAGGAATAAGTTGTCTCGGATGACAAACACAGACAGAGGTTGACCAGCATTGTAGAGAATATCGTGCCGCGATGTTCTTTCGATTTACTGACAGCTTTTGATATGTTTTTGTGCCAATAGTGGTTTTTTTTCGTATTGTTGCTATGCAGAAAATAAAACGTCTTTCATGATATATGGTTATTTCAGTATTTTAAACTTTGAATTCTAGCAGTAGAATATTGTTGAAAATACACTGAGTTGTAGTACAATCGACAACTTTTTGTAGCTAGAACTACATTATGACGTAGGACTCATAACAACAAATTAAAGTGAAAATGACAATTTGTAATTGCTTAATTAACTTCAGAGAATACTGCGAACAGCTATAAGGTGAAGTAGAATTATTAACTTACTGTAGTTAATTTACCAATAAGACGTAGTAGCCATACAAAGAGGCGGTTGTTGAGACGAGCAATAACCATTATGGTGAAAATTAACTTCAAATACTCTAGATATTTCAACTATAAAATGTTGTAGACCTACTGGGACTATATTTTTTTGCTGATTTAGCAACTAATTTCCAACAGTGTGTAAACTCAATTATCTACTTCTTCAGATAATATTTATTCTGAAGTTGATGCCTCGTTAATAATAATTGTTTCTGTTCATGAAAATCTACGTGCTATCTTCATTCAACGCTTTCTTCTTAAAAATGGAGTTTCCAGGACAGATGAGTGAAAACTATTTCAAATCTTATCAGACGCGTTTCCTAGAAGGAAAAGTGATAAAGATATCGGTCTAATTTACCATTCTTCAATTGAAATTTGAGCAGAAAGCTTTTAAATGGTTTTGTATATTGAAAAAGATCATGTTGCCGTTATTATTTCCATATCAGAGTGAATGACTACCCCCACAACAGGACTAATATTATATTGAACTTCTTGAAGAGACGGATATTATTTAGACTCACCTATCACCTTTGCGGTATAGTTGTTGAACTAAAAGATATGACCGAATATGTCAGAATCCCTCCTCAATGAATACGCTCGTGTTTCGTAATAGAATCGTTTATGTTCTTCGAAGTGAAAGAAAGCAACTTAATTGCTTCGAAATTTACATGACAGCTGTTCCGAATCTCAAGACTCGATTATGCAAAAACCTGGAAACTGTCGAGGAAACGAATTGAGGAGGAGAATGAGAGTTTTCGAATTCAAATATGAGCGTGAGCAAGATTTTTCCCACGATAGCACAGCATATTTCATTATGAGAAAGAAGGCATCAGAAACAATGGTGCTTCAGAAAGGGAGGCGAAAAAAAATCAAGAATAATTATTCCATCTGGAATTTTTCGGTTACTGGAAAATGGGTGGTCCCTTCACCTAATGCAACCCGTTTCTTTCAAGTCTGGAATGTTAGGTATCTTATTTCCTTTCTATCTCACGTTCAAAGCCTGAAATCCCGTATCCACACAAATCTCATTCACTTACAATTTCCTGAAAAACATCGGGAGATATACCCAGTCAGATCCACGAATGGAGAGCTATTTGGAATTGAGTAGCATAAGCGGACACTAATTTTCTATGGATAAAGTAAAATATTGGGAGTCTAATGAGTAATGAATACGTTATTTAGAAGTCTGAGACTGAAGGAAGTATCCGAGGCAAGGAGTAATTAAGCTTCAGACATTCAGAGGTCCACCTTTCCAGAGGAAATACAAGCTTGAAGGGTTGCATCACACTCTAATAGATTATCATATCCCCCATTTGAAAATTTCAGTCAGATCTTCATTTACAGCATCTGTCTCTGCTCCACATCTCTGGCTTCATGAGAAATGTTCGACACCATCAGAACAAATTCAATTTCATCTCGGAAGTCCTTATCCTATTGGAACGCCCTTGCAAACATTTGCCATCAAAATGCAAACAAGGTTTCAGTCACGTGACATGCATTCCAATGGAATTAAAGATGTTTCTCGGTGGAGCATATTCATCTCCTATGTTGTCACAAGGAAAATCCCATGCGGTGATGAAGAAGATAAAAAGGTAATTTGTGGAAAACGTGTGGAGGCAGAAGGACTCCTGTAGAGAGGCTATATAGGAGTTAGGAGTTATAGAAACCTTTTTCGAATGCACAAACGCTCGCTAATGGATAGATGGATAGACATTCTTAAAGTAGCTGGGTAGATGATGAATGAACAGTCAATTCATGATTTTATGCAAAAAGTGTCATTAACAAGGAATTAAATAATGGTTTTATTTTTTGCACTCATCATATCACTACAGCTAGATTCTTTCTACACGTTTTCCAGGTTTCCTGTTTTTTATTGATTTTTTTCATCCAATGTAAACAGATTGCAAACACCCAGTATTCTATCATCAAGTGGTTATGAACTTCGCGCTATTACAGTTCATGAAACGTTATCAACACAATTAACGGATAGTAAAATGATATTGCCTGTGATTTTTGATACCAATGTTTAACCATAGTCAACATTATGAACCTCGAATGTAATATTTGATGGTTTAGTAGCTCAATATTTATTTTGGCTTGAAGCCATCAAGATTGTTTATACAGGACTGATATACCAATAGCACGTGGTATTACTCATCTATAGGTGAGCATGATAAAAACATCGAATTGTATTCAAAGCTGACACAAATATTGGAAACGTATCGAAAACCTAGGTTATGTTACGATCCAGAACTGTCTCACCAAATACCAACATTTGTATACGTGCAAAAGTATCAGAATATATTCCTCTAGCCTTACTTAGAGTAATGCTGAACAATTTTCAGCTTAAAAAATTTTTGTAGGCTAACGAGGATGAGATTTCAAGGTTGATTACCACAATATCAATTTCAAACGCCAATATTGAAGTTTATTGTCCTTTGGCAGTCGTGTTGCATCACCCTGTGTTTTATTCAGTGAGGCTACCGAGGCGTTGCATACAATGAACTGTTCAGATGCCCCAAACTTCCATTGGTTGCTTAGCGACGGTCGCAGCCAACTTGTAGCTTCATGAATTCATTACTACGTATGTTGTTTTTCCAATTCAGGAATTATTTGGGCTTTGGTTTTCGGGTAATTGGTTTCCTCTTGTATATCTCTAGGTCTCAGATTTTTGGAAATGTGAATTTTGGTTTTTTTTCCAAAGTTTAGATGATAGGTGAAAAACATGTGGAAAAAATGACATTTCTGCATGTTTTCAGATTACTGTTATTCTGTTAGACCCTGCCACACTGGTATGCTGATGACTTTTATAAAATGAATCGCGAAAACTCTTACGAATATCTGACATTGAGCAACAAAATATCATATATCAACTAACTACTCAATATTTCATAATATCTGATGAATTGATTTTAATATATGTAGTTGTAAGTTACTGAATTGATTTCTTCAATTGAAAACTCATTCATTCATTCACAATACTGTCGTCAGCTAGAATTTGGTGAAATTTCTGATCTCTCATCGCGTGTATGGCATTTCCTCCATATCGACCGTTGTGGTTTAATTGAATTCACCAGGTGAAAAACTAGGACGAGGAATTCTGAGAATTTTCATGGAAGGGAAATATTTACCTTCATTAAAAAGTGCCATTGGGGATCATAACGACCTCCGATACCAATTGAATTGCAGAATCGGTTAATGGATATCCTTTCTCATCGATTCAATACACACATAAAAAGAATTACTTAATTTGCTTTGATATGCTTTGGTTCAAGAGTATGGCTTGTTTATATTATACTGGAATAAATGTCTGCTCAATTCAAGACTATTATGTTTCCAACGAAATACACTCATACCAATGTTATAGATTTGAATCGTAAATGAATGGAGTTCTTCGTGAGAATAATACAATATTTCAGATTGAGAACACAATATATTCAAATCAAGACAATCATAATCTCTCAATGACTCGCATTTTTCTTGAACAAAAAGAATCAGATTTTCAGTTTTAGCTGTAGATTGTTTTGTATCAAGAATTTTATCAAATTAGAGGAATTATATCGATTTCTTGAAATGAGAATCATCCTCAACTTCCGTTCTCTTATTGGGGCTCTCATCAATCACATCATCATTTGCAGACCTTGTTCTTGACAACCTTTCCCCCTATTCGTAGAGATTATTTCTGTACTTGTCCACCAGTTTACCTCGCAATAAAGTTGTATTCCTCTGGTTTCAAACGTCTGAAAAATATAAAATATATCATTCACAACTCCATATGTAGGTACAACGTGAGAGATAATCTGACTTAGCACAATGCATGGTTATTATATTTCTTCAAATCTGGGTTCACATTCTTACTACTGAATTCATTTTCCTTGGATCGGAATTTGGTAAAAAAATGTAAAAATATGTTTGGTATAATATGCAATATCAAAATACCTAAGATGTCTACAAGTTCAAGAAGCTCTTTTCCACTGTTCAATCAGTGTTTGGACAAATTTAAACGTTTCATCCGAACATAGTTACCTAACCACAATTTTCACTCACTATGCCGATCCTGGTTATTCAAGTTTTTCACGAATTATCAGTTTTCGAGATGATATAGCTACGTCGATAAGATATAGGCATGTAACTTACCTCTAAAAGTGGTAATTATATCCTCAGATATTTCCTAAGACCTTAGTTTTTCTTTCATGGTAAGCCAATATTTCTATGCCAATAAAATAGGTTGAACTGGTTGAACAATGATGGATGCACGACAAGAGCACCAAAACAACACACTCACACCGTTTGGCAACATTCTCGGCTCGAAGGGATCGCAATTATATTCAAGAAAATGTGATGGTAAATCCAAAGAAACTTTCTCAGAGATTTACTTATTCAGAGATTAATTGTCTTGTCAATCTCGTTATTGAAGAAAATGCTACATATGCTATTTTGAAAGAAGACATTCCGTGATATATTATTCAAGAACTTCATTATTTTTTCTGGATATTTTGAATTTCTTTAATTGAGAACATTTTGTTATACCAAATGAATATTCCAGTGAAATAATTTTCTACAATTGACATATTCAATGAATTCATTTCAAATAAATTATTTCAGAAGAAGAATGCGCTTTCTCAAAACAAGAATTGGACGTTGAACGAATATATCTTTTTCATTTGAGAATTTGTTTTTATGTGTGTAGATTCCAGCTTTATGGAACATCATACCGAATAATACAAGTGCATGTAGCTAGCTGAAAAAGGTCACACTATGATTTTTCTACGGCCTGAAACTACAAGAGACTCTCGCAAGGAATTTTTCGTAGTATCACCAAATCCTGGTAAAACTGAGTTAACGGAGCTGATACTTCAAGCAAGCGTCAAATTCGCTTGTTAAACAAAGTGTCACTAATGAAGTAATAACATTATGCTTCACCATGAGCAAAAACAACACCTTTTCTTGTTCTTTCTTTCATCTATGAGAATTCTCAAACCCCATATCGGCTACATACGAGTTGAGGTGAAAGTGTTTGGCAAAGCTCCAGCAACAACTTGTTGAAATCCCAATTAGGTCAGTCGACGTGCCAAATGTAATGGAAGTCGAGGGCCACTAAATATAATAGCCCCAAAATCGAGTGTAACCCCTCCATTAACGCTAAAGCACTTGGTGGCTTTCCACATCACGAAGTGTGGTATTGCGAAATTGAAAGAACTGATGCTAAACGCACCCTAATAATTCATGTTAGATCCAGCAATCTGTCACCCGAAAATAATGCATCACATTGCCAAAAGTGCATCCCAAAAACTTGGTTTTCTGTTTCGAGCCAAGAGCTATTTCACTCCCAGTCAGCTGCTTATGATCTATAAGGCACAGATCCGACTTGATGTCCTGGAATACTGTTCCTATATTTGGAGTGCGGTACCTAAACATATCCTGAAACTGTTGGATTCTGTCCAAAAAAGGGCAATTCGTCTCGTCGGTGATGCCACGCTTACAAACTCGCTCACTTCTCTGGAACACCGTAGAAAAGTTGGGGCGATTTATCCATATCTTATAGATATTTTCATGGGTGATGCTCTTCTGAAATATCAACAATCGTTCCTCCATTAGCAGTCTCTTCGAGATTAACCCGACAAGTTCAGTCTTCGCACCCCTTCGTGGTCACTTTAGAGACCTGCAAAACGTCCCTTTCCAAAGACTCGTTCATCCAACGAACATCGAGACTTTGGAACTGATTGCCTAGGGAGGTGTTCCCTGAGGTATACGATCTCCAGAAATTTAAGAACACCAATAACTCCTACCTTCTTTCCCTTGGTTCTCACGATGTTTTCTGAACATTACAAAATATCCCTTTTCGTGGGAACCAGAACATAATCAAAATGTTCCTGATATTCAGCCTGTTATTATTGGAGAACAATAATAGAGAATAAAGAGATAACATCACGCTCACATTTATCGATTAACAAAGCTGGTCATCAATTTTCATCACGTTTTCTTGGAGAACTTCTAAATGCATTAGAGGTGTAGGAAGCGATCTGCCAATCTAGCCGACCAACATATCAGATGTCGAATTAGATGGAAAGAACTAGACATTGGGAAATATAGTGGAAAACACTATACCTATCTGATATATATAAATCATATCGACGTTATTTTATTATTTATTATAGGAATATGACGTGCTTCAGTAGTTTCCTGAATGGATTTGGAGAAGATGAAACCACGGATTCAATCAAATAAATACAGGGTGTTCAAGACAATAGAAATGAACAACGTTTTTTTATTCAACGAGAAAAAAGTTGCGCAATTTTATGTGGCTCTTGCAGAAATTGAGCTCCAAACAATATAGCGTTGTCTTTCTTCCAGGAACAAAAATACACCCTATATCTCGAGACATTTTTCATCATTACCTTTGAGATGTGTCACAGAGTTTGGTTTCAGGAATATTCCCTCCAATTATTCTTCAACTTGTTCATATTCTATGCTGGGAAGATTTTCGAATCCCCAAGATATCTACCCAATTCTTTCTTATACTGGCTACCCTGTATTCACGATTTTTCGGTCTGTGTATCAGCGATCGTTTGTCTTTTTTAATAAAATTCAAATGAGATGAAATGTTTGAAACGGTAGGACAAGTTAGCTGGTGTCTGTCCCCCTGGTAACATCTCTTATGAATCCACTTTGCATCGATTTTTAGGCAGGATGCCACTTTGGGTAAATGATATGCTATCCACTTTTCGATGCAATAAGATGGTGAAATGAAAGGAAAAGAAGGAAAAAGTTCGAGGAGCGAACGACGTATTTTTTAATATAGAGAACACAACCTGGTCTACTCGAAATTTCAATATGGGAATGTTATTTTTTCCTCTGAAGCTTTCAAAACTCAACACAAAATTGACGTTTTTCGAGAAATATAATTTGCGCTCTTGAGCGGAAATATTGTAAAACGCTTGCCTCTACCATAGGTGTATACATCAGGGTCACTCAACGGTCGATGGTAGGTTAGACGTTTCTGGATAACAGAACGTAGGATTATTCTGAAAATTTGGTTTCTTGGGTAATTAGTTTTGATCTATCGATCTAAAATATTTTCAGCGTTGCGGCGATGCCGCTTCTATCAAAAAAGTAGCAACAACTTTGTTATTTCAAATGGAACACCCATCTGAAAACAGCTTTAATAACCCAAATCACATAAGGTTGGGTCCAAACTGATCAAATATTTGTGACTTAGACATTTTGCGGGAGTTTAATAGTTAATGTAATAACACGATTTATTCTTGTCACTAAGTTTATGGCGGTTATATAGAAAAAAAAGCAGTATTTTCCAACTACTGAAATACCAAGAATTTTGATAAACTGGGCAGTGAAGATGCGGATGTGATATTGATTATTAATATTATTTTGTCAAGGACAATTTCGAATAAAACCGCTGAGATGTTGCGAGAAAAATAGTTTGAATATTTCAATCGAGGGATGAGTATTTTTCTGATAGTGGGTTTGAGACTGCTATAGATTCGAAGAGATCGAATTATTATAATATGATGATAAATATGATGATAAATATGGGTGAATAGGACATTGATAACAGACGAGATAATTTCATGACAATCGAAAGCTCGTTCGAAGATCTATTACCACGCATAATATTTATGATCTTGTTGTGGTGTTCTTGATCGAGATTTAAGTATGGTTTTATAGAATTCTGATTGCCATGACCAGTAATTTTCAGCAATTGTTGTTCTTCTACACCACTTTTTGCTAATTCGCTAACAGCAGTTGATCTATTCGAGTGATTTGTTATCTTTTTCTCCTTTACATTCAAGTCAATTGCTTCAGCAGAAGATTTAGTCCATCCATTCATTGTATTTCTTCCAACAGGTACATTATCGTACCATTTGTCAGTTTCATTTTTCCAGTGTCGATTTGGTTTTAAGAACAGTCGTGGTGAGGTAATATTGTCGCCTCGTTTTGATATCAGTTTATGAAAAAGACGTACAGGGCAGCTTTGTCTCTCACTATTGGTAACCAACCATTTACTACTTGCACAGCTTTTAGAACCACCTTGGCACGTTTTACTGAATACCGGATTGTATTCAATGCGATTTGTTGGAGTGTCATCGTTATTTTTCTCGATTTGAAAAAAATCCACCAGACAAGCAACTGCCTCTCCTCCTCGCCACGCTAATTCTACAGCAGCAATATGGTAAAATTTACGCATAAGACCTTCAGGGGTATCTTCATCCCAAAGAAATATTATTTTTTTAATTTCAGACCAATTTAACGAAACTGAACTGGCCTTACGTTTACATGGATCTGCTTGTAGTTTCTTCCTGATTGCATCGCGGGCATCTCGGGCTGGTTTAAACACTATATTGTTAAACGGGTCAATCATAATATTATAGTCATTATAGTACTTTTCTTGAAATAGTTTGCGCGAAACGTTCCACATTGTCTTCACCGTTGCCTCTTTGAATTCGACCCCGTTTTTCTTTCTCATATTGACGGCCCAATCTTTTAGTATCAACGCCAATTCTTCTAAGCTTCTATGTTCATTCAACTCATATTCTCGTTCGCAGCAAAATTCCATGAATATTCCCCAAATATATTTGTGACTGTAGGTTGTATTTCTGGGAATTTTTTCTTTGATTAGCGCATTTATACTTTGAACATTCTCATTGCCGAAACGTGACATTTTGAAATTTATTTGGATGAAGTTGTCAAACTCGATCGTGTTGTCATAGGGATTGAAAATTGCACTGAATGCAATTATCAGTCTAATGTTGACATGATTGGGTGAAATTGTTCCATATGACACAAAATGACGAAATTTGAATGGTTGTTAGAACAGTCGAGAAATTATCCCATTAACTTATTCAAAACATATGCAAATATCGCAAACAAAATTGATCATAAAATGAGAATATCAGTTTCTGTTTATCATCAATGTGAAAACTCAATTTGAATTCAGGAATACGTATAAATCATGAATAAATTTGACCGCAAATCAAAGGTAATAAAAGCAAATACCTATCGTTCAAGAACATGATTTATTGATTGCATCGTATGTACCTACTTACCCACCTTATGTTGACAATTTGTTTACCATTTTGTTCCCGATAGTATGATTGGGGACAAAATAAACAAAACATTGAAATGTAGCCAAGTTTTATGAGCCTCAAAAACATCTTACTGAACGTTTCACTCCTCTCGAATTATGAAATAAAAATATACTCTCTTCTGAACTAGATCAGTGCAAATATAGAAAATAGTAATAATAAATTCAAAAAAGAATTTGTCTACCCATTCACTGAAATTGTTGAACTCATTACATACAAGGCTGGACGAGATCAATGAAATCATATTGAACTACCTAATATATACGCTCTAGTATCGACTTCAAGAAGATTAAAAGTTCGGAACCATCTCCACTTCAATCGAAACTTGAGCCAGGTGGAAAATAGCGGAACCTACAGCTTATAGTAGATTCCGAACCATTAAAATTCAACATGGTTTATTTGGTGTATATTTGACACCAAACTGATTGATGAAACAATCTACTGTTATTTTCAATAATGTTTCTAGACGAAATTTACCTTGAAACTTTTCTAACTGAACGAATCTAAGTGAAGGCAGAATGATGAATTGCCAATTTGTCTTATCGGACATGTTCCGAGTGATGAATTGGAAATCAATAAGATGCCAATGTGAGATGAATCACTTCAGAAGAGTATAGGGAACTTTTCCTTTCATCAGGATTCTACACGTATTGCATATTGTTTTTGCTATTGCAGGAAAAACCTCTAGTACAACTCCAATTCAAGTCACTAGAATACCCTGAGAATTCTGGAGAACCACAGGGGTCTAACTTGGGCCCACTATTGTATAACACATTTATCAACGATAATGTTGATATCATAACCTACATTAGTGAAATAGTATATTACACAACAAGTGTGGAAAGTGACATATTTCACACGAGTAGTCATTTAGCACGAGCCGCGTAGCGGTGAGTGCGGAAACGTAACGAGTGAAGGAAATGCACTTTCCAACGAGTTTTGTTCACTATTTTTCCTACGACTCCGAATACTTTCATTTCGCGGGAAGTCTTGTCAAAAATGTAACTTGAGCGGTCTCTAGAATTTCAGGTGGTTTTGATTCAATATCAAGTACTGTTTATTTCCATATTCAAGATTATATTTGAATACTTCTCCGACAATTCCTCATTATGTTCCGAATTACTGATTGATTGTGTTAGTTTAGTTTGGACAAATTTTATTGATATTGACACCAGCGTACATAAACAACCTTGACTCCATACGCCTGCTAGCGCCAGTAATCACGCAACCAGGAATACAGAACCATAGTATGTAGTTCGCAAGCGCGTACGAGTACTCGAGTTAGTGCGTCCTTGACTCTTTGCAAACATCTGTGATACCAAAGAATCTTCTCGTTGGTGATACTGTGATATCAAACTGATGCAAGCAGCAAGCCGCGCATGAAACTGTAGCCGTACTCTTCTGAATGATCTATATAACCCTCTGTCATCAACATCGAAATAGTTCCAGCAAAGGTTCCAGTTTTAAAGTGAATTCAGAGGTTATGTATCAGACACATTGAAATTAATAGATAAAGAGTTCTCGGTACAATTCAAAACGAGACAGAAATTTCAATAAACAATATGAATTCGATTTGAGAACGCTTATATTGACAGTGAGTACCTTCACCTAATTATTTCTATCAATTCAGGCGACCATTGTGATATTTTTCATATCAACACTAGTGCTTTTTTTCTTTCAAATAAACAATACCATGGTGATATGAGCTACTTTCTGAATAACAAAACAGTGTGATTATTCACGTTTTCATACGTGGTCGTAGGAAAAAGATTTTTAAAAATTCACTGTATATTCATTACATTCTTGTTAATTCTATTGCCAATGCATCTGCGGTTAATCTTCTAGACTCTAGAGCAGAGTATAAACAAACAGAAATGATATCTAGGTTATTGGGAAAATTATATTATTCAAATTGACAAAGAGCAAAAACTTTGGCATTTAGCATATCTACTTAGTTCTACATTTCATGTAGAAGAATAATATGAATAAGATATGTCATCATAATCTCTGAATAGGATGAAAAATTGGACTATCGCGTGTTCTAATAAAATAGTGTCTAGTGATAATATATCATGGAATATGCTGCCGCAGAAATCGATACGTTGTAGAAAAGAGAAATGTTAGAATACAATGCTCTTGGGACTATTATCTCTAATGAGTATTTTGATCAAAAAGCGATACATTATAATCTGAAGTTTCATCTAATGGATATTTTCATCAAACGTATTAATTTAGCTAAAGAAATGCAGAATGTTCAGAGTTCGAATAATTCAAATAATCTAGGTTCTACTTATTCACGACAAAAAGTATCTACTCAGTTTACGTAATCCAGTAATGATAATGGAAAATCCGATTTGAACGGATATGGACGAAGCCATTTCCGTTTGGGTGTGTTGTTCAAGGTGTTTAGTGAATGACATTCAATATGGGGGATCTACGAAATATGATTTTTCTATATGTGAATGAGACACCCCCATACAAATTTTCAGTATTTTTCCATGTCATCACAGCTCACTGCATTAGTTTCAGATTTTAATTTATGCAGGGTTGTCTAATCAAAACGGTCTGGCAAATTTCGAGACAGGTCGATTTTTTTCTGAAAGGTGACTTCGTTAATCCATGGACGAACGAATTGGCAATGTCAACATTTCCCACAATGGCCACCGAGATCACCAGATTTAACACCATTTAACTCGTTCGAAAATCTTTTGTATTGATTTATTCCACCGATACTTTCATATGATGTGCATGCCACTTGATCCCCGCCTTCCCTGTACCATTCAATATTCTTGGAGAAGTTGGGAAAGCCTCCTACATTAAACATATTTCTGGTGAACTGTTTCAATTGAGCCACCCTATATATTGAAGAACATTTCCCATAAAGCAAGTGCTAAGCAAACACATAAACTTGTCTGTACAAACTGTACCTGTGCCGTTCGCATTGTTACGGGTATTTATTTTGAACCAACTGTGTGTCTTTGCACTTTCCTTGTAGATCTTCAGTAGGGCCGGAAGCGTGATAATATAAGAGTTCGGAAAATTACTTCTCACTGAAATCGGAGCAGCAAAAATATTCTTAAGGGCAAAGGTCGCGAGTTCCAAATGGAAAATGACATGGCTATGCCATTTGAATGATCTTGAGTAAATATAGCATCAGAGTTTGCTGATAGCTTTATCATTGTCGATCTAAATGGAAACCTAGTAGGCTAGAACTATATGATATTGTCTGTTCACTGGAAACAATTACGCATCTTCTTCTGTAAGGTGGAGACATCTTCTCATAATAACCGTGAACTATTTTGAACTTGAAATGTCATACTGGGCATAACCTAACGTTTTTATTTACATTTTGAATTACGCGCTGCTTTTAGCACAGCGAATTTCTTGTTTCAAGCACAGAATTGTTTGATATCATTGATCAGGGAATCAGGAAACAGAAAAAACATCGTGAGAAACTCAAATGCGAGGCAAGTGAATGTATTGGCATATCGAATGTACAAGTTGGTATAATTTTAATCACTTACGTTGAGTTGTATATTTGCTCCACGCATAATTCATACCCACTGAAGAAAGCACACAAAAATTAATCCGTCTTTGAACTTAAACACCACACACACTTACATTAACTTGTTTTCAACATATTTCAGCAGAATACACTAGTATATTTGGAAAAATTCTAAACATTTTACCAAACCCATCGAGAACCGAACATGACGGGGACCAAGGTGGATATAGGATGGTGAAACAGCTCTTCAATTGTTTCTGCGAAAAACTTGTAGACCGTTTGAGAAGGTACTAATATTTCCACGACTTGAAAGAAGATGGCGGTAAGATCGATTATCGAAGAAGATTTATATAGCTTACGTATTTCTGTGGTTCGCATCTGACAGACGTGACTTGAAACGACATTAAAACAATATATTTTCGATAAATCTGGAATGAATATTGATATTTAGACTCTTCTCAATCATTTTTCATCTAGAACAGATGAAACTGATAAAAGTATGACAGATGCAGAGTTTCTGTGTTACCGACACAAGGTATGTCGCCATCTCTGATAACTTCAGGAAATATTACTATGGTATGAAATCAAGTAGGCAAAGGTCTACAGTTTATTCTAGTGCTTGTTAATAGGAAGCTGTTTCACCATCCTATATCCACCTTGACGGGGACTAAACTTTATGACAGTGTCAAGTTGACAGATCAAAGTCTAGTGTTTCCGAAGAACGATACATTTTTTGAAAAATATTGAATTCTTTCGCTGAAAAGTGTTGGAGATAAGTAAATGTGAGCGTGTGTGGGTGTTTTAATTAAAAGAAGGACGAATTTTGTGTTTTTAGTAGAAGATCTTCAAGATGTCAAATGGTGGGTGTATATTTACAAAACAAGCGTTTCGGATTCTTGTTCTGGGAGGACAAAATAAGTGAGTACCACCAAAAATTTTCCTTGAAATATGCCTTATTATTGTTTCTAAAAAATGTGATTGGACCTTTTCGAGTAGAAATTTGTATCAAAAGTCAGATTATGATAGTTACATACAATATGTGCTGAAGTCAAAAAAAAGAAGACCATAACTTCAACCTAAAATTGGGTCGCTGACAGAGAAAAAACTGAAACAAATGAGCATCGAACGTCTTCTATAAAGTAGCGACCTCAACTTGGCAGACGTTTGGGGCTTGAGTGAACAGACAATATTATACCGTCTACAAGGTGTTCATTTAACACGGAAGAAAGTGACATGTGAATTATGGGTGTCCGTATGAGACATGAATTATTGAATTCTTTTCGTTTGCACGAACAATTCCATTGATAAAAAAAATATATACAGTGTGAATCGTTGCATGGATTACGAGCAGATATAATTCAATGTTCTGCGTGGTATTTACCAGGAAAGTAGTTGTTTTCTGCTCGTAGTCTACCAGACATTCATTTCAAACTATGTTTGATATTCTAATTGGATAGACTAATTTCTCTTTCTAAAATTGTTGTCCAATTTATGGCTTTTCCATTTTTCATTTATTAGCTTAGTCGAGCTCTTAGCCACTTCCAAGTTCTGTAAAACTTGGGAGATTCATTTCAGGAGTGTTTCTTTCTTCCGCCGCATGGTGTCGCCACTTCCAATTGTCTGTTGGAACGCGGCTCAGTGCGGTCAAATAAACGCGACGAAGGTGCATTGGGACAGGCAACGCTTCGAGTGGAGATCTTACGGTCTCTACTCGGATAACTACCCTGCACTGATGAGGGCCAATAAGCCCGAAACCGGTCTGTAGGTTGTTAGGCGTGCCTGTCCCGATGTGAATTTGTCACGTCTTAGGAAGAAAGAAACATTTGCGATCTGCATTCACAGTGTGAATCGTTGCATGGATTACGAGCAGATATAATTCAATGTTCTGCGTGGTATTTACCAGGAAAGTAGTTGTTTTCTGCTCGTAGTCTACCAGACATTCATTTCAAACTATGTTTGATATTCTAATTGGATAGACTAATTTCTCTTTCTAAAATTGTTGTCCAATTTATGGCTTTTCCATTTTTCATTTATTAGCTTAGTCGAGCTATAAGCCACTTCCAAGTTCTGTGATTTGGGAGATTTAGTTCTGGAGTGTTTCTTTCTTCTGCCGCATGGTGTCGCCACTTCCAATTGTCTGTTGGAACGCGGCTCAGTGCGGTCAAATAAACGCGACGAAGGTGCATTGGGACAGGCAACGCTTCGAGTGGAGATCTTACGGTCTCTACTCGGATAACTACCCTGCACTGATGAGGGCCAATAAGCCCGAAACCGGTCTGTAGGTTGTTAGGCGTGCCTGTCCCGATGTGAATTTGTCACGTCTTAGGAAGAAAGAAACATTTGCGATCTGCATTCACAGTGTGAATCGTTGCATGGATTACGAGCAGATATAATTCAATGTTCTGCGTGGTATTTACCAGGAAAGTAGTTGTTTTCTGCTCGTAGTCTACCAGACATTCATTTCAAACTAGGTTTGATATTCTAATTGGATAGACTAATTTCTCTTTCTAAAATTGTTGTCCAATTTATGGCTTTTCCATTTTTCATTTATTAGCTTAGTCGAGCTATAAGCCACTTCCAAGTTCTGTGATTTGGGAGATTTAGTTCTGGAGTGTTTCTTCCTTCTGCCGCATGGTGTCGCCACTTCCAATTGTCTGTTGGAACGCGGCTCAGTGCGGTCAAATAAACGCGACGAAGGTGCATTGGGACAGGCAACGCTTCGAGTGGAGATCTTACGGTCTCTACTCGGATAACTACCCTGCACTGATGAGGGCCAATAAGCCCGAAACCGGTCTGTAGGTTGTTAGGCGTGCCTGTCCCGATGTGAATTTGTCACGTCTTAGGAAGAAAGAAACATTTGCGATCTGCATTCACAGTGTGAATCGTTGCATGGATTACGAGCAGATATAATTCAATGTTCTGCGTGGTATTTACCAGGAAAGTAGTTGTTTTCTGCTCGTAGTCTACCAGACATTCATTTCAAACTATGTTTGATATTCTAATTGGATAGACTAATTTCTCTTTCTAAAATTGTTGTCCAATTTATGGCTTTTCCATTTTTCATTTATTAGCTTAGTCGAGCTCTTAGCCACTTCCAAGTTCTGTAAAACTTGGGAGATTCATTTCAGGAGTGTTTCTTTCTTCCGCCGCATGGTGTCGCCACTTCCAATTGTCTGTTGGAACGCGGCTCAGTGCGGTCAAATAGACGCGACGAAGGTGCATTGGGACAGGCAACGCTTCGAGTGGAGATCTTACGGTCTCTACTCGGATAACTACCCTGCACTGATGAGGGCCAATAAGCCCGAAACCGGTCTGTAGGTTGTTAGGCGTGCCTGTCCCGATGTGAATTTGTCACGTCTTAGGAAGAAAGAAACATTTGCGATCTGCATTCACAGTGTGAATCGTTGCATGGATTACGAGCAGATATAATTCAATGTTCTGCGTGGTATTTACCAGGAAAGTAGTTGTTTTCTGCTCGTAGTCTACCAGACATTCATTTCAAACTATGTTTGATATTCTAATTGGATAGACTAATTTCTCTTTCTAAAATTGTTGTCCAATTTATGGCTTTTCCATTTTTCATTTATTAGCTTAGTCGAGCTATAAGCCACTTCCAAGTTCTGTGATTTGGGAGATTTAGTTCTGGAGTGTTTCTTTCTTCTGCCGCATGGTGTCGCCACTTCCAATTGTCTGTTGGAACGCGGCTCAGTGCGGTCAAATAAACGCGACGAAGGTGCATTGGGACAGGCAACGCTTCGAGTGGAGATCTTACGGTCTCTACTCGGATAACTACCCTGCACTGATGAGGGCCAATAAGCCCGAAACCGGTCTGTAGGTTGTTAGGCGTGCCTGTCCCGATGTGAATTTGTCACGTCTTAGGAAGAAAGAAACATTTGCGATCTGCATTCACAGTGTGAATCGTTGCATGGATTACGAGCAGATATAATTCAATGTTCTGCGTGGTATTTACCAGGAAAGTAGTTGTTTTCTGCTCGTAGTCTACCAGACATTCATTTCAAACTATGTTTGATATTCTAATTGGATAGACTAATTTCTCTTTCTACAATTCCATTGATATTCAACACCTCACTCCTACCAGAATATGAAAGTTATTTCAAATGTCACCTACTATCCGATATCGCCAGTAATCATACATATAGGGCGTTCATCTTCGTGGTGCAAGCCGTAATATTTGGTTGGAAGATGATGTAACCCGCACTGGAGTAAACCTATGTTTGCTTTTTCATTTTTTGAATGTACGAGAGGAAAACCAGAAGAAAAACCTATAATGTTCGTGAAAAGTATATTGGGATAGGAAATAGGTATAAGAATATTTTTCTATTTTGGTTATTTATGTGATGAAAATGTTATCAGTCTATGTGACTTGGTTGTATTTATTTATATGGACCTTTTTTGTATATACCTATTTATGTATCTTTACATTTTATATTTTTACATTTTTTATATGTTACTCTTGTAGTGGACACAGTGGATATCCACTTTATTGTTACAATCTCCTCACTTTGTCAATAGGAAAAATTATTCTTGGACAATAAAGTACAGGGTGGCCAGATAAGAATGCAAAGTGCAGTATCTCGGAAACTATTCGTCGAAGAGACTTGCGGTGAAAAATGTTATAAATAAAGTTACCAAAAGAAGATGCTGGAAATTATATTCATGTTTCCAATATGGCCGCCAGGGGGCGTAACCGCCATCTGCAACTTTTGAAATGAATTTTTGACGAAATATGCCTCGTCAAACAGACCAATAAAATATATACCTTTTAAAGTTGAGCTTCATTCGAGTAATTTTTGCTCGACACTTTTTGACGTATCTATTAAAATGAAGTGGTGGGGGGTGGTTCAATGATTTTTCAAATAAACAGCTGTAACTCCCGAACGACTGAACGGATTTCAACCAACTTGGTATCGTTAAAAAAAGCATTCATTGGTCTATCAAATTTATCTTATTTGTGATGTGTCTGATTTTAAGTGATGCCACTAGAGCGCGTTTTTTACATAATAACAAAAAATTGCGAAATTGTCTGAAAAATCGAATGCAATTATATAACTTTTTTCCATGAAAATGTAGTGATACCTTAATAGGATTCTCTTTTGGTAACTTTAGTTATAACATTTTTCACCGCAAGTCTCTTAGACGAATAGTTTCCGAGATACTGCACTTTGCATTCTTATCTGGCCACCCTGTACAGTTTGATTGATTTATTGATTGATTGATTAATAATGAATTAATTATGAAACGCAAATGCATATCGAAATAGCATCTGTGTCGATACGGTTTTTTTATTATTCGGAGGTTGGTACAATCGAACTGTCAAATGAAAGTCAGAAGAGTTAGGCCCAGTTTACTTTCGAGCGATTTGGATTTGGTGATATTAGCAGTGAAAAACTGAATGTTTTTATTGGTAAATTTCAATTCAGAGTATGATATGATTCAATATGACCAATGAAAATAATAACACAATTGCATTTTTCACCGCTGGTATCGCAAAAATTGAAATCGCTCAACAGTAAATTTGTGCGTCAGATTTCAAATATTTCCATGTCATCAATCGAGGATATTTCTGCTATTTTTCAATATTAGATATATTTATTTCAATAAAATACTTCAAATTGATGCAAAATAGAAAAAATTGTAATGACACATGTTTTATAAGACACGTTGTCGCACTTGTTCACAACGCGTGCGACAAAATAGCGTCTTATTGAACTTGTATAATAATATAACTACTATTTCGAAAGTTCGGAGTTCGAATTTCACAATTCCGCCGTTCGACTGAAAAAATAAATTCGATAGAGTGAAGTTCGGCAGGTCTCGAGCCTGAATAATTCGGATTTCTGCATTTTTTTTCTATAAAATCTCACTCACCGGTCCTGATGAGTTTGAAAGAAACTGCATTATGCGACCTCAGATGTTCGTTGAAGGCCGGATGGATGAGATCCCTGAGGGAAGAATCGTTTGCAGCCATTTCGATGTTTTCAACCACCGAACAGTCCGTCGCCGTTTTTTTGTTTCGCAGGCTGCCGAAGAATGGCCTTCTTCTTGTCGGCGACTTTTCTACGAAAAAAACTATTATATGCAAACAGAAAAGATCCCTGTGTAAGATATCGAGGGGTTATTCATCTTCTAGTGGAGTTGCTGAAACCTTATGATGTTCATGATATCTGAGGGAACATTTTCTAAAAATACCGCTAAAACATTTTGCTGAAAATGTTCATGATTTTTTTTTGAAAATCGCAAAAGTGCTGAAATCATCTTTTCAGGTCGAGTATCCTCCAAGAGATTCATGATGGTACGAAAAAAATTTCACACTGTAATTGTCAACGTTGATGACAGTGCCTGTGATGATGGAGTTGTATTGAAGTTTTCGTGAGAAAGGACAATCGGTTTTCCCGTATGAGACACAAAAAGTTCGACACGGGTACCTGAAACAGTTTTTTCAATGTGTTTCTCACCTATCGATGTTTCTGTTGCTTATTTCGTTCCAAGATCGTGAATCGAATAAACTTTTTCCAGCAAAGTTTCAGAGGGATAATTCTCAATGGTGAACTTTATCCCTCTCGCGTACTTTTCTAGGGTCGAGAGTATCTACCGCAACTGTGAAAACATCGTTCTGAACATAAAAATATTTCATTGTCATGTTTTTCGTTCTGGGATGGTTGTTCAGTGAGCGGAAATACACCATTCCACATAATAACCTGGGTTCAGTGCTGTGGACACCTAAATTCCATTTGGAAAACTACCCTGGAGAATACTTGGCAGATAGCAAGAGATAGATTATTTCATTTTCTCTGAATAACATTGTTTCTCCATAATTCTGAACTATATTGACTTCACTTTTCTCAACATTCATTATGACATAATTTACATATACTACACCTTTTCCAATTATTGTAGTTAAAAAATGGTCAATTGTAGTTCAAAAATGGTCAATTGTATTTCCAAATAGTCATTTGGATTTCAAAAAGTATCAATTGTATTTTCCAAATAGTCATTTGGATGTCAAACAGTGTCAATTGTATTTCAAATTAGTCAATTTAAATTCAAAAAACATCAAATGTATTCCAAAAATATCAAATGTATTTCGTAATGCAGCATATGAATTTCAAAACTGAAAAAGCACAGGCGAAGGTTAGATGGGGTATAAGGTGATATTTTCATTCACCCTGTTATAGGAAAGCTCCTGGTTCCTTTCAAATATCACATATTAGAATGTAGTAGACTGATTTTGAAATAAAAATAATAAGATTTGAAATTGAAATGATGGATTTTGAAATTGAAATGGAATTTTTAGAAATTAAATTGATTAATTTGAAATACAATTGACGCATTTTGAAGTTGAATTGATAACTTTGAAATATATTTGATACTTTTTGAAATTAAATTGACTAATTTCAAATACAATTGACGCATTTTGGAATTGAATTGATAATTTTTAAATACATTTGATCCTTTTTGCAATTGAATTGACTAATTTGAAATACAATTGATACTTTTTGAAATCAACTTGACGGTTTTTGAACTACAATTGGAAAAGTGAAATATCAATTTTATGAAAATCGCTTCTCTCAAGGTCACAACCAAGATTTTTCTTACAGACAAGCAGATATCCTCAAGTTCACTCCCCACCAGTGTATAGTTAGGAGGAGTAGGGGAGGAACATAACGAGTGTTGACATCCTACTCTGACTTTTTCAACAATTACTAAAACCGTGACCAGGTCAATAGTTCAACTATAAACCTACTTGAGTGACGACACTTCTGTGTCCCATTAATTTTAGAGTTTTATTTTTAACCTGATCTGAACAGTATAACAGGAAAGACTACGCTTTTTCATCGAAAATTTTCGATGTGTTAACGCTGCTACACAAATTGTTCATGATCTTCGTACTGAACTAGGAACTTTCTTCGATGGAGTCTCAACTAGACAAGATCTAAAATTTGTTCGCATATTGAAATTCTAATCCATGGCATTTGACCCTGTTCTGAAATTCAGATGGATTACAACATAACCTAATTGGATGAACAGAACCATAACAGAACCCTCTGTATAACGTGTTTCCTATCGATTGTCTTAAATTCTCGTGGAAAAAAACGTGAGTGTATTTGTCATTCGACGAAATTGTCCAGGGTTAAGTTATTCTAATGGAATGCATGAAGGACACATCAATATGATAATAATACATTCTAGCTGCTTTGTTAATATTTGCGAATACCTAATTTGATTCTGTATTTTCCAAATGTTTTTCAAGGTGAAAATTCAAGGCACCTTTTTTTTTCACTGTAACTATGTCAAAACTGGCAAATCATCATAAAAGCAGTTCATAGGCAGCTTTCTCATGCATAAAGAGTGTTCTTTAAATTCATTCGAAATAAGGAAGTCTCTCTCATTCATACTTGTCGCAATTCAGCAAGTTTCTCGAAAATATCTAAGGGTAACGTAGACGATCTTTCTGCCTGAAAAATGTCCTCATTATTCCAAGACAAGGTTTTCCATGATAAAGTCGGCGGTGTTATTCAAGCTGGAGTTCAGTGATAAAAATTCAGGAGTGACTAACAAGAAAAGGTGGTAAAAGACTGAATTCGAAGTCAAAGCTTTTCCATTTTGAAACCATGTTTGAAAAATTACTGATGAGAAAATACGGGTATTCATCTGTTTTGTTTTTTATTACTCAAGACATTGGATTTGTATCATCAGCATGAGATTAAATTGGAACATGGCCAATTTAGAATATTTATTCTCCCCATGATGATTCATTAGTATTTATAGAAAATTTTCGATAAAGTTGAATACTAGACTTCGTTGATCATGAGCGGTACAATCGAGGAAACAATTCCTCTGGATTAATTCCTGGAATATCCAGAGTACTGAGTTGTATCATTCCATTTACAAAATGGCTACATGCCAATGAATGCAATTTATTGTTGTTTCGAGGTTATCAGAATTCACAATTGTCATTCGAGACATTCATGTATTCATTCATCATTTTGAAATCACCATTTTCATCACATTAATTTTAATCCAAATTCTTTCAAACCTCCACTATGATTTCATCTGATCATTTATTTTACACCAGACATAAAAACATAAACCAACTCTCAAACTGGTATATTGTTAGTAGCAACAATTCATGTTCACTTGGGAATATTCTTCACTTCATTTCATAATGAGAATTAATGTAGAGTTGATGAAAAGCATATGTAATACTGAAATGGGTAACCAAACCAAAACAATCCATTATATTAGGGTTAACAAACATGTGTTATATAACAAACAATTTTTAAATTGATGAGCTTAGTATTATAATATGTTAATGAACCTGTTAACTAGTACACACACAAATTTTTATAGCAACAAGAGTTATATATGCACATATATATATATAGGCACAGCTTTTTCAAATTTTCATGCTTTATTGTAACTATTGTAAGTAAAATTTTGTAGGTATACCATTGATGATTCATCTAAATACCAAAACTTGACCCTAGGCTGAATACCTCATCTTCAGTACAAACATACATGTTCATACAGGGTGTCCCCGAAAAGAAATGCTTTTGTTGGTCTTTGCTTGTTACACATTAAAAGTTCCAAGCAAGAGTAGGTAGTAGATGACCAAGGAAAAACAATGAGAACAGTTGGATTGACGAATCAAACAATGTGAAATTCCAACCTATCAACTTCGATACTGAAGAATATTTCCGAATATTTGAAATAGGTGCTCTTTTCCAGAATATCTCCAAAACGATCACAGATAGCCTGATGGATGTCTTGAGATATGTTCATTCGAACAAGTTTGTATTTCTGTTTGTATACTGTTTTCAGTAGAAAGTAAAATTGGACACCCTGTGTATTATGAATATAGTTACAATAAAACATTGATGAATGGTCAGGTTCAGACTTCCATCGTCTACACTATTATAAGCTCAACTAAACTAAGAACTAAATTAACAACCAAGAATTAAGAAAGATGAATACAGGAAAATCCCATAGAGGTTTTATAAACATTCATCTGTCATTTAAATTAATAATTTACAACTAAGAAGATGTCATCTTTCATCTTTTCAACTAAGAATTAACAATTATGAATTCAACGCATGCGCATAAGGCATATTTGACCACAGAACCATTTCTTCGCTCTGAAATTCAGGCACAGAACAATAAAAAAAACTAATTCTTGAATGATGTTTATAAACACCTTCTTAGTTGATGTAGTTGTTAATTATTAATTGTCAATGGAATTCTTAGTTTAGTTGAGTTTATAAATTCACCATAATAAGGAGTCGAATTTAAAACCAGGAATTTGACAAGGGTTAGGATCAAATAGTATGAAATAAACATCGAGTGAACTGCTGAGAATTGGAAAACTTTGGGAAAACATATGGATTATGCAGTGAGGGATTTCCATACATTCCTAATCTGCTTGCTGGGTTCGAGTATTTGCTCATTTCCAGAAGTCTGAACCCAACCACGCAACAACAAACAATGTTAACACCCCCCCCCCCCCAAAAAATCGTCAACCACAAAGAAATCACACCAGGTGCATCACTCAACAGTTTGCTCAACCTTCACCTGATTCCAGATTCCTCGGCAGGTTCGAGTCCGATCCGACCCCTGGCTTCCTCAGCGAGCTCACAGCCAACTTTCCAGCACTGGCTTCCTGCCTGAAGAGCACGTCAAAGTCAAAGGCGGTCCTGTCGCGTCCCAAACTCCTGGGACTCGAAGACTGCGCGCGAAAAAATCGAAACACCGGGGACTTTTCGCGTTTCACCAGCTTATCGCTCTGCGACCTCGCCTCTGCTCCTGCAGGATCACCCCTGCTGATCGTGAGGTAGTCCGTGTACGAGGGCTTCCTCTGGAGTCTCTCTTTCTTCCTCTCAGGTCGCTCTGGGGGCGACTCAAAGCTGCCGCTGTGGCGGTGGGTGGACGCTGCGGCGTCTGAGCTGTGCCTGCTGGACTTGGTGCTGCTGGAGGTGCAGGTTCTGCGCAGCGCTTCTGGGGATTGCCTCTTGGGCTGGGAGGGGTCTTGCTCGATGGTGGTGGCTTCCGGTTCGCCTTGTGATTGGGGTAGGTAAATGACACGACCGTACGACAGACAAACTACTTCATCTGCCGGAAATATGACATACATGCTCTGTGAGGCAGCCACATGTCGAACCCTTGTTGTTTTGGCTGGGGGGAGGGGGTTCGGTAATTATTCGGTTCATGCGCGCTTTGGGGGGGGGGGGAAGAGTTGATGTCACTTAACTGCGAGCACTTTGGTGGGACCTATAAAACAAAAGTTTCCATGTATGGAGGGAGGTACATTTGTTGTTCGCGCGGGAAGACATGGATCCAGTTCGATCTTGGAAATCTACTTGCATTTTCTAACAGAACTCAGTTTGTGTACCTACAAATATAGCACAGGAATCAACTAGTGTAAACTCGTGGAAAATTCAACTACACCTCTTCCACTTGTATTTCAGGAAGCTTCAAATGTATTTCAGATTTGAATAGCGATTTCAATTCCAGACATCATCAATTGTATTTCAGAATAGTGATTTCAATTTCAGAAAGTGTCAGTTTTATTTCAAAATAGTCAATTTAATTTCAGAACAGTGAGTTTGATTTCATCAGAAAGAGTCAATTGTATTTCAGAATAGTGAGTTCAATTTCAGAAAGCGTCAGTTTTATTCCAAGAGAGTCAATTTAATTTCAGAATAGTGAGTTTGATTTCATCAGAAAGAGTCAATTGTATTTCAGAATAGTGAGTTGGATTTCAGAAATATCAAATGTATTTTCAACTAGATTGATGTATGACGTATGAGTGAACCAAATGAGAGAATTCGGTAATCAGCTAATGTTTATTTGGTCTATCTATCTAACATATTCTCAAGAATATAACACTTTCGGTTCTACCAAAAATGGACCTCAAATTCGTTATTTAGAATGGGACTCTCTATATATAATCATATTTTCGATTTAACACAAAATCATTGATATATATTTCATGCATAATGTCCTATACCTAAGTC
The DNA here is from genome assembly GCA_029955515.1 of Chrysomela aeneicollis. Taxonomy (NCBI): domain Eukaryota; kingdom Metazoa; phylum Arthropoda; class Insecta; order Coleoptera; family Chrysomelidae; genus Chrysomela; species Chrysomela aeneicollis. Next base: position 12,912,559 of record JARUHQ010000022.1, read on the forward strand.
TAACTATGCTCGAAATATCTCAAACTTTAAGTTATAGCTTGCGTATGCAGGACATTTTTTTATTCCTGTGCAGGATCATTTATTTTCTACAAATTTTCGATTTCTTCGTAGAAGAACACCAAATCCAGTTTTTGATACTTTCTGAAAACAAGTGACTTATCTGAAATTTAATTGTCGTTTTCTGAAATTAACTTGATGTTTCCTGAAATTCAACTGGAAATGGTGTAGTTTCTATATTCTCAAGGATCTGAACAGACTCGAGAATAAGATGATACAGTGCTGTATGGAATTTCATGCATCCCTGCCTCCCTTTAATTTTGTTATATTTCACTCTGGAGGATTCTTCCATCATGATGAGTTTGCTCTGGTGGTGGCAAAGGGAGAACCCATGAAATTAATCTGCTGCAAGATTATTAATCCTAAAAATGTGACACTACGTAATCTCATCGTTGAACCTTTCGTCCGCAATACCTGTCATTATCATTTATAGCGCCATCAAATAAATGATGTCGCCATAATGTAATATGTCATGAAGAAGCTCGCATCAGAGGAAAACTTTGTTAGATGGAATATTTCTCATTATCATACGTGATAAGCATCAGTGTAGGAGTTTTATCAATCTCTTTTGATTTATTCACTGCTCTTTCATGTGAAGCGTTCACTCTATTATTGTTGGCAGCTGTCATTCTAGCTAGGTAGCAAGGTGGATATAGGATGGTGAAACAGCTCTTCAATTGTTTCTGCGAAAAACTTGTAGACCGTTTGAGAAGGTAGTAATATTTCCACGACTTGAATGAAGATGGCGGTGAGATCGATTATCGATGAAGATTTCTGTTGCTCATGTATTTCTGTGCTTCGCATCTGACAGACATGAGTTGAAATGACATCAAAACACAATATTTTCAGTGAATCTGGAATAATTATCGATATATTGACTCTTCTCAGTCATTTTTCACCTATAGAATAGATGAAACTGATAAAAAGGTGACAGATGCACAGATTCTGTTTTACCGACACAAGGTATGTCGCCATCTCTGTTAATTTCAGGAAATATTACTACGGTATGAAATCAAGTAGGCGAAGGTCTACAGTTTATTCTAGTGCTTGTTAATAGGAAGCTGTTTCACCATCCTATATCCACCTTGGTTCACTCTATTATTGTTGGCAGCTGTCATTCTAGCTAGGTAGTTATCTCAAAGAAAACATCATGCTGTCAAATATACGTGGAAAGCCAATTTGAAGAAGATAATTTTAATAAGTTCAGGCATATTGCAACTGTCTTTCAAGCAAAAAATTGGGGCTGAGGAAAATTGAAAGCTGTTTTTGGATATTGTAAACAAACGAAAAACGATAAGATTTTCACGATAAATATATTTATACCAGGTGTTACAGGATCATGGTACACCCCCCGTATCTCCGTTAGTTTCAGAGGTAATTTATTGAAATTTGGGACATGCTATCAATATAATAAGCGTCACTTCTTGACCTACAAATGGTTTTTTTTCCACGTCCTCCGGTTTCGCCGGAAGTGATACCAACTCTCGATTTTTAAATGGAACACACTGTATACTATTACATCTTTGAAATCTGCATGATTTTCTGGATCCAATGATACCACATAAGTGACATTTCAAACGTCAAAATTTTTTGAAATTCAATTTTTAGTTTTCTATTTAGGTGTGCCATGATGGTTCCGATTTATTCCAATTGATCCGTTTAATGGTAGAAAAATCTAAATCCCGTCAAAAATACTAAATTGCGTTTTTTATGAGCAAATAAAGTTCATCATAGTCGATTTTGCGGTAAAACTCATTTTTTTCGAACGGAACCATATTGGTACTGTGGTACCATTTATTAGTACTACCAATAAGGAAATCATTCATAGCTGGTAATAAAATGTGCGATAAATACAATGGAAATTACAACTAAAAGAAAATAAGAAAATAAAATTACTGAAAATTTTGACGTTTAAAATGTCACTTATTTGATATCATTGGATTCAGAAAATTTTTCAGATTTCAGAAATGCAATAATATACAGAGTGTTCTGTTCAAAAATCGAAAGTTAATATCACTTCCGGCGAAACCGGAAGTGATAAACGAATCATTTGTGGGTCTGAAAGTGTCGCTTATTATGTTCATAGCATGTCCCAAATTTCAATGCTTTACCTTTAAAACTAACGGAGATACGGGGGTGTACCATGATCCTGTTACACCCGGTATATATTTTGTTCACAACATGTTTCGCTGCTAACACTGTAGCTTCATCAACTTACTGATGAGGGTTTAATATGGTTGTTATCGTAGTAGTTATAGTTTAGTGTACCTGATGAAGCTTCAGTGTTAGCGAAACATGTTGTGAAAAAAAAAAATATATAAATATATTTATCGTGAAAATCTCGTCGTTTTTCGTTTGTTTAGAACAACTAGAATGCATATGCAAAATATTCCTCCAGATTGTAGAAGCATTCCCCATTAGGAGTTTTTTAAATAACTTTTGGAAACGTTTCATGTCACTGATATCTCTGATTTGGTAAATGATTATAAATCTGCTTGCTTCTGTAAATCAAAGACTGTTTCGTAAGAGTTGAAGTGGGAAGGGGAAGAGCAAGTTTTTTTTCCCGTCGCGTATATCTGATTGTGTTGGGGCTGATGATTCTTTTCCTTATTTGTGCATCAAGCAAGCTGTCTCTAAAATGAAAATTTAATGTAATGTTAGAATTTCGTTATAGGAGAAAATAGGTCTGCATGATTCACGCATCTTTACTTTATAAATTAATCTTAGAGCTCGCAGATTGCAAGAACCCCAGAATGGAATTACATACCGTAAGTGAGACTCAAATGAGAAGTATGCCGTTAAAGAAGCTGCTGACATAACAAGATCACGAGAGATAACATTACATAATATGAGATTTGTACTTCAGTTTGTTCCCGGTTTGCTTTCTATTTGTTGAGGACCTAAATGAACCTGTTCTAAATCCAACTTGAACTTTATCAAATTTGTTTTCGCAATATTCAATGTCAGCATATTTGCTTCACACCATGTTTTACACCTACAGGAATAGTCCGAACCTAAGCAGCATAGGATTGTGGTATCATTAGCAAACAATGTCAGATGTCCAATGATATCTAGTTTGGCTATGTCATTAATGTCGAGTAGAAAAATAATGGGGCCAAGAATTGAGCCCTGTGGGACTCCCCGCGTACAATTTTGTCTAAATCAGAAGTATAGTTCTTATGATATGATTTTTTGGTTTGGATCGGTCAGGTACGATCTGATCCAGTCCAAAGTTGTTCCACGAAAAAAAGTGCCTCAGAAAAACAGAATAACATTATAACCAAATAGAAATGAGGGAGGCAAAAATGGTAAAGATGGGGTTAGATGAAAATCTGTAGTCTATGTAGTGGGATTATCGCATGTAATACAACAAGTGTATTGATGATTATCGAAACACAAATTCCTTCTCTGTTTCGAAACAAATCATGTTGCTTGGAAACTACACGAGCGCACAGCGCGAGTGTGGTTTCCCAAAGCAACATGATTTGTTTCGAAACAGAGAAGGAATTTTCGATAATCATCAATATATAACACGAGTTGTATTTGTTCAGATTATTTCATGAATAAAATCAAGCCATTCTGATGATTTTCTATTTATTGTTTAAATCAATATTAAACGTAGGTACAGACCGTACAGTTTATGGAATTAGTTATTTTGATTATGCATTGTAGAAGATTCGTTATGCAACCAACGATACAACAATGCCATTGTATGATGTAGGCAAGATTACCTATGCACTAGGTACTACTGAGCTAAATTCATTTCGATTGTTGTCACAATTTGTGTGGTTAGGTTACATTAGATTAATTATTGCTGAAACTATCCATAATTTGTGGAAAATGAAGTGGATACATATTAATAGTGTGTGTTTATCATGGTCCAGACTAAAATTTGGTGTGTGGCATTCATTTATTTACCAGGGAATCGGAAAATAATATGACAGATTGCAACTGGTAAGTCGTTGTTTAATAAAACTACCCTACTGCCTACGAATCAGAAAGCGAAATACAGAAACGAAAACACAGCATGTAGATATCCAATAGCCAATCAGGAGCCGAAATACAAAATCGAAAACATGGTGTTATTGCTTATCAACACAATCATTTCAACCAATCAAAAACGTGTATTTTAGCATGAATGAAATAATCATGGAAATTTTATCTCGCTTCTGAAAATGGTAACCACTCTCATGACACCAACTCTCCATCGTATAACTCGTTTCTCAGCTTTTATCTCGATTTTTATGTCGCTAACTGCAACTAAAACTCCGATAAGTTCTTCAGAACCCATAAAACGAGGCAGACTATATTAATCGTGTTAGAACGCTGGTTGTGACAGTGTTAAACGGGGAAACAGTAATTCCATGGAAGGAAACATTCTGAGAACTCCCTCCTTTATGGCATCCCCAAAGTAACAGCCACACTCTCGGATGTGACAAATTCTGATTAGAATACATGGGGAAAAGGGGGGAATGAGAAGGCATTCGCAATGCAAGATGCAAGTCAAATTGAATCTTTTTCATCAATCTTTTTTTTTTCTACGCATTTGCGTGCGCATTTTTTTCTACGCATTTGCGTGCGCAAATTCAGACTTTTCCATTTGGTGCTCATAACTTTTTTTTCAGATCTTTAACTGTTTTTCTGTGTACGCATTTATATTTTGAAAAAAGCAATTGAACAATAGATGAAAAAGTTGAGGGGGGTTCAAAATATACGTGAAGACCCTGTACATGTAGAAAAATAGCAGAAACACTGGATCTTTTTCAATCATTGAGGGAGGTCTCAAAATTTCAAGAAATATTGTCAACTGAGATGGTTATCGATATAGACAGGGTTTAATTTTTTGTCTGTAACTCCGTTATCTGTCCATAATTTTTATTTTCCTTATATTTCACGACTCATATTTTTGTATTCATAACCACAAACACAGCAATAAACTATTTATACCTATGTTATCAATCCAGATACATAAACAAGATGAATCTTCTAATTGATAACTTCCGACAGTAAAACCATTATGTAAAATGGAAAATTTCTATCTCTAAAATGAGAATCTTTTTTGACGTGTTTCTGAGAGTATCTAAATGGAAAATCAGGAAGCACTATAAAAGTGCGTGACTGCGGAATTTAGGTGGTATCAAGATTGCCAAACCGTTTTTTCACTTCATTATACCCAATATGGATGAAAACGCGATAAGACATGCCTGTACAACCCTAATGGCTTGATATAGCTTGCCTATGGTATGATATCACTCAAATATTAGCAAATATAGGGGAGATGAAATCAAATGAATGTATACGTGCACATTAAGTGCACCAAAGTGATAAAACAAATCGATGTAATTCGCAAAGTGCCAATTTTCTATCTATATTTAACGAATATACAATGTGAATGATTAAAGTGGAATTGTTTTGTTGCATCTGTAACATAGCTACTCCTGTTCGATAAGAACAAATATAGCTAATGTTTACTAAACAAGTTGCTTGCTCTCAGTCTAACCAGATCCTAAATCTTCCCGATTACCTATAATACTCAGTAATATGTATAAATATAGAATTCTGTTTATAATTTGCCTATTTCCTGGGTTTCTGGATTCTAAGGGTCAAACAATGCCTCATGATTTCTGAAGTGCGGAGATTCAATTCATGATGTATAGATAGGTATAATGTCGCTCTGAAACCATAATCATCATAATTTTGTTCTCGACATTTTCTTCCAAATAGGAGTTGAAATATTAATTGATATTCAATCATGTAGTAATTTCTTCAACATCTGTTACTTATAAGGATTAGATGATGTGACAATAACGAATGATTTTTTCCTCCTAATAAACTCTCAACTTGATACAAGACAATATATGATATGTCAAGATAACGTCAAGTCAAGATTTTTTAAAATTTCTTGACTTCGTCCAAGACAAGACAAGAAGTTGTTATCAAGACAAAAATTCTTGTCTTTTCGACCTCTTGTCTAGTAGATCACCCTCTATAGCTGTTAATTTTCATTTTGTGAAAAATCGACAACATGGTGAAAATCCTTCATCTACGGCGATATGGAAAGCCATAAATAAAACATTTTTCACGGTATGGTATTGTTACCTCGACGGGCTGAAAAAAATTAATATGAAAATAACCGAATATCACACATTCTATTTATAAAAAATGTTTACCTAACGTACTAAATCGAGATACGAAACATCTATTTTCGTTCTGATCCTCTATTCGAATGATACCCGGTATATTTTCAGGAAGAGACCAGATGACAGATCGTGTACGCATAGTCACCAGCTGCCACTTTATTAGATAATTTTTTTATACTGACCACGCGATTTCATGAGCCTCTGGGCCGAAATATCACACTACATTATTTTTTATTGTCCTCATAATCGCTGCCATATTGATTCAAACAATGATTTTCTTTATCTCTACTGCACGATGGAGAAATATGTAGTGTTAAATAGTCCCTTCAAATCACCAATAATCATTCAATGTAATCATGATTCCACGGTCACTTTCACTTCAGAACAATTCTTATTGTGATAAATTATTTGGAGTGTTCTGTCGAAACCGGATATTACCAATAATCGATTAAACAAGACTGTATGGAAAATGTCCAGTTGAATATTATCGTCAGAACCCAGAATGAACATCAATTATGTTCTTAATCAATATTCGATTGTGTGCTGAGGATGATTCCATTTGGGTTCGATAATGCAGCACAGACATGTTCTGGTCATAAACTATTCGAAACCGAAATAATACATTACATGATCGTTATGGAAGACCTTCAAGCAGGTGTACGAAAATAACACGCGGACAATTTTAGAGCCGTCAATTCTCAATTTGTCACAGCCTCTGTGATGACCACGAAATGGAAACTAATAAAATCAAATCACTGAATAATCATTCTTGTGAATAATGCATTGAAAATAAGCCATCAACTTGAAATATTATTCAAACAATAACGAGCAACAATAATTAGCTAGAGTGTATTTCAATTTCAAGGTCATAATTTTATAGTACAGCCGGAGCTAATTTGTAAATCGGTTATGCTAAGCTTTTAATTTTCTGCAATTTAGTTATTCTGATAACCATTTTTTTCTTGGAATCACGAAAAAGTAATTCGGAATTCCATGCAGAAGACGTTGTTATCTCATCAACTGTGTCAACTACTTCCTCCATATTATATATCCTTCTACTTTGGATGACGGTTCATCTTTCTTGCTAGTCAAATGTTGAATTGAGGCTATTTTTCATTTCCAAAATCAGTCACTTCAATTCAAACATGAATAACATATCTTTAATTAAGAATGTTCTAACGAAATGGAAAGAATCATCAATTTATTCTATTGAAGAGGGTGATGAACAAGAGAATTAATGAATTGTATAGTACCTACACATTTTATTTCAAATGTGAAAATCATAATCCTTGATAGTTTTTTAAACTTACAATCTTGATAGCTGTGAAATTACATCAAAATATGTGTTTTTCACTATTTATTTGATGGTTCATTATGAGTTTGGGTATCTGAAAATATGGATTATAATGTTTGATCGAACATATAAATGATTTTTGACCTACCAATATAATGAATGAGTGGATAAAGCTCCTACCTACAAATTTTGACAATCAAATGATTCTAATCCTGAATATATCTGAATATTTGACATATTCATCAGGATTATCCGATTCCACTGCCAGTACAGCTTATTTTTCTGCTCTACTTTGCTCACGATTGTATCAGAAAAACAAATAAATTTAAACAATTAATCACGTTTTCATTATCTTTTATGAATTGTTTAGGCATCAACGAGTTAAATTGGGGGGATGAGCCTGTCAAAATTGACTTCAATGATCACAAATTCAAAATCCGACGCGAACAACTCACTTCTACTGCAACGTCCGTCATCATAATTTTTTTCTTTATTTTCGGGAGCGTTAAACTACGTGAACTGAATAAGCCTAATTATTAGGAATTTCCAGTTTTCGTCGAATCCAACCTACCTAAGGCATATCGCAGTCATGCTATTTCAACGCACAGAGTTCGAAACAAGGCGCGTCGTCGTCAGCGTCGCGACGCCTCCACCGTCCGCTTTATATACGACCGCGGCCGCAGCTGTACTGGCGTACGGTGAGGCGTCTCGACGCTATTTCGTACTTGTTACCTGTAACAAAATGGCGTGCGCACTACCACCAATTATATTCATGGATTTTCGTTTGTGGTCCTACACCACCGTAGAATATACAGGGGGTCGACATATTTTGATAAATGAGGACAATGTGCGATATTCATTTTATATTCATACTACGGAGTGTCCATGAGTAAAGTCGATTTTTTTTTATTTTTTCCCCAACTCATGGATAATCTAACTATCTAACACATTGAATGCTGAGGTCTAGAATTTTCATTGTCTTAAAATTCATATTCGACTCAAAACCGTAAAAGATATACCTATACGATCGAACTGGAGCAAAGGTGTAGATTATTATGCTCATTATTATGATGAAGGAAAATCTAGGATAACTCTCGGTCAAATTTTTGTCTTACTATTATATATATAACAATAATAATAATAATAATAATATTTATTCACATCCAGATCATACATTGACACAATTAAATCGTAACTGTAAATAAATAATCTACTCGATAAGTGACTGAAACACTTGTTTCGAGAAAATGAAATGACGAAATATGACTAGTGAACAGATAATTGTAAATGTTTAAGACAATATAATGAAGACAAAATTAGAATAAAAATAAGTTTTTATAACAATATCAAGTTTCATCAGGTACAGATATTTTATAAATAAATAAATAAACAGAGAATAAAAATGTATCTATATAAAATAGGGTAAAATCGTTTTATACATCAAAGAGACTACGTATCATATGTCTGGAATGTTGCTGTATAAACTTTTTCAATAGTTTCTTGAATTTTCTGTTTTTATTCATACATTTCAATTCATTAGGAATGGTATTGTATAATTTTGGTGCTAAGTAGTTGAACATTCTCTGCGTTGTAACTTTGACCATCAAGGGTGGCACATAATTTTTTTTTTCCGAGTATTGTAGTTGTGGGTTGGGAGTTGATTGCAATGTTTTGTTCCGTGATATTTTAAGCACGTGAGGAAGAAGTATAATTGTCTTAGGTCAAAGATATTGGATTCAGAATATAGTGAGTTGAATACCTGAAATCTTTTGAAAAAATCAGTTTTATGAATCTCCTCTGTATCACTTCCAATGGATATAGATGTGTTTTCAGAGCCCCACCCCATGCCAGAATTCCATAACGTATATGACTTTCAACTAGAGCATGATATAAAGTTTTCATTTGACTGGAAGGTAGGACAGACATCCTTGAGTTTTTTGAATCTATACAATATACATCTCAATTTTTTCATCAAGAACATTATGTGATGGTTCCATTTTAAGTGGGAATCAATTATAATACCTAAGTATTTGATTTCTTTCACAGGTTCTATAGATAACTGTTTGTTATTATTCATTTTAATGTTCAGTTTGTCGAAATTAGGCAGGCCACGAGTATTACAGCTGAATGGTAGATAGTTTGTCTTATCCGTGTTTATAGTGAGTAATTTATAGTCGAACCATGTTTTTATTGATTTGAAGTCAGATTCCACTTTTTGCTTCAGATTGTCCCAGTTATCAGACCTGTAGAAAATTGCTGTATCATCAGCAAATCCGAAAATTTCTCCGTTGTTGTCGAGTGAAAATAGTCCATTTATATAGATGTTAAATAAAATTGGCCCTAAAACTGTTCCTTGTGGTATGCCATAGTCAATTTTTTCGACACCGCTAACCACACCATCAACACTCACAGCTTGGGTTCTTTCGCTTAAATAGCACTTGAAGAGTTTTAGACAATTGCCTCTTACACCAATGTCTTCCATTGATTCTAAGAGGAGTTTGTGGCTAACAGTGTCAAAGGCTTTTGACAAGTCTATGAATATGCATAAACATGGGTTGCTTTCGTTTAGTGCTTCTGTTATTTGAAAACAATGAAAGCAATTTTTCATTGTAACTTTTAACAATCTAAAAAATTGCCGTGTCAATTTTTGGATTCGACGTTTTGACTTTTCTTGATGATCAACATCATGTATAATTATTTTCTCTTTTTCGTATCTCGGTCCAATTTATTAGTCTCCACTTAATTCCTCTCTTTTTTGAACGCAAATTTCATAATACGGCAAGGTACTGACAAATGTGTCATTCCATGTACCTAGTTGGTGTTTCACAAGGATATATTTTGACACCACCTCACTCGTTTCTGCTACACTTGAATGGCCTATTACAGAGGGGACCTCCTGTTTTGTCTACAGTTTTGCGAGATATGGTACACTTCTTACTGCCTTTTCTCCTGAGCCCCCATATGATATAAAGAAGCCAAATCAACGGTGGATTGATTCGTAGTTTTTCTTCGAGTAATCTAGATGACAAGTCTCAGATATTACAGTTTCCTCAGATCAATTATTCCATTGCTTTCTTCCATATAATTAGGAAAATTGATTAAACAAATAACCAGGATTTCATGACGTTCTTCAATAATATCTTTATTTACCAAATTGAAAAGTACAGTACTTACAATAATGTTACAATGTACAATAATTTGAGAAAAATCATTGAAAGTATGTCAAATTGGGGCAAAGTAGCGTATTTCAGAGGTTAATTATATGGATGAAAAAAATCTGGCCTAGCTTCTTCCGTTCTGGAGTTACACAGGAAAAATGCGAAAATTTCGAAATTCTTCTTTTGCCTATATCTTTTTATTTTACGAAGACTTTTTTGAAATTTTGCCACTTTGCAATAGCAATTTCTTGTAGCCTTTCCAAATATCTGAATAAAAATTATATACAGAGTATCGTATAAATTGGGCCACCCTCAACTTTTTCAAAACTTTTCCTGTTTAACTCCAGAACTGAAGAAGCTAGGTCAGATCCCTTTAACCAATACTCTATATCTTACCGTTATCGAAATCCCCATGCATAGACTCGAATTTGAATAGCCCTGTATATATGAATAAGTCGTACAAAACTAACAAGTAATTGAGTAAATATAAAATTAATCAAGTAATTTATCACCATAACATTGAAGATGATGAGTGAGTCTATTATTTCTACTTGGTCGATAAATTCCTGAAAAGTGTAACAGTTCATTTGAAGCAACAGCTTCTTCATCCTATACATTTAAACACTTGAGAGCCATTAAAATCTACACTTTTTTCATATAATTCTGTTATATGAGCATTTGACATCAAAATGTCCTTGTATAACGATAGTAACTTTTCACCTAAAAATGAATCCGAAATACGAAGTTTGCTGGTCTTATTCTGACTCATCCTGTATATGTCAAGGCACTAGTTTTCTCAACTTTTATTTGTCGAATTGTATTCTCAAATCTTTCTTTGGAAGGATTTTCCGAGTATCAAGATTTACGATAACGGTTGGAGCCTTGTCTGGGAAAACTGGGATATAAATCTAAATTCTGTGTCTTTTGGCGACTTTGTTCCTTCTATAAAGTTTCCATGGGAATACGCGTATACAAAAATTCATATTGCTGGTGTTCAAACTTTATGGCATTATTCGTGCTCGAGCAATTTATGGGATATACAAGCATAAAAGCAACGAGATAAATCGTTATAATATATTCCTGAAGTAATTATAACAAAGCCGTGAAATTCGCAGTTTAATTATAAAAAGTACCTACATGTCAAAAAATAATTTTTCAACCGTTCATAAATCAATACCATGAATAGAAGATAAAACTCACTAATAGAAACTGAATAACTTAAACTACCAATCATTGTATATATCGTTATTATTCTTCAAAATATTTGATGAACTTCGAGACTCAATAAGGTACAGAGTCTAATATTCTCAACAAAATAGACTGTCTGAATTTGAACGCTATAGCTTTATTTTTCTTTCAACAAAACAGTTCAAGAACGTTCTTAGAAAAAATTTTGTTTCAAAAATATTTCGTAGAATATTTTGAAGAAATATATATGGTGAAGATTGTGATAATAAATGTGAGTTATTATTCGTCAAAAACTAACAAAATCACATTATTGTATTGATTTTCCAGCATTAGTAGTTTCAACCAAAATATTCATCTGAAGCTCTAAATTCAGATATTTCAATATTATTTTTGTTAGGTACAGGGAACTGTTATCCGGACCCTACCTTTCCAAAGTAACCGGTAGATGTCGCTAGCGTACTAAAAACGAAGTTTCCCATATCGACGCTTTTTGGACGCCATGCGCGTTGATTTTTTGGTACACTCTCGCCCAGAACTGTAGGGATCCGGATTCCTAGAAACCTATTTATATTCACTGGTGGTAGACAAGCAGTCCGAAAAGCTGCAATCAAGGCTATGAGCTATATCATTAAAATTGACCCTGAGATATTGCATGTGAAAGCTATATTTTTCTTCATTATTCGAAAATAGAAGATACAATAAGAATTTGGAAATATAGCAACAAAACCTAAACAAACTAAACTATGATCGCATTAGAGAAAATGAAAGAAGAAGTGAATAATAATGATGAAAATAATATTAAATACTCATTGAGTACTCATGCATTAGGTACAACTGATGCCTAATGATTGAATCATCTCAAATTTTGCTCCTGCTACTGGTTTCAATGTAAAAAATTCATTGGTGGGTAAATTGTTTCCCAATATTTTTCTCATAGCTTTAAATTTCATGAAGAAAGTGAATGTCTCCCCACTACCTAATACCAGAGGGATGTTAAATACCAAAGAAGTACCTACATCCATCTTCCTAACTCGTATGTTGACTTCTGAACATAATTTGGTATGATAGTTTTCATTTTGAAACTATTGCATAGCAAACTGTATTTATAATGGAGGTACCTTGTTATTTGTATGCTTTGCTGCAGGCAGTGTATTCATTCATTTTATATACTTTCGAACTGAATATTTTTAATTAGAATTTATAATGACCCGCTTTGTCAAAATGGGAATTTTGAGCGAGGTTTCACAAGTATCATGTTGAACTGTATGAAAGTATCGTGTAGATTAGATACAAAATGTTTTCCAATAAGGTGAGTGAATTTTACGGAATCGAATTTCGTTGTTTAGAAATGTTGATTTTCGTAGCAAATCCCATAATATGCATGGTTCCAGGCATCACTTTCCCTCATTTATTCAAACCATTATTCAGCCCATGGACGTATAAACATGATCCAGCCCTTCGAATGTAGTTTGAAAATATTTGGAAAGTTATTATTGTTTCGATGCTTGGCGTTACTATCAGCAATAACCTTTATTGGGAAAATCACGTGAGGTCCATTGCCAATATTGCATCCCAAAAATTTGGATTTCTGTATCGAGACGAGAGCTATTTCACTCCCATTCTGCTACTTATGATCTATAAGGCACAGTTCCGACTTGTCCTGGAATACTGTTTCCATATTTAGAGTGCGGCACCTAAACATTTCCTGAAACTATTGGATTCTGTCCAAAAAAGGGCAATTCTTCTCGTCGGTGATGCCTCATCGCTCACAAACTCGCTCACTTTTCTGGAACACCGTAGAAAAGTTGGCGATTTATCTCTATTTTATAGATATTTTCATGGGCGATGCTCTTCTGAAATATCAACAATCGTTCCTACATCAGCAGTCCCTTCGAGATTAACCCGTCAAGTTCAGTCTTCACAACCCTTCGTGGTCACTTTAGAGACCTGCATCAGAATGTCCCTTTCGAGACTTTAGAACTCATTGCCTAGGGAGGTATTCCCCGAGGCATACCATCCCCAGAAATTTAAGAAGAACACCAACTCCTACCTTCTTTCCCTTGGTTCTCACGATGTTCTCTGAACATTACAGGGTATCCCTTTTCGTGAGAACCAGAACGTAACAAAAAAAACAAGACATTGATCTTGACCATTTATCTTCCAATTTCCTGAATTCTTAGTGTCAATTGTTAACAAAATTATGAAGATACTGTGAGGCAAAGTCAATTACAACTGCTTCCAGAGAAGACGTCTGAAAGATCCCACTTTACTGGGACAGAATTTATGTTTGTTTTTCGCGTTGAGTGGAAATGCCTCGAAAATTTCCCGCCCACCAGTGATACACTATCGATTTCTGTATATCCAGGACTATCCTATATTCTGCTATCGTGAGTGTACCAATCGATTTTTCAATAGAGCAGGCTCGGAGCTTTCGCAACTGACAGTCATCCCTTATCCTGGGTCCCACAAGACGGGAGACTGAATCTTTGTGATTTTTAGTTGTATATTTGTAAATAGTGAAGTGTACATAGCGAGCGTTGAGGCTGATAGTGTTCTGATTTTATGGTGAGTCTGAGACTGCTTCGTATAGGTTTTACCATGGAAGGCTAGATGATTTCTTGAAAAAACCTCATCGAGCCATGGCAGCGCATCATGGATTGATTCAGGAAATCTGGAGGAATCAATCTTCCATCTGTTTTGGTCCCGTGAGAAAAAAACAAGGCAGGATGGCAGGACGAACAGAAACATAGTTTTTCAGACTAAGGATTTGACCTTGATGCTAAAGTGAACGTGATAATCAAGATTAGGATTTCAAACTGAGCTGATCTAACAAAGAAACAGTCTCACCAATACCTTTTTTTTCTCTCAAGAAAAGTTGACAGATGGATCTTGTCTTCCAAAACAACTGAATCTAAAAAGTTATGGCCTGGGAAGCATATGTTAAGAATATCAACCAATTCACTTTCTCCCCATCTATTTTTTTGTCCAAATGTGTGTCAAGTTGGATCCTTCAGACCGTTTCTCACCGTTTTGAGTATTTCCAGACATTGCAGTTGGGGTAGGCTTCGCTCTTGTTGAGATTTTTTTTATTCACAAGGCAAAAGGTCCAGAGTTCATGCTTTTCAGTGACATAATATACCTATACGAAATTTATTATGTATAGGTACACTCACTCTGAAGTCATGAAATAATCTAGTTATTCGATATGTTGCATATGCCATACAAAGGAAACTAAAGAACGATAACTGAATGATTATCAATACAAATTTAAATTGCTGTGTAGTCGCGGTTCACGATGTTATCAGTTTGTTCCAAGTAGGCCATGTGAGGTGTCGTTTCGTATACATTTATACAAGTATGCAGGGAACTGGTAAAAAATAGATATAAGTTTTCCAAAATATCAAGGCGTGATTATGACAGTAACAATGATTTGGATGTTTGAAAGATTCGTGATGGTGATGTCAAAATTAGAAACGTTTGGGTACTAACGAACTGAAAACTTCTGCAACTGACTGATAGAAAAAAATTATTCATGCAAATACGGTCAGGACACTTGAACATATCGAACAGTGTATTGGGGATAAAAAGAGGGGTTAAGTTGGTAAAAAAAAATCAATGCGAATTATTCTGGATATGTGATGAACTCCGTGATTCTACATCTTTGATTTCTTGTAGATAGCTAGAAATAACAAATAAAAATCATAAAATATACCAAGATCACCCTCTTTCCAAATGTAAGTGAACAGTGAACAGTTATAATTACTGAACATACTTAAATGGAAATTGTATATTTTTTAGTTTTCTCTGATCTTCATCATCCAGGATATATAGCTACTATCTCTTTATTCTCATCGTTGTATTGGTATGATTCCCTTTTCTCTGAGGTTTTCTCAGATATCAGTAGAGTTACAATCGCAATACCAACAAATGGTCCTTGACCCAAAAACTTCGGGAAATCTGAAAATTTAGGTCATAATCCTCTAGTGTACATATTCGTATGTAGTACAACTGGAAAACAAGGTCAAACGATTCTGATTGTATTTCTTTTATATTAACACACTATTTATAAAAAAATATTTTCAGAGCTTTACGTTAAATCAGATCCTTCATCTTGAGACACAGTGGATCAAACATGATTCGATACTCACTTCGAGTTACTTTTCTTCTGATATCTCTGAAATATTTCCTTGGACTCGCATTTTAGTCAATAACATATTTGAGTTCGAAGTCAAATTATCATTATTTTGATGTAAGGATGTATACGTCAATGATGATTGAAATGTTTCAGATCGTTGATATCTTCCAAACATCCAATGAACAGGGTTACCATCACATAACATTATTTTGATACTTTATCAGATAATACAAGAAGATAAATTTCCTTTCAAATATGGTATCTACCACAATCGAAATATATTTCGTATAATAAGAGGTTATATTTTCAAATGTACGTTCTTGTTAAGTTTATTATTATTTATACCAAATTCCTCAACAGGAGACCACGCATTTGAATTGAAAAAGCGAAGATCTCACAGGCTCATATCTTGGGTCGAAATACCCCTAGGCTATTTTTCCGAACATGTAAGTTTTTCAAAGAGGAACTTTTGATTTGATTTTTGTTATCCACTATTTGTTTTTCTCTGAATATGATATTTCCAATTTGATACTATTATGGAAATATCACCCATATATAGAATGGAAAGTGTGTTCCCTGTATAGGAATGCTGTATAGGAAGATCGTATGTTAGTCCAATGTTTGAAATGGTTGTGAAATGTATAGCCACTGCAAACACACTGTCCAATTTTTGTTATGAATATTATCGATGGATGAGTTTCCATTTTCCTGTTTCTATTTTAGTACAAACATTGTATGACATGGATGGGTGCATAATAGTATCCATCAACCACAATGTTAACCACATTCAATTCCTGTTTCCTATGTATATCCGGAATTCGAGATTAACTATCCCGCAAAAATTTATATTACTGTGGAGCAGGAAACAATTGTATTTGGATATTTCTTCTCATTTCCAGATGGCTGGATCAGACCCGAAATGGCAGAAGGATGCTGCAGACCAGAACTTCGACTACATGTTCAAATTACTCATCATAGGCAACAGTTCCGTAGGTAAAACATCGTTTCTGTTCCGATATGCTGACGACAGTTTCACATCAGCGTTTGTGAGTACTGTAGGGATAGACTTCAAAGTCAAGACCGTGTTCAGGCATGACAAGCGAGTCAAACTACAAATTTGGGTGAGTTATGCAGGATGCTTTCAGGAAGTCGATGGAACATTCCATATAACCTTGGGATCAAACATGACCCCAATGATCGTTTTCTATGGCTGGACGATAAAGGCAAAATGCACAGAATAATTCTGTGAACTTTGATAAAGGGAAATGTCTCCCACATTCACTCTAATTCATTGGTTATGTATTCAAATTAATATATTGGATCTTCAATTTGAGCAATTGATCAAGTTAGGTTAGGGTTAGATATCCTGAGAATAATTTACAGAAAAGAAAGAATTTACTCTAGCCTAGCGATCTACTATACAATGAATTGAAAGTTCTAGACCCCAGGCAAATATTTTTCAGCAAAATGGCATTGTTTAAATTCAAGAATAGACAGGAATTCGCTCATGTATCACACCAATACCAAACTCGAAGAAATATCAAGAATGACCCCTTGTTTTAGCTCCAGGAGTATTTATCTTCCTCTATGAATTATTCAAAATTGCTTTGAAGAAATTCTCACTGTCTAAAGAAATAATGAGGGTGTTAAATCTAATTGAGCTTAAAGTTAACTGAAAACTTTTCAAGTTGAAGGGTGATATTCAATACTCATGATCCATGATATACAATCATCATCATCCGATACCATTATTATGTAAATGTTATTTTTTTACTTTTTGTAGACAACTCACATGTATAAAGGGCAGTAGTATGGTTCAGGTGATTGTTTGATATAAATTATCTCATACCACGGACAGTTCCTGACTTCCTGATTTATTTGTAGATAATTACATGAAACACAACTATTGTAGATGACATAGGGATAACTGTATCACTTGCCTACCTATTTATAAATTTAATTATTATTATCTTATGATATAGATTTTGAAAAGAATCACATTGACACCATCAGTTTCTTCGAATCGGACAAAAACTGGAGATGTCTTTTCTTCTCTTTTGCAGGATACAGCAGGACAAGAACGATACAGAACAATCACCACCGCGTATTATAGAGGAGCCATGGGATTCATATTAATGTATGACATCACCAATGAGGAATCTTTCAACAGCGTACAGGATTGGTAAGGATTGAAAGCATTGTCATTTGAAATTCAAAGAGTTACCAGAGTGAGTTCTGTTTCAAGGGTCACCCAAATAAAGACGTATTCTTGGGACAACGCCCAAGTCATCCTAGTGGGAAACAAATGCGACATGGAGGACGAGAGGGTGGTGAGCTTCGAAAGAGGTAAACAGCTTGGGGAGCAGCTGGGAGTGGAGTTTTTCGAAACAAGTGCGAAGGAAAATATCAACGTCAAGGTTGGTACCCAGCTGGGTCCTCTCAATTCATCATGCGACTCAACAAATACAGGGTGGATCACGGTCGATGGTACCTTAGACGTTTACGGAGAACGGGACGTAGGATCATCCTGAAAATTTTGTTCCTCAAGTAGATGCTCTTGGTATATCGATCCAAAATATTTTCAGCAATACAGTGTTGCCGCTTCTATCGAAAAGTAGCAACAACTTTGTTATTTCAAATGGAACACCCTGTATTTTATTTTATTTTTAGATTCTTCCTGAAGAGCTGATTTCGGTGATACATCATACTTGGGGTATAGCGAGAAAGATTACAGAGATATAGGGTGTGAAAAATCGAGATTTTTCAACTTTAGGAATTTTTTGTGTCGAAACTATCCATTCTTGCTCAAAACGGCTTACATGTCCCTATCTTAACTCTCCATTTACTATCTACTGACATTTAATAGAGACAAATAGAGGGTGATGCAAAACTCAAAATTTTGAACCACCCGTATTTGTTTCAATTAAATATCAATCGATAGTAAATGGAAAGTTGAGATAGGGACATGTAAGCCGTTTTGAGCAAGAATGGATAGTTTCGACACAAAAAATTCCTAACGGTGGATTTATGCAGAGGTTTTAAGTCGTTAGTTTTAAGTCTCAAGGTTTAGGTCGTAAGTTTTAAGTAGTAAGGAGAAATGGGCCATTTATGCAAGATGTTTTAAGGACTGTCAATAGTGTCAATCCTGTTATTTTGTGTGCTTATGTATTTCCTTCGATTCAATCCAAATTTCCAGACTAAATCCTATTTTTATTTATGTTTATTTGCTTTACATGCTGCTGTTTGTTACGAAACCCTTTTGCAAAATCAGACGCATGCGCAAATCGATCGAGTTTTAAGTCGTAAGTCGGAAGAGATAAATGTTGGCCAACTTTTCTTAGGACTTAAAACTTATGACAACTGTTTTACTTAAAACTTGAGACTGAAAACTTACGACTCAAAACCTCTGCATAAATCCGCCGTAAAGTTGAAAAATCTCGATTTTTCACACCCTATATCTCTGTAATATTTCGCACTATACCCCAAGTATGATAGATCGACGAAATCAGCTCTTCAGGAAGAATCTAAAAATGAAATAAAATACAGGGTGTTCCATTTGAAATAACAAAGTTGTTGCTACTTTTCGATAGAAGCGGCAACACTGTATTGCTGAAAATATTTTAGATCGATAGACCAAGAGCAACTACTTGAGAAACCAAATTTTCAGAATGATCCTATTTCCCGTTCTTCGTAAACGTCTAAGGTACCATCGACCGTGACCCACCCTGTATATATGATTATGTGGAAGTGCAAATCTGTTTCCTCCGTTCGCAGGCAGTCTTCGAACGACTAGTGGACATCATCTGTGACAAAATGTCCGACAGTTTGGACACGGATCCAACCCTTATGAGTGGTGGGGCCAAGGGTCAACGTCTGACAGATGCCCCTCAAGGGCCACAAGCCGCCAACTGTAACTGTTAGAGTCCCCATCTCTTGTTTCTGACGAATCACCTCATTTCGCTCATCGTTTCTTCGATAGTCGGAGCTTGCATGGGAAAATATGTCAAAATGGCGTCCAATACGAGTAATTCGTGTGTTCCTATGAGCTGAAGGATGAAACATCTATGGATGAAACTATGACCGAAATGATGTGGGCGGTATTTTGATAACCGACACAGTGGGAGTCATGGATATTGTTGAAGAATCAAGGGGAGATTGCTTGCAAAAAATAGGAGAATAAGTCACCGAAGTTGAAGAAAAGTAGGTCCAAATCTACGGATTATTGTAAGGTTAATACGAGCTGCCTTCTATTTTTTTTTCAAGTGAGTCCTCCCTAGATCCTCACACAATATCAATGAAGCAAACTGTTATTTACTGTTGATACTTCGACCAGGATGTTCTGAACTTGAGTTTTCTTCAAATTCTCATCGAGACTGACAATACGCATGCAATGTTTGACTTTCTTCTGTATGCGTCTTATAAGAAACCGCATGTTATGAGATTCCCATCCCTGAAAAATTTGATTGAGCCACTGTATCATTGCTAAGCTGCTTGGAGTCGTTCTCCATACGTCTAATCTTGAAATCTGACAGTTTTTTCCTTCAAAAATCTAAAATGATAACTCGATTTTTCAGTTAGATATATCAAATTTTCAGGAAAGGGGGAACCTTGAATTTCAGGGGTAACTACGAATGCGATGGTGCTTTAATTGTTGCAATTGTCAACTGTCATTCGCTATAGTCCCCGTTTCCAAAATACGAGATTTCGAATTCTTTAACAGAAAATGTTATATCATTATCGATCTGATTTTCAATATCTAAGATGATCAGTATCAAATATTCACAAAAGACTTTCACTGATCTCATATATAGAAATTAAACCATCAGCTCAATTCTTCTGTAATTGTTTTTTTTTATGGGCTCGTATTGGGAATTTAGAATCTCGTGTTTAAATTTTGTCATCCTCAACCTATAAATCTTTAACATGCAGAAATATACACTTCTCCAAGTTGAAATGCTCCCAGTTTAACAAATTCATCGATCGATAAAATATCTTGAAATGAAATCGACCTGATATATACACTAATAACTGGCCAGTGAGATCGCCAGACTTTACACAATTGGATTTCTATCTGTGGGACAGCTTGAAACAACAAGTTGAGATTGGACAATTGTGGATATTGGGAGGGGAATATCTCAAATTTCTAGTTTTTTTATCACATCTTCGTAGTATTTTGAATTAATAATAATGAGTCTAATATGGAAAGGTACTACATTCAACAGCAAACAAAAAATATAGCGGGTGTCCGGATTTGAGGAAATAGTATTGAGTGGTTATTTGTATACAGGGGTGAACATTTCAGCTGGGACAAGATGTATACTATTATTAATAAATTAATAATATTTAAAACAAAACGATGTCAATATTAAATACAGTAGACTAAAGTGTACTAGATGGGATTATTATTCATGATAGTGTTATGACTTGAGGTACTTTCTTACAATAGCATTATGATTTGTTCGTTAATGCATTTTGTAAATCGAACCATTAGACATTTTTTTAGACAGTATTTTCTGGATTGTTTATAAAAAGTTTTTGATCACAGGACCGTACTTTGGGAGCAGGTTTGGCAATAGGAATCTTTTTCAATTACCAACAACTTATAAAACAAAACGAATCATTGAGAATTAGAAAATAATGTAATTGCAAAACAACTTATTTTTCTATGATGTCGATCATATTTGAGTTGTAATACATATCGCAAACGAAGCATCATCATCATTATTTGTTATTCATGTATTTGTCGTGACTATAGGACAATGGATTGTATAGAAGGCTTGGATACAAAATTGCAAAGTAGTTACAATAATATTTAATTACCAATGTATTGTTGTGCAGTTATTGTAAATATATGACAGTTATAGTTGAATATCGAAATTGTCTCTTTTTTGCAACAAACTTGTTGACAGCATTGTAAATTCGGTTTGATAATTTGATCACCCTCAACGTCACTCACTTAATATAGCTGCCACATGTCTGATACTGATGGTGATGGAAATATCTGTTGTTGTAAAAGACATTCATATATTTACATTGATGTTTGATTATGAGCTGTCCGAACTCATATCCGATATGTCGAGTTTCGACATGACTTGCTGTTTTATGTCACCTGTCATTCGTGCCTCGCATTACAGCAGATATTATGGAGAGAGCGCACATTCTTCAAAACATGTTTTATACACTTTGCTACTCCTAATCGAGTGTGAAGACCCCTGATTGTTATGTTATTGATATATGGATTGTATAATATACTGATTTGTGAGTTAGTTTAAATTAAAACATAGTGTAAATGCCTAACATGAGTCGTGTTTGTGTATCTCAACCTTCTTTGTTGTCGTTTTCGTTGAAGTTTTAATATCCTCTTTCTCGGCTGTACTGGATATTTCTGTGGTAGTAGGCTTCAGTCTTGAGGAGCAAATGGTGAATGTCTCGTAAGTTCCGATTTCAATTTCCGTTCCACTGTTTGAAGGACACAAGGTACTCTCATATCTTAAACAAAATGGAATGATGAATATCTGTACACCTTGTATAGACATTGGATGAAACAAATTTTAGTTCTTTCATAATCAAGACCTATGATTTACCTTTCACGATCTGAGCCTGTGCCTAGGAAATACACACTTATTGTCTCTACTTTAATGGATTGTTTACAGAATAAAACACAGTAGAATTTCTTTTTTTCGTTCCATCTCACTTTTGCTTCTTTTAGCGAACCTAGTTTCGGAGGATGAGCATAATAAACGAACATATTATTTTTACCAGCTTTCAAGTGTCTATAGTTCGATCTGAAAACAAACAATAGTATATTATGATACAAGTTTCATAAGACGCTATTTTGTCGCACGCGTTGTTTGGAGTACGACGAGCGAAGAGAGGAGCGCTCCAAGTGAACAAGTGCGACAATGTGTCTTATAAAACGTGTGTCATATGCAATTTTTTCTATTTTGAATTGATTTGAAGAAAAAAATGGATTCAATATCGATAAATAATAGAAACATTTTCAATTGGTAACAATGATGACATTGAAATAATTAAAATCTGACGCACAAGCGTAAAGCCCAGTTTACAGTTGAGCGATTTTGATTATTGCAATACCAGCGGTGAAAAATTCAATGTTGTCATTGTTTTTATTGGTCAATTTAAATCAAATTACACTCTGAATTGAAATTTACCAATTAAAACATTTAGTTTTTCACTGCTAATATCACCAAATCCAAATCGCTCAGAAGTAAACTGGGCCTAACTCTTCTGACTTTCATTTGACAGTTCGATTGTACCAATCTCCGAATAATAATAAATGCGTATCGAAATAGAGGCTATTTCGACACGCATTTGCTTTGCAAAATGACTTCATTATACAACCAAAATAGAAAAAAGTAATTTATATACAGCACAATAGAATTGATATAAATTTTGTTGAATCTGATTTCATGAAAATATAATATACTCTTATCTCAGAAGATGTCTAAACGTAAATATTCAAAAATATCAACGATTATTTATGTTTCAAAAACTTTTGGTATACTCACGAAGGATCAGAAGACAGTACAGCTTCTGCTACATTCGCATTTCCATCTACCAGGATGAAGTCAAGAAAACCTTCCTTAGAATCATCTTTAATCGATATGATCATTCTATACTGAAACACTGAAGTGATACCATTAATTCAGTCACGAGCTACCAGTTTCCATAACTCACTACAATGAGGAGTTCGATCTGCTGTATTCAAGAAATACTTGATATTTTGCGCAGAATTCTTGTATGACCTCAGCCCGAAAAATCTACAGTCGGTACCAGAATTATTGCAGGAGGTGCATCGTCCCTGAAATTGATCATGTGCTGAGCTGCTTATTCTCAAATAAACTGCGCAACAATTGATAATTCATAATAGTGGAGCAATTCCGAGCAGTTCATTCACTCACTTCATCGAAACTTATGGAACTGTCACACTTTATTCCCATAAAGGTGCAATTCCCGTTTGAAATTGCCTCGATGAAATACTTGAAGGATCTTTTGTGGCTACAACCAGGCAGTATTTCTCCTTCCTTCAAATGGCTCCTGTCCACTGAGACTACATCGGTAAATGTCGAATTTTCAGAACATCCAGGTTGCTTTTGACCACCATTGACATAGAAATCGCTGTGGCCCAGTGATTCATTAATGCCTTGACTCCTAGCTAAAAAAGTCATGGAAGTAAAGAGAGGAAAGAATATAAACTAGAATCATCATCACAGTCATATGCGTCGGTATGAATAACTTCTACATATTTGGCACAATTCGGATTGAGTTTGACGATAGCTGGCATTCCATGAAATCTTGGTCCATTTGGATCAAGACCTACAAACATACATTTGATTCGATTCAATTCAAATATGACAGAGTGCTGGAACTTACCTGTGATCTTCCTGATTTTATTATAAGTACCACCTACATATCCAGCAATATGTGCACCCAAACCATGGCCAACTATGTGAACGTTGTCTAGATCATAGTGCAGAGCCTCCTACGACAAAACGAGAGTGATTTTTGTAACTTTAATCCCGATTCTTCGAAGGCTAACTTTGAGTTCCTTCAAGAGGGCAATGATTTCCAATGCAACCACTCTGGCGTTTGCTACTGCTTGGTCATATGGAGGTTCAGCCCCCCTTTGCCAGTCCACTGAGACCACGTTGTAATCTAAAGATTTCTTGATGATTGTGAAAGCTAAATTCTGGAGAAAACATGGAGTCACCTCTCAGGTTATCTGGATTGATGAGTTGTTACCCAATTGTGAATACCTTTATCCATCCAGTATAACCATTTCCAGTGAAATCATGGATTATTAACATGAGCTGAGAGGCGTTGTTGAATCCTGCTGCATTCAAAGATCCTTCATTCGCTATCAAACTGTTATACAACATGTTCTCGCGATCCTATATTATGTAGGTTTTCGAATGAGATCTTACAAAATCGTTTGAAAAATATGGTGCTTACCACTTCACTTTGTTTCAACAAGAGGAAATCTGTTTTGATGATGTGTCTATCTGCGGGCCTTAGATTAATTGGTCTGTAAGTTTGGTGATACCAATTAGAATCTGTTTGGATACAGCCGAGTTTCTCGTAACATTTCGTGAATATCTCTGCAAGATATCATGAGGTTGAAACACATTGTTGTGACATTGTTTAGCACTCACCAACTGCATCATCTGAATTTCTACCATCTTGGTTATTTGAGGGTTCATCATTGCCAGCAGTGGAAAACAAGTAACAATAAATGATAATTAAGCTAGTTGCTGATCTCATTACATTTGATTCTAATTTTTGACAACATTTCGTGAATGTCAAATTCAATGAGAAATTTCGAATTCATTCATGCATATGACGTCTAATAGTTGTAACTAGCGATACTGAAATCATCTGAAGTTTCTTCGTTTTCGAAAGAAATATATCGCAGTGAAAGTATACGAATTATCTATGTGAAATGAAGAAGACAGATATTGCATGACATTGTACGGAAGTTCACACTTTTATTGTAGGAAGGTTATGAGTCAGAATTTATTTGAAACTTTTCTAAAATTATTACGAAATTCGAAAACAGGTAGTAGTTTGAAACTCTTGTTTATTCTTGCAATATCAGTTTGGAAGGTGCTTCAATCAGTCTGTATTGGCTATTCATATCGATTTATTATTGAATAGTATTTCTGTTATTTCTAAGTGGTATACCCCAGCAGACTTCTAGTGTTGGAGAATATCAAAATATTTTGTGTTTAAATAAGGCTCATGGACACCTAGAATCATATATTATCATCATTTCAACAAAAGTGACTTTAATTTATTTCCTATAATTTACAAATTTGTGTCTGTAATCTACATATCTATATACAATATATACATCAAAATGTTCGTTCAAAATATTCCCTAAGTTACGAACTAGATTTATGGGTAGCTATTTATTTCAAGTGAATTGTTAAAATTGATCAATTTGAAATTTATCTAATCGAACTAACTAGACTAACTAATAGTAGTTTTTAGAACACGTCCATCAGATGAACTATATTAAAATCTCAAGAAAATATTTCAAAGTTCCTTCTTAAATCACATATCATATTCTCACCCCCACAAAGGTCAATTATTTAATATATCCTTTAGAATTGATCATTTGATCCCAATAAACTATAAAATATCAACAATAGGATAAAGAGATTGCTTACATCTATAATAAGTAGACGGAGAGAATTGACACAAAATTCTCGACAGTCCCACATCAAACAAAAATTCAATATAAGTTAAAGCTATAGCATCATATGGAGGTGCATTGTTGTGTAACAAGGATTGGATTTTATCGTAAACGAAATATTCTGAAACAAAGTGATCATTATACTTGATTGGAGAAAGTCCTATCTTGAGATTGAATCATCAAAAAATTAGAACACTGACATCAGTGCACACTTCAATGCACTATTATACAGTGTGACCCATTTTTAATGGAAACACCCCCCTAAAATTTGAAGTTGTAAACAGATTTTAATAACTTTTTTTTTGAAATGTCAAGTACTAAAAGGTCTACCTTGGGACAAAATTTGAAATGTTTATTCCAATTTTCAGGGCATACTACGATATTTTTTCTTAGTTTAGAGGCACTCTGAATCCAGTGGCGTAGTGATTTTTTCAATAAAAAAATCGCTAATAAGAAATCTCGATTTTCGACGAAGAAAAAATATCGTAGTATGCCCTGAAAATTGGAATTAACATTCCAAATTTTTTCTCAAGGTAGACCTTTTACTACTTGACATTTCAAAAAAAATTATTGAAATCTGTTTACTACTTCAAATTTTAGGGGGCTGTATGAAAGTTGGATGTGAAACTGTTCTAAGTATATAAATAACGAGAATTTCGATATACTGGACTCTATATAAGCCTTTTCACGGGCTATTAAAACTCTTTTAAAACCTGCTGCATAAGACTTCGATATCACCAATCTACTAGAAAATCTCTAAATATAAATAGTTGGCAGTAAATATCTTCAAATCAATACACTGCTCACAATCTGAAACTTCCTTCTGAACGATATCTACTTTTCGTGTAAGTACCTACATAAATATTCCAAAAAAGTCTAAAGTGGGATGATCAGAATTGTGAGCAGTCCGGAATCTTATAAAGTGCCCAAACTAGACGAAATGAGTTTACATTTATACGGAAACAGTTCTACTACTCGAAAAGGCGATGAGGTCGAAAAACCCCCCAAAGATAAAGGCTGCTAATAACACTTAGTGGTCGAATTTTATCACCCTAAGAGTCTAAGGCCGTTCATGCAATCCATAGGCACCAATTCTTGGCTCCAGAAAAACAAAAGCCGAGCCACGGCATCAAAGAATCCATTCGAGATGTCCCTTCACGTTTCTCAAGGTGGATCAGGCTCCTCCTTGTTCCTCAGGGCCTTCAACAAGTGACTCCTTAGCTCCGACTCGGAACTCCTCCAGAGCAGAACCAGCTCCTCTTTGGACAGCCTCTCCAAGGGTGACCGCCCGCTGGAGTTTCTAGGTGAGCAGTTCGGCGGCGGTGGGGCTGGTGGAAGGTCTCTTTCCCTCGATCTGGACCTATCTCTGGTGGTAGGGGTGTCCAAGGACTTGGACTGCTCGGGCAGCCGCGACCTCTTGGTCTTGGCTTCCGGCGGATCTTCGGTCTCGTCTCCGAGACTCTGGTGCCTAGTCTTGCCAGTTCTGGACAGAGGAGGGCGCCTGGTTGGCTCGCACTGCGTGGTATCTTCCACTTGGATCCTTATTTGCGGGTTGGGGTTCGACCTGTTATTGCGTTTGTGGACTTTGGGGTTTTTTGATATATTGCTCTGGAGCTGTAACATCGTTTGCTTGTTCCTCTTGGCGATCTCGTCGTCGGAGAGGTTGTTGAAGCTTCGAGCCGGGTGGACTGCAGCTTCTTGGGGCTTGTCGGACTTGCTCAAAGTTTCATCGCTTTTGCCCATGGTGAGGCTGTATTGCGGCTGCAGGCGATGCTTGTCCACCGGTTCTTGATACCTGGGCAGCGTCGCCAGTTTTTTACCAATGCTCTCGGAGTCTGAGAGCTTCCTCATGGGCTCCGAGTACTTGCTGCAATCCGAGAGGTTCTCTATGGACAGTATCGGGCTTTTGCCTCCTATTCTGCTTCCCGAGCTGATCATGTCCAGGTAGCTGGAGCGTCGGCTGTTGATGTCTGGAGGCGAGCTGGTCAAAAAGGCTGAGGCGTCTTTGCTTAATCGTCTTCCGATCACGGCGCTAGGATCTTGCTTCAAGGTCTGGCAACTGAACACGCTATCAGTGCTGAATCTCCTCACGTTCAGACTGGTCGAGCTTTTTGTCTTGTTCTTCGAGCGAGGACTGAACAGCTGCTTGTTGAAGTAAGGGGATCTGCCCTTTTCCGCCTTGGGACTCGATCTCAAGAAAGTCCTACGGATGATGCTGGGACTCAGCTTCAGTTTTTTTCCGTTCGGAGACAATTGGTATTCGGAATCGACCTCGGTGACTGGTTCTAGAGGCGTCTCTCTCTCTTCTTGTTGTTGCCTGCGAAGAGTACTTCATTTTCAAATGTCAAGTGAGGTCAGGGGTGTCTGATAGTTAGTTACCTTCTTATTTCTTGGATCATCTCGAAAAACTGTGCTTTGCTCTTTCGGCGCCTACGCTGTTCGTGTTCCTTCTGAAACAATGATCATCAAGAAAGATTCCATGGATAGGTACTCGAAGGAATGAACTATTATTATATCATCCTGTTAAAGCAGGAGTGGATTTTGCCACTGTACTGAAGCCTGAATGAATGAGAGAAAAAAATATCGCAATAATACGAACCCTCTTTATACTTTTCTGAAACAGGCTAGTGATTTGCCCCTGTCTAATGGTGTGGACCAGTTCTCTTGCAGCATGATGAGGCGACACCAATTCCACACAGTTTATGAATCGATAGAGCTTCTGCAAATAAAACCACAAGGAAAGTGCATTAGCGACTAACGTTACAGTCTGGATATCAAGTTCCTTTGGAATTTTTTCAGACCCACTCAACGAAAAACGAAAAGAACTGTATATCGATTTTCAGAATAGAGTGCTCGGAAATTGATATCCTTACCTGAAGCTGAAAGTAAACAATATGGAATAATTTCTTAAACATCTGGCCAGCATTGATTACTGTTAGTATTTTAACCACCATTTACCAAACTCTTTTATAGGATCTTCATTTTTTAGGTGCAATGAGTACTAACCTGACTGAAAAACATTATGTTGCGACTATGCCAAATGCTTCCTTTCGGTTTATTCCTCAGCATAGGCAGCGTATACCTGAAAAACAAATGCTCGACCAGCAGAATGAGCAGACCGAGTATTATCCCGACGCCTAGCAGTATGAAGACGCCTGTGACAGCTGCAACCCCTAAAGGCCTTGGCTGAGCGATGTCCGTCGCAAGTTTGAAGCACGGCAAGCCGCCGTACCATTTCTCTTGCAATATGTCCATGTAACCGTTGCTGGAGTACTTCGCAATTACAGCCGAGATGCTGTCCTATTGAAATTTGTAAATTTGTAAATTTGTAAATTTGTAAATTTGTAAATTTGTAAATTTGTAAATTTGTAAATTTGTAAATTTGTAAATTTGTAAATTTGTAAATTTGTAAATTTGTAAATTTGTAAATTTGTAAATTTGTAAATTTGTAAATTTGTAAATTTGTAAATTTGTAAATTTGTAAATTTGTAAATTTGTAAATTTGTAAATTTGTAAATTTGTAAATTTGTAAATTTGTAAATTTGTAAATTTGTAAATTTGTAAATTTGTAAATTTGTAAATTTGTAAATTTGTAAATTTGTAAATTTGTAAATTTGTAAATTTGTAAATTTGTAAATTTGTAAATTTGTAAATTTGTAAATTTGTAAATTTGTAAATTTGTAAATTTGTAAATTTGTAAATTTGTAAATTTGTAAATTTTTGAATTTTTTGGATTTGTAAATTTTTGAATTTGTGAATTTTTGAATTTGTGAATTTATGAATTTGTAAATTTTTGAATTTGTAAATTTTTGAATTTGTAAATTTTTTGAATTTGTAAATTTTTGAATTTGTAAATTTTTTGAATTTGTAAATTTTTGAATTTGTAAATTTTTGAATTTTTAACAATTCGTGAGTTTCTCGAGAATTTTTTGAGTATGTGCACCTACTCAAGCACTGACCTTCAGAGGAAAACCTTTGGCCATACCAATGGCGTAGGTGTCCTCATTGATGGCGTCGTCCCCGATTTTTTGTAACTTGCAACCGTGATCGGTGGCGCGATAGTAGTCCAAGATTGGCGTGTCAGCAATCAGGATGTCCAAAGAACCGTTACGTAATCGTTCTACGCCTTCGTCGATGTCGCCAAGAGAGTATCTGCGAATGTGCTGCCACAGCATCTGGTTGGCCTTCTGGACGTAGTATTCGGCTGCCGAAGATCGAGGGGCACCTACTTTTTGACTCAACAACTGAAATAAGTGATTTTTGAAATATTTTTGAGTTCACTTGTTGTGTTATGTGGGTCTGCAAATCTTGCTGTATATCTTCATGATATCTTCAGATAACCCAATAGATATCTTCAAATGCATTCATCAATTTTTCTTCGTGAATGAAAAATTACAAAAACAAATTAAATTAAATATTCTTCATCTATAACTATCCGCAATACTTGAAGATGATGATTTTCCCTACGCCATTGAACATATCCATAGCAGGCCTAACAATCTAGTCTAGAATGACACCCCAATATTCACACCAAGTCATCAGAGTAAACACATCCGCTGTCAGCCGCAGCAACACCTAAAACAATTCCTATAATTCTCCTTGACCTACAATCTCAACACATGTTTGTGATCGCATGAAGCTGTATCAGGTCCACAAATCCTGTGGTGTGTCAACCACTATTGAATCCTCCCTTTGAGATTATAAATGGAATTTAATTCACACCACTGCACAGGGTGGAATTGCTAGTCATCGACTGACATGAACAACTATACGTTACTATTTTTTTAAATAATTCAATATATGATATTCGCTAGGTTATTCGTTGTGATATACTCACACTTCTGTCGTGATAATTGCTAACGGTATTGTGAAAAAATAGTCCGGCTATCAAGGCAGCAATGTTAGCTGTATAACTTGCCACGAAGATCACCGAAAACCCTCCCCACACGTTGATGAGGAACTTGTTGGGCCAACTTTTGGGAGCCTTGAAAGCAACCAGGTGTCCACACAAGAGGCCCCACATCACCCACAGAGCTGAGCTCATGCTGAAATTCTTCGAGCGTTGCCTTCCCCATGGGTTGAGCCCAAACGGACTCAGCCACTCGTAGATGGCCACTGCTATGGCGGTTATGTTGAGGCCTGAAAATCACCAGAGACTCTCTGTATGCCGCTTAGCAAAAAAACAAAGGGTCAACCTAGGAATAATAAGCTGAAAACTTGTATGCATCTTCATTTCGGTGTTCTTGCAGTTGTCTCAAAAGTCTCATAAAATTTCGTGTCTACGTCGTAAGTTATTTAGGGTCAAAGGTAACAAAAATCAGTTTTTTGCGCTTCTATAGGTCCAATGATGTTGACATTTTTTATAAAAATTAAAGAGCATGAAATTTGCGACAGATTTTGTTTGGAAATTTTTTTTGTGCGCTCAATCTTTTTTGAGATAGAGGGCACAGCTCAGCGAATAATACCTTGTATAAACTTATTAAATCATTGGTTGTTATGCCGTGCGGGTAGTGTCTAGTGAAGTTGGTGCTGCCACTGTAAAGATAGTATACCATTCATTGATTGAGTCTCACATTAGATACGGATTACCCTTCTGGGGAGTCTGCAATGATCACAATTTTCACTCTATTTTCATCCTCCAGAAAAGGGCCGTTCGATACCTCCGCAATGTTGGACCTAGAGTTTCATGTAAACCTCTTTTCTTGGAACTCAAAATCCTTACCCTTCCAACTGTATTTATTCTTGAGACTGTATGTTTAGTCCACAGCAACAAATCGTCATATGATACGGTTGTTAGTTCTACTCGCCAAAATAATAATCTCAGACTTCCCATTCCTTTATCGATTTTAACAAAAAAGTCTCTCATTTATAATGCTCTGATATTATATAATCATCTTCCGGTTACCATCAGAAATATTGTCTCTCCAATTCTATTCAGGAGATCTGTGAAAAGACCTCTCATCAATGAACCATATTATAGTGTTCAAGAGTATCTTGACAAAGAGTGGAATTGTTCGAGCTCAGCTTAATCTCATACATTCATATGTTCATTTAAATTTAGTATTATATTTTATGTTCGTATGTTTTTCTATTAGGTTCTATAATTACTACATCTATGAAAATTATTTCTCCCTCGGACAATAATATGTTAGTTGTTCAACATATTGATTTGATTCAACCATTTTAATTGTCACCTTGTATACTAGTTATGTGTATCGTGTTCTACTTTTACTTTAATTCTATGACAGGCTTGCCCTAATCCTGTTCTATCATAAAGCATATCTGAGGAAGAGAGCGCATCTGAATCGGAAATGCTGGAAGACCTTAAACAACGGTGAGAACAATGAAGATAATTACAATGAAACATACATTTTCACATGCCCGAAATCGGAATCGAAATGTTACTGAATGTAACGTATTTACAAATGAATAATAGAGATTATATATTGTTAATGATATTTCAATGATTTGATAACTTCATACTGGGATTCACGGTTGATCTTGCATTACAGTGAGCGATGCAGGCTTTGTGCCCTCTATCTCAAAAACGGTTGAGCGTATGAAAAATTTGTCAGTACAAAATCTGTCGCATACTCTACAATTTTTATCATGAATGTTGACATCATTGGAGCCATAGAAACCGAGATAATCGCATCGATGGCCTTTGACCTTGATAAATCAAGACGCAGACACGAGATTTCCTTAGACTTGTAAGACAACTTTAAGACCACCAAAATTAGAAGGTGTATACGAGTTTACAGCTCATTATCTCTCATTTCGAGGCGAAACCTTCATATGACTGGTCAATTAGGCTGGTTGCCAATCGAACTCACTGGTGAATATGGCGATCCAGAGCTCGGTGGAAAATGGCAACAAAAACGCCATCAGCGGTATCTCAGACTTTTGCTGGGGAGCAGCCAGGAAGGACACTCCGCTGAAGAAGTACGGCACGCTGAAGTCAATAACCTCGCTGCGAGCGCTTGACACGCTCAAGGCCGCGAATGACATGTGGGCGGCGCCCGAAATCAAGTCGCCCATGATACCGTTCCACTTGGCATCAGCGTCATCAGAATCGAACTCCTTGGAGACTCGGACTTTCTTGAGACGTTCGTCCTTGAACCTGAACAAAAATATTCATATGTATATTCACTTCCCAAAAAATTGACGCACCATCGAAAGATAACCATACGTGGTTTCAAAGGTATGGTTTTTTTTTGTCGAAACCACTTGTTCGATTTGTTGGTATACTAACTGTATTCTGATGAAAATCTCTTTTTCACAAATACCGGATTTAGAAATGATACCGTGTTTTTTTCGTAAAATGTGTAATACCCTGTAGAGTTAAACAGTTGCAATATCAAGTTGAAAATGAATTCATACTCTAGACTCATCGTCTTCTTCAAAATTTTATCATTACACGATTTAACATGATTTAATTTGATTCGATGACCTTTTTACACAATAAAGTTGCTTGAGTTGTGAGAAATGATCTAGAAGAAGTCGAAATCGCTACAATGGCATGGCCAGCACGAAGCCTGGACTTAAATCTCATAGAGAATCTTTGGGACACTTTGAAAGACGTAGACTTATTCGAATATGAGAAGAACTGGACCAAAATAATTTTTAAGGTCTCTGATTTTGAGCATGGGCCGTCATTGTCATGAATTCATTAGTGCCAGAGGTGGAAATACTCGTTACTGGTTCGTTTTGATACAGTTTCTCTTATAAAATATTATTTCTCGTGTAATTAAAAAGAAAAAGGAGTGAATAAAAGAACAAAATGTAGAAAAAAGAAAAGGATGAAGAGTGATATCAGTTCTAACTTGATATTACAACTGTTCAACTCTATACAGGGTATAACAAATGTTTATACAAAAATACGCTATAATTGCTACACCCGGTATTGGTAAAAAAGAGATTATTTTCGAAATACAGTAAGTATACCAACATTGTGGAAAAATTACCTGTTATTCAAAAGAAAAACGTCCAAATTGGACAAGTAGTTTGGACAAGAGTTTACTTCAAACTTTTGGGAAAGTGAATACAGTATGGTGAAAATGTATAGAATAAATTCATTACCTCTAACGAATATGAATTGAAAAAAAAAACAGAGATAGGTCAAATTTAATTTTCAAATTTACATCTCTTGATATAAATACGGAGTTTGTGACGTCATTCGCGTGGTTGTGGTGACGTCATCGATTCTTTTTTCAAGTAGGAACACACCCCGTTTAATTTTTTTCTGGAAAGAAGATTCATTGTTGATCTGACCATATACTAATATCAGGAAAATAAAATGATACAACCTCACCTATAGCTCAAGAACTTCTTTCCGACGTCTCTCTCGCTCCTCCTGTTCTTGAACCTCTTGGTTTTGGATCCGAAGAGGCCATCAGCGACGATGTACAAGCGAAAGTCGAACTCCAACTCTTGGGCCACGTTCTCCAACAGATCCATCGACAGGCCGTAGCAGCAGTTCGTGCGGTACTTGAACTTCTGGAAGGGAAAAAATCGTTCGTCGCCCTCTTCTTCTCGCGGATAGTCGCCGAAAAAGAACTTGTAGTCCTCGTAGGGATGCTGGTTCTTTAGGGCTTCCTCCTCCTTCACCTCGTTCTCTTCCTCTTCTTCTTCGATGCGTTGCATCTCGTTGAACACCAGTGTGAGGTTGTCCTTGTCTGAGGTGAGGACTCGATGGCAAGGAAGACCTGAGGGATGATTTGGGATATATGTTATTTATGTTTTGGTTCTCACGAAAAGGATATCCTGTTCCTGTTCAGAGAACATCGTGAGAACCAATGGAAAGAAGATAGGAGTTGGTGTTCTTCTTGAATTTCTGGAGATCGTATGCCTCGGGGAACACCTCCCTAGGCAATGAGTTCCAAAGTCTCGAAAGGGACATTCTGATGCAGGTCTCTAAAGTGACCACGAAGGGTTGTGAAGACTGAACTTGACGGGTTAATCTCGAAGAGACTGCTGATGTAGGAACGATTGTTGATATTTCAGAAGAGCATCGCCCTTGAGAACAACTATGGAATAGAGATAAATCGCCAACTTTTCTACGGTGTCCCAGAGAAGTGAACGAGTTTGTAAGCGAGGCATCACCGACGAGACGAATTGCCCTTTTTTGGACAGAATCCAATAGTTTCAGGATATGTTTAGGTGCCACACTCCGAATATGGGAACAGTATTCCAGGACAGGTTGGATCTGTACCTTATAGATCATAAGCAGCTGACTGGGAGTGAAATAGCTCTTGGCTCGAAACAGAAAACCAAGTTTTTGGGATGCACTTTTGGCAATGGACCTCACGTGATTTTCCCAAGTTTGAAACTTGGAAACTTTACATTACCAGAAAATAAACGATATAGTTCGGAAGTGAATTAAATCTAGTATGGAGGAAGTACCGTGGATCATCTCACCTCTGAGACACTGCCCGTCTTCGTCCAGTTCACTTTCCATGACGAAAGGGGGCGCCAGCGCTGTTACCACCCTGAAGACGGTTCGGGCTCTGGAAGAAACGGCGGCAACAGAGAGATCACCCCCAGGCCACACGATCGTATCGAGTCTAACAGATCTACCGGATACCATGCCAACCCTCTTCCATTTGACGCCGATCGCTGGATGGGGTGGAAATTCTGTAATGAAAGGGTTCGACCTCACGTAATGCCTGATTCATACCCCAAAGATGAAGGCCATGGTCGCGATTGAGGTAAATATTGATTTCGAGTTGAATATCCTGACGAGCATCATTATTTTGGATAAGGACTGACGAGCTCTTTAAAGGAATTGGTTAGGGTTTGAAAGGGTGAACTGCCTTCATCGAATTATATTTGCCCAATCCATCTGAGAAGAAGATGAGGAATTATTAATTATAGTGAGAAATTCGATCTCCTATAGATTGTAGATTGTAGGGGGAGGGGCCGTTAAGGCAGTGCAGCCTCTCAAGCACCTCGACCTATAAGATCTTTTGTGCATAACCCTTAATCTATTCGAGACCCGGGATTCCGAGACTTCGTGCAAAGGTTATCAGTTTCCTTGGAGCTAGGTTCCTGATATCGGAGGGCTCTAAAAAGGCCCCTTTCAGGACCTTGAGCCTCATGCAGAAGAGTGCTGGGCATTCGCAAAGCAAATGTTCTGCAATTTCAGCGAAGTTCTCACAGTAGCGGCAACTATCACTCTCTGTTTGCCCATCTTTTTGAGGTGATACCTCAGAGGGCAGTGTCCAGTGAGGAGTCCCGTTACCAGTTTCGAGTCTATTTTGTCCAACTCGAGAAGCTGCTTAGCTTTCCTCGGCGATAGGCTCACTAGCCTTTGCGCTTGTCTTTGTCCTGGCACTTTATTCCAGTAAGATTTCATTTCATCCGCTTCCCAACGTCGAACCTCTTCTCTCAAGTGGGCCTTGGCGAGTCCACAGAAGGGTTCTGGGCCGGGAAATTGTGTATTTGCCCCTTCTTTGGCAAGGCATCTCCTATATAAGCCATTATATTGCTAAGAGGATGGTATATCGTATAATCTGAGGTGACCACTGAGTTTTTGGTGAATTAATGAAAATATACTCACCTGTTTCGGTTTTGTTATTATAGACGTAAGGGTCAGGAACTAAATTAAGAATCTCGAAATTTGCAACTAATGATTTGTCCACTTTGTCAACGGCAATTTCTTGACTGAATTTCTTTCCTGCCAAGGCATTGGTGCACGCTACTTTCAATTCCCTGAAACAAAAAAAAATACAGTACAACGTGTTTTCTGATGATTTGAAGATATTTCTCCTTTCAAACAATATTATCGACGTTTTGGATCATGTATCAACATATAGTGGATAATCTGTGCGTACCTATATCGGCAAAATAAATTGACAACAAATGAAAATATAACCCAAAAACCAAAAAATATTTGAGAAAAACCGAATACGTATTTCGGCAACTGAATTGGCATTTTCAGTGAAAACACCAATGCAACTTTTTTTTGTGGATGTGTTTTCCACTTTGGTGTTGATGCCTTTCATGAGAAAAAAAAATATCTAACATGTTAGATGGTATTTGGTACATTTTTACATTTGGACTTTTTTTTTCGGTTTCTGCCTTTATCTGTCCACACGCTCATTTCAAGCAATGGACGTTCAGGCCATTTTCTTTTTTTGTGGATTGGAACGTTTTTACGGCGACAATAAATCTAGAAATGGCGGGTATGACGCTGTCGTAGTAGAAAAGAGATGAAATTTACTGTATCGGTTTCCGCTGATCCATTAAAAGCTTCACTGGATGGATTCCTCTATTGGAATCGCAATAATGTTCAGTCAATTGGATGTTAATCACGGTTTATCATTTTATTGATACGATATATCGGGAGAATGTGATTGATTGAGATATATTATTCAGTTTCCATCATCAAAATTCGTATATACATGCGAGATACCTGATGGTTTTAAAATGTCGAGTAATTCGATAGAACATCAAGGAGCACATTTTCCTTTCAATTCTATTCTATTAAATCGAGCTTCGTGTTTGTCCCATATATTATTAACGAGTCTGTATCAATATCGACAGGCCCAACCTAATTTCCCTGTAAATTGATTTGTAACGGTTCTACTATCCTGATGTTTAACTGGATGCACAGCAAATTGTCCATACATTACAACACAGCGCTCGATTTTATGTCGGTCAAGGTCACAGAGAGTCAAAATTGAATAAGTAAAGAATAACTACACCTTTTCCAATTGTAGTTCTGAAAGCGTCAAGTTTATTTCAAAAAGTATCAATTGTATTTCAAAATTATAAATTCAATTTAAAAATGCGTCAATTGTATTTCAAATTAGTCAATTTAATTTCAAAAAGTAACAAATGTATTTCAAAGTTATCAATTCCATTTCAAAATGCGTCAATTGTATTTCAAATTGATCAATTTAATTTCAAATAATTCCATTTCAATTTCAAAATCCATCATTTCAATTTAAAATCTTATCATTTTTATTACAAAGTCAGTCTACTACAATCAAATATGTGATATATGATAGGAACCAGGAGCGTTCCTATGGCAGGGTGAATGAAAATATTACCTTACACCTAACCTAACCTTTGCCTGTGCTTTTTCAGTTTTGAAATTCAAATAATGCATTTTGAAATGCATTTGATATTTTTGGAAATATAAATGACCATTTTGGAATTACAAGTGTTAGTTTTTGAAATTGAATTGATAATTTTGGAATACAATTGATGTTTTTTGAAATCCAAATGACTAATTTGAAATACAAATGACGCATTTTGAAATTGAATTGATGATTTTGAAATACATTTGATGATTTTTGAAATTGAATTGACTAATTTGAAATACAATTGATCCTTTTTGAAATCCAAATGACTATTTGGAAATACAATTGACCATTTTTGAACTAAAATTGGAAAAGGTGTAGTTCCAATATCATCATGGAATAAATAATTAGCATACCTGAGAATTGGTAGCTAAAAAACACAAAATGTTTCATGAGAAATTGCTAATTTCATCGCAAATATAGTACAAGGTTTCTTCTATGTGTTGGCTCAACACAAAACAACAAGATAATCATGGGAATTTGGTAGAGAAAGTAGAGCTATTTACGTTGACAACGATAAAGGCTGTGCTGTATTCAAAAAGAGATTACGGCATTAGCCAGTCTTTGGTTTAAATATAGTGGGGATTAGTAAAGTAAGCCGGCTTTGTTACGGATACAGTTGCCAAGCCATTTCCTAATGTGTTCCAATGAGAATTTACACGTTTTATGTCTGGAATCTTATTAATACATGTTGGATGGCTTCTCCACTGTGTAGCAGTACCTTTTCATTCATTACCATGAGAGGATACGACACTACATGCATTGTAACAGGACGTCTTTGCACAAGAATTTTAAGTATATTACACTTGGTATTGGAATAATTTTGACATGCGAAATCAATCCAATACCAAGTTCGATACCCACGGTCCGAAACTGAAGTACACACTATTCGTAACAAAGAGGCATTCATTTAGGCAGCTTAGAGTGATAACAAATTAAAATTAATGATGAATAAGTCAAATAAATGATTCGGTTAGTTCAGCATTACTTATACGTGGGAAGCTGAATCAGTGGGAAAGTCAGAATAATTTTGGAAAACTTTCTTGGTTTGTTAGAAACGAGCGAATCGCTTAAATTCGGGGTGGATCATAGTGCGTTTTGGGAAGATTCAATTTTGGACCAAAGTGTCTTCTTTGCACAGTCTCGACGGACGAATAGAAATAGCCGTCACCTTCCAAGGGACTAGAAAACACAACGACGAAGGGTTGAAAGTACTTGGTATTTTGTTATTTTTTTTTCTAACTAACATCCTATCAATAAGTTCGTGGGTGAACTTCAGTTTCGCTTGTTCTTGGACCTCGGCTTGGACTAAATATATAGTCGCAGTTACTGTTTTTTGTTAAGGTATACCAGATTTAAATTCCACTTGAAATGATAAAAAAAATATTTATCCGTTTTATTTTATTATTTGTTTGAACGTGCTAATATTTCAGTTTTCTTTTTATTGTGACGTCGAGATCCAAACAGTTTTCCAGTGAAGCGACTTCGCTAAAAGAAAAATATGCAGTTCCTGCATAGCAATTCTGCGACTGAAATTTCCCTGGAGATACAGCATTTGTACAGTCGATCCTTCGTTAACTTTTAAAGCGAAACGATAACACAGACATCGTATTCTTGACGTTAACAATCATCCAGAAACACCCAGTTCTTGCGACGAGCGTTTCTCATTCTTCAATTAAGAGAAAGTCAAGAGATGTCAAGCTAATTTGGTACAATTGTCTTTTTACCTTATCGAGGTAAGATGTTACTGTGCGTAGATTTAATACTGCTCACGACTGATATATCCGGAGTAATTTCAAGAGTGCAGTGATTACAAGGTCAGGAGATACTCTTTTCCAGGATGAACGACTTCCCATTCCCTTTCTCATTGACGTCGCTCCATTCTAGCAGAGTTAATGAACGATCCTTGAACCGACCCATGTTTCTTTCAGGATCAGCTGCAGGATACATAAGGATCCCCTTGAATTCATGGGTAGCTAGTAGCAACCGCTGTATTTCAGTTTCAACTACGGGCACATACCTCCCAATAAGTCTTGAGGTTTGGAAAATGTCCATTTCAGGATCTACCTGTGGTTGGCAATGGTATTTTCTGAAATACACAATGCAATAGACACATTTCAAATTTGAGTTGAGAGTACTCACACGGCCAACTCAACTAGCCTTATCAACTATTGCCATATGAGCAAATTGAAATTGTAGCTTATATGGAATAGGTATTATATCTTCATGTGATATTATATGTGAGCTCATTAAAATAATGTATTGGCTACATTTGTCATCGTCGAATGATCATTTTCGGTTTGATTTGATTACTGACAAACACGACTGGTTGTGGAAATTTTGTCATCCTGGGGGCAGTTTGAATATTAGCTTAATTATGAGTTCATTATTCAAAACAGAGGTTGAATATACACAGAAGGATAATTTGGAAATAATTCGTAATCGAACGACATCGGTATGCTATCGCAGAATAATACAATGGGGATTTTTCGATTCATTAATGATTATAGTAGCCAATGAATTGTCTCGAGAGAAATCATGGGAATATCGAAGCGAATTCAAAAGTGCTGATTTTTCAGCAAATAAGATTGGAAGAGTTCAGACAAACCTATAAGGGTTTCACTTCGTAAAAAATCCATAACTCAATTCTTTATTGGCTATTTTCGAACCCTCACAAATCGTATTCATGTTATTGCATCATTCGAAGAAAAATGCCATAATGCTCTACTTTGTCAAAATCATATCGAATCCTGGCTCATCCTTGGATCCAACTGTGAATAAAAATAAGTATCTCAATCCACAAGAAAATATGGTCTTCGAGTTATTGTCACTCCCACCTCACATATACCTTAT
Source organism: Chrysomela aeneicollis (assembly GCA_029955515.1). NCBI lineage: Eukaryota > Metazoa > Arthropoda > Insecta > Coleoptera > Chrysomelidae > Chrysomela > Chrysomela aeneicollis. Next base: position 12,953,686 of record JARUHQ010000022.1, read on the forward strand.
ATATAAATAAATCATAGAATGAGTTGAAAATGGAACATTACACATAAAATTCTTTGAAGTAAAAATCGAGAGATTTGAGATCAGGTGATGTAGGTGGCCAATCCTCAGGACCATATCATGTCCTATCAAACCATTTCAAAAACTTGATTCCTGTGATTCCTCACTGCTAGGACTGCCACAAAAAACAATTTTGCAACTTCCATAGTTTAGTGTGGTATACTGATGGATCCAAGATGGATGAAAGGGCTGGAGTGGGAGTTACAGGGCCAAATTTCAGGCTATCAAAACCCCTTGGTAACACCCCAACCATCTTTCAAGTAGAAGTACATGCTATAGCGATATGTGCCCAGGAGTGCCTCGAAAGGGACACTCGAAGGGCAAAAATCTATGTTCTGTCACATAGCCAAGCAGCACTGAGAGCTCAAAAGTCATACACTTGTGAGTCTAAGCTGACTTGGGACTGTAAACAAGACAACTGGCAGCGAACAACCAGGTCACTTTCATGTTGGTGCCAGGTCATAAGGGAGTTGAAGGCAACGAGGAAGCAGACTGCCTTGCCAAAGAAGGGGCAAATACACAATTTCTCGGCCCAGAACCCTTCTGTGGACTTTCCAAAGCCCACTTGAGAGAGGAGTTCCAACGCTGGGAAGCGGATGAAATGAAATCTCACTGGAATGAAGTGCCACGACAAATACAAGCGAGAAAGCTAATGAGCCTTTTCCCAAGGAAAGCTAAACAGCGTCTCAAGTTGGACAAGAAAGACTTGAAATTGGTGACGGGACTCCTCACTGGACACTGATGCCCTCTGAGGTATCACATCAAAAAGATAGGTGAAATAGAGTGATGGTTGCCGTTACTGTGAGAACTTCACTGAAACTGTAGAACATTTGCTTTGCGAATGCCAAGCACTCTTCTGCAAGAGGCTCAAGTTCCTGGAAGGGGCCTTCTTAGAGCCCTCCGATGTCAGGAACCTAGTTCCCAGGAAACTGATAAACTTTTCACGAAGTCTCGGAATCCCGGGCCTCGAATAGATTGAGGGTTATGCACAAAAGATCTAATAGGTCGAGGTGTTTGAGAGGCTGCACAGCCTTAATGACCCCCCTCCCTACAATCTACAATCTACAAATCTATAGTTTAGCTACTGAAATTATTCAACGAATACTCATTTTATTTTCTTGTTTCAAATTTAATAATTCTCCCTACGATGATCCAATCTTTTCGTGATGTCTGTGTTAAGAAAAAGACTGGACGAATCATTTTTTTACTACCAGCCAAGAAACAAGATATAACTTGTTATTTTTTGATTCTACCTTCATCTTGCATATGTGTTCATTGAACTTTCTGAAGTCGTTAATTACACCCTGTATTTTCTGACAAAATGAGCCTGGTTGTGAAGATATTTGTAAGGTGTATTGTACTTTCGACATTCATTCATATAGTACACAAATGCTGGAATAATCGTTTATTTTACCCTCGTTTATTTCATTTTGAAATTATGAATGGGGTGTTTATACGTTGATGAGTAACATGAATACAACGATTTCGGATAACCCTTTGGAGACTACTTTGTCGATTATTCTACAGTTATTCGTATTATTCATCATAATCTTCCATTGTATGTTGTTCTTTTATCCTCAATATACAGTTTGAGATACAGAACATGAAACTGAATAATTTTATCGAAAGATTTTTTGTTGAATCATCTTGCAAATAAGAGCGACGATGAATTATTTCACCGAATATCAACTTGTTTCCTCTTTTGGAATATTGGCATTAGCTTATTATTGCCAATATATCGCTTTCGGTAGACCATGAATCAATACTGGCATTGTCTCGGTGAACAATATATTTCTCACCCCCTACATGCATACGCGTACAAATTTTCAATGGCAATATGATCGACACTCAACAATCAACGTGACATGAAATGTGGTTATCAAGCTACCCACTTCAAGTCTAATTGAATGGGACACTCAGAAGGTCAACATCAATGGGTGGTGGTTCAGGAGAAAATAAATGGAGGTCTAAATATCATTATTCAGGTGAATATCATGGGATAATCTGACTATAACATAATGTATTGACGATCATTGGATACTATATAATGAGTGTAATGCACATTTTGACCTTCTATACTGGGATTCACCAATTGCGATATCGTAGGTTCATCAATTTATGGACGCTTATGCATAAAAAATATACAGGGATATGACAAACAAAACACTGATTGGTTCTAGAGAACGAGAATGGAATGTTCTGATGAACCAAAATCGACATCGCAGTTGGAGTGAGAAATCAAAAATCGATGAGATGAGCTAGGTTTGTGATTTATTCAATTGATCCTTTTTTATGTTCTGGTTTTCACGAAAAAGGATATCCTGTAATGTTCAGAGAACATCGTGAGAACCAAGGGAAAGAAGGTATAGGAGTTGGTGTTCTTCTTTAAATTTCTGGAGATGGTATGCCTCGAGGAACACCTCCCTAGGCAATGAGTTCCAAAGTCTCGATGTTCGTTGGATGAACGAGTTTTTGGAAAGGGACGTTCTGCAGGTCTCTAAAGTGACCACGAAGGGGTGTGAAGACAGAACTTGACGGGTTTATCTCGAAGATAATATAGGAGAAGAGAGCGAGTTTGTAAGCAAGGTATCACCTACGAGACGATTTGCCCTTTTTTGAACAGACTCCAATAGTTTCAGGATTTGTTTAGGTGCCGCACTCCAAATATGGGAACAGTATTCCAGGACAGCAGCTGACTGGGAGTGAAATAGCTCTTGGCTCGAAACAGAAATCCAAGTTTTTGGGATGCATTTTTGACAATGAACCTCACGTGATTTTCCTAAGAAAGGTTATTGCTGATAGTAACGCCAAGCATCGAAATAGATGACTTCAATGGTATGGTTACTCCTGACTGAATTATGTTGGGCACAGTGAGATCGGCTTTTTAAAGAAAATACATGCTTGTGTTTTGCTCGCATTGAATTCTACCAGGTTATTGGATCCCCACTCAAGAATTGTTGCTAAGTCCGTATTCATTTTGTTAACATTTCTCCCTCGTTCCCTGAAAGAGAAAGCGGTACGGAGGGTACTATCATCCGCGAAGCTGTGTATAGGACATGAAGTTGCTTCCAACAAATCGTTGATGTGAAGTAGAAATAGTGTTGGTGTTAAAATTGATCCCTGCGGAACACCAGCATTTATGAGTAGAATATCAGATGAAACTCCATCGACCACTACATGGAGAGACCTGTTTGAGAGAAAACTAGCAAGCAGAGAAGACAGCTGAGGAGGCAAACCATAAGATGGAAGCTTGGCGAGGAGTCCCTGGTGCCAAACTCCATCAAATGCCTTGGAAATATCTAATGACACGGCTAAAGTTCCACCATATTTTTCAATAGATGGCTGCCATAAATAATGTGAGACGTGAGCGAGCAGGTCACCAGTTGATATCTGATGATGGAAGCCATATTGCCTCGGAGGAGAAATACATATTCCTTTGCAAACATAGGGTATACCATCAATTCAAGTGTATTCATAATTGAAATGAACATATATAAAATAGAAAATAACTGTGGTGTATCAGTGAATAGTTTGGAATTATTCCAGAATACACTTTTTTCCCATTTCTATTTATCGTAGTGCCGAGTTATTGAAGATTCACCAATTTAAGATACTTTTGCACAATTTCTCAGTTGTCTTTGGAAATAGAGAGTTGAGGTTTTCACATTACTATACATTACCGAAATCAGAACTATCGTAACACTTTCTGTTTTTGAGATACAGGGCGGAACTAAAAATATTGCATTTCGGGACCCACCCTGTATCTAAGCTATCTTTTAACTCGTAGGAAACATAAATACTGCATTTTCTACATCTTTTTATGTAGAATCCAGTCGAGAAGTCACATTTCAAAAATGAACTGTCATCATCTAGATCTAACCCAATGTTATGATTTTCAAAATGTAACAACCTGTACATTTTTTCTACATTTGCTTCGCGCTTATTCAAACGACCTCCCCAAACTCACCTGGCGAACTCGTTGACGAACCCGTTCTCGCGCGCCCCGTTCCCCCAGCAACCGTCTGAGCCGCCGCCGCCCACCACGTCCCTGAGCGCCCGCTCAGGCGCCCTGAGCAACGCCCGCTTGAGCGCCGCCGCAAGCAGCCTAACGGCGCCCTTCACCAGGTGCCGGTCCACCCGCACCGGCATCGGACGCAGCCCCAGCAGTCCGGCGGGCAGCTCGGACCCGCCCATGGGCGTTGGGCGCGGGTACCCGCCCATGGACGTTGGGCGTGGGGTCCCGCCCATGGGCGTTGGGCGCGGGTACCCGCCCATGGGCGTTGGGCGCGGGTACCCGCCCATGGACGTTGGGCGTGGGGTCCCGCCCATGGGCGTTGGGCGCGGAGACCCGCCCGTGGGCGTTGGGGGTGGGCGTGGGCGGTCGGGGGCGCTGCGCTCCTCCGCCGGCGGCTTGGGGACGCTCATTTCCTCATCGGTGGCCTTCTTGAGGATGACAGCTGCGGTGTCGATCCACAGCCAGACAAAATGGCCGTCGAGCATGTTGAGTCGTTTGGCTTCCTCGAGGATTCGTACGGAGCTGGGGCGGTCGCTCATCAGGACTATCACGCCTCTGGTGGACCTGGAGATGTCTGCCAACTTCCTGGAATTGGAAAGGTGTCGGTATAACTTCCGAGCGGATGGACCAACTTTCAAGTTCTTGCATTTCTCCAATAAGGAAAACCGAAATTTCGGATAAATTATAAAGCAAAAACAAGTTTGACTATATCTATTTGGTTCATATCGAAGTATAACTGTTGGATAGACATAAGTTTTCAAGTAGCCTCAATAGCCAACGGGTTCAAAGCGTGACTTCTCAAGGCAGGTCAATTCTTTTTTAATCTATGAGACAGTTTCCCTTCTCTTCTGTTTAATATATGAATTATTGGATTGAATTTCAATCGAAGATGAAACCCTTGAATCATTTTCGAATTTTTCATAACTTTCGAACGGACGGACTAATTTTTAACATTTTGCTTCTTTCTTCTCACAGTATCCAGTTCTGCATTCAGAAAAACCAATATCGTGAAAATAGTTACGAAAAAAACTCTAATTGTTACCTACTAGGGAACGTGTGTGGAATAGCTACGTTCTGATTAATAGAAATCGCATTTTGAGTGAGAAATTACATGACTGAATTTTCAAACGAATCGCTAAAAATCGATGAGATAAGCCACGTTTGTGATTTATTTCAATGAGCCCCAGAAGAGACATAAATTTCATTGCTGAATAAAGAACACCATCAATTCACGTGTTTTTATAATTGAAACGAACATAAAAAGCAATTAACGGTGGTGGATCAGTGAATGGTTTTGAATCATTTGGTTATTGTGAATATTTATGATGGAAAATTCCTAAATACACTTTTTTCCATTTCCATTTATCTGCAGAAGTCAATGTGATGAACAATCTCGTACTACTCTGAGTTATTGAAGTTTCAAACAAGCATGTACGTCTACTTCTAACACAACTGAGGAAAAATGATTTTCATCGAATTTTTCAAATCTCCATAACTTGCAATCGGATCAACCGATTTTTTCGATCGGATTCACGTTTTTTTCTTTCTCATCTTAGAATTCAGTTTTTTAATCAACAATTCCATAATTGTAAAACACATTTTTTTTATCTTCAACATTTCCAATTCTTCATTGGGATTTACCGATTTAATAACGCCTAGGAGAGGCTTGAGAAAGACTCAGTCTAATCCCTGGTTTAACTTCACTTCTCTGAGATATTGTTAAAACTCTTTTCCAGAAATAACACCGAAACAAACCCATGTAGAGAAGATAATACTCTTGAATATAACGATGAAACAATATACATCGATTCAGTGAATATGTTTCCTATCTACGATCGGATTTCCCATCAGAAATCGTTCCTTCGCAGACCGTAAAATGCCTCGTGATTGCTTGTGTTCAAGTTGTTTCATCGAAATCTGACATCTTTTTGATCATCGCCAGAGGCGTGTTATACCATTAAATTGAATTGAGTAGGTACTCAAAATGTAATGGCTTCGTCAAAGATTGGTTTTCAGTTGGAAAAATGTCCAATACGACACAGAATTATATTTCATCCGAATTATGTCCATTTACGGATGTTACTTTGGGTCCCTTTATAGGAACCTATAAAAGAGATTTATCCAATCATCAATCGAATTGCTACGTCAATGTAGATGGGTTAATTGTTATGCATTTGGCAAAAAAACAGGAAGACAGAGGATGAAAGCGAAGGAAATTGAAATACGTACAAGTGGGGACACGTTTCCAACATGAAACAAGTGCACATCCAAAAGAAATTCATTTTGTTTTCCTAGTTTGGTTGACATTTTCACCTTTCATGTGAGTCATATTCAGAAATCAAATAATATCAGCGAGAGGAGAATAATTATTTTCTGGCAAGTGCTTTCATGAGTACATACTTTCAATTTGTTTTCCAGTTTGCCTGTCACATTACATTCCTGATAATTTCTTTTGCGCTAGCAGAAATATATTCAGGAAATATTGAAGAAGCAGACTTTAGAAGCCTCCATCATGGTCTATCTCTCAATACCATCAGTAATCACAAAGGAGTAGCCGTTAAAGGTGATTATAGTGGTGACTTTCCTTCTACTCTCCCTATACAGAATTAACAGGTCAGTATCCTATAACTCCCAATCACCAAAATATGTATCTTTTCTCTAAAAAAACCGATCTCACTGTGCCCAACATAATTCAGTAAGGAGTAACCATATCATTGAAGTCATCCATTTCGATGCTTGGTGTTACTATCAGCAATAACCTTTCTTGAGAAAATCACGTGAGGTCCATTGCCAAAAGTGCATCCCAAAAACTTGTTTTTTTGTTTCGAGCCAAAAGCTTTTCCACTCCCAGTCAGCTGCTTATGATCTATAAGGCACAGATCCGACCTGTCCTGGAATACTGTTCCCATATTTGGAGTGTGCACCTAAACATATCCTGAAACTATTGGATTCTGTCAAAAAAAGGGCAATTCGTCTCGTCGGTGATGCCTCGCTTACAAACTCGCTGACACTGTAGAAAATTTGGCAATGTATCTCTATTTTATAGATACTTTCATTCTGAAATATCAAAAATCGTGCCTCCATTCCTTCAGAACGTCCCTTTCCAAAGACTCGTTCATCCAACGAACATCGAGACTTTGGAACTCATTGCCTAGGGAGGTTTTCCCCGAGGCATACGATCTCCAGAAATTCAAATTCAATTCTACCTTCTTTCCCTTGGTTCTCACGATGTTCTCTGAACATTACAGGATATCCCATTTCGTGATAACCAGAAATGTGATAGTTGTCTTTTTCTTTCCTTGGCTAACCCTACTTCATGACAGTGGATTTATTTCAGCAAGAGTCCAAGTACAAGCAATTTCCCAACAGATACCTGTAGCAGTACCGATACCACATCCCGAGCTGGTACCTGCAGCTTACAGAGTACCGGCCTAAGCACCATTTCAAGTGAGCAGTACGAGCCAAGGTACTAGGTACCGAAGTATATTTCCGTTTATTAGTAAAATTTATTCTGTGTCCTGTCTTGTTCACAATTTACATCATAATTTCACCAATACAAGAAGCCAACCAATCTTTTATTAACAAAACATCTTTCTATATCAAAACCAAGGTGGATATAGGATGGTGAAACAGCTCTTCAATTGTTTCTGCGAAAAACTTGTAGACCGTTTGAGAAGGTACTAATATTTCCTCGACTTGAAAGAAGATGGCGGTAAGATCGATTATCGAGGGAGATTTCTGTTGCTTACGTATTTCTGTGGTTCACATCTGACAGACGTGACTTGAAACAACATTAAACAATATATTTTTTATAAATCTGGAATGAATATTGATATTTTGACTCTTCTCAATCATTTTTCATCTAGAATAGATGAAACTGATAAAAAGATGACAAATGCAGAGTTTCTGTTTTACCGACACCAAGGTATGCCGCCATCTCTGATAACTTCAGGAAATATTACTACGGTATGAAATCAAGTAGGCTAAGGTCTACAGTTTATTCTAGTGCTTGTTAATTGGAAGCTGTTTCACCATCCTATATCCACCTTGATCAAAACTATATGATTATTATGATCATCATGCGCTCTGTAATCACTAGATTCTTCAATAAACGATACTCAACCAAATAAAAATGTTATTCAAGTCCTTTCACGTCAAAAGTAACTGTTCAAAGCGCTGAATCTTAAGACCAACTATCCAAGCGGAATTCCTGAAATTATATCAAGGTTTCTTATCCTTGAGAGTAGTTAATTTGAATTTCTCCAGATCCTCAGCAGTGAATCTGAATGAATCCGTCTCTCTGAATGGTGGATCATTTATAAGGGCTTGTTGTATTATATCCATTCCCGAGCGCATTTGCAAAGAAAGGGAATAACTTGTGACTGCAGGAGAAAATTAAATTCGGGATGAGATGCACGCATGATGCACGGCTCCGGAAGATGATTAATTTCTGGATCCGAAACTCCGGGGTCAAAGTCCACATTTTATGTAGGTACAATCTGTTGAATTTCATGTAATTCATCGGAACTTCATCGATTCAGGTTAGACAGAGCTAAGATGAATTAAAAAGATTCAGTTCGGAACAGGGCTCGACTCAATCTTGTGATGATAATTCAACAGTCGACCTATTCGAACTAATGATATTACAAGATTTGCATAATTCCTTGTGCAGGATTATTTATTCTGCTTCCTGGATGAGGCAGGATAACGAAGGGTAAAAACAACTGAATGTTCTTGACATCATCACAGCGATTGAATAAACACATCGCTTGATGAATTCATCGAGGGTTGATATAAGGTTGTACAGGGTGAGCAATGTGCATAATGACGTTATAGTTTTCATTCCACCTACAAGGTTGAGAACTTTTAATACACGGACGACGTGGATCACCCTATTTGAATAAATCATTGATGCGCATACAAATATGTCGATACATATACAGGGTGATTGTTGATATTCAATCGTTGTTCTGTTAGCAAAATTTTTGTCAGCGGAAAAAATACTCGGTACTAGTTCTCTAATTCAACCGACCTCATATCTTCCATGATAAAGAAGTTAGCAATAGTGCCGACTTGAGTTTGATCAGCCTGTATAGTGAGTCAAAGTATAACTTTACTCTCCAGAGTGTTCGTAGGTTGATGCGCTCCTGGTTGTTTGCATCAGTGAGTTGAAAATGTAATTTTCTCACTAGTGCGTTGAGGTACTACATCGCACCCTTTTCAACATTGAATTGCAAGAGGTATCAATTGTACAATAATAGCGATATAAAACAATGCTCTATACTAGTGGGTACTAGTTTTTTTTTATATTGGTGATTAAACAATGCATTCCGCGCTAGTGAGTTGAAGCAACCTTTTCAACATTAGTGCAATAAGGTATCACTAGTACTAGTTCCACAGTGGAAGGACATTTTTTTATTAGTGGGTCAAAACAATGATCTCCATGTTGGTGAGTTAATGCAACCTTTTAAACACTAGTGCTGAAAATCACCACTCGTAGCATCTTTCTCACATCAGTGAGTTGAAGCAGTACTTTCCACGCTAGTGAGTTAACGCCACCTTTTCGCCACTAGGGCGCAAAGCTTCCACTTCCCTCACTAGGGTGAAAAGCGACGCTCAGCATATACTGACCTGAAGAGCGTCTGCGGCCGCAGCGGCGACGGTAGGGCGACCAGCGTCGGATGGAGCGGCGTCGCGTCGATGGCCCGCCACAGCTCGGGGCGTCGCAACGCTGTCGCCGACGCCCTGTCGGCCAGCAGCGTGAAGGCGTGCCAGTGCGCCTGCAGCAGCAGGCCTCGCAGGGCGTGCACCGTCTCGACGCCGCTCGGCGCCAGGTGGACCTCCAGGGAGCCGGACTCCTGCAACAGAGGACGTCGTTTTGTTTGAGTTTTTTTTATGTTCTGGTTCTCACGAAAAGGGATATTATCCTGTAATGTTTAGAGAACATCGTGAGAACCAAGGGAAAGAAGTTAGGAGTTGGTGTTTTTCTTAAATTTCTGGAGATCGTATGCCTCGGGGAACACCTCCCTAGGCAATGAGTTCCAAAGTCTCGATGTTCGTTGGATGAACGAGTTTTTGGAAAGGGACGTTCTGCAGGTTTCTAAAGTGACCACGAATCTGTCTTGATATAGGAACAAATACGAGTGCTAATCTAGTTAAATTCACAAAAAAAATGATTAGCACGAATGTAATTCTGCTATTTATTCATACTATTCATTCATCTGAGTGATACTTCACAATGGCGACAGTGCTGATTTTGAAAGGTTCGTTCGATATACTGCTATTGGAGTATTTATTAAATCACCCAGTGTATAGATATAAATATACCTATCATTTATTTCAGATATAGAAATTCCAATGGTTTGTTTTGCTACCAATGTTTTTATAGTTCAACTTTTTTGGGTCACTAATCAATTGGAAACAATATGTGAATAATCGATTGTCAGATCTTTATTGCAATTCTCACAATTTCACTCAGTTATTTTCAAGACGTTTTGTATTGGGACAAATAGCTGCATTATTTTGACAACCAAGTCAATGCGACGACGAGTCAGTCATACAACGTGAAAAAAATTTATAAATAATAATCACTCTAAAGCTTGAATTGATTCGTAAACTAGTTCGGAAATGATTACAAAATTTTTGTTCCTTCTGTACGAAATCTGAGCATATTCAAATGTATTATGAATATATAAAATAGATAGATAGATTAATGTTTATTCAACCACATTATATACAATATTTGTGGCAAGTAAATTTTGTACGTATTCTCATAGAAGTACCATCTATCTGAAGTTAAAAATTCTTGAAATTGAAACTAAAATACGTTATACATGTACTAAAATACGTTATACAGGTACAGATCAACACGAGATAAACATATACATTAAATGATTGATGATGATGAAGAATTATTCCAATGAGTAGGATGAGCGATATTATTGGTGAAAGAAAAATAGTCTATCCAATTAAAAATATCAAACATAGTTTGAAATGAATGTCTGGTAGACTACGAGCAGAAAACAACTACTTTCCTGGTAAATACCACGCAGAACATTGAATTATATCTGTTCGTAGTCCATGCAACGATTCACACTGTGAATGCAGATCGCAAATGTTTCTTTCTTCCTAAGACGTGACAAATTCACATCGAGACAGGCACGCCTAACAACCTACAGACCGGTTTCGGGCTTATTGGCCCTCATCAGTGCAGGGTAGTTATCCGAGTAGAGACCGTAAGATCTCAACTCGAAGCGTTGCCTGTCCCAATGCATTTTTGTCGCGTCTATTTGACCGCACCGAGCCGCGTTCCAACAGATAATTGAAAGTGGCGACATCATGCGGCAGAAGAAAGAAACACTCCAGAACCGAATCTCCCAAGTTTTACAGAACTTGGAAGTGGCTGAGAGCTCGACTAAGCTCAATAAATGAAAAAATGGATTAGCCATAAATTGGAAAAAATTTTTTGAGAGAAAAATAGTCTATCCAATTAAAAATATCAAACATAGTTTGAAATGAATGTCTGGTAGACTACGAGCAGAAAACAACTACTTTCCTGGTAAATACCACGCAGAACATTGAATTATATCTGTTCGTAGTCCATGCAACGATTCACACTGTGAATGCAGATCGCAAATGTTTCTTTCTTCCTAAGACGTGACAAATTCACATCGAGACAGGCACTCCTAACAACCTACAGACCGGTTTCGGGCTTATTGGCCCTCATCAGTGCAGGGTAGTTATCCGAGTAGAGACCGTAAGATCTCAACTCGAAGCGAACAGATATAATTCAATGTTCTGCGTGGTATTTACCAGGAAAGTAGTTGTTTTCTGCTCGTAGTCTACCAGACATTCATTTCAAACTATGTTTGATATTTTTAATTGGATAGACTATTTTTCTCTCAAAAATTTTTTCCAATTTATGGCTAATCCATTTTTTCATTATTGGTGAAATTATATACCATATTTCAACCAAAAATCACTTTTATTTCATGTATCATTGACATTTAGTGAAGAAAACCCACAGCTCTTGTCTTGAAAATGAATTTCAGAAACACTTGCAATTAATAATTGATGTTGTTAAATGAAATATACGTATTTTTAAATTTAACATGCAAATTCATCAAAAATAATATTTTGTTATTCTGACATCTGCACATGACAGCAGTCAAACCAGGAAAATTATCGCTTAAAATTTTTGTAGGTAGGTCACGTGAGCGAAAAAATTTCGAAATATCCAGGTTGTCGTCATATAGCAACCTTTTTTCATGTTCTGGTTCTCACGAAAAGGGATATCATGTAATGTTCAGAGAACATCATGGGAACCACGGGAAAGAAGGTAGGAGTTGGTGTTCTTCTTAAATTTCTGAAGATCGTATGCCTCGGGAAACACCTCCCTAGGCAATGAGTTCCAAAGTCTCGATGTTCGTTGGATGAAAGAATCTTTGGAAAGGTCTCTAAAGTGACCACGAAGGGGTGTGAAGACTGAACTTGACGGGTTAATCTTGAAGAGACTGCTAATGGAGGAACGATTGTTGATATTTCAGAAGAGCATCGCCCATGAAAATATCTATAAAATAGAGATAAATCGCCCCAACTTTTCTACGGTGTTCCAGAGAAGTGAGCGAGTTTGTAAGCGAGGCATCACCGACGAGACGAATTTCCCTTTTTTGGACAGAATCCAATAGTTTCAGGATATGTTTAGGTGCCGCACTCCAAATATGGGAACAGTATTCCAGGACATCAGGTCGGATCTGTGCCTTATAGATCATAAGCAGCTGACTGGGAGTGAAATAGTTCTTGGCTCGAAACAGAAAACCAAGTTTTTGTAATGCACTCTTGGCAATGGACCTCACGTGATTTTCCCAAGTAAGGTTATTGCTGATATAGTAACGCCAAGCATAGAATTGGATGACTTCAATGGTATGGTTATGCCTGACTGAATTATGTTGGGCACAGTGAGATCAGCTTTTCTAGAGAAAAGACATGCTTGTGTTTTGTTTGCATTGAATTCTACCAGGTTATTAGATCCCCACTCGGGAATTTTTGCCAAGTCCATATTTATTTTTTTAACATTTCTTCCTCGTTCATTTCTGGTTTGACGGGCTGATATAGGAGCCTGGAAGAGAAAGCGGTATGGAGGATACTATCATCAGCGAAGCTGTGTATAGGACATGAAGTTGCTTTCAACAAATCGTTGATGTGAAGTAGTATTGGAAATATTGAACTATTCCCAGTAAAATTTCAACTTTTTTTTAATTTTTCCTGTATAACCCCAGAACTGAAGAAGCTAGGTCAGATTTTCTCCATCCATATAATCAACCTCTGAAATACGCTACTTTGCCTCCATTTAACCAACCCTCTATCGATCTCTTACCGTTATCGAAATCCCCATGCATAGACTCGAATTTGAAAAGCTCTGTATATGTATCTTCCATTTTAGTATACTCACGAATAATCTGGCAATGATACACCCTGTAGCATTTTTTAGAATATATCATTAATCGAAATCGCTGATCAATCATCCTGCAGGATGAAGGACCCCATAAATCATCTGAAACTGACTTATATATCATTCACACGACCCATTTCCTGATCTCTGCAAATTAGCAGAAAGAGAGACTAATAATCAGGAGGACGAAAGCACGATAAATTATCAGCCTCGTCCCATCAGCGATAACAAATGGGGGCCCACTAAGATTTCCTCCTCCGAATATGGATTTCCAGAAGCTTCCTTCTCTCTCTCTCTCTCTCTCGGAGGATTTCTTAACGGGCGGATTACTATTGGATCGATATGCACACGCTTTTTTATTATTATTCATCACATCACTCAAAAGCGAATTGAGGTAATGCACTCAGGGACTTACATCTGCAGGGGTTCTCACCAATATAGATTCAGCCATCAGAAAATGGAGTTTTTTGGGATCACTCTCATAATCCTTCGGGGTTTCGAATTTCAGAATATAGGTAGAAGGTAAGATCCTCCCCTTCATACAGTTTTCGTGCGATTTAAGAGAAGATGCGTGAGGTAGAGAAATGGCGGATGCAATAATTACCACAAGAAGAAGCATCAGATTCATCAGGAAAACAGTGACTCAAGGATGATACAGGCTCATCCAGGCCATTATTGAAACCAATGATGAGAGCCAAGTACCGGTGTCTATCACATTATTAGTGCTTTCACATTTTTTTCATTCGTCAACCAAGCTTTCTCATCATCTTCTGTAGTTGAGTTAACCTAGGGTGATGTTTCAAAGATCAGTGAATTTATTTGTAGGTATCAAGGGTGGAGTGTCCCTGAACCTTGAGCATCCCCGTATAGATGATCTAAATCAGGCAGCTGCAAAATTGGAAAATATGTACTGTACTTTTATCGCTAGTTTGGCGACTTTTCACCAGATTCAATCGATACACACGTCAACAACGTTTGGATATACCTACATCTTGAAGGAATATCCGTGAACTTAGATGTTTTCATTGTTTTCGAACTTTACAAGAGAGATAGCCGGATGCTTTCAACACAAAAGCAATGCCACAATAATAATTATTATTATTACATGCTTGGCTTCTTCCACTGTTCTCTCTTCTTGTTTTATCAAAATTTATCGTCAGAGACATTTCATCAAACCTTTGCTATGACTTATAAACCCTGTATATTAGAATCGAAGAGCACATGAAACTGTTCCGAAACACGAATGCTCGAATAAAGGAGCATTAAACTCAGGCTGTTGTGAATTTTGTGGCACGAGGATAATGAGAACTCAGATCGTTCTGAGGAAAGGGACACATGACGGGAGGGAATAAAGTCAACTCAAGAAAACCCAAAATCGAATTTCATATCCTTGGAAAGATTGCACTGGTAGCACGGAGTTCGATGATGTGAAAATGTCTGGATAGATTCCAGATGATACTTTCTCCTTTATCAAAGACATCAGCACAATGGATTTTGTTTTTCTCTGTCCGTACATCATTCTGAAATTTCGCTATTTTTCTATGTGCCCCGGAATGCATGTCTGGCCATTTTTCATGTCTCTTCCGAACAAAGCAGAGATCCAAATCGATGAAGATTGGGATGTGGTCTATTGGAAAGCGCAGCTATAACTAACATTACGAAAAGGCTTTAGCAACAGATCCTCAATTCAAATTCTAGAAAACAAGAAAATTTTAATTGAGGTCTAGACTCCACAAAAAAAATGAGTGGTCCATCTAGGAGTTTGTAATGGAAGTGGATTCGGATTGTTTAGACGAAGAATAACATACATTTCAAGAGTTGCCATGGGTCACATGATGTATGTTGATCATTCATCTTCTCTGTAGCAAATTTTATTTTTATACTCCAACCATTCGTTCACTGCATTAATAAATTGTTGCCATCAGGCACTGATAAAGCTCAGCAAACCGAATCACTCTGTCAAGATTTTCCCTTGCGGGATTCCCTTAATTTTCACCGAATAAATATTGCATTTCCTTTTCCCCGACACAGGACTGAAAGTTTAGTAGACCGTGCAGGACTCATCTTGATTTGAGATCAAGTTGGACAGAGATTTATGTTATCCCTTGTTTGGGCCTTGAAATACTTGGGATTACGAAGTTTATAGCCGTTGCTCGAGGTCTCTGACCAAAAAGAAAATTGCGTCCGTTAAGAAGGTTTCAGATGGAATTCCAGCACCAAAAGGGAACAGTCCAATTTTTTCCTGGGTATGGAAAGTTCTGTGGATAAATGAATAGATGAATAAACAATAGATCAGGACCCTAATGGACAATAATGTTGGTTTCACATGTAGCTACCATTAGCGTAAAAGTCAGATAGTTATCTGCAATGATAGGGTTTTCCCAATCTAAGGGCGTATCAAGAACTATCAGCCTAAACATACATTATATGTCGAAACTATTCTACCTTGGACTCCCCTGGCTAGTAGCATGACGGTATTTTCGATTGTTTAGCTCATTTCGTGCATAATTTGCAAAATTTTTGTAGTGTAAGATGCATTAAATTTGAATCTCCTTGGATTGATATATAGCACATCGTGCTGTGCTTCGTATTTATAAAATGTTCTCATATCATTCATCTCATCCTCGTAATAATGTATCTTTGATGATTTTCCGTTTATAACACTCTCCCAATAATGGAAAATTGGAAAAACCAAAGTATGATTGACATTATCCTATCCCTCGATCATAAAACAGACAAGATGAATAACATGTGAATAATGCACAATCCTTGCCATAGTAGTTGTTTGAAGCCAACATCTAAATCAGTTACTTCTTAATCAAGGATAGCAACAACCGATTCCCCAGTACCAGTGTTTGCTATCTTGGAAGGTTCTGGATTTGAATAAATTGACCTACTATAAAATTATCGTATCCATTCTTCCTAAGACTGAATGAAAACAATGTAATATCAAAGTTTTCTGATTTATTACCCGAATGATACCTAATAGATTTAATTCAGTGTCATGACCATAGACTCATTACTTATATTGTTTATTTTCTGGCAAGATAAAGTTGCTAAGTGTCGAACTTGAGAAATATAACATCAAACATGTTGTTATTACTTTTCAATTCCACTAAATATGGGCTTATCTGCTACTCTGAGCATTTTCTTACCACTTGGGCCAACTATTTTACACTTGTAGTGAAATGATGCGAGCAAACTCTAGCGTCTCCTGAAATAATCTTTTTCTTGATCATATTTTTACATACATCCACTAACTTTTCATCTCGGAGAAACCCGAGAATGTTTTCAAATCACCAAAAATCATTTTGTATATGAGGGTGGGTGAATAATGTTTATATACAACGAACGATACGACACTGAGTAACTCACCAGTGGAATGTTGTGTTCTGGTCACCACTTTTGAGTAATCTCTTACACATTTAAAAGCGTTTCATCATCCTTTAAATTCGATTTGAACAGAATAAGCGAGGTTTTTAAGTAAAATCCTATTACAATTTTCACACAAAACTGGAAATATACCGTTTAATGAACCATCAAACAAAATTTGGTTTGAAAACGTGACGTTTCGCGCTGTCACTGTCACCTTTCGATTCGATTATCGATTGAACGAAATTAGCGGCGTTGGCGCATTCACCAAAAAAGCCGCAATCTCCAGAAAGACGTGCTATCTAAAAATCACTTATATATAAATGAGGTACTGTATTATATGACGAACATTGAATGCATTGCCTTTGATTCATATAAGTACCAGCAGAAGGATATATATATTTGGAAACCTTGAAAAAATGTGGTCTAGCGATGATTATCACTTGCAGATGGTACGATGTGGCAACCTGTGTGGGGGGAAGAACATAATTATGAATATGAATTTGATGTTGCCTTCAAGCAATTTGGGGTGTTACTATTCTAGGGGGTTTGTTGTTAGGAGATTCTATCAATTCCATGAAAATCATCTAGTTGTAACCTCGCTCCAGTCACATTCCGTTTTATCAATTTTTTCTCCTGGATAAATGGAATCTGGAGCAGGATTGCTGAATCTAACGCTCTCAGCCAAACTTTCCTGGTTTGGATGGAGCAACAAAAAGCGACCGGAATGGTATCTGGCGATGACTACTGTGTCCCTGAAAATTCCGAATCTATTTCTCTGACTCCGAAAAATGTATTAGCGGGAAAAGTTCCATATATACATTTGGACGCGCGTAAAGTATTGGTTTAGTTTTTCTTTCATGGCGTCTGGACCGCTAACTTTGGAGCTTCGAATCCAAGACTAGAGATAACTTGGACAGAAGTTCCATACAGGGGAGTATGTGGAAACGCTGCAGGAGATGAATCACCAACAGATTCCTGCTAGCAAAACGTGCCTGGAGGTACAAAGTTTCTAGCGAGTCTCAGTTATGTTTTGCCAAACTTAGACCGTTTCGAACTCTTTTCATGCAATAAATCATCAGAGATAAATCATTCAACTAATCTTCGTTATGATTTGGAGAACAATTCTTTATTATTTCCGGATAAATTACAATGAAGCCTAATTATTTGACATAAACCTATAGAGAAAGCAAAGAAGTCTGTTATAAGCTGAGAAATGTTTAAGACGGAGTTAATTGCAAGCTTCTAGGCGATCTGGAACAAGAACTATAAGAACATATTGGTTGCATAACCCTTCTCGGATATAGAAAGAAACTCGCTGTAAGTAATGAGTTTACGGAACCTTGAGCAACAGCAGGATTCAACCAATCTAAAAGGGATTCGAGGGATTTTCCCGGATTCCATTGATATAAACGTTTTCAACTGTGTGCCTACCCAAAAGAATCGTACACGGATTTTTAAAGAAAACAGTGCGAATAAGTGATAAGGATCAATATCAGGAGAGGATAACAATGGGTTGTTTTTATAATTGAATCAGCCTACTTTCTTCGAAAGCAGCTTTCATCTCAGACGTTCAAATATTATGAGACCCAGATATAGAATATCAACTATCATTTGAATGAACTAGCTCTCTGAATAATCCTGATGCCCCTTAGATATCTATTAGGAACACTAGGTTTTCTCGCTTCTGTAGACTGTGATTAGTTCCAATGAATCTTTTTTGTAAGAAAAAGAATGAAGCATTTGGAACTCATAATACAATTACTTGAGAAATCCAAGTGAATTACCTAGTTTTTATTGTTCGGAGAAGCCATTTCGTTAAACTTTACGAAGTCGACCGCCTACTTGAAAGTTCCTCAAGTATGCTGGAAACCAAGTTTGTGATTTGAGAAATATTCCGTTGCAAGATACGGTGGAAAAATGTGTACTTTAGTCGAGGCATCAGAAAATCAGCTGTGGATACCGCTGTGAAGCTCCAAGCGAGAAATAATGAAAATTGACTCGTTCCAGAGTGTCAGGCACATTATAAAGTCCGAACACAGCACAGTTATTTGCATTGCAAATTTTCGAACGTTCCAGTTTCCTCGACACACAGCAATAACCCGAAATCCATGTCATTTTTGTTTGCAAAATGGGACCAGACTCGTCGAATTCTAGCGGATTCACTAATTGCCTTCTTCCCTTCTGAACCGATTTGTAGATAAAGTTAGACCCGTAAGCGTGATTGGGAAATTATAATTTCCTTTATATGCCGATTTATGCGATGGTATCACACACATACTTGATTTGATTTGATATGCTTTGGTTCAAGAGTATCGCTTCTTTATATATACTGGAATAAATGTCTGCTCAATTCAAGACTATTATGTTTCCAACTAAATACACTCATACCAATGTTATAGATTTCTTGAATCGTAAATGAATGGAGTTCTTCGTGAGAATAATACAATATTTCAGATTGAGAACACAATATATTCAAATCCAGACAATCATAATCTCTCAATGACTCGCATTTTTCTTGAACAAAAAGAATCAGATTTTCAGTTTTAGCTGTAGATTGTTTTGTATCAAGAATTTTATCAAATTAGAGGAATTATATCGATTTCTTGAAATGAGAATCATCCTCAACTTCCGTTCTCTTATTGGGGCTCTCATTATTCACATCATCACTTGCAGACCTTCTTCTTGATAACCTTTTCCCCCTATTCGTAGAGATTATTTCTGAACTTGTCCACCAGTTTACCTCGCAATAAAGTTGTATGCCTCTGGTTTCAAACGACTGAAAAATATAAAATATAACATTCACAACTCCATGTAGGTACAATGTGAGAGATAATCTGACTTAGCACAATGCATGGTTATTATATTCAAATCTGGGTTCACATTCTTTTTACTGAATTCATTTTCCTTGGATCGAAATTTGGTGAAAAAATGTAAAAATATGTTAGGTATAATATGCAATATGAAAATACCTAAGATGTCCACAAGTTCAAGAAGCTCTTTTCCACTGTTCAATCAGTGTTTGGACAAATTTAAAAGTTCATCCGCACATAGGTACCTAACCCCAATTTTCACTCACTATGCCGATCCTGGTTATTCAAGTTTTTCAAGAATTATCAGATTTCGAGATGATATAGCTACGTTAATTGATTGGATACACAATACCTACCCAAGAATGAACGTCGATAAGATATAGGCATGTAACTTACCTCTAAAAGTGGTAATTATATCCTCAGATATTTCCTAAGACCCTAGTTTTTCTTTCATGGTAAGTCAATATTTCTATACCAATAAAATAGGTTGAACTGGTTGAACAATGATGGATGCACGACAAGAGCACCGAAACAACACACTCACACCGTTTGGCAACATTCTCGGCTCGAAGGGATCGCAATTATATTCAAGAAAATGTTATGGTCAATCCAAAGAAACTTTCTCAGAGATTTACTTATTCAGAGATTAATTGTCTTGTCAATCTCGTTATTGAAGAAAATGCTACATATGTTATTTTGAAAAGAAGACATTCCGTGATATATTTTTCAAGAACTTCATTATTTTTTCAGCATACTTTGAATTTCTTGAATTGAGAATATTTTGTTATACCAAATGAATATTCCAGTGAAATAATTTTCTACAAAAAAAACATTCCATTGCAAGCATATAGAATTATATTTTTTGTCGAGTGGTGAAGTTGTAGAATTCATTACCTAGATAAATTCTTGTCTGACTCCTAAAACGAATATAATAAGTTTTTCAATCGTGCTAGCCAGTCGTATATATCCAAATAAAATCAACAATAGTAAACCAAACACAATTTATCTCTTGTTTTGCATCATTCAGAAGCTGTTTACAACATCAGCGTCCAAACCGTTTCTTGTTACGAGATACGCCTCTAATCTGAATAATATATTATCAAATCGTACAAACTACACAACTACCCATACGTGTTCAGAAAATTTATGAGCCGAAGGAAAAAATGTACTCGCAAGTGTGGTGTCTCCAGTTCATGCCACTTTGGTCATTCCAAAGACAACATATCACATTGTGAACTAGCATAATAATTTGGTTCTAATGAATACGCTTTTTCAACTCAACATACATTATTATGAGACAGATGAAAGCATATTAAGCAGAAGAAACCCCACTGCATATACCAAGCCACTGCGAAGCCTAACATGGTCATGGTTCATGCAGAATGCAGCTGGAAACCAAAGGCTGATAGCTTCATGAAAGAACAATTATTCGAAGTTAGTGGGGTCTCATTAGGAAGACCTGGCTGGACAGTGTGTTCTACCTCCACAATTGTTCTGCAAAGGTCGCAGTGAATCAGGCCGAAAGGGCAAAGTATTGATCTTTATCTAATGAAATCTAGGTATGTACGGATCCAGAGCTAATTAGATTCGTGATGTTGATCCTTCTCCCTAGAATAGCTTCGAGAGTAGATTCACTGTAGCATCATTTAGAGGGAGGAGAAAGGTGACCAACCAAACATTCTTGGTAGATTGTAGATTGTAGAGGTCGTTAAGGCTGTGCAGCCTCTCAAGCACCTCGACCTATAAGATCTTTTGTGCATAACCCTTAATCTATTCGAAGCCCGGGATTCCGAGACTTCGTGCAAAGTTTATCAGTTTCCTGGGAGCTAGGTTCCTGATATCGGAGGGCTCTAAAAAGGCCCCTTCCAGAAACTTGAGCCTCTTGCAGAAGAGCGCTGGGCATTCGCAAAGCAAATGTTCTGCAGTTTCAGCGAAGTTCTCGCAGTAGCGGCAACTGTCACTCTCTGTTTTACCCATCTTTTTGAGGTGATACCTCAGAGGGCAGTGCCCAGTGAGGAGTCCCGTTACCAGTTTCAAGTCTTTTTTGTCCAACTCGAGAAGCTGTTTAGCTTTCCTTGGCGAGAGGCTCACTAGCCTTTTCGCTTGTCTTTGTCCTGGCACTTTATTCCAGTGAGATTTCATTTCATCCGCTTCCCAACGTCGAACCTCTTTTCCAAGTGGACCTTGGAGAGTCCACAGAAGGGTTCTGGGCCGAGAAATTGTGTATTTGCCCCTTCTTTGGCAAGGCAGTCTGCTTCCTCGTTGCCTTTAACTCCCTTGTGACCTGGAAGCCACATCAAAGTGACCTGGTTGTGTGCAGCCAGTTGTCTCAGGGATTGTTTGCAGTCCCAAGTCAGCTTAGACTCACAAGTGTATGACTTCATAGCTTTTAGTGCTGCTTGGCTATCTGATAGGATATAGATTTCTGCCCTTCGAGTGTCCCTTTCGAGGCACTCCTGTGCACATATCTCTATAGCATGTACTTCTGCTCGAAAAATGGTTGGGGTGTTACCTAGGGATTTTGAGAGCCTGAAATGTGGCCCTGTAACTCCCACTCCAGCCCTTTTATCCATCTTGGAACTACTTCAAACTGCATCTCAAAGTCGTACCTAACTGGCATGATATCTGTGGCTTGGACTTGGATTCTAGGGAAATATTTTCCAAAATCTTCAAAAGTCAAGTCCGATTTCCTAATTTGAGGTTCATTGTCTGGCTCAGCCTGAAGGCACTGATTGCTGCTTCTTTTATTACACATAGGTGCAATGGTGGAAGGTTTAGCATTGCCTCTAAGGCTGCACTGCATGTGAACATTCTTGGTACCTAGATATCAATCCTTCGGTAACCAGCCGAGTAGTGCTTTCGGATGACACTTAATTAAAAAGCTAAGGTCCCTGTCTCCCTACCTCTTACAAGTCCAAGACTTGGAAGGGTTGCTTTGCAACTAAGTTGATGGTCAAAAACACTCTTCAAACACTTCCTTCGACCTGGAACATCCACTCACCATACTCCGGAATCCCGGCAGGAAATCGCTGTTGCCTCTGGCCCAAAGCACCGATATCCCCGCATGCTTGGCAGCTATCGAAACCGTGAACGCAGCTGGGGAATTGCCCACAATCAGCACGACCACGACGCGCTTCCCCTCGAGCTTCGCGCAGACATTCTCCAGCAGCTGCGAGCTGAAGCTGCCGTTCTCTGGCAGCTCAATGGCCACCGTGCTCATGGTGAGGTTCATCGAGAAGCCGTCTGCGCGGCTGGCCAAATAGTTCTGCGTGATGTTGGCCAGGGTCCTGTTGAAGGCCCTGCTGAAGCTTTGAGTGCTCGGTGGGGAGGCTATGGCGAAGTAGATGCGGCCGCGAAGCTGAGCGGGTTGGGCAAGGGCCGGGGAGAACGCCAGCTGCAGCAGGAGCAGCTTGGCAAGGAATTCGCACATCTTTGTGGGGTGGGTTGGAGAGGGTGTGGGGGTGTTCATGCGTGTCTTTCGGGGGTCATGCTGGAAGGGAGGCTAGCGATGTTATGGTGTCTAGGTCTATGATGAGGATGAGCGACTTGGACATGTTGTGCGCCCTGGTGGTGTGCGTGGTTATTACTTTGGTTGCAGATTTAAGGCTGGGGTGGGGATTTTTTTTTTAGTTTGAATTTCACTTTGTTATATCTGGGTTTGTTGCAATTTGGTGCGGTCATGTTCTCCAAGAGATCGGCTGGTACATGGACATCTGAAAGAGAAAATTCAATCAGTGATAAGCTCATTAATAAATGTCGAAGAATTGAAATCAACCCAAAAGGAAATAAGAAATATTCCACATAAAGAAAAATTATTCTCAGTTGAAGATCCTGTCTATATACTTTCACTTAATGACTTTATCATTGTCTTAAAGGAATACAAACTTAATTTATCATTGCAAGCAGTTGATGATCTTTGTTGAAGAATATTCAGGTAACATTATAAATGTCTTCAATTGAGTATATAATTATTTATTCATGTATTCATATTCTTGAATTGAAACAGATCGATTTCATCGAAATGATTCTTTTTTTTGTGTATATACTTGGATTGGTATTGGAAACTTCGTACATTCCATTTCATGATGGTGCTAGGAACTCGTAAAGTTTATTCATTAACCATTTTAATTACGGTGGTAAGGGTGACCACATACAAATAACTATTGGTTGATGAAAAAGCTGTGACTGCGTATGCTGCAAAGGTTTTTATTATAGGATTCACAATGAGCTTATAACCCGGAAACATTTGGTTCTGGTATGAGTATTTAATATAATGGAAATTCATCATTAACCTAGTGGTAAAGGTGAATGTTATTCAAATTCTCGTGATAATAAAAATATATTTTTTAAATGGTTGTGCAGTGATAGTATTCTATATTTGATAGAATTTGAGTTCAACTTCTCTCAGATCATCTATGGAAATTCCCTAGTCGTTAATTTACAACCGCATAGGATTAACTTGAATACATTTTTTCATTTTCATTTTTAATCCTCCTACAACTCCATTTTTCCTCTAGTCAATGTCCACTAGTTTGAACAGATTGCACTGATTCGTCATGGATCATTAGTGTTTGTATTGAATTTCAGAAATAAAGACTCGAACAATAATTCACTTCGGTATCATATTCCTCTATTGAGAATGACGAAAAATCTCCCAGCATGCAATTCGAGAAAATTATCTGAGGTAATTCAACGTAATTGTTCACTACCGTTGAGTATAATTCATATAATGGAAGAGACGATGTAACTCAGAGATATTCTCCAGCTACGTTGAATCCAATTTGATGACACAGAGAAACAGAAACCGTAGCCATTTACTTGTTTCTCAGCGGGTGGTAACTGTTAGTAAGGAAAAGGAAGTCTGGATCTTTCGGAAAACAACAAATTCATGATTATGTATGTGTGTCTTAGTTATAAATAACGTCATTTGAATCCTCCAGTAACGTAAGAAATAATTAAAACTGCACCATCTAGCTGTTTCCCGACTTCCATTTCCCCTGGGGAATCATTCCAGATGAATTGCTACAACGGAGGGGCCTATAATTTCAAAGATAACGATTATCTGATGGCATAAAAATGTGTTTAGGGTAATTCGAACATGGCTGAAGTGAGATTAAACTTTTATTATCGTTTGTGGTCACTAAGCTGGAACGCGTTTAAGTTTAATAATCATCTCCAGTTACTCTTGTGTAATCTACTGTTGACCCAAGAACTCTGCTCCACATTTCTCTGGATGCAAATTACACAACAGCCGTTTGCATGCTCTGTCCAAAATTGCTTTTCGTGTCCCGTTTTTATCCTACAGACCTATACCAGCATATGGACTTTTTCGTCCAGAAGACTCCCAACGTATTTTATGGCTCTCTGGATAGGAAAAACAGAGCCATGGAAATGTGTTTGCCGACATTACCACGCAAAAAACATGCCCACAAATATAGAAGATTTCATCTGCTGCGTAAAAAGTATTGTATAGCATCGTTGACACATGATATTCAATGTATGAAAAATCAAATTTTGTTGTATGCAAAAGAATTATCGATAGTGACGTTTACATGGAAAGGAAAGAGCATTACTATAATTACTCATTTGACAACTAACCAGTGATGCCGTTGAAAATACATTATATTTTGCGTCCTTCGCTCTACAAAACTTATCTTTGGAGACAATGATGGAATTGATTTTGGTGAAACAGTAAATAAAAATGACAGTGTTGATTTTTGACTTGCAGGTACGTACTGAGAAACGTCATAAACGGAGTGTGGTGATTGCCTTGTGACTTCTCACATCAAATTTCGTATCATACAGGGTGGTTTATGGTGGAATGATTCAGATACTTCACATCACATTGAAGGTTTTTCGATTACCTTGTATAATTCAATGTCTACTTCGATATCGATTCTTACAGAAATTTTTGTGATTTTATCGTGTTCAGTTCTCATCAGTTTTCAGGATTAACGTGTATCTCTCATTTTTCTATAATACCCAATTTTTTCTTTACATTTATGGAGGATATCTCATTTGTGAAACTTTATTTCCAGTAATTTATTGTTGTGCATAATTCATTTGCATCTTTTCACTACCATGTACTAGGCCAATATAATACACCACTCCACTATATTTCAAATTTCATTATATTCGTATCTGATGGTTTTCCAAAATAAACAGCCTTGTAATTTCAGCTTTTGCACAAAAAACTGTTATATTTCAGATATATTCACCAAAAACCTTCAATAATCGCTTATCATGAAAAGCCCTGTACATCTAAGAATCATATGATTATGTGTGACATATAAAATTAGTATTATGCAACAATATTTGCGTCCTCTTGAGTTTGGTACTTAATTCACTCAGAATTTTTTGATTCTGCAATCTCTCCAACATCAGACGACCAATTCACATATTTATCTTCTAATTTTTATTTGTACGGAAAAACTCGTCTTGCAAACTCAGCTCTACCCGCGCAACCAGCTCAATTAAAAACTCTAACTGAATTATTATTATCTCCTACCCTCACCTCCTCAAACAACTTTCCGAAACTTCCACTCATATTTCCATCCCGACCGACACTCGCCTCGCAAATTCAAAAAAAAAAAATCACCGATCGCGACTCCTCTCAGTCGACGACTGGGCGGGCGCCGATTTTCCGG
The DNA here is from genome assembly GCA_029955515.1 of Chrysomela aeneicollis. Lineage (NCBI taxonomy): Eukaryota > Metazoa > Arthropoda > Insecta > Coleoptera > Chrysomelidae > Chrysomela > Chrysomela aeneicollis. Next base: position 12,980,041 of record JARUHQ010000022.1, read on the forward strand.
ATTTTTTTCGAGCTCCTCCGGATCCGAGCGCCTTTCTTCCGGCACCAGCGACCGCGTCCGCGAAATTTCGGTGCAGCTTGTCGCGATCCTGTAGCCGAATCTGCCGCTCCGTAGGGCCAAAAGGGCGCAAGCGTCGCCCCACAATCGATGAGACCCATCCCATGTCCGCGGATAACAGACAGGGCGATTTTCCGCAGTCGTCCCGAGAAAAAAACAAACAGCGCACGGCCGTTGTTGCGCAGCAATGCGTTACATGTCATTGTATCGCAGAATTGCGTTACAAGTGGGTACCACACAAAATGCTTTTCAGCATGGCCTGACATGAATGCGCTACATGTTATTATAACGCAGAAGTGCGCTACAAGTCGACGCGGCACATGTCGTCTTGACGCATGATTGCGGTACATGTCATTATAGCGCCTGAATGCGATACAAGCTGACGCAGTGCAGAAATGCACAAAATGACATTATAGCACATAAATACGGTACATATTGTTCACGGATAACATACAGGGTGATTCTCCGCAGTCATTCCGAAAAAAAAGAACTCACGGCCGTTGTTGCGCAGCAATGCGTTAAATGTCATTGTATCGCAGAATTGCGTTACAAGTGGGTAGCACACAAAATGCTTTTCAGCATGGCCTGACATGAATGCGCTACATGTTATTATAACGCAGAAGTGCGCTACAAGTCGACGCGGCACATGTCGTCTTGACGCATGATTGCGGTACATGTCATTATAATCGGTACCGTATTAATTGCGTTTGGGGATTTCCAACTCGTGAATGCACTACATGTCATTATAGCGCCTTAATGCGATACAAGTTGACGCAGTGCAGAAATGCACATAAATACGGTACATATTGTCCACAGAGAACATACAGGACGATTTTTCGCAGTCATTCCGAAAAAAAAAAAGAACTCACGGTCGTTGTTTCGCAGCAATGCGCTACTTGTCATTGTATCGCAGAAGTGCGTTACAAGTGGGTACCACACAAAATGCTGTTCAGAAAAGCCTGACATGAATTCGCTACTTGTTATTATAACGCAGAAGTGCGTTACAAGTCGACGCGGCACATGTCGTATTGACGCATGATTGCGGTACATGTCATTATAATGAGTACCGCATGAATTGCGTTTGGAGACTTTCAACTCGTGAATGCACTACATGTCATTATAGCGCCTAAATGCGATACGAGTTGACGCAGTGCAGAAATGCACAATGTGAAGTTATAATCAACACATAAATAGGGCACATATTCGACGTAGTGTAGAATTGCGGCACATTTCGTCACAACGCATGAATTCGATAAATGTCACTACATCGCAGAAGTGCGTTACAAGTGAGTTCCACACGAAACGCGTTTCAAGAAGGTTTAATATGAATGTGCAACTGTTCATTTTATCGCAGAAGTGCTTTACAAGTCGACGTGGCACATGTCGTCTTAACGCATCATTGCGTTATACATGTCCAGCTCATGAATGCGCTACATGTCATTATAGCGCCTAAATGCGATACAAGTTGACTCAGTTCAGAAATGCGGCAAGTGACGTTGTGACACATATATACAGTACATATTGATTGATGTGATTTGATAACCTAATATATATGTGAATAATTTGACAAGTTGAACAGATATTTATATGCGCCAATGCCATCTATTGTCGAACACTATACTTTGCGATCAATTATATTTGTGCAATGGATTTTTCACGATAAGTCCCACAATGATTCGCATTCCACAGATTCAAACTGTAGATCCCCCCATGATTCGTCAAAGCGGTAATTGTTATATCATCTGGCTTCAATTTCTTGAACTGAAAATGCGGGGATAGCTTTGAAATCGTGAGCAGTTATCTGGAAATGAACTCTCGTAAAATGTATATCTTCATGTCTCTTTCGCAGGAAGGCGTTTTATGAAGTGGTATATATTTTAGAGGATGCTAAAATAGTTATACGAGGAAGCATGATTTGCTGTGAGTACCTCACGTGGATCCATTATCGTTATTTTTAGAAAACGATCTCATATATACGAAAGCTCTGAAGGGACACTTTAGATATTTTTTTTATCTCATTATATTATCTCAATATAATGAGATAACATCTCTTTATATACCTAACTCAATATAATTAGTTAAGTTTCCCATTATTATGAGATAGCTAACTCATTATAATGAATTAGTTATCTCATAATAACGAGATACTTACTCATAATAATGAGATACTAACTCATTATTATGAGATAACTCATTATTATGAGATAACTAAGATAAATGTTAAAATAATATTTTTGCTATTGCTGAGTTGCCACAATTAGGCCGTAGTTTTCAAACAGATGGATATATACATGGAAATATGCCAGGAGTGATATTTCAATGAATGTTAAGAATTTCACCAGTTTAAAATAAGGGTAAACAAGTTCATATACAATTACTGATTTGTCACCACGAATATATAAAGGTAAGATTTCAAATAGATGTTATTTTGAGAGACAATAAATATTTTGAGGTTATGCATGACTACTTTGTTTTTCTCGAATGCATAAAATAATTGTTTTTTATAGTTTTCGATGAAGATGACTACACTATAAGTTGATGGAAAAAGAAGTTTTGGCTCGGCCCATTCTCAGAAGTAGATGTTTCAGCCATAGGTTCAAGAACTAATGCTCTTTATTTCAGCAGAATCTCAGAATTCTGATGATAATTTATGAATATACCTAATTATTATACATTTATAAGATATTTTCATATGTTTCAAGAGAAAGGTGTAAGGTTATGAAATATTACTGCTTTCTGTTGAACTGGGTTTGATCCGCTTGATCTATTATAGTGATTATATGAATGTTATATGAATGTCAAGCAACTTATTGAAATTTCTTTACATCGTGAAATAGTAGAACGATGTGAACGTATAGAAAAAAATAACCTCCAGGTTCAGTGATCAAGCCAAAGTCTATTACCTACTGAAATGTAAACAACACCAAGCTGAAAGAGATGGATATAGGGTCCTTATTTCATCATTCTTTAAGCCAACAAACATTCGCATATTTTCATATTACTTGGAAAAAAAACACTTGTTGGCAACATTGCTTAATATTAACTTATTATTATGACTTAAGGTATCTCATTATTATGAGATAATTTATTATTATAATGAGTTAGCTATCTCATAATAATGAGAAACCTAACTCATTATATTTAGTTAGGTATCTCGATATTTTGAGATAGTACCTCATTATATTGAGATAGCTAAGTCATTATAATGAGATAAAAAAATATCTACAGTGTCCCTTCAGAGCTTCCGTACCTATATATCGCTTGCTCCATTTCATACGAATAAATATTAATCTAACAGAGTTTCTCGGGATTGAGGATCAGTCAGTCAATTAGGAAAAGGAAAAACAATAAAAAAAACAGTAAAACCTAACCTAACCAGCGTCAAGCGTGCCTGTCTAGATGTGAATTTGTCACGTCATATGAAGAAAGAAACATTTGCGATCTGATGCATTCACAGTGTGAATCGTTGCATGGACTACGAGCAGATATAATTCAATGTTCTGTGTGGTATTTGCCAGGAAAGTAGTTGTTTTCTGCTCGTAGTCTACCAGTCAATCAAAGTGTGTTTGATTATTTCGAAAGATAATGAATATTATTTTTAATTTTTTTTATATTTCGTCCAATAAAATGAATGACTTTTCAATTTAAAATAATGCCCGTCCTGCTTCGTCTTCTGTGTCTCACTACGCATATCAAAAATCGGCTAGAGTTTCGGAAAAATATATTATTCATAAATGACAACAAGAACTGTCCCTTAACTTCGGCAGTTGGGCACCCCCAAACTGCCCAAACACCTCGAAAATAATACCCTCTAGGCCCTTTGTCCGACCTCCGATCAACATTAGATCAGAAAGGTACATCTAACCGCACTCATAAGAGTCATCGAAGCGAAAGTAGCGGATGAAAGACCATCTTTCAACTGTTTTTCTATTATTTATGATCAAGATAGGGCAGCTGTGCGAAATAAACAAGCGCGCATGGCCATTGTGATCGCGTGGATCGTCTTCTTCTTCTTCTGTTTTTCTTCTTCGGGACAGTGTTGCCAGGTGTGGCGCATTTGCGCCAAAGTGGCGCATTCGAAATTGAAATGGCGTTTTGATTTCAACACTATGCGAAGTGGCGCTTGGAAATGTCATCAATCTTGTTTCATCACTGGTGGGGCAGCGTCAAATTTGAAATTTTGAATATGCCAAATGGCCAAACGGCCAAACTAACAACGAGTCTGGAAGTTATTTCGGTTGATGAATGCTCCAAAACAGTGTTTTGTCAAAAAATGATATCAGCAAACTTCTAATCTACCGGAAATAATATAGTTACCCACTCTAATAGCTTATTCGCATCAAAAGAACCTGGTATGATTATGATCATTGACGCGAAAATTAACACATTTGCATTGAAAAAGGATGCCAATGATTGACCAATGTGGAACATTTGTAATTTATGAAACAATATAAACAGTTTTAGTAAACGATGTAGAAATAAATCGCTGGAAAGACGATTCGAAGACCTTTAAAATGAGGTTCCTCATGACCCTTGTTTGCATTTGAAAAAATAGACGATTACGCCAACACTGATGGCTTGATGTCGATATCGTGTGATGTGCCTATAGAAGAATTATTTTTTTTTTCAAGATTTTTTCGAAATTCGTTTGTTTTCCAAATGATGAATTTATTTCATATAATAGCATTATACACTGTATATGATTTTCCGTTAGCTGTTATTTTTTAACTGAAAGGTGGCGCTTTTTGGCCCTTTTCAATGTTAAAACTGGCGCATGTGAGTTTGCAATACCTGGCAACACTGCTTCGGGATTCGTTTTTGTTTTATTCCGTTACCATCGCGTGCGATATGGTCACAAAAAATTGGGTAGAGGGAGGTAGAAGTGTTCCTTCTTCGATTTATTCCTTTAGATTTGTATATTTTCGACAGACAACTCGTAATACCTACACGATTCAAAGAGGACATTCACAGGTCGATTCAACATTTTTATGTATTCGAGCATTTGGAAGGGACATTTTGAGTCTTTTTTCTGTGCATTCTTTTCATAATTGTGGAAAAATTAACAGGATCATTCTGGAGACAATATCCTTTCAATGATATATTCAGAAGTTGATCAATAAGGCAAAAAGCGACTATTAAGTGGCCAACACGTTCTCCGTGTCTAACACCTTTTGATTTTTTCTCTGTGGAAGGCTGTGAGGCTAAAAAAGACCGAATTCCCTTATTCATTCGTAAGAAATGTACTCCAGATTTAACATCGGTTCTTTGCCGGTTATTTTCCCTTCCATATTATCTCAGTATGTTTCTCACAAACTGAAAGCTATTATGCTTAAGAACACAACAATACATCGAACAGATTCAAAAAGTGGCAACATTGGCGTCAAATGAAGATTTAAGAAAAATCCATTTAATCTCTATAATTTCATTCCCTTGATTTGAGAATTTATGAGATGTTACGCCTATGAAAGCTTTTATGCTTGAGGATTTTCGAACGGGTAATGGTAGCTTTCAGACGAAAGAAAATGAGAATTGGGTTTCTGACGAAAGTCACACTAGATATTTGACAAGACCGAATGTGGTGGATTATCCTCATCCTAACATTTCTCTCTTGGGGCCATCATAGTATCCGGAGTAATATCCGGATTTTTCCAGACGCACATGTTGTAGTCGTTATGGAAGGTTATGTTCAGTTTCTCCTTCTTTGCTCTACCTATATCATACCGAGCTGGCCAATAAATGTTCCTGTTCTAGAGGACATTTGCATAATCTCGAGTTTATATTTTCATATTGCTCGTTTCTTGCAACAAAATAATATCCGTTGTTGATGTTTTGATACATATAGTACCTATGGTGTTACTATAATTCAAAAAAAAAACCTGATGTACTCATATTTATATAAAAGCTAATGAAGAAAAGAATGAATTATTACTGCGCATCCACCAGTAAGCTGTACGATATAATATAAAAAGATCTCTTGATTCAATCCCTAATGCTTTTTTGAATAATTCATGAAGTTTTTCGCCATGAGGGATATTCTCTCGGATGTATAATGGTCCATGGAATCAGTTTTTCGAATGGAAGTCACACAGAATTCCAGCTAATTGAAACTGAATTGACAGTCACTCTCTGGAATTTATGTTCACATTAAAGGGAAAGATATCGAAAATTAGTCCACTCTGGAATAGACGATGGAGAGATGGGAGAATGTTGAGAAGGCGAACAAAAAAAGTCATTTGGAGAGAGCATCTCAGATATCCGAAGTATGCATTATCTTTATTCCAGAAGTTCTCTAGCAACGATGAAAAGGAAGACAGATCTTCTCTGAAAGAGATTTTCAATTTGATGGTTCTCAATGGCAAATATAAAATTTGTTAAATACATATCTTGATTCACTGCTATCATCAAGCAGCTTTTCTCTTGTAAGATTATTCTAGATTTCGAGAAAATATATTTGTAATCATTGTGCCATTCATTCTACTGAACAATTCGATATTTTTCTGCAACCATTATAATTAATATATAATTAATAAAATGTATGTGAAGTTACTTCCGGTATGGCACACGCTAATCTAACCTCGGTTTTTTTTCTGGCAGGAAGAGGCCAATAGAACAAAAAAAAGTGACTAACCCAACCATTGTCGTTCCAAATGAAAACCTAGTAGGCTGGAACAATAATTGTCTGTTCACTCATCAAGTCTCAAACGTCTGCCAAGATGAGTTCGCTACTTTTAGAAGTCGTTCGATGCTCATTTGTTTCAATTTTTTTTGTCAGCGACCCAATTTTAGGTTGAAGTTATGCACTCCAGCACATATCATTTATCTATCCTGATCTGAAATATTTATACTCATTTTTACTCGAATAGGTCCAATACCAGTTTTTAGGAACAATAATACCGTATTCCCACCAGAAGAAAAAAATTTTTGGAGGTACTCACGCATTTTGGCCTTTTGAACAAGAATCCAAAGTCGAAATGTTTGTTTCTCAAATTCACCAATTGAAATCTCAAATATGTTATTAAAATCACAAAATTCGACCTTCTTCTGATTGAAACAACACACACGCTTACATTTTCTTGTTTCAAACACTTTTTAGCGAGATGAATTATAATTTTCATAAAACTTATCACGAGACTGTGAGGTGTCAACTTGACACTGTCAAAAAGTGTTCAGCTTCCGTCGGGCTCAGTTCTCTATGATAGGTTTTATATGTTGTGAAGGGCGAATTTTTCAGAATATACTAGTTTCTTCTGATAAAAATTGTTGAAAATAAGTGAATGTAAGTGTGAATTGTATTTTAGTTAAAATAAGGACTGACTTTTGTGTGTTTTCGGTAGCAGAAATTTGAAATGTCGATTTGTATTTCCGAAAGAAAAGAAGCCCATATTTCCAAAAATACTTGAGATTCATGAACAGGAGGCCAAAATACCTTGGTGCCACCTTTCCAACTCTTTGGAGTGCGGTTAACAAAGATTTACCCGCAGCTCTCTTCAGTGGGTATATGAAATATTCGTGGAGCAAAATATACAACTTATTTATTTACTAATACTTTCACTTGGTCCGCATTTTAGTTTCTCAACTTTGAACTCGTTCTTTCTACTTTGTGACACTGACTGACGATGTATTTTTTTTTCTGATTCTCTGATCAATCAATCAATCAATTTGATATCGAACAGTTTTGTGCTTGAAACAGGAGCTTCGCTGTGCCAAAAAGAACGCGTAATTCAAAATGTGAATAAAAACGTTAGGTTATGCCCAGTATGACCCTTCAAATAGTTCACGGTTATTATGAGAAGATGTATCTGCCTTACAGAAAAAAGTTTCGTTATCTTTTTCAGTGAACAGACAATATCTACTAGGAGAAGGATTTAGATCGACCACGCTATAACTCTATTTATCAAATCCCCATACATGATATAGTGGTGCTTATTTCACTCACATTTTTTTTGCAGAAATTCTTTGTTCGACTTGCAAATTTTGCTTTCTTAGCTTCGCTAATGGCTTCGCCTCACCTGTCAAATTCACACTTTTGATCCTAATAAAACAATGTACCTACTAGATAGTGTCAGAAGAGGAACGTGAACTTCAAGATCTGATTTCAGAACAAAAATGAGCGACTTCTGAGTCGGTCGCAGCCAATCGCCATTTCCCGCGATGGCTTCGTATAACTTTTACAAGACTAACAAAATAGACGATTTCCTCTCGGAATTTTTCCACCGGCGCATAATTCGATTTGCCCCTCTCCCATCGATCCCATATCAACTATTCCCATTCCCGAAGTCGAAGGACCAGAGTGGAAAGTGACGATTAATTTTTTCCGCAACCCCTCTGACAGGCAAGTATGATGACAAAGGACTAACGCCGAGTGCGGTCTGTCACGCAACCAGAAAGCGATATTTATGACACCCTGTATTCATTTCATATCGTCGTCCCCATTTCCCTAATGCGATGCTTCGAGGGTTTCATTGAATTTGCACGCTCGAGAGGTTATGGAATGACGTAGACGGTCTGGTTGATGCTCCCAACACTTTTCTTGTTTGTATAAACAAAAGGGAAAAATTGGTGTACACGACACATATGAAAAAATATTTTTTTTCGTTTCATTTTGATGAAATTATATTTCAGTTGATAATTACTATAAAAATATACACAATACCTTCGAATTCAATTGAGCGTCTAGCAGAAGATACGAAGCTGTTTATATCAACAAACTTTTAGTATGTTTGACACTTTTTAAGATGGAATAGTGAGAAAAACGAACTTTATGTCGTTTAAAAGAGGAAATTGTTAAGAAATGAAGTTATACAGTTAATAACGAGGTTAATAACGATGAAAAATATACAGAACCCATTTCAGATTCAATTGAGTGTCTACCAGAAGAAACATAATTGTATAAATTGACAAACTTTCAGTATTTTTGACAATTCTTAAGATAGAATAATGGGGGAAATAATTCTGAGTTTCTCGATCTCTATTTTTTTACAATCACAATTTAGTACATACAGTGTCATACATAAAGTTCGCGACAAGTTTTTTTTTATTAAAAGATGTAAAATTTGACTCCGCAGTTAGTTTGTGCTCGAAAAATGAGTAAAATACAGCATCTCTCCCATCTCTCCTCTTTTCATGTGCTACTCTAAACCTGTCAAATTTGACCTTATTTTCGAAAATCCTCAAAAAATTTTTAAAATGTTGATAATGCCAGAGGAAAAAGTTGCTCAGTTTCCAATTTTATACATTTGTTCCAAATTTGGACTCTCTACTGTCATTTCGACATTTTCCATTTTTTTTAATTTTTCGAATCTTTCGCTCTATCGATTCGAGCGAAACATGATTCAAATTTCATAATTTTGATGAATATGAGACTTCAATATCATATCTTGCCCAGAAAATACCCTCATTGGCCTGTTACCAGAAAATATAAAAAATGCATCAGAAATTCGTCTTTGTTGTTCATTGTTGAACTGATGTGGATTTTCAATGTATGGACGTTATTTTGATAAATCCAGATTCTTCCTTCCATCACTTTCCGTTTCCTAAAAATGCTACTATTAACACATTTATTTTTGTCTCGATGTCAATATACTTACAAATAAACATTACTTCTGCTTATCAAAAGGCTGCACTGGCCACACCCTTAAAGAATGGAATACACAAATCTATCTCTTTTTACACTACGAAAACTATATAATATCTTCATTTCACATTGAGGACATTGACCAACATAACAGTCACTAACGCAACTAGAGTGCCAATTTTTTTGATGTAACGGAAATTGACCAAAATTATAGGAATTTTCATTTTATTGAAGGGAATTTCGTGTAATTTGAGCTGGAGATTGACTATTCTAATTCTAACGAACATGTTGATGTATACAACTCAATTTTTAAGAAAAGTGGAAATAGACCAATCAATTCTCAGGCGACGATTTGTCATAATTGTCAAACTAATGCGAGTATTGTAAATATTTTTTCCTACGACCACGTATGAAAACGTCAATAATCACACTGGTTTGTTATTCAGAAAGTAGCTCATATCACCATGGTATTGTTTATTTGAGAGAAAAAAAAGCACTAGTGTTGATATGAAAAATATCACAACGGTCGCCTGAATTGATATAGAAATAATTAGGTACTCACTGTCAATATAAGCGTTCTCAAATCAAATTCATATTATTTATTGAAATTTCTGTCTCGTTTTGAATTATACCGAGAACTCTTTATCTATTAATTTCAATGTGTCTGATACATAACCTCTGAATTCACTTTAAAACTGAAACCTATACTCTTTGCTGGAACTATTTCGATGTTGATGACAGAGGGTTAGATCATTCAATATAGTACGGCTACAGTTTTATGCGCGGCTTGCTGCTTGCATCAGTTTGATATCACAGTATCACCAACGAGAAGATTCTTTGGTATCACAGATGTTTGCAAGGAGTCAAGGACGCACTAACTCGAGTAACTCGTACGCGTTCGCGCACTACGTACTTCTATGGTTCTGTATTCCTGGTTGCGTGATTACTGGCGCTAGCAGGCGTATGGTGTCAAGGTTGTTTATGTACGCTGGTGTCAATATCAATGAAATTTGTCCAAACTAAACTAACTCAATCAATCAGTAATTCACATAATAAGGATTTGTCGGAAAATTATTCAAATATCATCTTGAATATGGAAATAAACAGTACTTGATATCGAATCAAAACCACCTGAAATTCTAGAGACCTCCCGCGAAATGAAAGTATTCGGAGTCCTAGGAAAAATAGTGTACAAAACTCGTTGGAAAGTCCTTCACTCGTTACGTTTCCGCACTCACCGATACGCGGCTCGTGCTAAACGACTACTCGTGTGAAATATGTCACTTTCCACACTTGTTGTGTAATATACTATAAAACGACCAATCGATATGGTTTAGTACCTACTTTCGAACCTCCCTGGACCTACAAAACAAATAACCTGGATGCCGGATCTAGCGTAAGCATTATATGATCTAAGCAAAAACCGATGATTGATCTGTCTAACGTCAAGGCCAACCAGAAGAAGATCCTGTCATCGAGTTGGCCACTTAACACCGACAAGTAGGACCACAATGCCATGATGCAGAAGAACCGTCTTTGGCATCGATGATCCGCATTATGTCGCTCCTAATCTGTCCAATACACAAACAATCGCCACGAGAGTTGGTGTGAAAGTGACATTGTGTCTTTTGCGAGGTGTGAAGGGCCTTCGAAGGCCCCAACAATGGCCGCACCCCGATTCGGTACTTCACAGCCACCGCACGAAAAGTGCCGATCGGCAGTTGTCAATGGACGCGGCCGACTAGATGTAATTTGGTTCACTTATTGGGCCGACAAAGCTGGCGGAACTATTGACTTGTGTTTTCAATGGAAATGGAAACGATGTGCGGAATAGAGGTGGAATTCTTGCAGAAAGGATGAGGTTCTGTCAGAGGTATTCATTGAAGTGACATCGATGATGGTCCTGATCGGAGATGCCTGCTCATGCTGGGCTGGGTTTATAGATTCAACTAAACTATTGAATACACGAGAACGTCTATGAGGGTTTATACATTTACATCTGTCAATTAAATTAATAATTAAGAATTACGAAGTTGGTAAACTTTCAACTTAACAACTAAAAATTAAGAAATTTTGTGGACAGAACGCACAAAACGATTAGAATCGTTGGAATGCCGTCATTTGTCATTGTTTCTAATAGTGTTTATGGTTTTCTGGTTCAGTTTTCAGTTTTTTAAGGGGTTTTTACTCATTTGTTTAATAATATCATTCAATTCAACAATTTGAAACGACATTGAGCTTTCAATCATGTAACATTCAACATCTGATTCTCAATTATTGATTGCATTGTATAAACAACTTCTCTATTGTTAATTCCTAATTATTAATTGTTAATTCTTAGTTGTTAGTTTAGTTAAATCTATAAACCTAGCATCAGCCTACTTCGGAATATAGTATAGAAAATAAACAGACATATTTTTTCTGTCAGCCTTTGACGCTCTCCTACCACAGAAATCTAGGAAAAATATGAATTATGATATGATAAAGATATCGAAGTAAGTACCCGAAACTTGTCGTATTTCTCAAGAAACCCCAGTCCGTTGAATATAAAGCAAAAATGAGTCTAATCTCAGAAAGAGGTCCATGGCATCTCAAAGTGGAGTGGTATATTTCAAAGCAGGAAGAAACTCCAAGTCATCTCCACATCATTTATTCAGAAAAAGGTTAAAGGGAACATGTTTCGAGTACATATGTACTCATCATTAGTCCAAATAAGATATATGCTACAAGAGGTAGAAAGTATGGTCTTGACAAGAAATAAAACTATTACTTACTTGAAGATGAACAAAAAAATAATCTCCGGTTCCACTACAGCCATTTTGTTGTGTAAAATGTCGATACCATTGATATAATATTTTATGATCGTTGATACTTTTTTCAAGATGTTACCTCCCTGACAGCCCTAATTTGTGGGTACAGGGCCCCATAATACTTTCCTGGTCAATAAATCAATAATTTTGTTATGTTATAATTTTTATATATCTTCAAGTAGGTAATAGTTATATTTCTTGTCAAGACCATACTTTTTACCTCATGTTCTCTTGTAGCATATCTCTTATTTGGGCTGATGATGAGTACATATGTACTCGAAACATGTTCCCTTTAACCTTTTTCTGAATAAATGATGTGGAGATGACTTGGAGTTTTTTCCTGCTTTAAAAATGAGTTTGACCAATCTTTTTGGTTCATAACCTATATTATAACTGTGGGATGAACGTAAGTTTTCAAGTAGCCTCAATATCCAACGGGTTCAAAGCAAGTCCTCTCGAGCCTGGATTCGAATCCCAGGCAGAGCAATTCTTTTTTAATCTATATATGAGTCATTTTCCGTTCTTTTCTGTTAGATGTATAAATTATTGGATTGAATTCCAATATAATAGTGAATAGTTAATAAAATCGATAATCTAGATGAAGAATATGTTGTCTATTGCTCCAGTTGTTTTCCATAGCTAACCAAGATTGAATAAACTATTGAAGTCGTATTTCACACACTGTAAACTGTTCGTTGGAATCATACATACATGATAACTTTTGTGACAAAATACCTAACAAATCACACGCTAGGCTAGAGAAAAATGAATACAACCTCAACTTACACCTTCGCGCCTCATTAAGATCAAGTTTCCGGAAACCCCATCATTAGAACCCAACAATAAGAAGATACCATCGCCAATTTAAACTTGCGGAAGCTTGATCAGCGAAAACTTAGATGAAGATTAGTATCGTCTAGTATTCCAGCATCGATTTCTTGTTCAAAAGATTAATATAATGTGAGGACTATTCCCTCCCAGGCAACTAAAGAGATTCTGAAAGGTGTGCCAAATTCTTAGGTATAAATCGTATAAAGGAACCTATAAATATTTTACTATGGAGGTTGACAATAGTTTTGCTGAGGTTAATCTAGCGGGTTCTGAGACGAATTTGGGCAGCCTGACTTCTATTGAGATTACTTTTAAATAGTTCAGGTCGAAATTTGCGCGAAAATATTGGCTCTGTATTTAGTAACGTATCGTATAAGGAATCATAGGATATCGCTTCAAGACTCGAAAAGCATATCAATTACTGTGGACAAAGATAAGTTACCCACTTTATATGGAGGTAACAATATTCAATTCTGTCTCAGTTATTTCAGCCTACAGGGATAATGGATAAATATCGTTATTCCTTTTTAAAAAATTCACTATTCATATGTGTCAAAAAATGTTCAATAGGTAAATAGTAAACTAGAAAGTAGAAAATGCATATGAAATATTATTTCTTTCATCAACTGATTACAGAGTGAGTCATTTTTTATTTCATGTATAGTATTTAAAACCGTATTGAATGAAACACAGGGCTTTCCGTCATAAAACTTATTTCAGTAGAAAATCAAAATATGCGTGAATTGACAATCCATTTGAACCTCATGAATTATTATCTCACTATGTCTAAACAATTTGTCATAATTTTGCATTGTCATTATTGGCGTTAATGGATAATTTGATTATTTATGTTGATGTTGGTGTTCCGCAGGGATCAATTTTAGCACCAACACTATTTCTACTTCACATCAACGATTTATTGGAAGCAACTTCATGTCCTATACACAGCTTCGCGGATGATAGTACCCTCCATACCGCTTTCTCTTCCAGGGCTCCTATATCGGCCCGTCAAACAAGAAATGAACGAGGAAGAAATGTTAACAAAATAAATATGGACTTAGCAACAATTCTCGAGTGGGGATCTAATAACCTGGTAGAATTCAATGCAAAACACAAAACACAAGCATGTCATTTCTCTAGAAAAGCCGATCTCACTGTGTCCTACATATCTAATTCAGGCAGGAGTAACCATACCATTGAAATCATTCATTTCGATGTTTGGCGTTACTATCAGCAATAACTTTTCTTGGGAAAATCACGTGAGGTCCATTGCATAAGGTGCATCCCAAAAACTTGGTTTTCTGTTTCGAGACAAGAGCCATTTCACTCCCAGTCAGCTGCTTATGATCAATAAGGCACAGATCCGACCTGTCCTGGAATACTGTTCCCATATTTAGAGTGCGACACCTAAACATATCCTGAAACTAATGGATTCTGTCCAAAAAAGGGCAATTCGTCTCGTCGGTGATGCCTCGCTTACAAACTCGCTCACTTCTCTGGAACACCGTAGAAAAGTTGGCGATTATTATCTCTATTTTATAAATATTTTCATAGTCTCTTCGAGATTAACCCGTCAAGTTCAGTCTTCACACCCCTTCGTGGTCACTTTAGAGACTTGCAGAACGTCCCTTTCCAAAGATTCGTTCATCCAACGAACATCAAGACTTTGGAACTCATTGCCTAGGGAGGTGTTCCCCGAGGCATATACGATCTCCAGAAATTTGAGAAGAACACCAACTCCTACCTTCTTTCCCTTGGTTCTCACGATGTTCTCTGAACATTACAGGATATCCCTTTTCGTGAGAACCAGAACATAAAAAAAATCAAACGTTAATTCAAAATATCGATTGTGTGATATCAAAATTGTTCTATTTGAAAAAAATTTTAACCTCAAATCATCAAATGAACCTATAAAACAAATGAAAATTGCAGTAAAACTAGATCGAAACTATTTTTCCCTGACAACTTGATTGCCTACCTATAACCGTTTTGGCTTATTGATAGCACTCTAGATTGGAAATTCAAAATTGAAAATTTCAGAATGAAAAATGACAAAAAGTGATGAAAGGGTATCATTGTAGGTACACACAATGTTATTTTCTATTGAAATGAATATAAAAAGGGTAAGATAGATAGATAGATAGATAGCTCTTTATTTCCAACCCAATTACAAGAAATGCTAGAAGGTAATTTTTAACATAACGAATTACAAAACGACAAATATAAATAAATGTATATACGTGCATATGAATAAATAATTGATTATATAATGAACCCTACTGCTAAAAAACTAAAATGAGAAAAAAAGTGAGAAGTAAGGTAATTTCCGGTTAAGCCTGAAGTGATGGAAAACAATTGAATACGTCAAAAAGTGCATATTTATGTGCAATATCCAGACATTGAATTTCACTTGTTCATCTGTAGAAATAAAACAGTTATATAAGGTCGAGCAACTTTTACCGAGAGAGTCAGTCCTGTTGCTCCTGACACATGACACACCCTGTATTATTTCCGTAAACCCAAAAGGCGCTACTTTTCCATCACCCCTTATATGTGGAGGCCACCATATTGCCTCCTCGCTCTGCTATACATCCATAATTCCAGATCGTTGTCAATGGGAAGCGAACCCTTCACCAGCCCTTACCATGGCCCTTTGCGATAATAAATAACGCCAAAATGGCCGACACGACGTTGTTTCCGCTAGCGTGAATCCGCTCAATACTAATTTGAAAATCCGTTTAGGGAAAATTGTTACTTCTCTATTGGGGGACTGACTTTTGAACCGCATCGTATAGGGTTGGCTAGAAACTGCACGTGATGGTGAACATCCAAAAAATCACGAGTTTTTCAATGAAAGTAAGGTGAACAAATCTTAATTACACGAGTGGTGGTAATTTTTTGATAATTTCAACAAGATGCACGCAGAATCTGTCTTGATATAGGAACAAATACGAGTGCTAATCTAGTTAAATTCACAAAAAAAATGATTAGCACGAATGTAATTCTGCTATTTATTCATACTATTCATTTATCTGAGTGATACTTCACAATGGCGACAGTGCTGATTTTGAAAGGTTCGTTCGATATACTGCTATTGGAGTATTTATTAAATCACCAAGTGTATAGATATAAATATACCTATCTATCATTTATTTCAGATAGAAATTCCAATGGTTTGTTTGCTACCAATGTTTTTATAGTTCAACTTTTTTGGGTCACTAATCAATTGGAAACAATATGTGAATAATCGGTTTTCAGATCTTTATTGCAATTCTCACAATTTCACTCAGTTATTTTCAAGACGTTTTGTATTGGGACAAATAGCTGCATTATTTTGACAACCAAGTCAATGCAACGACGATTCAATCATACAAAGTGAAAATTTTTTATAAATTATAATCACTCTAAAGCTTGAATTAATTCGTAAACTAGTTCGGAAATTATTACAAAATGTTTGTTCCTTCTGTACGAAATCTGAGCATATTCAAATGTATTATGAATATATAAAATGGATAGATAGATAAATGTTTATTCAACCACATTATATACAATATTTGTAGCAAGTAAATTTTGTACGTATTCTCATAGGAGTACCATCTATCTGAAGTTCAAAATTATTGAAATCAAAACTAAAATACGTTATACAGGTGCAGAGTAACACGAGATAAACATATACATAAAATGATTGATGATGATGAAGAATTATTCCAATGAGTAGAAACAGTGTAATAAAAAGTGATTCTTAACGTAGGATGAGCGATATTATTGGTGAAATTATATACCATATTACAACCAAAAATCACTTTTATTTCATGAATCATTGACATTTAGTGAAGAAAACCTACAGCTCTTCTCTTGAAAATGAATTTCAGAAATACTTGCAATTAATAATTGATGAAATATACGTATTTTTAAATTTAACATGCAAATTCATCAAAAATAATATTTTGTTATTCTGACATCTGCACATGACAGCAGTCAAACCAGGAAAATTATCGCTTAAAAATTTTGCAGGTAGGTCACTTGAGCGAAAAAATTTTGAAACATCCAGGTTGTCGTCATATAGCAACCTTTTTTTATGTTCTGGTTCTCACGAAAAGGGATATCCTGTAATATTCAGAGAACATCATGAGAACCAAGGGAAATAAGATAGGAGTTGGTGTTCTTCTTAAATGTATGGGGATGGTATGCCTCGGGGAACACCTCTCTAGGCAATGACTTCCAAAGTATCGATGTTCGTTGGATGAACGAGTCTTTGGTAAGGGACGTTCTGCAGGTCTCTAAAGTGACCACGAAGGGGTGCGAAGACTGAACTTGTCGGGTTAATCTCGAAGAGACTGCTAATGGAGGAACGATTGTTGATATTTCAGAAGAGCATCGCTCATGAAAATATCTATAAAATAGAGATGAATCGCCAACTTTTCTACGGTGTTCCAGAGAAGTGAGCGAGTTTGTCAAATTCAAGGCATCTGATAAAACTTATCCAGTGAACCTATTTTTGATGTATTGGTCGATTCGACATATCATCACGATTGGCTGACAGGACTGTTTGAGAAATAATCACTTATAATACCATTAGAGCTTCAATTATTACTGGAAATTTATTCGAGAACCCGAGTATTCTGAATAGAATAGTTAATTTTTTTTAAACAACATTTAATACAAAGAAGTTTGAGAAATAGACATATTAAAATACAAAATATCGACCTTAATTACGCAAAATAATAAAATTTTCCTCAAACGGAGAAGTTGTGTGACATTATCTAGTATTTTCCTGGTGTCTATATTTAACCAGACCTGGGAAAAATATCTATATATCGAAATTTTATTCGAGATATAGATATTTCTCGAAAAATGATGAGTATGAATGAACAATGATGTATATTGAGGATGTTATAAGAACAATCATGGCTGTTGGTATCATCATAGTGTCAACCTGTCTTCGCCTTGCACCTCTAGTTTCTTTGGATGATATAGCGGCTCTAGAACAGAAGTGTACATGGAGTGTACTTTCATCCGCAAAGCTGTAGACAGGACACCTCTATCAGGACATTGATGTGAAGTATAAACAAAGTTGATGCCAAAATAGATCCTTATGGAATACCGGCGTTGATAGTTATTCCATCTTTCCGAGTTCAAAGTCGGAAATTCCGAGTTTGAAGTCGAAAAAAAATAATTCCGAGTTCAAAGTCGGAAATTCCGAGTTTAAAGTCGGAAATTCTGAGTTCAAAGTCGGAAATTCCGAGTTTAAAGTCGGAAAAAATATAAAAAAAATCTCGGTGGCCCTTATACGCTTTCGTAGGTAACCACACAAAATATAAACTTCTGATTGATCGAAAATGTTAGGTGTGAAATTTATCAAATTATGGTTCAATAAATCATCAGGTTGCGATAAAAATTGCCCAAGATACGAGAAACACCCAATGCAGTGACTTGGGAGTCGCAATGGACAATTTCCAGAACTGTTATGAATTGGAAAACCTCGAAACAAATCGATATCCGAGTCGTTAAAAAAAAATCGAGCTGGTGCATCGAGCAGTGACTAGTCAGAAAATGCGTTCGACCCCCGGCTTTATGGGGCGGGTAGGCGGTTTACCCCGTGTGTGATTCTAAGGGTGCACCACAGGCGTCATATAGGGGAGGGACGTAATTGGTTTAGCTCCTGCCCCAGCATGCGATACAACGGCCCTTCTTTGCATAAATTGCCACTCCACACGAGGGTCAGAACTGAAAACAACCATACGTATGGAAAAATATTCTCGAAAAGATCTGAAGCATGCACCAAGATGAGAGTCTGGATCGATAGGAAAACCGCGGAGAATTTTTTATGGTCGTCCTTATGAGAGTGGATGATGGATGAGAAAAACTTTTATTATGATTACATCACGTAATACGTGGCAACAGCTAGTAATGCAGTGGTTTTCCTGTGAACAGTTGTCACTGATGTAGCTTGAGTTTTTTTTTATTTCACATTAATTTCGTGCAGTCCGTCTAGATCATTAATTTTTTTCCTTATCATTGCGTGATAAACTTCAGGAATATATTATTTCGATTGGAACGTGAATGAAGTTTTTTATTACACTTCTTTGAAATCACTTTATTTTCATCTATATATTAGTAATATTGTAAGATGGGCTTTTTTCGGCAACCGTCCGGAAAGTACGTACTTTCCAGACGATTTTTTTTTGAGAAAGTGGCATTTTTCCGGCCTAGTCCGGGAAGTACGTACTTCCCGGACTAGGCCGGGAAGAATCACATCGTTGTTGTCATTGTAAATATGAAAATCTTGGTAGTATGGTTTTGATAAATGCAGTTGATCATTACCATAGCAGCAAAATAACGACTGACAGCTATCTGACATAAAATTAGCTAACATTTCAATTTTTGAAAGAAATGTGTTTCTTTGATTTGTTATTCTACACGGTTGCCGAAAAAATTGTGTACGCAACACGCCCGAAAACAGTTTTTTTGGACTCGCAGACTTCCAGGACTCGCTACGCTCGTCCTAGAATTTTGTCCACTCATCCAAAAAAACAGTATTTTCCGGACTTGTTACGTAATAGTAATTTACGTAACAAGTCCGGAAAATATTGTTTTTTTGGATGAGTGGACAAAATTCTAGGACGAGCGTAGCGAGTCCTGGAAGTCTGCGAGTCCAAAAAAACTGTTTTCGGGCGTGTTGCGTACACAATTTTTTCGGCAACCGTGTAGAATAACAAATCAAAGAAACAAATTTCTTTATTAGAACAAAATTTCGAACATTTCAATTCTTATTTATATTAATATTTATATTAAAATTAGAACAATTGTTAATATTGAATGGATTCAATTTGTTTGAAATGCTTGGTATATTTAAGTGCCTTTTGTTGAAGTCAGAACAAGAAGGTAAAGTTTCCGTTTCACATTGATTGTTTTCATCTGATAATTTTTGAATGTTAGCTAATTTTATGTCAGATAGCTGTCAGTCGTTATTTTGCTGCTATGGTAATGATCAACTGCATTTATCAAAACCATACTACCAAGATTTTCATATTTACAATGCCAACAACGATGTGATTCTTCCCGGCCTAGTCCGGAAAAATGCCACTTTCTCAAAAAAAAATCGTCTGGAAAGTACGTACTTTCCGGACGGTTGCCGAAAAATTACTATTTCGGGCTAGCGCACGGAAAAACTTTGAAAATAACCATGGAAACAAAGCATACATGCCAAACACTGTATTGTCAGCATTGTTTATTCTCTGTCAATCAAATGTATGCCAACAAAATGATTATCATATGAAAATCCCGAAATTCCCTATAATATCATCTTTTTACAGAAAAGCGAAATCTCGCTTCGCTCGTCGTAATCCAAACAAAAATAGCGTCTTATTAAACTTATATCATAATATACTATTATTACACCACATTGATATTAATTCTTCTCAAATATTGGTAGGACTAGTTTCTAACTAGTTTCAATGTTTCAATGAGACATAACCTCTACATTTTCTGTGGAGGAAATTAGTCTGGATTTATTAATTATACTCTAATGTACAAAACTCGTTGGAAAGTGCATCTTTGCACACGACAACTTGTGCGAAATATGTATTTTTTCACACTTGTTTTGTGATAGAAATATCACTGGAGAAAATCAGGATAAATACGTTGCTACTGTTACTGTGACCCTTTCCAAATGCTGACAAATTTTGATCGATCTGAATTTAATTTTACAAGATGTACCTACCCAAAGGATTCACCAGTAGTTGCGGTTTGTGAATACAAGGGTTGTTCAGCACCAAATGATCAATCACAATCCGGATTGAAAACGTCCAAACAAACTGTTTGTCGGAATTCAAGAAGATCCTCAATTGAAAATATCGCTGTCTAAAAGAGTATTAAAAAGGAGGTTAGAAGGATTTTCTCTGAGATTCCAACTCGGAAATATTGCGACTAATAATTCAGGTAATCGAACGATGCCATTTTACAAAAAAAGTAGGGCACCCGTGACATCAATCTCCGTCTATGCCCAATACTTTTTTGTAGTCATCCAATTATCAAACAGTTTGGCTTGCATGGAGGAGAGGAAAATTTATTTTCCCGCTTTCCATTAATTATTGCGACCCTCTGAAGAGGATCAGGTGGAAATGTTCTCACCCCTTGAAGTGGAAAGCAAGCAGAATGCAATTCATCGGTTTTCATTCTCCTGTTCCGTATATATAGTTATTTTGAAAAAGGGACTGTTCTAATTGATCTGATTTGTGAAGCAGAAGAATTTCCTCGTTATTTTTTGTTTATGCTTTTGTGGAACACTGGAAGAAAGAAAATTCCCAACATCTTGTTGGCATATCTTACACAGGGTGCTGTAATTTCAGTAGGGCAAACTTCAAGGGGTTATTCTTTGAGTCATTCTTATACGAAAAATGTATAACATAGTTTTTTTGAAAGAAACCGATTTCTCGTAAAATCTTGTAAACATAAGTCCTAAACGGTTTTATTTTTCAAGAAGAAGATGCAAACTAATGGAAAGCGGCCACAAGGATCATTGTGTTTTTTCAGAAAAAAGTTTCAAAAAATTATATAATTCTGCTGGTGCAATATAATATATATCCACCCTGAATTCATCAGATGAAATCTGTATTGCAAAGAGTTCTGGCAGAGTCTCGACTAATTCTTGAAAACAGCTATTTGTGTATTTAGTGATAACCTCTCGAAAATAGTATATTATGATACAAGTTTTATAAACGCTATTTTGTCGCACGCGACAAGGGAACAAGTGCGACAATGTGTCTTATAAAACGTGTGTCACATACTATTTTTTCTATTTTGCATTAATTGGAAGTCTTTTATTGAGAAACATTGATTTAATTTCGATAAATAATAGAAACATTTTCGATTGGTAACAATGATTACATTGAAATATTTAAAATCTGACGCACAAGCGTAAAGCCCAGTTTACAGTTGAGCGATTTTGATTATTGCAATACCAGCGGTGAAAAATTCAATGTTGTTTTTGTTTTTATTGGTCAATTCAAATCGAATCACACTCTGAATTGAACTTTACCAATAAAAATATTGAATTTTTCTGGGCCTTACTCTTCTGACTTTCATTTGACAGTTCGATTGTACCAACCTCCGAATAATAAAAAATGCGTATCAAAAAGAGGCTATTTCCATACGCATTTGCATTTTATAATGACTTTATTAAAGAACCAAAATAGAAAAAAAAACAGTTATCTTGACCTGGTGATCTGTCGAGAGCGCAGCAAGACTCTTTGCGTTAGAAATTCATGCAAGATTTTGTATACAAACGCCGTTTCTAAAAAACTACTGCTGGTGTTTTTCAAACCACCAGTATATGAGGTATAATTGAAATGTAGCTTTTTCAGTATTTCTTGTTTTTGCTTCATATTCAACGGAGAAACGTGAAAACTTTGATATTTTTAACATTCAAACATATCATGGCGTGGTACGTCATGAATCTACATACTTTTCCTCGATTTCTCTGGTAGAAGCGTCAAATTTACAATTTTTTCCTTTTTTTTGCTACATGAGGAGGTACCTTAGATAATACACAGTCACCATTTTCAATTATGTAAGAGAATATGAGTTCGTTTTCGATAATATACCTATAGTTGAGGCGACCTTTTTTTCAATATTTCTGCTCATGCACACTATTTGAAAGCGTCAAAGGCTATGTTGTTAATCAGTTGTTGAAAAAATATTCTTGTCTCGAAACCGTATCTAGATGAAAACGCCTGATGATGGAATGGCCACCTAGATCGCTGGATTTAACCCGTCTGGACCACGCGTGTGGAATATTTAGCATCACAATACCAACGGGAGTTTTTGGAGATGGAGAGGCGCATTAATTCCCACTCTCTGGACCAGTAGATTGAGATATGTATTTGGCAAAGCCCGGGAAAATCGTCGACAAGAGGGAACCACCGAAATTGTTGTATTGTTGGGACAGACGCACGTGTCAAGTCGGTGTGATCGAGTGGACGATAGTATTCAATTCCGCCTCTTTTTTCTCGAGATATCATGTTTTTCGACAATACGACTATTCCTAGATTTCGAAATCGCCAGACATATCGCTGATCGATTGCCCCATCATCCAAACAATGATTTTAATTCGATGTTCGTTTTATAGTTGTTCAATTTGATAGGCGGGTGCTCAGCGCATTATTCAATATGAATGTCGATCTCAAAGCCGTTACCCATATTACTTTTTTTTCAAGGATATTATCCAATCACTCATAAAACACTCAGATTCGATGATAATCTCAATATTTTCAACGAATATGTTTTGTATCACATGCACAATATGCACACCATTGACAAATAGTTTTCTCTTGTGATTTTTTTCCTGAACAAGCTGAATTTGAATGTAATTCAATTGGTCAAAAATATACAGGGATATTCAAATTTGACGCTCACCATGGAGATCTAGAAAACCCCAAGGTATAAGAAATAGTTCAAGTAGAAGTTTTTTCATTGTTTTCTGCTTTGTTATTGAATATTCAACAAAACTGAAAGCACTTCTTCATCGCTACTTTGTGCGATATACATAATAGTATTCCAAGTTTTCAAATTCGTTTTGACTTTTCGTGACCATCTTCAACTTTTGTTTCAAATACGGATATGCATATTCCTGCATATTTTTTACTATAAATTGAACCCTGAAATGAAACATGAAATACACCATATGAGCCTCCAGTAATATAGCACATAAAGTAAAAAAAAAATTCGCCTTTTTCCAAATATTATGAGAAATATGAGAGCTATAAAATTCGGGAAATCTACTACAACCTCTTCATATCCGTTAGGGTTTTATAGATTCAAATGATGAGCGTTGAATTAGAATATTCCTGTGTACTGCTAATAATAATGCATAAAAAAATAACAAGCAATGGTACGTAATGAATCTTTGAAATCACTTTATCTTCATCTATATTAGTAATATTGTAAGATGGAATTTTGTTCCAGATGAACAATATCTACTACCAAAATCAATTTTTTATTGAGCGCTTGCTTTTGATTTTAAATATTATTACTCTAGAACTTCCAAGTTTCTTCATTCCTACAACTGTGAAAATAAAAATGTTCTAAGTTTCTTTTGTGTCTTATGTTTCCATTTTCAACGAAGTATAATAAAAAATATCGTTCATTACAAGTCCAGGAATGATTTTTCCGTGCTTGCATGACTTGACAGAATTTGTCACACGCGCATGGAAAAATCCCTATTTCCAGTCTCGTAATGAAATATATTATTGCCACTAAAAACAGATTGTTTATATGAAGCTTTTCTTATTTGAAACAAAAATGGAAATGTAGAAAAATATTGATTAAGGTGCAGTGGGCAACAATAATTATCAATTCTTAAGCAAGAAATGTCTTTTGGAAGTAAGAAGTTAAAAAAGAAAAGCCATGCATTGAAGCATTACAAACATTGTTGGCCCACTTATTTCCCACAAGTGGCCCGCAATCAAACAATTATCACCCGGAATAGGATTACAACATACTTACCTGCAAGCCGCATTCAACCCCTAAGTGAAAACGACAGCATAATCCGACCGCATTAAAAAGGACAACCATGAAAAAACACCAAATATGACACAAATCCCTCACCAATACACTGCTCGACAACTCATTGACCTTAAGGCCCAAAATCCAACACCACATCACTTCCATTCAATGAATGCGCCCAACAAAAGAGGGTAGTCATCTACCCCCTCTCGACACATGGGCCTGCCCCCTCGCCGTAGGGGTATAAACCCTTGTTTACTTAGACCATGTTCAGTGAAACGAGTTCGAGTGGCCGACATGCACCCTTTGCCCGCAACCCTCAAGATTTTCCGCCCCTGGGACTGTCCCCCAGAAGCTACAGACACCACAATTCCCGCCATCAGCCCCACCAGGGAAAATTCGGTGGAGGCCATCTCCAGCAGCGGGCCGCCCCAGGTGCTCCCCCAGGTCCTGGGGGGGTACCCCGAGGTGGTGCACCCCAACCTGGCTCTGGCGCACCACCTGGGGCTGGCGACCTGCGACCCCCTGGTGATGGAGGGCGTCGCCCAGGGGTTCGCGTTCGAGGAGTACGCGCGCGTGCTGAGCCAGGAGCACCAGGCCAAGGTGATGGCGGCCAGGAAGCAGCGGCCCAAGAAGTACAAGTGCCCGCACTGCGACGTGGGGTTCTCCAACAATGGGCAGCTGAAGGGGCACATCAGGATACATACCGGTTAGTGGGTTTTTCCGAGTTTCATTTTGGGGTTCTTGTTGATGTTATTCTTCCCATCTTAACATTGAAAATGGTTTCACATGGTTTCTTTTTATATGCAATAAGTGAATGAAATGAATTCGCAAAAGTACGAGAATGTATGAAATGCATTTTTTATGGTGTAATTGTGTAATATTTAGTTATTTCATTATCATCTTTATCGTGAAAGAGAATTCACGATACTATTTAATTTTTGGGAAAAAACTAAAACTTATGTGTGATCTATTTTATTTTCTTTGTCTGATCATCAGAGATAGAACAAAATTGAAAGGCAAAAATATACCAATTAAATTTTTTTATGCTGAAATTGTGAAATATTTCGTTATTTCATGCTCGTTTTTATTGTAAAAGGAAATCCACGATAACTCTTCTCATTTTAGGAAATAACTGAATTTTTATGTATTATCAGTAGTGATACCACAAGTGATTGGAGTCTGTTGATTTATTCCATACGAAACTGAGTTGCTTGGTTTTTCCTTCAAGCAACTCAGTTTAGTTATGAAATAAAAAACAGATTTATGAGATCAATCCAATCACGAGTGGAATTTTATTAGATTATTTGACAAACAGACTGGATGAAATTGAATAATTCGATGAAAATTATCCAAAATCTGCTCATTTTAAAATGTTTCAAAAG
Source organism: Chrysomela aeneicollis (assembly GCA_029955515.1). Taxonomy (NCBI): domain Eukaryota; kingdom Metazoa; phylum Arthropoda; class Insecta; order Coleoptera; family Chrysomelidae; genus Chrysomela; species Chrysomela aeneicollis. The sequence continues at coordinate 13,006,203 of JARUHQ010000022.1, forward strand.
TGATTATTTTTATTTGACGTTCAACTGTCACATACGCAATGCTGAAAACACCGAACTTGACAGGCCAATCAGAGTCAAGAGTAAAGTTTGTGTTATCGATAATCCTAACTTGACTAGAGCTCCTGATTGGTTCATTTAGCAAGTGCGTGAAATAGTCATTTTAATTTTTTTGCTTTAATATTGGAGATATAACAAAACTGAAAGCATTTCTTCAGTGCCACTTTTTCCGATTGAAGAAATGGCATCCTCAGTTTTCGATGTTTTAATTTTTCGTGGCCCTTATTTTTTTTTCGAATACGGAAATGCATCATTATTCATATTTTTCATTGTAAATTAAACGCTGGAATACAACATTACTATTAACCGACCCTTTCAAGCATCATTCAAAATCATCGTCAACTACTAATAAAAATCATGCAAGCACCGAAAAATCATTTCTGGACGTGTAATGAACGATATTTTTTATTATACTTCATTGAAAATAAAAACATAATAAAACTTGGAACATTTTTATTTTCACAGTTGTAGGAATGAAAAAACTTGGAACTACTAGAGTAAGAAGAAGTATTGAAAATCAAAAGAAAGCACTCATTATCTACCACATAGTCCAAATTTATAAACGTATTATCATCTCTTCGACACGCACCAAAGATCCCAAACACTAAAATTGCTTTTGGTAGTATAAATATTGTTCATCTGGAGCTTCACATAAAAATTTTGTTACTTGTTCTGCTGTCAAAACTCTGGACTTTTTTTGAATATATCCTACAGCTTGACGCTTCAGTTTTTGGATATTTGTTGATGTCATTATCCAAACAACTCTTTATAGCATTGAGAATCGACCTCATAACGTGAAAAATTTCATAGATTTAGCTTTTTCGACAAAATAAACTAGAAGAATTCACAGTTTTGACTTTCTTCAGATTTCGTTATTCTGTAAAAAGTTGATATTCGAGTTCATATCCCGACCTGGATTTTACTGGTAATAAATTCGCGGTCGCTTGTGCCGGTTGCTCTAGGATATTATCGGGAATTTCGGGATTTTTTTCTGAGTTCATTTTGTTGGCATACATTTGATTGACAGAGAATAAACAATACTGACGAACAGTGTTTGGCATGTATGACTTGTTTCCATGGTTATTTTCAGAGTTTTTCCGTGCGCTAGCCCAAAAAGCCCATCATCTCACAATATTATTAATATAGATGAAAATAAAGTGAGTTCAATGAAGTATAGTAAAAAACTTTTTACAGAGAATAACTTTTTTTCGTAACATTAATAATAGAAGAGTTTTCCATTTAGTGCAAACTTAAACACATCAAGAGACACACTGTATATGTATATCTATCAATTGTCATGTTCAATATTCATAAACTGATTTCTGCGATAGTGCAAGAAAATTCCCCAATTTCAAGGATCATCTCCTTTCAGGCGAACGTCCCTTCAAATGCGAAGAGAAAGGTTGCGGCAAAACATTCACCAGGAACGAAGAACTAACCCGCCACAAGAGGATCCATTCCGGCCTCCGACCCTTTCCTTGCACACACTGCGGCAAACGTTTCGGCCGCAAGGACCATCTGAAGAAGCACTCACGGACGCACTTCCAACCCAGAGGACTGTACGCTGTGCCCGTGATGTTGCCTTTTGACACGTGGGCGACGGCTTCCAGCGGTTACCCTTTCGTGCCGATGCTATACTGAGAGAAAAGTGGGGCTAGGTGGCCCAACGTAGGCTAAACTGACACGAGCTAGCCTAAAATCCATCTGGAGGCATCCTTTACGCGTGCGTTTTTCGTCGCTTGTCGCGGAGCGACAGAAAATGCGGTGTTTTTATATGAAGCAGGAAAAGCTGGACCTTGTTTTCGTTTCATGAAGGCGGATTTTCAGCAAATGGACGAGCTTGCGACTAGTTTTAGTTTCAAAAACAGAAACAAAATGATGATACAAGTTTTATAAGACGCTATTTTGTCGCACGCGTTGTTTGGAGTACGACGAGCGATGCGAGGAGTGCTCCAAGTGAACAATTGCGACAACGTGTCTTATAAAACGTGTGTCATATGCAATTTTTTCTATTTTGAATTGATTTGAAGAAAAAAATCGATTCAATATCGATAAATAACAGAAACATCTTCGATTGGTAACAATGATGACATTGAAATAATTAAAATCTGACGCACAAGCGTAAAGCCCAGTTTACAGTTGAGCGATTTTGATTATTGCAATACCAGCGGTGAAAAATTCAATGTTGTTATTGTTTTTATTGGTCAATTTAAATCAAATCACATTCTGAATTGAAATTTACTAATAAAATCATTGAGTTTTTCACTGCTCATATCACCAAATCTAAATCGCTCAGAAGTAAACTGGGCCTAACTCTTCTGACTTTCATTTGACAGTTCGATTGTACCAACCTCCGAATAATAAAAAATGCGTATCGAAATACAGGGCTTCTCAAGACGAGCGTTAATAAGACGTTTCTGGTTAACCAGACAACGGATCGACCTGAAAATTCAACAGTATACATAAATCAATATGATTTACACTCCCAAAATATTTTAGACGATGCGACGTTGCCGCGTCTACTATAAAGTAGCAGCTACTTTGATTTTTCATATGAAACACCCTGTATTTCATTGCATTTTCAGATCCTTCTTGGAAAGCTGATTTCATTGATCTGTCATACTTGGGGTCTTTATCGAACTATTACAGAGATATCAGTTGTGAAAAATCGAGATTTTCCAACTTTGGGAATTTTGTATGTCGTAACTATTTATAATTGGTTGAAACGTCTCACATGTCCCTATCTCAACTTTATATCCACTATCGATTGATATTTAATTGAAACAAATACATGGTGGTTCAAAATTTAGAATTCTATACCACCATGTATGTGTTTCAGTTAAATATCAATCGATAGTGGATAAAACGTTGACAACAAAAGTTTTTGTTTTATCGAATTCGTATTAAAAAAACGCCGTATTTTCTATACCTAGTATAAGCCCCGAGACAACCGACAAAAACGCTTGCATAAAAGAAATGCTTCAGAATCAGCATGAGGAAAGACAATCCAAGCAACATTTGCCCAAAAGTCTCAAAACTGAATCTGAATTTCGCTATGTGATGTCATACTATACGCAGCTATTTGGATTTTATTGAACCAATACTGTGCGCGTTTCTTTTGAATCTACTATCCTTATTTCCGGATTCATTTGTCTTGATGATTGGTATGGTTTCTTCTTGTGAACGAATACACCCTGTAGACAAATTGAGTACACATCCATTAATTGCTTGAATATTGGGTTGTATAATAATTGAGTGATTCTAAAGTAGATCATGCGTTGGAAAATCCTAACTCAAATCATGTTTTTCAAGATGACAATAATAACACCAAAACGGAGTAGGAACAACTCTTTTTGAATTTATAATTTGCTAGGATTTCACATCATGAGAGAGTGAAATATCACTCTGCAGTGGTTTTAGTAAAGTTCAAATTGTTAGATACTTTGATGTTCAAGTAATATAGTCTCAGTATATTTTGATAAAAAAAAAATCATTGCATGTATTTTTTATATTGAACAATCAAATATATCTACTGTTTATATTTAGTCTACCAAACGGACTCCGAATATATGATCTGTAAAAAGTTTTGTAAATATGAAATTTGTGATAAAAGAGAGTGCCAAATGAGTATAAGTGTTATGTACATAGAATTCTAAGACTGATTATATATATAAAAAAAATCCAGAACTTGTCGATCGTTTTTGTTACCTATATGTCACTCCCAGCACTCCACCCAGTACATTTCCTTCATGAAAGAAGGCTCTTTTCACCCCTTTCCACCCTACTAAGACGAAAATCGATCAATTCGTGAATTCAAATAAACTTCAAGCGGGACTGTCAAATAAGTCGGAAGAAAACTTTTAGACAAGGTAACGTATGGATATTCCATTGAGAGGACACGGCCTTTCGGAAATTAATAGTTTTTCCCCTTGAACCAGTCAACGTGTCTCAACTTTCCAGTTTGGGAAGAAAAGTCCTTCGGAAAACTAATGGAAATGTACCGAATGAGAGATCCTTGAACCAGTTCGCTTGCTTGGGTTTTCGCTTTGCGAATTATTGATCTGATAATGAATAACCCTTTCACAAAAAGCAGATCTGTTCATACTAAAGTATTTCAGGAGCCAGGAGCACATTTCAGCTTTCCCCGAAAAAAAATCACTGTGCAGCCAGCATCAGAACCACTCCTGAAAAAGATAATGCTAGCGGATTCTTTTATTGTTGTATTGTTCCCTGTCATCTCAAATCGGAAGCGTTTGATGCATGAAGACATCCATGTTCGAACTTCGCACAAAGATATGTTAGACCATCAATCTCGATCACAGTTTCAGATTTATTTTGTACTCCGGTAGCAAAACGTTTCTTCTATGGAATCTCGTAACAATTTGCAAAAGGAAACATAAGCAAGAACATCGTTCAATATCCTCAATGGATGATCCTAAAATTCAATTGAAAACCAGAGGCGTGCCACACTGATTCCAACCCTGCGTTAGTGCAGTGAAATAAGAAAAAGTTATATTGTCTTTCTGAAGCTTCAGTGTAATGGTTTTCGCTTGAAACATTTCATGTCCAATGCGAATTTATGACAGCTGTTGCAATTTCAATGATATGCTATGCCAAGCCAGCATTTTCATTTTATATGACAAGACTTTGAAATTGCGACTGAAATTGGAAGGTATAGAATGAGCCGATTGTTTTTTATCTTTGAGTCCATGACAGGTCGAATTTGTGCTTTTCAGATCATGAGAAGCTGTCGAGGTGTAAAGTAGCTCTTGTTACAAAAAAACAGAGTTTTTGTGAAACATGATCATCTTATGATAGAGTACCTACTGTTGATGGTAATACCCAGCATGGATATTGATGATCTGCCTTATTCTTGGAGAATACACTGGGTGAAGTCTTAGTTTCATTGAAATCTACAAGATTAACAGATCCTAATTTCAAAATTTCAGCTAGATCTTCATAAACCACAATAATTAACGCAAGTAAGTTGCCATATTCAGTGGAAACACCAATGAAACTGCTGTAGCGAAAAACGTTTTCTGTGATTTGTGAGTTGTATTTTTTATTTGCTGAATCATCTTATACTTCACAAGATCTCTCCTATACCATTAAAGATTATGATGAAGATTTTTTTTTATTTTATCTCATCAGTATGATTTCGAAACACAATTTCAAAGGCTCACCTGGACCATATTGTTATATGAAAAAAAAAGTACATTATTATTGTAGTTACGTCTTTTTGAGTATCAATGTTGTCACCTCATTTCAGCAACATTTTATAATAATAACACCGAAGATGAAGACTGCAGTCTTCGAAATGTACGTTTGATGATGAAATATACCAATGAAAAATTTGCGGAAAAACTTCTACATAATTTTTCCATTTTCCTCATTCACACAACTTTTAATGGTTGTAGAATAGTTTATTATGATACAAGTTTTATGAGACGCTATTTTGTCGCACGCTTTGTTGTGTGCGACAACGTGTCTTATAAAACGTGTCATATACTATTTTGCATAAATTTGTCTTTTATTGAAATTAATTGATTTAATATCGATAAATAACAGAAACATCTTCAACTGGTAATAATGATGACATGGAAATATTTAAAATCTGACGCACAAGCGTAAAGCCCAGTTTACTGTTGAGCGATTTTGATTATTGCAATACCAGCGGTGAAAAATTCAATGTTGTTATTGTTTTTATTGGTCAATTTGAATCAAATCACACTCTGACTTAAAATTTACCAAATAAAAACATTGAGTTTTTCACTGCTAGTAACACTAAATCTAAAATAGTGATTAGCTGCGATAGTTCCTACTATTCAAACCAATCGCTCAGGAATAAACTGGTCTAACTCTTTCAAATTTCATTTGACAGTTTGATTGTACCAACCTGCGAATAATAAAAAAAGCGCATTGAAATAGAGGCTATTTTGATACGCATTTGCCTTCCATAATGACTTCTTCATAGAAACTAAATAGAAAAAATCTCATCTGACATTTTGATATTCGTGACGCCTATGATGCTCTACTGTTTCTGTGTCCGTCCAGAGCCTCCTCGATGGTCGAAAAGGTGAGGACCTCCCGCTGTCAGAATCACAAGGATGTTTTGACAATTTGGTAGTTGGAGACGGGAAAATAGATGCGGAAGTCGATCGGGATCAATTAATGTCAACACCCCTGCGTCCAGCTGTGACGTAATGATTATTTCTCTTACCGGACAATATTTGGAAGTGACCGTTAGACGGGGTGTTTTGTATGGCGTGTGATTTGTGAGAAGCTATTTCGATAATGTTTACGTTTATCTGGGCTTTTGCTGAATCAATTGTCTGATGAGGGCCAAGAGTGATAGACAGAGTGTACTCGATCGATATAATAATATGTTAGGATATCTGTGATTTTGATCTGAATTCGCTATACGTACTCGCGTTTTTCGGATGTTTCCTATAGGACAACTGACATATGTATACACAAAAATTGACATTTTGTTACGTGTGGAAAATTCAGAAAAAGATAAACCGTTATTATTTTCATATTACTATAATTTGTCACGGTAGATGACACTTCAATGAATACATATAATACCGTCTGGTGTAAATAATTCCATTGTTGTTGGGAATACGCTACCTAGTAAAAATGTGAAAATTATGCGGATGCAGGCGAGTATGCCAACGTAGAATAGAACGAATATTCAAATTGGGGAAAAAATGTCCACTTCATCTGCAATAAATAGTAATGAGGGAACAAGTGCAACAATTATTGTTCCGGATCAATATTTTCTTGATTACTGTTTTATTTATACATTGAATTTTGTTGTATTTTGTATTTTGTTAATAAATTGGCTCAGATAATTCGAAGGGGATAAACTGGCCAATAGGAAAAATGTTGGAAATATAACTAAGAAAATACAAAACAGCCAGGGTTGCTAAAATTCAACTAGCATCTGGTGGACAAATTGTCAATCCGTTTCAGAGAATATATCAACTGCGGACTCGTAGTGTTTCTAAGCAATTCAGTTTTGTATGGAATAAATTAACAGACTTGATTGATTGATGATTATCGAAACACGAAAATTTTCGAAAATCATCAATAACACGAGTTGTGTTTGTTCAGATTATTTCATGAATAAAATCGAAGCCATTTCGATGATTTCCTATTTATTGTTATAATATTAATATTAAACGTACAGTTTGTGGAATTAGTTATTTTGATATTATGCATTGTAGTTCGACACAAGAAGATTCGTCATGCAACCAACAATACATTGAGTGAGGCCTCACGACCGTAATGCCATTGTATGATGTAGGCAAGATTACCTATGTACTAGGTACTACTGAGCTAAATGCATTTTGATTGTTGTCACAATTTGTGATTAGGTTACATTAGATTAATTCTATTAATGCTGAAATTATCCAGAATTTGTGTAAAATGTAGTTGATACATATTAATAGTGTGTGTTTATCATGTAGTGGCATTCATTATTTACCAGGGATTCGGAAAATACTATGACAGATGGCAACTAGTAAGTCGTTGTTGAATTAAACTACCCTACTGCCTACGAATCAGAAAGCGAAATACAGAAACGGTAACACAGCATGTAGGTATCCAATAGCCAATCAGGAGCCGAAATACAAAATTGAAAACATGGTGTTATTGCTTATCAACACAATCATTTCAACCAATCAAAAACGTGTATTTTAGCATGAATGAAATAATCGCGAAAATTCAATAACATGTGGTATTACTACTGAAAACCATAGAAACTTCACAAGATGACAATGAAAAAAAATAGCAAAACAATATCGAGAAGAAGTATCAGACTAGATCGACTAGAAAGTCGTTAATGGCAATAACCATTCACAACTCCAGTTGTACAAAGCGATTAGGTCATTATGCAATACTTGGTGCGATCTTGGGTCATTGTAGAGTTTTGTGTCATCGGCATAGAAAGAACAGGTTGAATAAGCCAATCCAGAACACGTGATCAAAAATGGCAGCCTTAGGGCACACACGGGGTGTTTAGTCTATTTGATTACATGTGTTTTTGTGTTTACAGTTTGAATTTCCTTTTTGAAGGTTTCAAAAGTGAATACAATGGCTTGTAATAATGAAAGTGATTATCTGTTATCGTTAGAGACTGAAGATAAAGACATTGCATTACGGCATAAGGAAAAAATCAGATACATTCAAGGCATCGTTCCTTTCACTCTGATGGATTAGTTAAAGCACCTGGTTTTCCTAAAATTTTAAATCACATTTCGCAACAAATACCTTCATGAAAAGTTATGTAACTTTTTTCCTTTCAAAAAATGTTTAGCACATACTTTAGCCTACTTTAGTTTAGCTTCTGTGAGATCTTCCCTTCTGATTGCTTTCAACCATCTTTCTCTTCGGATTTTTGAGAGTTCATTCAATTCTGTTTTGTGTGCAAAATATAGTAGACTGGGTATATTGAAAAACTTCACATCATCACGATTTCCTCGACTCCCACACTTAACAACACAACAAGTATGTGGCATGTTTTTGTAGCTCTATCTTCAATTTTATGAGAAAATTCACAAATCACAATATAGTCTAACCACAGAATTTTCACAAATGAATGTTTGAATTCGTTCTGGAGTTGAAACTTATTTCAAATTAACATCAAAAAGTTCAAATAGCTAGAGTTCTAATGCACTCAAACGGTTTGAATGCCCTAAGGTATCCATCTTGAATTTGATTTGATAGCGTCTTGGTTTGGTCTATTGAAGACATGTGATATTTTTTGCAACGAGGTTATGTTTACCTATACTTTGTTTTTCCTACACTAGGTTAAAACCTGGGATATGATGAATTGTGGAAAAAACATCGTGGTGGATTTTTACAAAAAAAAAGTCGATGCAAAATACGAGACCCTATTGTCTGCCATTTGCCCACTCTGAACTGTCCACTCTCGTAGTCGTTGATAATTTACGAAACTTTCATTCACTCCAAGCATAAAGGCAACTTCATATACGCATTCTTTTTCCTCGGTTGTATTGTTGATGTGATTCCTTTCAGCATTTTCATGCCGTTGTGGGAGGTATCGGTATGGAGCAATAATTTATGTGATACCCTCGAGTAAAATAATCAAGGGTGATTCTGCGACCTCAAATCTTTTTATACTCCTCTCAATGGACCTTCGCATCTCAACAGATTTATTGCGAAAGAATTCGCTCCGACAGACATGTGACCTCAAAAGCTGTTATTATGATGTCAGTTACACGTTTTTAGAGTCACATTAAGCAAGTGAACCGGCTCGGTTGAGGTGCATTCTTCTCGAGGCATCAATCAAATGAAGTGTCAAATGCGCTTTTTTCCTCTTGGACTAGAGTCCATCAAGATATAGGAGTGATATGCGAAGAGCATTCAATTGTTTCGTGCGGCTGATCTGAACGAAGAATTTGTTCTTGAAGAAATAGGGTTGTACACTTTTTTTCAAAAATTATATATGTGAAACGCGGGCCTCCAGAGAATACGTCGATATTTTTTTGAAATTTTTTGTTGTCAAGTGTTTTTCCAAAATCGGCATTCAAAAATCGAAAATTCTGCATCCTTTTCTGAAAATGTGACGTCACCTGGTAGGTTGGTTTAGATTCTGTTCCATTAATCGAAGTAGAAGAAGAATTGACAATCTCTGTCATATTTGACATATGGCGGTAAAAAATGACTGGGCAATTTTAATTCTTCCTGCGAAAATATTTCCGGATGATTCAAGGTAAGTTACTATTGAGTTCGATTTCATTGTTCAGCGTTCATTATACTCTTCACTGACCACTATTTTCAGAAAATTTAAGCATTCCAAGACTTGTTCTTCATGTAGCAACACGAATGTGGATTCTATTATTTGTTCCTACTCCAAGTGTTAATATGAGACAAACTTGGTGTTTTGCAGTAGGACAACACATATCATCAGCTACATCTGCAAGTAATTACTGTGAAGATAATTTTGATCTGAGTTAAAATTTTTATTCTTATTTTTTTAATCTTTGTATAAGAACATCATGAGAACCTGAAGTGTGAGCACAATTATTTAGTAATAGGTGTGAGCTAATGAACCAAATCTTTATTGTCAGGAATATGTGAATTCTTATTTCTGTAAATAATGAATGTATTTTCCTAAATAATCTGATAATCTTAGTACGTACTCTATCTATGATGTGAGTTTATATGAGATTTCTTCATTACATTATATATTGTGAATATGTAATTATAATATATATCAACTTGTGTTTTTTATTTAATACCTATATAATCAGATGCACTACTACACTTACCTACTTTTCCCAGAATTAATTATTCATTTTTATTTTATTAGTGTCTTTGAGTTCAATCGTTTCATTGACTTCGCTGAGGTGGTATTGAAAATCCTATAGAAATACTTATATAAAATACCTGACTTGTGTTATATAGATGATAAACAATCAATTAAAGCCCAGTTTAGTGCTGAGCGATTTTGGCTTTAGCCAATGCAATGTTGTTATCAGTCAATTTCAAATTAGATGGTGATCTGATTAAAACTGACCAATAATAACACTGCATTTGTCATCGCTTTTATCGCCAAAGCCAAAATCGCCTAGCAATAAACTGGGTTTAATGCGCCCTTTTGAATATTTTGAATTAGTTTCGTCAGAGATATTTTCGATATTTTAACGATACCATCCCGATTTACCAGGTGACGTCGCAGAAATATATTATTTTTGATTTGACAAAATAGCGTCTTATAAAACTTGTATCATAATATACTATTGTATGACAAATAACAGAAGATCCATCGAACTCTCTGCATACTAAATGAAAGCGTACATAAAAGTTATCAAAATCTTTGAAGAAAAATACAGTCTGATGACAGTGATGAAAAGTTACAGATTGAATGAACAAGCGTTGTATATAAATCCGCGTTAAAAATACCATAAAAGAAGAAAAAACAGAGCGGTAACAAATATGTGAAATAGTTTATGGTTTTTCTATGTACATTCTCCACCCGAAAAGTATGGGGTAGATATTCGTAATCGACGCTTTAGCTGCTAGAACCTCAATTGTCTATTATTGGGATTCACTAAATATTCAGTTGGTTGCCGTTATCCGAAATATTGAGATGCGGAGAGAAAATTTAATTCAAAACTCTGACCATTATCCTTCCTTCGATGTTCGCAACAAAGGTAACTGACAAATTTTTATTTATGAAACTTTTTGTGCTTATCTCTCACATTCGAGGACCACACACGGTATACGCTATCTTCTCATATTATTCCGCAATAAATTATACAACGTTCCTTGTTGATTCATCAGTCCCAGAGAATGACACAAAGGGAATATTCCCTTCAATGGATTCGCCATTGTGACTCGAATGTGTCTACTACTAAAATTGTGAGGATTGGTCTTATAGCAAACACAAGGGGTGTTACTTCCAACGATGGAAAGACGTCTATGTAGTTGATAAATAATTTCAACTCTTGAAATGTTTGAAAAAAAAATTGTACAAACGTCTGGCGAGCAACAGAAAATACAGAATGTGAAGGTAGATACTTCTCTTAGCGACTTTTCACCAGCCCCTTTGGAAGTTCTACAGGGAACAGTTATGGGACCTATCCTACTTCTGTTGTGCATTACATAGAACTGCTAATGGAGGAACGATTGTTCATTTCAGAAGAGCATCGCCCATGAAAATATCTATAAAATAGAGATAAATCGCCAACTTTTCTACGGTGTTCCAGAAAAGTGAGCGAGTTTGTGAGCGATGAGGCATCACCGACGAGACGAATTGCCCTTTTTTGGTCAGAATCCAATAGTTTCAGGATATGTTTAGGTGCCGCACTCCAAATATGGGATCTGTGCCTTATAGATCATAAGCAGCTGACTGGGAGTGAAATAGCTCTTGGCTCGAAACAGAAAACCAAGTTTTTGGGATGCACCTTTGGCAATGGACCTCTCGTGATTTTCCCAAGAAAGGTTATTGCTGATAGTAACGCCAAGCATCGAAATGGATGACTTCAATGATATGGTTACTCCTGACTGAATTATGTTGGGCACAGTGAGATCGGCTTTTCTAGAGAAAAAACATCGTTGTGTTTTGTTTGCATTAAACTCTACCAGGTTATTAGATCCCCACTCGAGAATTGTTGCAAAGTCTATATTTATTTTGTTAACATTTCTTCCTCGTTCATTTCTGGTTTGACGGGCCGGTATATAAGAGTCCTGGAAGAGAAAGCGGTATGGAGGGTACTATCATCCGCGAAACTGTGTTCAGGACATGAAGTTGCTTCCAACAAATCGTTGATGTGAAGTAATATATTATTAGATATTGTGTCAATACCTACATCTAGATAACGGTGAATGATGCAAAGTTGGTTAAATTGGACAAAAGTTGCCTATTTTGGTAAACAATGAAACTATGTTTCCGAATCGTAAATATCACGAACTGTTTTCGAAATGGGTATACAGAGAAAATCGAAAGGTCCCGTTTCATTTTTTTTTGGGCTGGGAATCTCATTTTCAGGAATATGGAAATGTGTTCCTCTTCTGTTTTAAATTTGCTGCGATATGTTGTGCTTCAATTTTCAATAAGAAGTTTCGATTCTCATTCACAGTTTTCGGTATAATATAAAATATACGTAGTGAAGAAAACTGTACCTACACCTGAATGAAATAACTATAATCAATATTAGGTAACCATCTGATTCTAGGGGCAAACTTTCCCAATAACAAAATCTTCGAAACAATTTAATTTCGTCCAATAAAGTTAGTTGATACCTAACAATGTGAAGTTGATGACGATGACTTCCATATGCCGAAAACTTCAAATTCACTTGATTGAATCTGTAGAAGAAGGAAGAGGAGTATAATTTTGACGTCATAACTCCTACAAAAACTGCGGTCAAAATGAAAATTTGACATTGAATGTAAGCAATTGAAAAACAAAACCGAATTATTCGAAGGTATATTTATATTTTATTTATATTGTTTCTATACTTTCGCATACAGTACCTATATGTGGTTACTTCTTTGATTCACATTTGTTTCATCTTCATCTGGTCGAGTTTTCTGGTGATCTTGAACAAAACCTACAGTTTTGTCATTCATAATAAAGTTTTGTCTTCAGTTATGAACCGCGTGTGTATTAACCATTCAAATACACTGATAGAAACACTGGCAAGGTGTCGATAAAAAAAAACACTCGACATTCAACAGTCAAATTTACCTGACACCATAAAAGCTTCCGCAATATACTTGACAGCTAAATAAAAATTAGTCATCGAGTTTCTATTCTTCAGTCTTCCTGCATCCCCATTAGCAAGGAAATGACGTCAATGCGTTGTATGCAATCTACCCCCAAATGCAATAAACCCCGAATTTTTGCGGTTGGCCCTTAAAGGGATGATTCGGACGTCCCGTGGCGAATGCTAAATATCTTGTCAGCGGAAGTGAATTGCACCACCACAGGGTGGAATCGCTGAATGTAATGGACTTTGTTGGGTATATTGGGTGGAGGAACAGAGTGGCGAAGCCATGCAGTATGGAAATAATGGTCCACCTGGCAATGTACTCACACATGAGGGTGCATTATCAATTTTTATGTCAACAAAATCAAGGTAGAGATATTTTGTGAATGATACCAAATAAGTATCACAGTCTTTTTCTATTTCAATTAAAAAAACTCGGATTTGTATTTCATGCAAATTATATTTTCTAAAAGCATAGCAAAGCGCTTTCGACTGTTACGTCATCATCAGTGCATACTTGTCAGGTAGTACAAGAATTCCATAACAAATTGCCTTTTGCTATTTTCGCGTTAATTCAAACCACAACCACATCGCCGTTGTCGATGATACGATGAATCTTTGAATGCAACTCGATTATTTGCGATTTAACTCCGTATCGGACACTGCGGTTGACTCGGCTGACGCCTCGTTACATAGCAATGCCCTAGGCTACAATATATCGCATAATAATCTCCTTACAATAATGATTTTATTTCTGACAGTGACATTATAAGCTTATATCGTCATAGTTACGATATCTATAATGAGGGTCATAACTCCCTTGGGATATTAAGGTTCAAAAACTCCCTCTTACCATTTACAGGTGAAAATGATACAAGAAATGCTTATAAACGTTTATACGTAATGAAAACTAAGACATATTTTCCTTATTCACGTCATTACAAATAATAAAAAGATCGTCGATTTGTGGTAAAAAATAAACACGTTTTTAACGGAAAAACATTGATTGATAAAGAAAGTTTGCTTATAAACATGTAACATAGCGACAACCTAGCAACAACCAACAATGCTACAATCAACGCTACCTAATTCAAATATACCAGAAAGGTTATGAATTTAAACACTTATTGCGTTCTAAATATGGACATATTGTTATGAAAATCGGTCAAAAATAAAATTATCTATGTACCACGGGAATTATAGAGCCTTAATAACCTCTGGCAATTGCCATCGGTAATTAAGGCCCTCATAATTCCCTTAATACATAAATAACTATTATTCTGGAACTCGATCAAGTCAGTTTTTCTATTTCGTCGATAAACAATCGGTAGATTTGTACTTAAATTATTACATTACTAGTTGATTTTTTGTCAACTTGTATGAATTGAGAATGAAACCACTCCCACATCTCATAAAACCACCAAGACATGTGGTGTACTGTTTTTTTTTATTATTTCTCCAGTCCTGTTCTTCCATATATTGAATGCTCCATCAGGGATATTTCCTTAATTTTTTTTGACCAGTTGACAAAATATGATCGTACGCTGTCACTGCTTGGTTGAATCCAGGAGGAAATTTGCCGTCTGCATAATCCGATCAATGAGGATGCAAATAAGCAATAAACTCTCAATTATTCAAGAATCGCCATTTTGACATTGTTCGTCAATACTGGGACGGTATAGTTCAAATTGTTGAACATAATGGTGATATACTAGTTTGATGAAACACATGCTCTTATAGAAATTCGAACAAAAAAAATTCGAATGAAAAATAATGTTTAATGTATAGGTTTAGTTACTCATATGTAAAAAAAGCTGCTTGGAGAAACCAATCTTTTTTTTTCAATGTCAATAAACTTTTCTCAATTTCCAATATCGAGAACCCCCACATACCAATTTTGAATAGAATGGGACAATAATAACAAAACTCGTCGGCCATATTATTGGAGCAGCCATTTAACTTTTTTTTAATAAAAAATAAATAATACAAAAAAAATAAATCCGTTTATTCAGTATATTCGAACACAACGAATGAAACTCATTGAAATACATTTCGAGATTATAAAATAATTATTGTTTTTTTTTTTCAGTTGACAAGGATAAAAATATACGAAATTCATTACATTTTTAATCACACAGTATAGTACATCAGTTCATGTGGAAAAAATTCGATAATTAATACTTTGAATTAATGAAAACGTAGAGGACTCATATACAATACTTTTTTCTAATAAACTATGGCGAGCAATGTTTTTTTGAGATCTGAAGATACTTCATCCTGGAAATAAAAAATAAAACATGAAAAATAATGAAGAATTTCATTATTTATACATTCAAAACATTGAGAAACATGAGTATTTTTTAAAATGGAACATCAAACATTGAAAATAAAATGACCAACAACAACGCCTAATCAACAATCACAAGTAAAGTTTTTTTGTAGTCTCCGGAAGTATCATCCTGAAAAAAAAATCCCAATAGAATACAAGACTACTGCCACTTTGAGCATGGAAAATCCCAAATAGTACCGAATTTCCCCCATTATAAATTCGACGAATCAATGTTGCCAACTCACCGCTATCCTTTCCGCTAAAGTCTTCCCGTACTCGGCTTCATAGGCCTCTTTAATTTCCGCCAAATCAATTTCAGATCTCCCGACCACTATCCTAATCAGAGTCCTATCATCAGTTCCCACCCCAGCCATCGAATCATGCAGTCTTTTAGCCAAATACATCGTCCTATCTCTAACGCAGGCGATCAAGTCCAACATGGCCTCCTTGATGTTACCTACGAACAAAAACATCGGAAGTTAGAGGTAGAGATTCGCCGGAGCTGGGGTACCGCAGGGATACGTTCCAGGCCCCATCTCAAGATTCAAGCGCATAAATGACCTTGACAACGGTTCCTTACCCGAGAATTCGTTTTCTATTGCAGTTTCTATGGAGTGCCCGACGATTTCTTCGTATTTGTGGAAAATGACGTTGAGTTGTCGCCGATTCCTCTGGCAAAGCACTGCGGTGAAAGTGGATTCTTCAGTGCCGGCAAACAGGAGTTCTCCTGCTTGAAGTAGGTTTTGGGCATCGGTGAAGGCGGCGTCTTCATCTACCTCATCGGATTCATCCCGGTTCCCCTGGAAGAACATCAAGCAGATTTTTATTTGACCCGTTTGAAGTCCAGAAGAAATCTTTCTGCAAGTTTTGGAACTATGAATGAGGTTGTTGAATTTAATAGTTGGAATAACTAAGAGAAGAATTTGTAGAGATGTGACTCATTGATTGGGTTCATCATCAAGTTCATACTTACTGTTGAGAGTGCCACTAATAGCCTTTTGAGGGTGCCAGAAGTATCACCCTTGATGTCAGCTTCCAGAGACGTTTGATACACTGCAATTGTATGTAATGAAAAGTTTTGTATGTATTTTGTTTCCAATAACTTACATCCTTCGTATGCATCCGCTATTCTGACAACTTCATCGTTATTGTGTATTCCCAAAATTTCAACGATGGTGCTTTCGTCTGTTCCTAGACCGCTGATGGCTTTGTGAAGTTGCTTGGCCTGGAATTCTATCGGTTCTGTCATCAGGGCTACTATGACATCTTCGAAATTACCCCTCAACTCGCTCTTCAGTTCCTTGATCAAATCCTGGAAACAATGTCAATGTCAATGTCAATGTCAATGTCAATGTCAATGTCAATGTCAATGTCAATGTCAATGTCAATGTCAATGTCAATGTCAATGTCAATGTCAATGTCAATGTCAATGTCAATGTCAATGTCAATGTCAATGTCAATGTCAATGTCAATGTCAAGGTCAATGTCAATGTCAATGTTGTACGATAATCTCCAATGTTCAACTGTGATGTGATTTTTTTATCACGAAGTATGACTCAGACTATTATAATTGTTTCATTTTCTTGCACATTAATGAATCGTAAATGTTTTCTACCTCCAACAGTAAATTCAATAGGCGCATAGCTCTACAAAAACTATACCTACTCTCCATATTTTGTATATTCTCAGTTTGTGTGTTAAATTCTCACGATCGTATTTTATTCTGCATATTATTATTTTTAATGACGACAATAAATAGTAAAGGCAAGATTGAAGATGATAATCGAATACATAGACGAGGTTAATATGCTAGTCATCAAAAAAAATATGGAAGAGAGGATATCAATATATCTACAACTTTTATTATTCATAAACTTAACCACTAATGATAATGCATGAAAGGAAATCCCTTTTTGCAACTAGCAATCTACTTTTTCAACGATATTCAAGACGATGATTATAGTCTGGTTGATATTTTAATCTTCCTGGTTTACATCATTTATTGATAACACCTTATCTACTATGATTTATTACATGCAATTCATTTTGCACTGAAACGTTCTGAATCCAATATCTGACGATATTATGGATGGATACGCGTAAAGATTAGCATTGAATTCTTATGAAGTTTATACATCAGATATAATTTGGAATTCCCGCCCTACTAAGAATTTGAAGGATATCCTCAATTTAGGGTTTTTTACTTTGACAATGTGATTTTATATTCATCACATTTTATACCATTTTATCACCAAAAATTTAATTTGATTTCTGAATGATGTTTACCTTTCCATACATTGTTTTGAACCTAGTGGCTATTGCTCTACGTTGTTCGTTGCTTCTTCTGGTGATTATTTCAATAACGGCATCTTCGTCTGTACCAAAACCTTTGAATGCCTGCTTCAAAACTTTCGAGTCTTCTTCATCATCGAAATTTTCACAAGGGAACACTGTCGGCTGAAAATATGCATCAACAACGATTAGCAAAAAGAAAGGGGTAATTTTCAGTGAGGATTTGAGAAAAGTATAATTAACATCATCATTATCAGTGAAGTTAAGAAAATTTGAATTTGATAATAGAGAATATGTACCACAAAAGTTCTATAACTCCAACCAATCTCTCACAATTAAAACTTGGGTACATTTTTTATAGGAATAGAGGTTTTAGAAGCTGACAGCAGTTGATATTGCAGTTGATAAAGAGAATGTTTTTTCCGCGTGGATAGTTCTGACTTCGTATTTTTTTGGTTAGTATATTTGAAGGAAAACAATTATTGCGAGGTACCTACTCACCGCCATGATAGTATAATAGTGTAGTTTCTGCTTGGTTTTTGAGACTGAACTTGTTCGTAAACGTATGATGCCAACAGCCTCTGGGATACTGGCCAAGTGGCCAACAATTTATCAATTTAGACTAAGCGCTTGCGCACAGTGTTGCTGGCTGGCGTCAGAAAGTATGAAAATGAAACGAGTTTGTGTTTAATGATGACTCATTTCTTTGTTTCCTTTCCACCTATATTATCAGCGTTATACGCTCTCTCGTTTACTCATAACATAATATAGTATATAGGCATTAAAATGTCATTATCATAGCAAAGTAGATACTGGGTTATTCACAAAATAAAATCCATGTTTTTATGGAACGTTGACTCATCCAATCATTGTTGATCAAAATTTCAAATGGAAACATCTACCCATACAACAAGATGACATTAAATATCAAACGAAGAGTTCAACAATGGACCTGCCGGCTTTGTTTCAAACCATCCGCAACGGGTAAAGTAAATATATACTTAACCCCAATTGTGGACCCCGTAACATCTCATTCAAGCACCTAAGAAGATTCCCAGCAATTATTCCGCTTTCAACTTGGCTTTGCCAAGTCAAATACCGGCACTATGTCCTAAAATACCTGTCCATTGTGATGGCCGGCATTAACTGCTCATTCAAGTTTCAACACTGACTCGACGTATACACGCCTCCATTTGCAAAGCACAATTGCCAATTGTGAGATTTGTGAGGAACGCTTGCACCTGAGAAGGACCTGTTCGGTTCGGAAAAAATGGGAAAAATTCTGATTCACCGGCGTGGGAACTATTATGCAATCCGTCTTCTCGATGAATGGCATTTTTCTGTATCGAACAGATTTTTTCGTGGATTTTTTGTTGTTCTCAATGAAGGACAATATCGGTCATCATTCTGGATGGATGGATTTTTTATTGGGGGCGTTTGGGTTGGAATACTTCAAAATATTATATATATAGAGGTACGCTGTTATGAAAAATGGTTCAGAAATATTATTTCCAAATCGATAGCCGCGCATATTCAAGTGATATTCCTACAGATTTATTCACGCAAACAACCTAGAAGATTGTGGCTGAACATCAGCTCGATTTAAAAAAAAATTGATTATGGAATAGGTCCATATGGTATTTGTAAAGGATATACCAAAGACATTAAGTGAATCAATGATATTGTGAATACCCCCTGATATATCACTTCATTTTCTGTGCCTGATGAAACCGATTTCCAATCACCAACTTCCATATTATTCTACATGGTGCGGCACCGAAAACGAAACAGATCGAATATCTTATAGACACATGTGCTGTGAAAAAAATGCAAAAACACGTCGATTTGTAAACCAAGGGGGACATCTTTCTACCATAGATTTTCAATATATGGACGTTAATATGTCAGTAATCGAATAAACGAATTTCTCTTCATTCGTATTACACTCGTATTTCTTTTTTTAATAAATTTTTATCCAGTTTGATTATTTTTCTGACCAATAATTCAGTTACAAACAAACCCGAAATATCATACTTTTCTGTAAACGAAACAATGACAGTTTCATAACTATTCAAAAAACTTTCGTTTCAGTTATAAAATTTCGTGATTTTAAATGATACAATATTAATTCAACGCCTCGAGATGAAAATAATAGGTACTGATCAAATCGAAATAAAATGTTCACTTAGTAGTAGTCGAAGTGACAGTAGAGAGTTCATTTATCGAAATTTCAAAAAAAAAAAGATTTTTCGATGATTTTCGAAAAAAATGTCAAATTTAACAGGTTTAGAGTAGCACATGAAAAAAGGAAAGATGCTGTATTTCACACATTTTTCAAGCACAAACTAACTGCGAAATCGAAAAAAAACTTCCATATGTCGCGAACTATGAAATAACAGGTAAATAACCGGTGAGAAATCGATAGGTACCTTTAATTGCCACCATACACTCTGGCATCGTTACTATGGAATCCGAAGTTGTTGAAATATATAGCTCTGGCAACACCATTTAAGTCCCATTGATCAATCTGTTTTGTCAAAAGTCTTGAAATTCAAATAGAACAAGCCAAACCAAAATGTCTCATCTGGATTTAGTTGCGGACCATTCCAAGGAAAAACTGACTGTTGTACCCAAAAATGTGATGGACATGACCAATCTGAAGATGCTTTTCCTCGAAGGCAATTTCCTGGCCAGGTAATTTCCCTCGCTAATAAATTTTCCAGTTCATTATGCACCAGTACGGGTTTCAGGTTGCCAGAGGATATTTTCTGGAAACTGCCCAGACTCATGTGGCTGGATCTGAGGAATAATATACTGGAATATGTCCCTAGAAGCATAGCACACCACGAACATCTGGAAAACTTGTTGCTGACCAACAACAACTTGCAAGCTTTGCCAAATGAGCTTGGTGAGGAAGTACCCATCAAATATTTCGGTTTATGGTCTAAAATGTGTTCCTTCTGAACATCAGGTATGGTGCCCAATCTCAAAGCATTGCAAGTGTCGGAAAACCCCTTGGTCTACCCGGGAAGGAAAGTAATAGTGGAAGGCACCAAAGCGATAAGAAACTACCTCAGAGAACAGTTCCAAATACTGCACCCGTCCGTCTCAACCACTGAAGAAGCACCCAAGCCAGAAGATGAAGAAGAAAGAGTACTCAGCATTATAGAAACCTCCAGCTGTGAGAATTCGCGGAAATCCGATAGCTCGAGCAAAGAATCCATCCCAGAAGGTTGTCCCTCCACTCTACTCACCCCTGCAACCCTCAATTAACCTCTTTCGACTTTAAGGAACCAAAAAGTGTCGTTCGGGTCTCCAGCACCCACCGTTCCAAGTGAAGAAGTTGCAGCATCCCACCAACGGAAAGAAGAAGAAGCTGGAAGAACCGCCGCTGAAGATCGTCCACAAGGTCAGCAGGAACGGGTCAAAGATAGTGCTCAGGTCATCCTTCAACAGGATCACAGATCCGATGCGATCCGAGAACAAAATGCGACAGAAATCGCTGAGGGAAGGCTGGCTGAATCAACTCAGGATTTTGCTGACCGATCAGGAGAGAATTTTGCAGCAAGAAAGGTACGGAGCCCAAAAATTGTCCTCTTGGGAAGCTTCACGTATTTTTGGTTTTCACAGACCAGATACGTGAAGTGGTCCCAAAACCCCTAATAGCACAAGATGTCCATTGGACATGCGTTTTGTGTACAGTATATGTCCAAGGTGTCCATGGATATACTTTGGACATCCATAGGATATACACATGAAGATATCCAATGGACGTCCAGACAAGGTAGTCCATTTGGTGTCCATTTAATGACCTCTTCTTCAAAATATCGATAGCCATTGTCCAATCGATGTCCACATGGAGATGTCCATTGAACATATATTTAAGGTAGTCCATATGGCTTACAATTATAGACTATATGTTGTCCATTTTAGGTCCAAATTGAGACGTTTGTTGGATATTCAGAACATATGGCGTACATTCAATGTCCCCACGTTCTTATTTTGAATTTTTTCCACACACATACATACGTACCATTGCATTCATAAAAAGTATTCAAAATTGACACCGAAAGAAACCCTCATGTTCAAGTAATATAAACCAATGGGAATTCGGTTAAATTACTTTACTCCTATAGAAGTGGTTCGGATTACAGTATCAGCTGTTGGTCTCGCTTCTCTCCATCATGCACGAATTTGGCTAATTGGGCTCTCACAACATAGAAGTAGAGACATCAAAATACCACACATTGTCTACTCCATCATCGTACAATACCAAAATTTTCTCTAAAATGAAAAATATGTCAAATTGACATGCAAGAATCAACACTAATTGAGTAATTTGAATCATTCTCATTATTGGGCAAATTTCATGGATTTAATAATATAAATAAGAAGACAGCAGCAGCCACCATGCAAGGAAGGATGAATCACAGAGGTAAAGCAACGATAAGCGAAGTTAGAGTTTGGATGGGTGACCGCGCTTGAATGCTAGTAGCTTTTTTCATTTATTCGTCATAAAATGGACATCCTATGGATATTCCATGGATGTCCAAAGCGGTGGAAAGTGGATGTTCAATGGCCTATATTTGTCCATACATGTTACCATATTGATGTCCATGATGGATACCGTATGGATAGTCAAAAAGTTGGAAAGGCGACATCCTATGGATGTCCATACGTTATCCGGTGTATAAAAACTGGATGTCCAGTGGATGTCCGAGATGTCCTGAGGAGGACATCCATTGAACATCCATTGGACTGAGTTGTGCTATTAGGGACTGAACCTTGTGGCATATCAACTTCCACATTCTCTCTTTAGAAATCTCAGGGCGTTGTCTGAGTGGCGCAAAGAATCTCCGAAAATATTCCCGCACGATGTTCGTAAAGTGGTACCTCCTTACGGGACCCACGCTGAATTTGAAAAAATGCCCACCAGAGAGGAGTTGGCGGCCCAGTTGAACGTCTTCTTCAAGGAAAAAGGCATCGTGAGGTCAAGTGCCAGTCGCAGCAATGGTGTCAACATTGAAAAGTTGGTGAATGATTTGGTGCAGCAGTTGAGAGACATGGAAGGTGGGCATGAAGATGGGAAATCGCCTAGGTCCAAGATGGACGAAGCAGGGAAACAGATCAAAACGGTAAATTGAGGATAGAGGCGATAAATACTGAAAAAATTGTGTTTCAATCATTTTTACTACACATTAATTGCATTACTTAATCGAATATGGCTTATCAGTAACAATCAGAGAAGTCATTCTCAGGACCGAATATTCATGCTTTCGTATTTTTATTTGCAGTTTCCTGTAAATTTGGTTGAGAGTAGGAGAAATCAAATTATTTTGGACTTTTTTCAAGCTACACATCAAGAAACTTTTAGATGTGAGATTGTCCTGATATTCCTGATACTGATAACCTCCAAACTTCCAAGAACTTTTTCTCTCCCATTATGTCCTCCTACTATAGCTTGCACGATGTTCCTCGAACTTTATATAATAGTCCTCTTCTTTAGTCAAATGATAACAAAAAGAAAGGAAATAAATACACCGGTTAGGAAAAATTTTATCTATATCGTTGATAATCATCTACTGCTATTCCTGTAGGTAATTTGAATTTTCAATTGACCCTTTCCAGAATAGAAAGTTATCAATTATCATGGCGGATTTTGACATTTGACAGATTTAGGGAAACATTTGACACTTGACAAAATAAGTGTTCCATGTCAAAATTCAATTGAAATGTGAACAAATCAAAGTTCCACAGTAATATCCTTTTTCTTTGTGCATTTCATAGAAATATCGATATTCTGGAATTTGGATTTGTTTCCATTCAATTCTGACATGAAACACTTATTTTGTCAACTGTCAAGTTAGCCCCAAGATTTTTCCCTGAATCTTTCAAATGTCAAAATACGTCATGATAACTTTCTATTCTGGGAAGGGTCAATTTCGAAATCAGAGAAATGAAACGTGATTAATTCCAAAATGGATCTTCTAATTGACTGCTGATGAAGTAACTCCCGTAATTTTTTCAGTGACGAAAATAATAAAAAATCTCAACGAAATGTGTGAAGGTTTCTGAATTTTCATCGTTATTCGTTACTCGTAACTCACCCTGTACAGTAAGGAATAAAAGAGGGTGTTGAACCGCGGTTCGAAGGGTCATTGTCAATATTACAGTGTCAATATCACTTATCGGTGCCCTCTAGCACCTGACAGTCGCACTTTTCTTTGGAAACTGTAGTATTTCGTGTCGAGTAGCGATTTATTCGAATGTTTCTATCCAACTCCGTGTGATGTCGCTTGCAGAAGATATTAGTTTCTCCATGAAATAACAAAGGGCAATACTGAGTTTCCAATTGGGAAATCTAGAAAACATTTGGACTGACTAGCTTCGAAAAAGTTGATTGGTAATGTAGCAAGAATTTTTTTTCAGGTGATGGACATCCAGAAGAAGTTGCTAAGCATCAAAATGGCGAACGATACTTCCATCTGAAGCTACTACCACAGTCGAGGAACCAGGAAAAATAAAAACACTAAAATAGTTCTTGTCGTTCGCTCGTTAGAGCGGATAGGTGCCAAGATTTTATTAAATCAATCATTATAAAATATCTGAGTATAACACATGAGGGCAAGTCCGTTTCACCCAAGTTTTCTTCGCACGAAATCCATTGAAAAAAAAAAATACAATCGATATAATATAAAGAGTTCGCTGGCAAAGTTCACGTCCCTTCGCTCAATCAGTCACTGTTCAGCTTCTCCTAGCCGGGCCGTTCAAAAGGTGCGCCCCATCACGATTTCACCCTTGACAGCATCCCTTGAATTCTCCACGAACCCCAGTTTGCCATAGAACGCGTGGGTGTAGCTGTCCGTCACGTTCATCGTCACGTGCACGCCAAAAGACCCTGCAAATGCGAGAGGAGAAACCGTCGCGTAAATCGCAACACGGGATCGGCCCAAGAACGGATCCTTGGGGCATCCCCGTCGAAAATGTCCTCACCGTTAGCTCTGAGGGCGGCCAGCAGGCAGGTGACCAGCCTCTTGCCCACCGATTGGTCCACGACGGAGGGCAGCAGTCTGCAAACTATGCTGGACGGGTGGTTGGGGATGCTGACGAAGGTGTCTTCGTTGAAATTGTGGAAGTGGTATACGGCGTCCTGGAAAAATTGGGGGAAAGTGATATATTGACGTTCGATAATGACAGATGATTTTTATGATTATCACACATGTATGACGTTACATATTGAACCATGAAAAATATAGTGCCCCTAAGAATGCCTGTAAGAATCACAGCGATTCATTCCGCTGGTGACAAAGCTTTTTTTTTTGGTGTGGTAAGAGATGATAAGTTTCATTCTAAGGAGGGGGATTACAGATGAGCAGTCGTATATGGAATAGGGAGTATCATTCATCATATCATATTAACTGATGGGTTAATGGCCGAGTACGCTGAGGCGCTGGACTATGGCCCAAAGGGTCTGCGGTTCGAATCCCGGCGGCTATCGGAAATTTTTTCATTTATTTCTATAGTATCGTTTAGAGGGAGGAGATAGGTGACCAACCGAACATTATTGGTACCTAGATATCAATCCTTCGGACTCTCAACGATAACCAGCAGAGTATTGCTTCGGATGACACTTGAAAAGCTAAGGTCCCCGTTTTTCAAACCCATACAAGTGTTGATAAGAGTTCGAGGGTTGCTTTGCAACTAAGTTGGCGGTTAAAAACACACTTTCTCGGGGAATTGAGAGCGGCGTTTGGCGAAGAGTTTGGTGTTGTGCCTCGTGTCCAGTTTTAGATAGGGTTAATAAACAGTATCATTAGTTTACTAGTTTGATAATTCAATTCAGAACACAATTCACACAATTTCATCGAAAAGCAATACATTTGTTGGCACTCCCTCAACGTTAACTGTTCTTATCTTCGCACCGAAGTGACTCGCTTCTTCTTACGTGATGATGAAGCCAAACGATGACTCAGGTGATTCATCACCTCGTTACAGGTTTCCATCTCAATACGGGGTGTTCTTAGAATACTGTCGCTAACAGTATAGTATTGGATCGTTTATAAATAACAGTTAGTATTGAATATACACTTTTCCAGTAATGTAACGCACCACCAAAGAACACGTTATCATTGCTATGGTATTCGTAAAAAAGAGATTTCTATCGGAATACAGTTAGTATACTGACATTGTGGAAGGAATGACTTGTTACTAAAAATACGACCAAATTGGACAAGAAAATATTTTATCGTATTATTGAAGATCAAGACTCAAAGATTGAAAAAGAATTGCCCTACCCAGGGATCGAACCCGGCTTGGGAAGTCGCGTTTTCAAACCGTTTACTATTGAGGTTAGGTGTTATTATTTCAGTTCAGTGGGTTGGGTTATTTCAATCCCAAAGTTATAATATGTTATGAACCAAAAAGATATAGCCAAACTTATTTCTGCTTTATGTTAAACGGACTGGTGTTTTCTGAGAAATACGACAAGTTTAGAATATTTAGGATACTCACTTCAATATCTTTAACATTCCTCGATTTCTCTGGTAGGAGATTCAAATTTACATTGTTTGCTTTTTTCTGCTACATAAGAAGTTGTCCTAGAAAATCAACAATCACTATGCTAGAGATGCAAGCGTTTTTTAAATATTTTCGCTCACGAGCGCAAATGCTGTCACTTCCTCGGAAAACGTCGTTGTTAATTGGTTGTAGAAGAGATATATTTTGTGAAAATCTTATCGTTTTATATAATACTCTACAATAATAGGTTTGTTCTAGCAACGATATTGAATAGTTTGCAATCGTCCGGAGCATGCGCATACTGATTTATACGTCTATTAAATCAGTATGCGCATGCACCGGACGATTAGAAATCGCTGCTAGAACAAACCTAATAACAAACTATGGATTTTCATCAAGTAACGGCCAAGTCAAAAAAAAAAAAACTCGCCTGAACAAACTTGTGCACGCCCTCTGCCTTCTCGACGGGGTACTTCCGCCTCATGTCCGGCACCCAGGCGACTGCCTGCCGTGCGAGGAAGTCCCGATGGTTGGGCGCCGCGCACGCGTACCCCACCACGGTGCCGCCGCCGGCGTCGCCGTCGACGTCCTCCTCGATCACCACCAGGCAGAACTCGGGGTGCAGCACCAGGTGGGGCCCCACCAGCCTGTCGCCGTGCACGTCGGCGAGGTGGGGGGGCCGTGGCAGGGGGTCATCGAGACCGTCTTTGCACGTTCTCGCGCATATGCTGGAATGCAACGAGGTTTGTTGTGTGTCTTTGGAGCATATATATAATAACAACTATATGGATAACACCTATTCTTCTCTTTACGCGAAAGTGAAGCCAGTTTTGGAAAAACAAAAGACTGTCTGGCTTGCTAATGATGAATTGTGCGCATGCGCGGGTTTTGACGAGTTGAAATCCACTGACGTTTTTAGAATTTCATAGGTTAGGTATTTTTGCTGACTCAAATTATGTAAAAGGGCGTTAATATAGTTATTAATGTACTAACTGATTATTTACAGAAGTGATTAGTGAGTGATAACAGTGATTGATCAAAAATTAGCCCACAATATTGTTCCGATGACTGTATCGTTACAGGTTTCTATGCAAATCGCAAGTATCGCTTTGTAGATCACATCCATTTCTGCATCTATCATCAACTATTATCCAAAATCGTCCAACAATCCATCGATAAACGAATATTTGAAAAATATATGTCATGATAAAATAAAAACATCGAATTGAAGGTTACGTGACACATTTGATTGATTTTTAAAAATTATCATACGTTTGTCGCTCACTAGAAAGCTACTCTCCTCCATGATGAAAACGAATGTCGATTCTTAATTCAAACTTGCGCATGCGCATATTCGCAATTTGTCCCGCAGACTGTCATTTGTTTTATTTTTCGGCTTCAGCTCTGGTATCCATGTTACCTATATAGTTATTATTAGATATATGCTTTGGAGCTATGCGAGCGTTGCTGGCACACTCAAAAGAATAAAATAAACGCAGCATCAAAAAATAACCACAAGTTTAATAGTACATTATGATGCAAGTTTCATGAAACGCTATTATGTCGCATGACGTATTTCATATGAAATTTGTTCCATTTAGCATTAAAAATAATTTTATTGTCCAAATTGGAAACAGAAGTTGTCAAGTAGCCTCAATAGCCAACGGGTTCAAAGCGCTACTTTTCAAGCTGCTAGCCCGGGTGAATCAAAAGCTAGCCCACGCCCTTTTCCCGGTAAATGGGAACTGTTAAGGTGGGAGTCACAACGGACAATTTTGAACCGTTATCAGCAGCTAGCTTTGTCATGTTCAGTGAACGAATTGTTGGAGTAAATGAAATGATCTTTGCTACAGAGATAGATGACACAATCGCGTATCAGATATGGTATAATTTTTTGGGGTTTCAGTAGTACAGCAACTCAAATCTTTATATTACAAAAAAGGTGCATAAGAAGAATTTTTAATATGAAAATGACTGATAGCTGTAAACCTTTATTTATAGAAAAGAAAATAATGACTCTGATATGTCTCATAATATATGAGTCAGTTCTGTTTGTTGCCGAAAATATGGACTTATTTGCAGGATATGCTAGAGATCATCATGAACATCACACAAGATACAAGTATCACCTATTGAATATGAAAACTAATCTGACATATGTTCAAAAAAATATTCCATACACTGTCATTAAAATTTATAACAAATTACCCAAGTCGCTCATATTATTGCCCCCAAAGAAACTCAAATTCAAACTAAAAGATATTCTTATATCAAGAGCATACTACACAATAGAGGAGTATTTCTCTGAGAGTTGGCAACTCTAAATTGAATTTTATATCTACACCATTTATGTGTTATTTTTATGTCTGTGAATGGATGTCCCTCATACACTTCTGTATAATTATCTTTTTATGTACTTAATATTATTATTTCATGTATTTTTTTTGTGTCTATATACTGTATCTTGACAAGTTCTACGCCTCTTTTGGCTTTGATTTTCAGAGAACGAATAAAGATTATCTATCTATCTATCTATCAATACTTGCCGTTTGACCCATGGCAATTCCTAAAAATGGATGAATATTCTGAAAAACATTCTCAAAACTGATCAATTTTGAGGTTATTTGAGTGGTCAAAAATTATATTCTAGAAATATATTTGATGATTATGAATTAGCTGATGACATCACTCAGAGTATAAAGAATGCATCAAAACAGAAAAGTTGGAGAAAAACGATCTATTTTTCAGGATGAACATGACAAAGTTGATACGCGATTTAATGCGTTCTGGTCCATTTTATGACGTACTTCAGTTCAGCTACTGACAGCAAGATGGCCATTGCACTAAAATCATACAGAGTCATTGTAAATCATACCAGGCGTTGCCAGATCTTCAACTCCATTGATATTTTCATAACTTGTTCAATTTCGTCTTATTATATCTGAATGTCGTCAACACGTCAATACAATACGATCTAACGATTATTAAATGATGAAAATGCAAGATGCCGGATAGGTTTTGTGATTTTTTATAATAGTTTATTTCGAAATTTGTATATAGGTTTTTTTGGATCTGAAGTTATGATTTTTTTTGTCAAAAATCAATCTGACGGAAAAGTTCTCGTATTCAAATCTGGGGTTTTTGTGATATGCAAATTATGTTTTTACTCGAGTTCTGTTATTCTCGCCAAGTGAATTTCGACCTACTTCTAGTTGTCCGATTTACTTGAAATTTGGTGGGTGTTAATAATTCTGGTGACAATAATGTCTAGAACATGTGTTACAAAAAAAGTGGCGGCTCGAAGATATCGATGAGTTTTGTTATTATGGTCCGATTGGATAGAAAATTTGTATGTGGAGGTTCTTGAGTAGGATATGAATTTTTTGTCAAAATTAAGGTGGTTTTTAGAATTGAAGATTAGAAAGTGATTTTCAAAATTCGTCAATTCAATATGGCGGTTCCAAGATAGCGACGATTTTTACGATTATGGTCCGATTGGATTAAGGATTGGTATATTGAGGTTTTTGTAGTCGGAGATTATGACTTATTCATCATAATTTATAAGTTGAAGATGGCGGCTGTAATCGTTTGGAACTATTTGTACTAAAAGTATAAAAAAACTATTTTTCTTTCAGATATGCTTGTGTAGCTTCGAGGACATTGGTTTATTTTGATCTGAGAAATGTGTGTGTGTTTCCTGAGAGCGTTTTTCTAGTCTACCCTGTTCTAACCTGTACACAATTTGTTCGTCTTTGGAGGGTAAGTAGGGTCGAATGGTGTACATGACGTTGGAGGGCACCTCTGGAATCTTGTAGACGAAGAGATCGTTACCGGAATCCACCGGAATCAGGCGCTGGAAACAAAGAGAAATCGTTTGATCGGTTGGAATTCCGGGAGTATTTACTGAGGTGTACCTGCAGATCAGCCGTTAGCCCGCCTCTGAAAACCCAGGGCTCCTGTTCCCCGCTCATGAAAGTCTCTTTCCATCCCTTGGAAAACCCTAGGGATCCCACCAAGAAGTACGTTAATTAATTAATTTGGTTCGGAAGTGATTGTAGTGAAAATACAGTGGTGAAATATTATGCATTTCAAGTCTATCATACAGAGGATATTATGTTATGTTTGAATAAAAGCTGATCTTAAATCCTCCAATTCAAGGAAACATTCTAACAATAGCGTCATGGCCGCTTCTTATGACGTTACAAGTCCTCTGATAGGCATATCCTTGTGTTACCAGTTGCACCGTAACGTCACATATCGGCACGATCTACACATTATTCAAACAAGAACTTTTTTTGGGAATTTATTTTTTTTATGATTTATAAATCAAATTTAGCATATGATATTATTTCTTCCCGGGTTTTTCCACTACTTATATAAACTGTATTATCGGAATGAGAAAACAACTTTTCTTCAGTTTTAATTTTCAACATATCATTGATGTAAATCAAAAATAGAAAAGGCCCCAGAACTGTTCCTTGGGGGGACACCACATTGCTTCTAGTTTCAAATGAATAGTTTTCAAGAGGTTTCGATCAGATTTCTATTCAAATTGACAAGTTCAGCCATTGTTGAGAGAGAAAAAATATGTCTGCCCTAGTGTTGTCTTTGTTAGCAAGATTGCAACTTGAAATGATGAAAATATTGTGATTGGGACGTAAAAAAAGATAAGATTAATATCACAATCATAATGTGGTTGGAATTATTCAACAATTATTGTAAGATCACAATGCTCACAAAATACTGGAAATAATTGGAATATCGAAAGCAAACTACAAGAAAAACAAACCAATTATATACAGGTTATATAAGTCTTCTTCTTTTTTAGTCCCAATAATCATTATATTTTCTTTTTTTAAGGGGCAATCTTGATGACAAAGACAACACTAGGGCAGACTACAGTGGCTTAATAGGTTACAGTTACGCCAATGGGCTAGCGGCCGCCATGTTTAGGCAAATTTTCTATTGGTATTATAGGAGGAAAACACAAAATTCACGATTTTTGTGGGATTGGACTATAATTTATCGTGATAACATTCTGATCATGATGTACTATTATACGTCTTTATTTTGATTAATTTTTCAATGACTTATACCTTATAAATGAAGTAATATTCAATTTCGAGAATGCTAATATAACGCAAGTAATTCAAAATTTTGAATTATTCGCGGTAAATACGAATTTCAAACGATGCTTCCACACAACGTTACTACATTCCGAAATAAACTTAATTGATCAGAGTTGAACTGGTATTCGAGTTGAACGACGAATTATATAATATGAGAATGATGAATTGATTATATATTTATGTCTTGAAATATTCATCTACATTCAACTTACCTCATTTTAAGGATATGTGAAAGAAATAAAAAACAGACCACCCAACAATACATTCATTTTATTTTGAAATGATAAATAAATATATAAAATAATCGACACTTCATTTATTTTTAAAACACAATATTATAAGTTGGACACATACATTTATTTCATTTTCTCATAGTTTTACTGCCATAATTGTTGACTTTATTGACAATCTTCTTTTACTTGCTATCTTCAACCTGAAGTTCAAAAAACGAGTTTTTATTTAATTTTCCAAATTATGGCAAGAAGAGTTTGTTCCCACATATCCCCCTCAAAGTGAACATATAGAATATGGAACAATATTTTATAACACACAAAACCACAGAGAACTGAATAGTTTGTTGCCAGTTATCTCGCCTAACTTTGGCTGTCCAAAGTTTTCTTTTAGCTGGGTCTCTGGGAAAAGTTTCGATCAAAAACCCTTTAGCTGCAGAGTTTGTACAGTTGAAAGCCGAACATCCAGGCATTCTACTATGAGTTTTTCTACCTAAAAATTATACCACTTGAAAATATGCATATCAAACACTATATTGAAGGTTAGATAAACTTTTTGTGAAACAATTCACAACTTTCATAATATTCATAATATTGATGATTATAATATATATTAATGCAGATAGGAACTAAACAACTATCTTAAATGGAGATATTCTCAGAATTGTTTGTTGTTTATTTTCATATTATAAACTTGTCTCCAGTTTCACTTTATACCAAACAGAAATCATAGATATTAGATAGGATTGAGGGACTTACCTGGGCAGGTCGAATTCCAAGCGATTCTTTATTCAAAAGCCACGAATATACAAGAATTTAATAAAAAACACGATATTTCCAATGCATCTATCACAAATTTAGCCTAAACATGGCGGATTTACGTCGACCTTGAAACAACCAATAGAAAAGATGACATTCCGTTGTCATCACTGTAACCTATTAAGCCACTGTAGGGCAGACATATATTTTCTCTCTCAACTCTGGCTGAACTTGTCAATTCAATCGCAATAGGCTATATTGGAAACAAAACGTCAAAACCGAAAGCCAGAAAAAATAGCTTGAGGTCAAAATGTGGCATTTTACATCTATTTGTAGAAACGAAGAGAAAATAGGGTTTATAAAAAACGACAGTTTACAAATAACAGTTAAAAAGAAGTTGATAAATCAACATCAAAAACCACTCTAGCAAGCAAGTTAATTACCAAAATCCTTGGAAGGTGATTTGTACGTACATGTATAAGTCCCCTGGGTGTATGACTGCATTGATGTGGAGAAATGCCCATTGGCTTGACGAAAAAAAAAAAGCACATAAATGAAAAGTCATTGAGATTCATGTCAATTATCGAGCAAATATGAAAATCTCACCCAGCCATTTGATGTACGAATTGAGCAAGGATATAATGCATCGGATATCCCACAGATAAGAGTACAGCTCGTACAAGAGCTCCCTGTTGTTGCAATTGGTCAGATGCCGCCCCAGCCTGTCCACCGATTTAGTCAACTCGTTCATTTTTTCAGCCCTCGAGCGCCACTCTTGGACCTTGCAAAACACAATGATTTTTCCCTGAAAAATTTCGAAATCACTTCCTCGTACCTCCGGGCTGGCATCCTTCTTCAGGCCGCTCCCGATCATCGAGTGGGCGTTGGTCTTCAGCCAGTTGAACTCCTGCAGGAACTGCAACCCTTGACCGCCGTGCTCGAAGGGCAAATAGAAGAGGTCGCACAGCAGGGCCAGATCTTCGTACGTCAAATCGCCCATTTTCCTACGAGATCCAGGCGTTTTCGGAAGGCGAGGTAGGCAATAAAATATTGGTGAGACCTCACATGAACGTTTTCCTTTAGAATGGTTTGCGGTGTTGAGTGTAACACAAAGAAATGGAAATGGTTTCGAGCTGTATCGGGTCTTGCCAACGTTTTCATTGCCTACTTTGATTTCGCTCAACGCGACTTGGTTAATTTTCCGTCACACTAGCATAATTTTAGACGTGAACCCATGAATTTTTTCCCCTGCCAAAAGAACAGTCAACGCGGCTGAAGAAGTTTCAACTTCATAAATGATAAAGCCTTGCCTAAAGAATCGCTTTCCACGTCTTCGGGACCCTGATAGGTCGTCAAAATCTCCTACCTGTCAACATTTTCAACCAGCATTTGATTTCCATCCACTTGCATGATCCCACTAGAAGCCTGAAATGATTGAAAACATCAAAAAACGATTGATTTATGATGATTATGTGGGTGGGTCTTAATGTTTGCAACATTTGGGTAACATTAAGAAATTATTCTCAGGAGATCGTCTCTGCATATTGGGAAACGTCAAAATCCACTTTGACAGATGGCACGTGACCACCAGAATTGTTGCAGTTTTAAAAGATTACACAATAGATGGAAATGATAGAAATAAAGTGTTGAACTTGAAAATCACTCATATTCTGATGTTTTTAAACGGGAGTCTTATGACTTAATGGGTCCCTTCATCATTAGGCCATTTTTTCATAACCATTCGACACTAACATATGCTTCTATATATCCTTGAATAAGAAATAAGTCCAGTGTTTTTTTCGAAATAAACAATTTGATTGTGAACTTTTGGATTATAATATGTTGAGAAATCATCTGAAAACCGGCGAAAAATAAGCATAATTTTTAGGCCCTCCAGAAACGCAAGGGAAATTCCATTTTCAGACCAATATATTGTATATTTTGTGATCTCATGCATATTAACAATTGAATTTCTCACCAAACCTCACCTCCACCTATCAATAATTAAATTAAGCTAAGAAAAACTCTCATCGAAATCAACCACGTATTTTATATTTATCGATTATTTTCAAAATGTACAATTTCATTGTAAACTTTCGATCTCAGCATGTTAAGAAAAAAGGTTCCCGTATTCTAATTCAACATAGAAATGAATCTAAAAAGATTAAACAAAGCATCTGAAAACCGGCCAAAAATAAGCATAGTTCTTAGGCCCTCCAGCAACGCATTATGAATTCAGAAGTGGGATCCACAGATGGAACGCAATACAAATTCCGGCATAAAGAGAGAAATGAATCTTAAGAGATTTTTCAAAGCATCTTAAAACCGGCGAAAAATAAGCATAGTTCTCAGGCCCTCCAGCAACGCATGATGAATTCAGAAGTGGGATCCACAGATGGATCGCAATACAAATTTCCGCATAAACAGAGAAATCAATCTAAAGATATTTCACAAAAAATCTGAATTCAGAAGTGGGATCCACAAATGGATCGCAATAAAAATTCCCGCCTAACCTCACTAACACCCTCTATTTACCGAATGTTCGCTCATGGCCACGTCCTCGTTGGACCCGTTGGCAGTCTTGGCGGCGTGGGCGGGTGAGATGTTGGGCGTGCTGTTGCAGTCCATTGGCTCGGAAGGACTGAGGCTCGACTCGGTGCTGAGGCTCGGATCGGTGTTCATCGTGCTCTCCCCCGCGTTTGGGGGGTTCGGCCCCGGCGGCCCCCTCTCCAGGTTGTTCGTTTGTTTCGCCTTCGGAGTGAGTTACAGGGTTTTAGTCTGATTCGACGCTCTTCATTGGGATCTCGAGGATCGTATGAGATAGGCAGGGCCGGATTATCCATAAGGCGGATTAGGGGCACCGACTAGGGGAACCGACTAGGGGCACCGACTAGGGGCCCCGCACCGACTAGGGGCCCACGTAGGCATAATAATTGATGTTGAAACGCACCAAGAAAAAAACGTTTCATTCTCTCATTCTCATTATTAACATTCGGTAATAATACCATAGAAAAAATGATGGATAACATCGTTTAAGGACCGCTTCTGTTCATATTAATTATCTTTTGAATCTGGAAACTATCGGAAATATTAAAAATTATGCTGATGATACTCTCATAACCTATCAGGCAGAAAGATGGAACTACCAAAAAATTGGTTTGATGCTAACTTATTGACAATAAACTTTGAAAAATCAAAATATATCACATTCACTTCCCACATATGTGCAATATATGTGTAAACGTCACCTGTCAACATGACCTTCGTAGTCTTCGAGGACACTCACCTTGTCGGTTTTGAGGATGGTGCCGCTGAGTATGGTGACCGTTTTGGATTCCGCGTTTTCTACTGGTATGGGAATCGCAATGGGCGTTATCGGGTTGGGTATGGACTCGTTGCAAACCACCTTGGTCTCGGACACCAACGAGTTCATCACGGGGCCCGGCAGAGGGTTTACCATGCTGTCACTGCTGGAAACCTGAAAAGCAGAATATTTATATTATATAAATATATGCCGATTTTAGAGGGTGTCGATTATTATTTAAAAAAATGAGAACATATTGTGTCCACACAATAATAAAATACTCACCGTACTACAAACTTCAGCTAACGCTTGCAGCTGATTAGAATTTACTAAGGGGATTGTGGTACTACAAGTAGAAGTAGTACTCGTTGTTGAGGTTAAACTCATACAGGTATTGATTGAAGGTATAATTGGTACAGGAACAACTGAAAAACGTATAAAAACCACTTTATCTACAACAACTGTCACGAAAACCTGAGTCTTCCTCACCAAAATGGAACAAATCTTATCAATGTTGTAAATTTCGTTATTTTTTTTTTCTTACCAGCCACTGCCGGTTGGGGTTTGGCAATTGGCCCCCACGCGGTTTTGTGCTTCGCAAATTCCGGCAGCCATTCTTTTATGGCATTCCTCAGGGCGTGCCTGGGATGGTACATGTTGGGCGATAAAGTAGATGGCACATCTTCGCCAGAAAAACCGTCCTCAGTCTCGGTCTCCAGTTTGATGTCTGCCGAAACCGTGTCATCTAGGAGAGATGGAGATAAGACGGAGAAGCAAGAAGTAACAGAAGATTATCAACCCAATCAATAACGCACGCTAGGAATACTCTAGAATTTCGAAAAAACTGTGTTGTATGCATAATTAGTAGGCATGGCATCTGTTACGTGCGCCCCCACTCCTTCCATCTTGTGTTCTCCCCGTCCGACCAATCAGAGACAGCCATGCGCGTCATAGCCCACTTTGTGTGGCGGGAAATTCAAATCTTCGATGTTCAGACGCCAAAATACAGCAAGTTGTGTCAATTGTGTTGGGGTTATGTATGTAACATGCAGGTTTTGATATTCATTCATCAATTTGTTATGCATATAATATATATTTTGTCCTGCATTGTTCAGAAAACGATCAAGAACCATGGGAAATCATAGAAACGCTTCAACAACTAGATTGAAAAACTTGAGAAATCTCAAAGAAACATCAAAGATCCCAATGAGGAATAAAATGAAAAATATATATTGTGTGAAACCCTCCAAAATGTTGATAATTCCTTCAAATTTCCCTGATTTATATCAAATATAAGAAATAAAAGACAACACATTTCTCCAAACAATAATCACCTTTATGCTAACATATTCCGAATAAAAAAAGTGGACGATATAAAAATTATACATCCTTCCAAAGACCTTGATGGTTGAATAAACTTACTTATGGAATGATCTCTTTGAGCATCCACATTACACTTGGACCACTGAGCCAGCGTGTGGATGGCTATAAAATTGGCGCCATATTCGCAGTTCGGATTTGTAAGAACGCCTCTCAGCTTTGGGATCAAATCCGGGGACCTATGAAAAAGAAAAATTACGATTCTCTCGTCGCTTCGTTCCTTTCTGTGTATCGTTACCTGCCCGAATATGGTCCTAGGAAAACCCTTTTTTGGTCATAATCGTTGGCGTGAAGGTTGTCCCAAATGACCGGAGGCCTACGCAACACCTCCGTTATTTCCTGGATGTTATCTTTTGTTAGGGTTCTGGATATAACTTTTTGACCTGGGGAGAAATCGGAGATACTCAAAATGGCCTCAACATTGATCCTTGTGGAACATCACACAGATTATTCTTGGGGGAACAGCAACAAACATAGTTTTCTTTGATGAACTTTTTTTACTAATAGTGGAAGAATTAAGTGGTTTAAGTTGTTTCACACTTCAATACATGAAATTATTCAAATTGTTCGAAAACTTATGCTGGAGTCTACTCTGCATCAACCTAACTCTTTATTAGAAATTTTCAAAAAATTTTGGTTAATAAGTATCATTATTATAATATGTATGTGTATAATATGTATGTGTGAAATTTTATTTTCAATTAAATAAAGATACTTCACTGGAATAAGATGACTAAATGAATTTTTCCATATCCTATGATTAAGTATGACAATATAAATTGAAAAAGAATCCTGATTTCAATCAATAATTACATGACTATTGCGAAAATATCAAGATATTTTATAAAACTCCCTTTATATAACAGGTCTGTTCAATAAAATAGCAACAGAACAATATTTTGTGAAAATCCAATAAGTGTTAGTCGATTCATCAGAAGTAACATGTATAATGAATCAAAATAAAGGATGATTTTTCATAAACTATTTATTGGTGTGTCATCAAAATCATTCTGTTTTGATAAGATCAGATCTACATACAACTTTTGAAAAATATAGGACCTGAAGCAAGAATATCACATATTATGTTTCAAGTTTTCACCTTAACAATATCTTATTTTGTTCTTTCTAATAAAAATTAATCTCTTTCATGAAATGAAAATAATTTATAGGATACCACAATTTTGAAACAGTAAATAATAGTTCATTCAAACAAACAATTATTTATTATCTTTTTCACTTCTGGCAGGAAATATAGGGTTTCTATTTCTACTTCGAATACAGATAACCAATTGATTGTGAGAGACTTAATTAAACTGAAAATTAATGATCATCTTATAGGCTGAGATTCTCATAAAAAGGAAATGATAGTACAAGAATGAAAAGTACTATCAACTTGTAAATTCTGACACTTCAGGCAACATGCTTGAATAAGATTGCCTATTTAGAAAAACAAGAAAACATCATACATTTTGTTTAATAATTCTTTCATTCAGATCAGTGTTACACAAAAAATGAAATGAATAGAACCTGAAGGATATCAGATAGTCACAGGATTCCAAACTGAATTTGTTATTTTTCTTACACAAATTAATTGAACACAAACTTTTTCAGAGAAGTTATTTATTTCTTGGATGCAGTCTTCAATGAATTGGATATCAATATCAAAACTGTCAGTAATATACACTCTCTTGGGAAAAAACTGAAGGTTCGAACAATAAGTTAAGATAAATACATGATTGAGGAATTTCTGTGAAGATTAATCTGAAATAAAACTGCCAATATTCTGTATTTTAACTTGTCCATTCTTCATCACTATAATTATTATTGAAATAATCATATCATAAGCCACACCTACAAAAATGTATAAATACTTCTGCATCAGTAGTTGAAATGATTGTCATGATGAGGAACAAATATGAATAAATGATTTTTTTGTTTATTTCATTTGAATATTTTAACTCACCTGTCCACAATATATCAATTTCTGGAGCCAACTTTGCCCCCAGAGTGTTCAAATACTCTGAATTGGTAACAGTTGGCACAGCCCTAGTGGAGCAATACTGTGTGGGACACAGCAAAAATTTGGGTTGACCAAGATGCTGGAAACAATCATTTGTGATGGATACTTGTGCTTGAGCAAAAGACTGAAAAATCTCCTTATCTGCCTCAGACATTTCTGATTCAATATCATCAAAAAGAAGGGCAAATGCATGGCAACCAAATTGTGAAACCTGCTCTAGTTTCCTCTTCAGGGTGGTAATTTCCTTGAAGCTACTATAGGTTATGTCTAGGCCTGGGGACAGAGCATAGTAGAAGGTGATGTTTTGGTCTCTAGCTGCCTGAATGAGGCTGGTTAGATGTTCTGCCTCTTCCACTGTGTAGAGTTCTCTCCAATATGCGCGATGTTTGTAGTCATCTTTTGGAGCATAGACATATGAATCCATGCCCCATTTCTTCATTCTGAAAGATTTCAAATAGGTGTACAAGGGAAAGGTTTCACTTTGTGAGACAAAGTACTTACTTCTGAAATAAGTCTTTACGTTGTTCAGTAGTCCAGGGTCTGCCATAAAAACCTGAACAAAACAAGGAACCATTATAATTTATTCCTTTCAATTGATGTTCAACTCACCTTCCACAACTCCACATATGAAATTCCCATTTTTAGTGTTCAAATTTTCAGATGTAGGAGCCTTGGGGGCCTCAGACATGTTTTCTGATCAAAATAATTGCTTTAAGGATATATAATTAGATCAGGCAGTCAAATAGTTAGATACCACATATATAATACTATGGATCTAAATTTTATTTTAATTCTATACAACCAACTAAACAACAAACTACAAAATGTTTTGGGAACTTTTTGGAAACTCAGGAAACTGGAAACTGCCAGTTGACATCATCACAATTTGAAGTTCTGTGGTCATGACAGACAGACAGACAGACAACAATGAGATTAGGCAACTAACAATGCCTTGCAAAACTATTCAAAATGGGCGCCTTTTACTCGATGACTTTCTTCAAGGCGGGATATTTTCACATTTTTCAGAAAGATCGGGAAAGCTTGTGGTAACGTTCTTTGTGATCCAATAAATAATGCTTGCTTGTAAAATAATCTGTTACATGTATAATTATAAAAATAGGTATCTACTACATTTGAGATAGGTAGCTAGGCTAAGACTCCTCTGAAGGATTAGTTGTTGTTTCTTGATTTATTTCAACCGGTGGTGGCATTATCAGATGCTGATACACAGGAATCTAAAAACATTCGTATAAGAAATGATTTCGAGTGTGGGTAAAGATAATTTTGCGTCAGGTACATAAGGAAATGATGTGTCAAAAGAGATATCCTTCGGCTTAGTCGTTCTTTCAGCTATTGCATAGTGACTTCCGAGTATAGGACTCTCCAATGCCCTTCCGAATATTTTGGTCTGGTCGATGTGAATCCTATCTTTTTCCGCTTGTTTCTTCAATTGCTTGATTGTCAATCTCTTGGGGAATGAACCACCACACAAAACCTATTCAAGTGCATATACAGAATAGAAAACAATAGCATTTCTTCGAACAGCAGAGATATCACCCTCAAAGTCGTTGAACTAGCCACTCTCTTGATATCAGCCGGTATAGCGAAATCAAATTTCTCTTGGTCTACAGGTTTTCCTTCGGAAATATTCTTCCAAGCTTTGAATGTCCCGATGGTCTGGAGATACCGACCGCTCAAAGTCCACATTCTCACACTGTAGTCTGCACTACAACTAGAAAAATGCATTAAACTATAGTCCAATCCCAGCAAACACAGTTACATCACAAAGATATCGCAGCGATGTAACAATGTGACCTGCGATATCGCATTCTATGTCGCACAGACGTCGCTGCGATATTGCAGGGATATTATTTTGTCACACTCAAGTTTCCTCCATGCGATGTCGCTGCGATATATTATTATGATGGAATAGCGATGTGTTTTTGCGATGAAACTGCAATGTGTTTTTGGGATGAAACTGCGATGTGATTCGATTTTGACAGCAGGGATGTGTGAACTTATGACATCGCAGGGATGTAAATATATGATATCACAGAGATGTTAATATTGACATCACAGCGATGTGCATATGTAATGCAGAGGTAAGGTGATATATAGGGAAAAATGTCAGTGCATGAAAAAAAACAACATATATAATAAACATTTATTTCCAACAATGAACAAATACCAACACAAAAACAAAATTATTATTCCATTCCAATAAATAAAAGGAAATTCTCTTTAGCAAAACATTTCAAGCTTTCAAGTGAAAATTTATTCTCACCATTACTTAAACAAAACCTATGCTCTCGTTTCGTGTACTCCCACAGAGCTGTTATAACTTTTTTGATTGTACAAGAACTTGAAGAATAGCACAAAGACCACAACTTAAGTGAACTGGTAAAACTGATTCAATCAACGGTTGTTCAACGACTGATTGGATTGGAACTCTGGACTCTGGAGTGGTTGAGAAAAAGTTGTAACTGGTGATGATGAATCATCATTGTCAACTGTCTAGTGCAGGACGTGTCCACAGACCACGGAAAGTATATTTGCGCGCGGGAAATTCAAATAGTGGCTATTAATGTAACGAGATTATGCGATTTATAATATTAGTGGAGGACATTGCTTGGTAACGAGGCGGTAGCTGAGTCAACCGCAATGTCCGAGATGGTTTTAACTCGCTAATAAATAAATATTCTATATTTGGTATCTAATGTATTATGCTTGCATTTAACGTATTATGCTTTCGTAACTGACGTGAATTATGGTAACTATAATGTATTATGAGTAACTAAGGTTTTGGTACGTTTATGATGTTGATAATTATCAATGGAGATTTCATATAATAATGTCTAAATCTTCGATGATACGATAAACTATAATAAATTGTATCAAAAGACGGAACATTCGGTTTTTGTGTAATACAAATACAATACAATAACTGCACAATTTGTGCTATATATATATATATATCGCAGGTTTGTTTGCTTTTGTACATCGCAGCGATGCGACATTTGTGATCACTGGGTACCTAAGTGATATATTGCAGTTTGATCTCATCGCGACTTCTCAGAGATGTCATGCTGCAGATGTTTTTGCTTTTTGACATCGCAGCGATGCAACGTTTGCGATATCGCAGTTTGATTTCATCGATAAATCACTGAGATATCATGTTGCGGATGTGTTTGCTTTTTTACATCGCAGCGATGCAACGATCGTGATATCACTGTGTGATCTCATTGCGACATCTCAGAGATGTTAGGTCGCAGATGTGCTCACTTTTTACATCGCAGCGATGCAACGTTTGTGATATCGCAGTTTAATCTCTTTGCGACATCTCAGAGATGTTATGTCGCAAATATGCTTACTTTTTCACATCGCATCGATGCCACGTTCGTGATATCGCAATGTTACCTAATTGCGACATCTCAGAGATGTCATGTCGCAGATGTGTTGGCTGGGATCACATCAAAAGACTTGTCATCGCGATGTATCATCTACTTTTACAACTGTTGTTATACCTTCCACGTATGAATCAATCACCTTATGACCAATTGGGCCTCATCTACATAGGTTAATCCAGAAACAGGCATGAAGTGACCCTTGTAGCTGCTCAGCAGTATGGGCTTTGGTTGGTTTGACACCATCCTTCTGGCTCTCCCCACAAATCTATCCCCCCACATGAAGGGGAACATCAGCCTGTACCTGGGAAGGCAAATTTTCTCTTCGTCCTCGGGAGGATTGCAGTAATTCTTCAGCAGCCAGGTTTTTATGTAGCCCACGGAGGTGCCTGAAAATCGCAAGGACCAATATACAAACTGCTGATGGGTTGAACATTTCGATATAACACCCACCGATGAAGAGAAACTCGTTTTGCTCGTCGCTAGTCATCGAGATGACGTAATCTCCCGCCTTGTGGATGGCGTAGAAGGAGGTGATGAAACCGCCGGCGAGGTGATGGTTCCACACCTGGATAGCTCCGTTTTCCATGGCTACCAGCAACGTGCCAATCTCTGGATCGCTCTTCCTCGCGTTCAGGAACAGCACGCAATGGACGGCGAGTTTCCTCAGGTGGAAACACTCGTCTGGCATTGCCACAGTGGAAACTCTCCTGTCTCTAGGAGTTTTCGGGGCAGTCGAGTGTCTTCCGGGACCTTCAAACAGCAATGGAAAAGATCACACCACATATGGGAAGGATCCATCAGTTGAAACCAATCCAGGAGGAGATCGTGAAGCCATGTGCCCTAATAGCACAAGATGTCCATTGGACATGCGTTTTGTGTCCAAGGTGTCCATGGATATACTTTGGACATCCATAGGATATACACATGAAGATATCCAATGGACGTCCGGACAAGGTAGTCCATTTGG
Source organism: Chrysomela aeneicollis (assembly GCA_029955515.1). Lineage (NCBI taxonomy): Eukaryota > Metazoa > Arthropoda > Insecta > Coleoptera > Chrysomelidae > Chrysomela > Chrysomela aeneicollis. The sequence goes on from JARUHQ010000022.1 coordinate 13,049,838, forward strand.
TGTCCATTTAATGACCTCTTCTTCAAAATATCGATAGCCATTGTCCAATCGATGTCCACATGGAGATGTCCATTGAACATATATTTAAGGTAGTCCATATGGCTTACAATTATAGACTATATGTTGTCCATTTTAGGTCCACATTGAGACGTTCATTGGATATTCAGAACATATGGCGTACATTCAATGTACCCACGTTCACATTTTGAATTTTTTCCACACACATACATACATACCATTGCATTCATAAATAGTATTCAAAATTGACACCGAAAGAAACCCTCATGTTCAAGTAATATAAACCAATGGGAATTCTGTTAAATTACTTTACTCCTATAGAAGTGGTTCGGATTACAGTATCAGCTGTTGGTCTCGCTTCTCTCCACCATGCACGAATTTGGCTAATTGGGCTCGCAAAACATAGAAGTAGAGATATCAAAATACCACACATTGTCTAATCCATCATCGTACAATACCTAAATTTTCTCTAAAATGAAAAATACGTCGAACTGACATGCAAGAATCAACACTAATAGAGTAATTTGAATCGTTCTCATTATTGACCGAATTTCATGGATTTAATAATATAAATAAGAAGACAGCAGCAGCCACCATGCAAGGAAGGATGAATCACAGAGGTAAAGCAACGATAAGCGAAGTTAGAGTTTGAATGGGTGACCGCGCTTGAATGCTAGTAGCTTTTTTCATTTATTCGTCATAAAATGGACATCCTATGGATATTCCATGGATGTCCATGGAGCGGTGGAAAGTGGATGTTCAATGGCCTATATTTGTCCATACATGTTACCATATTGATGCTCATGATGGATACCGTATGGATAGTCAAAAAGTTGGAAATGCGACATCCTATGGATGTCCATACGTTATCCGGTGTACAAAAACTGGATGTCCAGTGGATGTCTGAGATGTCCTGAGGAGGACATAAATTGAACATCCATTGGACTGAGTTGTGCTATTAGGGTGGTCGATGAAAGAATCTTCTGTATACCTGAGAGCAGCATGGAGTCCCCGGAAAGGTGCGATGATATCGAAGGTGAAGCCTTGGTTTGCGATACCCTCCTTCTCACCACAAACGACTCTTCCTTCGGCTTATCCTTGCTCTTCGTCAGCTGGTACTGGATCTTTATCCTCTTGGTGGGATTCGAAACATTGAACTTCTTATACGGTTGCCCAGTCTCCAGCCGCCACAAGATCAGCTCTCCCACGTAGGAGGTGGTGGCCAAAGTCTCCGGAACCCTCACAGCGGCAGCGCTGATGTCTTCTGTGTGGCGCAGATCCCAGTTCTTACTGAAACCGAGACGTGGTGGTACCATCATCCAGCTCGGATGCGTCTTCGCAGCTCTAACCTGAAAGCACCCCCTGGTCCTACAGCTTCGCCAGTGTCTGCGAATTCGGTGACTCTTCTGTTCCAGCCGATCGCCATGATCCGACCTCTCACCCAAATCACCGACTGCACTTCCGACCACTTCTCAATGTTCATGTTGCGGAGGCATGTGCCTGTGTTGAAGTTCCATATCTTCAGGGTACCATCATGGGCGCCTAAGCAAACCAAACAACAAATACAAACGGTGAACAAAGTGGCAGCATTGCCGCTCGTGCGTTTCGTACCTGTCAGTAGGCGATGATATCCTGGATCAAAGGTTGCAGCTGTAATTTCCACAGGCATTATCTCACCATGTAGCATAACTGTGTGAGCCTCCTTGATGACCAATAGTCTTCTACCATACCAAGGATCCCAAACGATTATGTAGCTGTCCAGGCCACAAGAAACAATGCACTACAAACTAGCTCACTTAATTTTCTTACTTCGATTTTCTACAACATCATCATTCTAAACGGAAACCTAGTACCGTCTACTACCCAGCAAACACATCTGTTATATTCACGTGAATATTACTTAAAATCAATAAAATATTCTTATGTAAAATAGTTATTCAAATATTACATCTCATTTCTAAGATACGTAAACTTCGTTTTTATGTAAATAGTTGACATAAATATGACTTAGCTGATATATATATAATCTTGCTTTCAAAATTTTGAGCACATTTTCAAGTAACTACCATGTAAAAATGTGAACTTCATTTTTATGTAAATAGTTGACATAATTATGGCATGGTTGATACATAAAAAATTGCTGTCAAAATGTTAAGCATATTATCAAGTAACTACCATGTAAAAATTTGAACTTCATCTTTATGTAAATAGTTTACATTAATATGACATGGTTGGAACATAAAAACTTGCTGTCAATATCAGAAGCACAGTTATTAAGTAAATACTATGTAAAAATTTGAACTTCATGTTTATGTAAATATTCGACATGAATAGGACATATTCAATACATAAAAACTTGCTGTCAATATTATAAACACAGTATTAAGTAACTACTATGTAAAAATGTGAACTTCATCCTTATGTGAATATTTGACATAAATATAATATATTTTATACATAAAAACTTGCTGTATTAATGTAACATTATTAATGTAACTCCTATGTGAAGGTGTTACTTATATGCTCTCTTAGCTTCTCATTCGTTCGATTATATACATTATTATAAGATGTACGATGAGTCGATGAGGTGATAGTACATTTCTCTGCTAAAAATGCGAAATAAATATATATGTCTGTATCATAAAAAACTTATTAAATATTAAAGAGGTCTGGTAGCTCAGTGGTAGAAGCGTCAGATTTGTAACCGCAGGGACCGAGGTTCGAATCCCGTCGAGAGCAGAGAATTTTTCAAGGTAAGAAGTGATCTCGGATACTTATATATAATAATAGGTAAGGTTCTCGTTATAATCGTTCAAGTTCAGCTAGGCAATTTCTAGGATAGTGGTAAGAAACAAAAGAGTGATATCTGAGTAATATATAATAAATTATATTTTATTTAAGTGTGACGTAGCTTTTACGTAAAAATTTTGTTTCAGTAGTTATATAAATGCTATGTAACGAAGAAGTGTTTTTTGAGGCAGACATTTCTACGTAACACTGATGTAAATTTTATGTAACCTATCAACATGTATTATTATGAAGTAGTTACATCAATGTTATGTAAAAACTAGGTGGTCTCTGAGGCGGACATCTCGCCATATAAGTAATGTAAATTTTACGCAACATTGTTACATAACATGTATCATCAGTTATGTAACATTTATGTCAATTTTACATATATGTGTTTGCTGGGATAAGGTGTTCATTTAGATCGACAATGGTCGCAAGAGCATCACCTTGAACAGCTTGTTGTACAAAATCACAGACACCCCGCTGGTGTGGGTATTGCCGTCAGTGTGCTCCGAGCTCTGTTTGGGGCTGAGTGGTAAAACCGCTATCATGACGCTGCCGATGATCCACTGCCTGCTTTCGGGGTTGTACAACGTGGTGGTGTCGCTTCTCTCGCCCAACTGGGGCGGCAGCTCCAGGTAGGTCTGCAGCAGGCTCTGCAGTCCGATGTCCCACACTTTGATGCACTTGTCCTTGGACATGCTGTATATCTTCTGAGCGCTGTCTTGGAACACCATGCTGACGATGCCTGGTGCAGGGGAAGGTGGTACGGGTTAGCATCCACGAAATGATGATGATAATAATGTTTATTTTACGCAATACATTTTTTAACACATATCTAATAAGAATAATACATTGTGAAACGCAAATGCGTATCGAAATAGCCTATGTTTCTTAGGAAGAGAAATTAGTCTATCCAATTAGAATATCAAACATAGTTTGAAATGAATGTCTGGTAGACTACGAGCAGAAAACAACTACTTTCCTGGTAAATACCACGCAGAACATTGAATTATATCTGCTCGTAATCCATGCAACGATTCACACTTTGAATGCAGATCGCAAATGTTTCTTTCTTCCTAAGACGTGACATGGTGTCGCCACTTCCAATTGTCTGTTGGAACGCGGCTCAGTGCGGTCAAATAAACGCGACGAAGGTGCATTGGGACAGGCAACGCTTCGAGTGGAGATCTTACGGTCTCTACTCGGATAACTACCCTGCACTGATGAGGGCCAATAAGCCCGAAACCGGTCTGTAGGTTGTTAGGCGTGCCTGTCCCGATGTGAATTTGTCACGTCTTAGGAAGAAAGAAACATTTGCGATCTGCATTCACAGTGTGAATCGTTGCATGGATTACGAGCAGATATAATTCAATGTTCTGCGTGGTATTTACCAGGAAAGTAGTTGTTTTCTGCTCGTAGTCTACCAGACATTCATTTCAAACTATGTTTGATATTCTAATTGGATAGACTAATTTCTCTTTCTAAAATTGTTGTCCAATTTATGGCTTTTCCATTTTTCATTTATTAGCTTAGTCGAGCTATAAGCCACTTCCAAGTTCTGTGATTTGGGAGATTTAGTTCTGGAGTGTTTCTTTCTTCTGCCGCATGGTGTCGCCACTTCCAATTGTCTGTTGGAACGCGGCTCAGTGCGGTCAAATAAACGCGACGAAGGTGCATTGGGACAGGCAACGCTTCGAGTGGAGATCTTACGGTCTCTACTCGGATAACTACCCTGCACTGATGAGGGCCAATAAGCCCGAAACCGGTCTGTAGGTTGTTAGGCGTGCCTGTCCCGATGTGAATTTGTCACGTCTTAGGAAGAAAGAAACATTTGCGATCTGCATTCACAGTGTGAATCGTTGCATGGATTACGAGCAGATATAATTCAATGTTCTGCGTGGTATTTACCAGGAAAGTAGTTGTTTTCTGCTCGTAGTCTACCAGACATTCATTTCAAACTATGTTTGATATTCTAATTGGATAGACTAATTTCTCTTTCTAAAATTGTTGTCCAATTTATGGCTTTTCCATTTTTCATTTATTAGCTTAGTCGAGCTATAAGCCACTTCCAAGTTCTGTGATTTGGGAGATTTAGTTCTGGAGTGTTTCTTTCTTCTGCCGCATGGTGTCGCCACTTCCAATTGTCTGTTGGAACGCGGCTCAGTGCGGTCAAATAAACGCGACGAAGGTGCATTGGGACAGGCAACGCTTCGAGTGGAGATCTTACGGTCTCTACTCGGATAACTACCCTGCACTGATGAGGGCCAATAAGCCCGAAACCGGTCTGTAGGTTGTTAGGCGTGCCTGTCCCGATGTGAATTTGTCACGTCTTAGGAAGAAAGAAACATTTGCGATCTGCATTCACAGTGTGAATCGTTGCATGGATTACGAGCAGATATAATTCAATGTTCTGCGTGGTATTTACCAGGAAAGTAGTTGTTTTCTGCTCGTAGTCTACCAGACATTCATTTCAAACTATGTTTGATATTCTAATTGGATAGACTAATTTCTCTTTCTAAAATTGTTGTCCAATTTATGGCTTTTCCATTTTTCAGCCTCTGTTTCGATACGCATTTTTTATTATTCGGAGGTTGGTACAATCGAACTGTCAAATGAAAGTCAGAAGAGTTAAGGTGAGTTCCCAATGCAGCGTTTTTGCTTCTCGCGTCATGCACTCTGATTGGTGAAGCGTGATTTAGATAATATTGTAGCAGAACAGTTACTTCTCCGGGAATTATAGAATTCTGTAATTTTATCTTTGACGCTTGCCATGGTCAACCATCATAGAGGTCCGTACAGATACCATCATTCTATTATCTTCGACATTGTTTTTTTGTTGTTATTTTTTGCGTTTTCGCCAAGCGGCGAGTAAATGTTTCATTTGTGAATAATATCTCTTCGAAAGCTAAGAGCCTCGTGGGGAATCTGTAATCTTTTATGAAAAAGAGCAAAGTGTCCCTGGTTTTAGGTACGTAATGTTTTCACTCTTATTTCTTATGGGCATTTCGATACCGGGTGTATCACTCATGTTAATGGTTTTAGTTTTCGAGTCTAAAAAAGAACTCGTGTACTGTATCCAGAATATTCCGTTACGAATAAACGCTTACCACTGAACGACTGCTTTCGAAACCCGTACCCCTACAATATTGAAGCGAAAAAGTTCAATATTTTCAACTTTCTTGCGTCGCTTACTCGCTGCTGGCATTGGTTATGTTATTTATTTAACTGAAATGGATGAACAATACCATTGAGGATATCTTGAGAGTGAGTAAAATTATTGATGTTATCCTTAAGTCATCTATTTGAGGTTTTCAAATAATTGCAGTATTATTGTGAATTAGGCAGCATATAACCCAGTATGAACGTATTTTAACCTACGTTTTCCTAGGAAATAAACTAATATAATTATTTTCTCCGCTTTTGTTTTATTATGGCCTCCATCGTTTCATTTATTCAACCGCACTTAATTCTTTCATTGGGAACAATCAGAATAAACAAAAAGCAGCAAAGCAATTTTGAATTCCGATTCACCAATCAGAGTGCATGACGCGAGAAGCAAAAACGCTGCATTGGGAACTTACCTTTAGGCTCAGCTTATTTCTGAGTGATTTTGGATATGCTCCTCGTACTCCAAACAACGCGTGCGACAAAATAGCTCATAAAACTTGTATTATAATATATACTATTATCTATAATATATAATGCTATGAATTTCCCACGAAGTGATATTTCTGGTGAGGTTAAAAATTGCAAGTAATAATATGTATACAGAGTTCGCCATATAGTTGGCTACATATGGAGAAAAAATTGTTGTTTAAATTTCTGAAAAACTATAATGGCGATTTGATTCTGCATGTCTGACAACTGGAAAATCCGCTTCGACTTATATCACGTGATCTCTGATTTGGCAGGAATTTAAAATAAAATTTGTCTGTGGTGCCGAAAAATGGGTCAAAATGATAAGATATCAAAAAATTTAAACCAAATTGAAGAACTACAAGTACCATTTTATTTTTATAGCTTTACTTAGAAACATTACACATTCTTGTTTTATCTGGAAACAGCTTCAATAACCTAAATTACATGAGATCGGATCAAAACTGATCAAAATTTGTAGAATAGAGATTTTGCTCGATTAAGTCTTGTAACTAGGTTAATACCCTGTATTTTGATGCACATCATGAGCTTATTCAATATTCTCGAATTAGATTTGAACCAACTGATATTTGTAATCAAAACTCAATAATGCATTTAATATCCTTGCTAAATTTGATATTTGTCACAGGTGATATAAATTTTAACGCATTTTTCAGTTGTCAAACAGGCAGAAACGGACCGCCATTAGAGTTTTTTCAGATATTTAAACTTTTTTTTTCACCCTATTTTATCGCCTTTTACCTATTACGGTTAAGAATATAGCAATGTTACCACATGATAATAGAAACGGCCTGTATACACATACATTTTAAAAAAATGTTGAGAAAAATCAATGAAATCGATATTTGATACACATTTATTCATTATGTTATGAAAAAATGATGATCTTTTTTATTATCCAATAATGAACTTCAATTAAATATAAATAAAGCGATTTTGTTTTTTTTTTAATTTCTTCTGGAACCACATAATTTATTTTTTTATTATATCCATATAATTTCTTGTAGGTTTATTGAGTATAATTCTTATCTCGTTTCATTTGGATGATTTGAGAAATTTATACAATTCACATTTTTGAAAATATAAATCAATAATCGATAGAGTGAACACTCTTTTCGAAGAGAAAGCATTGAATAAAATGAATTAATATTAGTAATAAAAGTTCAATTGTCAATAAATAATTAATCGATAAGTGTGCAACACTTGTATTCAGAATTATTCAAGTTAAATAATGATTCTATAAATAATATTTCTGAATTTTTTTTTAGTTTTTTTTGCCCAAAAAAGTAACGTCGTGGTGAGTGATAAATATAAATGCTTCAAAGATTAAACATAATCAATGAATGAATGAAATATACAGGGTGTTTCATAATAAATGCGCAGGACTTCAGGATATGATAGCTCTTTCAAAAATATGAAAAAAAGTTCCTATTGTCTTACCCTCTAAAATGCACCATTTTCGACATACAGCGCCATCTTAAAACCCTAGTCTACGCTACTCCAGTTGAAAATGTTGACAATTTAAGAGAGCGCATTGTTGCATCTTGCAACATAATTCAGAACACTCCGCCTAACGGCGGACATTTCCAACACTGAATTTAACCAAGTATGAGGTGTTTCTTTTTTATTTTGCAGATATGAAGTTAACGTTTGGTTTTGTTACTTGTTCTAATGTTTAAATAAATTTTGTATAATTATGAAAAAAATTATTTAAAAAAATTTACCATGTTTTTCAACATGAAAGTTGATTTTTCTTGAAAACGGTCAACTTTAGAGCTTATAAAAAAGAGTCCCTTTTTTGTGTAGAAAACATTGGCGGTTTGAATAGGTGGCTCAAAATTGTACATTTTCCAGTGGCGTAAAAGTTGGAGGAAATAACACCCACTACCCCTTCAAAATCTTCACCAATTATGAATTGAAAAAAATAATAAATCAGCCCAAAACATAGCTTATTATGAGAAGAAAATGCCTACAAAATCTGTTTCCTGTGCGGTTAACGGTTCCAGAAATATTCGTTTTTTTAATTCGAAAATGGTGCATTTTAGAGGGTAAGTCAATAGGAACTTTTTTTCATATTCTTGAAAGAGCTATCATATCCTGAAGTCCTGCGCATTTATTATGAAACACCCTGTATAGTAACAAGAATTGAAAAATCGTACCCGTATGATGCCCGTAAAACGTGCATATCGGCCTGGTGGGCACAAAGGGATTCCAGATCCGCACGAGGCAATCGGGCCCCCCCGTGGCAACCACATGCACCCCCTCCTGCAGGGCGAAGCACCACACCCCAGCGACCACCCTGTACACGTACACCTTGCTCGGATCGGTGATGTCGGTCATTTGGAAGCCTCTGGGGCACTGAGCGCAAGACACCACGCTGTGCAGGCTGGGGTAGTAGGAGATCTGCCGGATGAAGTCGCGGTGGATGTTGGGGAATTCTGCCACCCTCATGGAGGGGACGATGCCCCTGCACACGGCGTCGTACCTGTTGGGGATGTTTTCTCATATTTTTGTCGTATGTGTTCACTATGGAGTTTTTTTTTTTTCATGAAATGGGATATCCATAATGCTCAAAGAATATCCTGAGGACCATGGGAAATAATATGTACCGGGTGTACCACTAAGAAAGGACGCCGGCTGTATCTCTGAAACAATTAGGTTTCGAAACAAAATAATTATGATGAAAGTGGCCAGGAGAAATCTCTGGAAATTATTTTCAAGTTTCCAGGACGACCGCTAGAGGGCGTAATTGCATTGGCCACTTCAAAAAAAGGGTTTTTATGAGAATTTGATATATCAAGACATATCAAAAACACTTTTTAAATAATATCGTGTTGATATCCAATCATTTTGATCTGAAAAAAATTGCGCTAGCTCTTTGAATCAAAGAGAGAGGGGAGGATGAATAGCACTATGAAAAAACTCTTATAACTACAGTTTGGTGTAACGGAATTCAACTAACTTGGTCACATTTTGAAGAGATTTTTCAGTTCTCCCAGATAAATAACGAATCGAGTCGATTTGAATCCCGTGGTGACTGCTAGATGGCACCATTTGGAAAATCAGACAATTTTCAATTTTTTTTAGAGAATTTCAAATATTTTTCATGCTCTAATATGAAAGTAGTACAAACGAGTAGGAAAATTGTGAAAACCGGGAGTTGATACCTTTTGAGGAACCGGAGACATAATCGAAATAATATTATGAAAACATTCACCACAGGAATCTGAATTTTTATTTTCTATGACTATGATCGTAACCAGAAATATCCTATATCTATAAAATCATGATTTCAATAATTCATGCCCGGCACATTTTGTTATCAATGTGCGCAATTATTTAGATTTAAGATATCCTGGCAAGTGGATTAGGGAGGGGTAGCATGTTTGGGTGGCCAGCTAGGTCTCCAGATCTGACTTGTTTGAATTTTTATTTATGAGGTAGATGGAAAAATATGTTATTACAAACCCGACCAGAAACTAGGAACGATATGATCAATAGGATCAGAACTGCCGTCGAAAGCATACCAATGGCCGAATAAGTGGAAGCTGCAGTTTTATCCACTCGACGAAGACTCAATTCATGTATACAAAATGATCGCAGACAATTTGAGTATCTAGGAAGACACTAGTACTATACTAATTATTTCAGTTCCCATTAAATTTATATTTTCTAATATTATTATTATTATTATTATTTCTCCGGTTTCTCAATAGTAATCAACTCGCGGTTTTCGCCATTTTTCTTCTCGTTTGCTCTACTTTCATTTTAGAGTATAAAAAATACATGGTTTCATTTGATATTCTCGAAAAAAAATTAAAAATTGTCTGATTTTTCAAATGGTGCCATCTAGCAGTCACCACGGGATTCAAATCGACTCGATTCGTTATTTATCTGGGAGAACTGAAAAATCTCTTCAAAATGTGACCAAGTTAGTTGAATTCCGTTACACCAAACTGTAGTTATAAGAGTTTTTTCATAGTGCTATTCATCCTCTCCTCCCTATTCTATTCAAAGAGCTAGTGCAATTTTTTTCAAATCGAAATGATTGGATATTAACTCGAGATTATTAAAAAAGTGTTTTTGATATGTCTTGATATATCAACTTCTCATAAAAACCCTTTTTTTGAAGTGGCCAATGCAATTATGCCCTCTAACGGTCGTCCTGGAAACTTGGAAATAATTTCCAGAGATTTCTCTTGGCCACTTTCCTCATAAATATTTTTTTCCGAAACCTATGCGGCAAATAGTTTCCGAGATACAGCCGACGTCCTTTCTTAGTGGTACACCCGGTACTTCCTAAATTTCTGGAGGTTGACCCGCCATGCCACATCAGAGCTAACACAAAACATCGTGCTTTGTCCTTATTGAAGCACTTTGAGCACTTTTATTTCATGCAACCCTTATAAATAATGAATCATAGCCGAAACTTTGTAATTAATGGCAGCTATCTATTGAAAAATATGGAGAAACTTCAGCCGTGGCATTAGATATTTCCAAGGCATTTGATCGAGTTTGGCACCAGGGACACCTCGCCAAGCTTCCATCTTATGGATTGCCCCCTCAGCTGTGTTCTCTGCTTGCTAGTTTTCTCTCAAACAGGTATCTGCATGTAGTGGTCGATGGAGTTTCATCTGATACTCTACTCATAAATGCTGGTGTTCCGCAGGGATCAATTTTAGCACCAACACTATTTCTACTTCACATCAACGATTTGTTGGAAGCAACTTCATGTCCTATAAATAGCTTCGCGGATGTTAGTACCCCCCATACCGTTTTATCTTTCAGGGTTCCTATATCGGCCCGTCAAACCAGAAATGAACGACGAAGAAATGTTAACAACATAAATATGTGGACTTAGCAACAATTCTCGAGTGGGGATCTAATAACCTGGTAGAATTCAATGCAAACAAAACACAAGCATGTCTTTTCTCTAGAGAAGCCGATCTTACTGTGCCCAACATAATTCAGTCAGGAGTAACGATACCATTGAAGTCATCCATTTCGATGCTTGGCGTTACTATATCAGCAATAACCTTTCTTGGGAAAATCACGTATTTTTTATGTTCTGGTTCTCACGAAAGGGATATCCTGTGATGTTCAGAGAACATCGTGAGAACCAAGGGAAAGCGAAGGTCCATTGCTAAAAGTGCATCCCAGAAACTTGGTTTTTTGTTTCGAGCCAAGAGCTATTCCACTCCCAGTCAGCTGCTTATGATCTATAAGGCACAGATCCGACCTGTCCTGGAATACTGTTTCCATATTTGGAATGCGGCACCTAAACATATCCTGAAACTATTGGATTCTGTCCAAAAATGGGCAATTGGTCGCTTACAAACTCGTTCATTTCTCTGGAACACCGTAAAAAAGTCGGCGATTTATCTCTATTTTATAGATATTTTCATGGGCTCTTCTGAAATATCAACAATCGTTCGTGGTCACTTTACAGACCTGCAAAACGTCCCTTTCCAAAAACTCGTTCATCCAACGAACATCGAGACTTTGGAATTCATTGCCTAGGAAGGTGTTCCCCGAGGCATACGATCTCCAGAAATTTAAGAAGAACACCAACTCCTACCTTATTTATCTTGGTTCTCACGATGTTCTCTGAATATTACAGGATATCCCTTTTTGTAAGAACCAGAACATAAAAAAATCTACGTTCAACATAATATGCTATTTCGTTGATGTAATCCATTCTCATAACTCAACATAATCACCCCTTACAAAAGTGCTTAATGCCCAGTGCTCGTAAGTCGAATTACTTTTTGAGAGTGCTTAGTGATCGCGAGCATTTTGTCTATTGAAGTGCTTGGTGCTCGAGATCCCGGAGCACTTTTCAAGAGTGCTCAGTGCTTAATTCTCGAAAGACTTTTTGTCAGTGCCAGCTAGCTTGTTTGGGAATCGCAGGTGCAATATTCACATGCCCCACTGCTGCCTCATCAGAGGTAATTCTGGACCTTCCACCATATTGTACCCATGTCATCGTCCATAAATGAAAGAAGCAGCAATCAGTGACTGAGCCTAACAATAAATCTCAAACCAGGAAACTGAATCGTAAATCTGAAGATTTTGTAAAATATTTCACTAGAATCCATGTCCGAGCCGACAGATATCATGAAGTGGTCATAAACAACTACCAAATTTGCACAGAGAACTGACCTTCAATCTCCATCTTTATGCATGTAAAAAATCAAAATGTTGGTGTTTATTATGATTGTCCATTTTCCACCAAAGATAGAAAACTTCGTGGTGTTAAAATCATCGAAGCTTCTATTTCTCTCAGCACAAAGGCTATACACAGACATTGAACAGAGTTCCTTATTTTTCATACAAAAAAAAGACAAGTTGAAAATCAATCGAAAAAAATGCACTAAAGCTCTGCTATGCAAAACTCAATCCGAACATAGTAAACCTTTATTCAAACAACCTCAGATCCTACCACTCACGTGCCTTTACATACTGGAAATTGCATGTTACAACTATAAAGAAAAAACAGTATCATCACTCGTTATCATAATCTTCCGAATACCCCACAAAATAGATTGAAATTAACCCAGAACAGCATTGGAATCCGAATATATAATGAACTTCCTATAAGGAAATAAAGGAGCAATTTTTATACCATTGTGGTCTTTAAGCTAGTGACGGATCTCACCACCGAAGCATTGTAATAAAAATAAAATCGATAAACAGTCGCCAACAATACCTCGCGCGTCTCAGCGGGATCCCCGGCTGGCTCCTAAACGGGCCCCTGGCCTCTGTCTGTATAAAAAGCACCCTCACGTTGCCGCCCATATCTCCCAGGAGCAACTTCGAGGGCGTCGCGACGTCTCTATCGAAAACATAGTGCATGGCGGTGACGGCATGCGGCAGCGAAGTCACCATCACTCGCAACTCAAACTTCCTCGCCGAGGTGTCATAAAAGCGCAGATCGCGCTCGGTGCTCGATGTGCAAATGACGCTCACATCTGGCAGCACAGCCATGTCGGTCACCTAAACACATTTATAATGACTTTTATGCACGACCGGGCGTAAAATGGCACTTTATCACCACCAGTTGTGCGGGCGTAAAATAGCACTTTACCGACTGCCGGGCGTAAAATGGCATTTTACCACCCCCGGTTGTGCGGGCGTAAAATAGCACTTTATCGACCACCGATCGTAAAATGGCACTTTATCACCCGGTTGTGCAGGCGTAAAATAGCAGTTTACCGACCGCCAGGCGTAAAATTCACCACCGGTTGTGCGGGCGTAAAATAGCACTTTACCGACCGCCGGGCGTAAAATGGCACTTTACCGCACCCGGTTGTGCGGGCGTAAAATAGCACTTTACCTACCGCCGGGCGTAAAATGGCACTTTACCGCCCCCGATTGTGCGGGCGTAAAATAGCACTTTACCGACCGCCGGGCGTAAAATGGCACTTTATCAACCCCGGTTGTGCGGGCGTAAAATAGCACTTTACCGACCGCCGGGCGTAAAATGGCACTTTATCACCCCCGGTTGTGCGGGCGTAAAATAGCACTTTACCGACCGCCGGGCGTAAAATGGCACTTTACCGCCCCCGGTTGTGCGGGCGTAAAATAGCACTTTATCGACCACCGGGCGTAAAATGGCACTTTATCACCCCCGGTTGTGCGGGCGTAAAATAGCACTTTACCGACCGCCGGGCGTAAAATGGCACTTTACCGCCCCCGGTTGTGCGGGCGTAAAATAGCACTTTATCGACCACCGATCATAAAATGGCACTTTATCACCCGGTTGTGCAGGCGTAAAATAGCAGTTTACCGACCGCCAGGCGTAAAATTCACCACCGGTTGTGCGGGCGTAAAATAGCACTTTACCGACCGCCGGGCGTAAAATGGCACTTTACCGCACCCGGTTGTGCGGGCGTAAAATAGCACTTTACCGACCGCCGGGCGTAAAATGGCACTTTACCGCCCCCGATTGTGCGGGCGTAAAATAGCACTTTACCGACCGCCGGGCGTAAAATGGCACTTTATCAACCCCGGTTGTGCGGGCGTAAAATAGCACTTTACCGACCGCCGGGCGTAAAATGGCACTTTATCACCCCCGGTTGTGCGGGCGTAAAATAGCACTTTACCGACCGCCGGGCGTAAAATGGCACTTTACCGCCCCCGGTTGTGCGGGCGTAAAATAGCACTTTATCGACCACCGGGCGTAAAATGGCACTTTATCACCCCCGGTTGTGCGGGCGTAAAATAGCACTTTACCGACCACCGGTCGTAAAATGGCACTTTATCACCCGGTTGTGCGGGCGTAAAATAGCACTTTACCGACCACCGGTCGTAAAATGGCACTTCATCACCCGGTTGTGCGGGCGTAAAATAGCAGTTTACCGACCGCCAGGCGTAAAATTCACCACCGGTTGTGCGGGCGTAAAATAGCACTTTACCGACCGCCGGGCGTAAAATGGCACTTTATCAACCCCGGTTGTGCGGGCGTAAAATAGCACTTTACCGACTGCCGGGCGTAAAATGGCACTTTATCAACCCCGGTTGTGCGGGCGTACAATAGCACTTTACCGACTGCCGGGCGTAAAATGGCACTTTACCGCCCCCGGTTGTGCGGGCGTAAAATAGCACTTTACCGACTGCCGGGCGTAAAATGGCACTTTATCACCCCCGGTTGTGCGGGCGTAAAATAGCACTTTATCGACCACCGGGCGTAAAATGGCACTTTATCACCCCCGGTTGTGCGGGCGTAAAATAGCACTTTACCGACCACCGGTCGTAAAATGGCACTTTATCACCCGGTTGTGCGGGCGTAAAATAGCAGTTTACCGACCGCCAGGCGTAAAATTCACCAACGGTTGTGCGGGCGTAAAATAGCACTTTACCGACCGCCGGGCGTAAAGTGGCACTTTATCATCCCCGGTTGTGCGGGCGTAAAATAGCACTTTACCGACCGCCGGGCGTAAAATGGCACTTTAGCGTTCGCCGGACAATGAATTATTAATTTTTCGCATCCTCAGCTGCTTTCCTAATTTCTGGTGGAGTACCACCGGTTGTGCGGGCGTAAAATAGCACTTTACCGACCGCCGGGCGTAAAATGGTACTTTATCACCCGGTTATGGGGGCGTAAAATAGCACTTTACCGACCGCCGGGCGTAAAATGGCACTTTAGCGTTCGCCGGACAATAAACTATTAATTTTTCGCATCCTCAGCTGCTTTCCTGATTTCTGGTGGAGTACAATTCACACTTTCTCCTTCACTGGAATGCATTTCGTAATGACTATTGTCTATATTGACAGCAAATATGGCTACATGAGCAAATTGTTAACCTTTAATAAGAGATAGAGAAAAATTAAAAACACTCTCATGCAATGCTTTTTCGAGATGTACATCATGGGCGTAGCAAAAATTATTTTAAAGGGGTTCAAAAGGTATTCAAGAACCGTTTTATTTCTATCATGCTTGAGAGGTGAAGAGATATTCACAATAAAATATACAGATCGTGCATAAAATGTTGTATGTATTTCGGGCGTAACTTGCTTTTATGGACCTATTTTGCTCGACCGGGCGTAAAATGGCACTTTATCACCCCCCAAGTAGCACAGAGAAGCTATTTAATCATAAAAGCGAAATCTTGGTCAAGAAAACGATTTCGTGACTAGTGTTTGGTAATACTTTGGCCATGAAATATTCATTATTGAGTTACAGAATTTGGCCACGAAGTTGTCATTATGGCTTCAGTTTAGTTGTTGAATAGCAAAAAAAGTAGCTTACATAGCCAGAAAAAATTCCAAAATATGTCTCCATTGGTATGGTCATCCATTAAGTCATTGTATCTACATTGCTACAATAAAAGCCAAACGAATATATTGACTAATAAATATTAGAAATTATTTATTGTTAATGATATTTCAATGATTCAATAACTTTATTTAAAAGTATTATTCACTAAGATGCACGGTTGACCACTACAGAAAGTATGGCTGAGCGCTGCAGGTTGTGTGGCATTCAACTCAAAAACGGTTGGACGTATGCAAAATTGTTTCGGATAAAATTTGTCGAAAATTTTACGCTCTACAATTTTTATAATGAATGTCAACATCATTGGAGCTATAGAAACCAAGATAATCGCGAAAAACTGAATTTCGTGACCTTTGACCATACTGTCGAGACAACGCAAAGACCACCAAAATTAGAAGGTGTATACGAGTTTACAGCTCATCATCTCTCATTCTGAGGTGAAACCCTTAGGGCCGGTTTTTCAATGGTGGGTTATCCCGCGGGGTTAACTGTCTCGGGGTTAACTTTATCCTAGAGCTAATTTTCCGTTTGATTTTGAAAGCATTTAACCCCACTTCGAAGTGAATAAACATGTTATCCCAGATTTAGCTGTTAACCTAACCCTGCATTGATAAGCCGGCCCTTAGAGAACTGGACTAACCCACGTGGTCTGGATGCGCAGCTCCGGACACGTGGACTGCACAGTACGCTCCAGCTGCATGTCCAATGACCAGTAGTTGATGGTGCCGTCATGGCTGCAGGTCATTATGCTGCCATCGTGCCAGGTGCTGGAGCGGTCTGGCTTCACCGTAGGGTAGAAAGTTATGCGGTTGATGGGGTGGCGGTGGTTGCTTCTGAGCATCGTGGGTGGCTGGGGAATGGCATTGTCCAGCGTCTTGAACTCCATGCTGACCTCTTGGAGTTCGTAGCAGAAGATGAGGTAGGAGATGAACTCGTCCCAGGTGACTACGCCGTTGCTTGGTGGGGAGGGAAGTGGAAATGTCAGGAGCAGGAATAGAAAGTATCGAGTAGAATATTGTCAATCTGCTGATATGCAATTTTCTTACCATTGGTCATTCATCCGCATAAAAATAATGTTGAATTTCTCTTCGGGGTAATCGATTTTGGCTAGCTTCTCCAGCACCTCTTTGAGCTGTTGTCTGTTCATTCTCCGTCCATTTTCTTGGTCAAAAGCTTCTTTTATTTTCACCAATTCCGTATCGTCCAGAAGTTTGTGGAGATCTTTATTCAGATAAATGTTTCTTAGCTCAAGATGTGTAGATGTGTAGCAGTCGATGTTAGGCAAGTTTGACTGAATCATCAATATAGTCGATTTAGGATTTAGTTAACATTACGTTTCCAAATCCAAAATATCAAGGACCGACCAGTGTCGATTATTGAAATTAATAACTCGAAAAGCATCTATTAAGTAGCAAGTATTTTTCGGGTACTTTTCTCTGGAAAAATCATATAGCAACCAACCTTGGCTTGTATCCTTCAATTTCTTCTGAACATGCCTTGTCATCATCCCGCGATAAACATTTGGATTGGACATTTCGTTGAATGAATAATGAATATGAATTTCAAATCGTCACCAACTATTCTCAACTTCCTTGACTTATGTCACTCTGATTGGGATTTGACAAGGTGGATATAGGATGGTGAAACAGCTCTTTAATTGTTTCTGTGAAAAACTTGTAGACCGTTTGAGAAGGTAGTAATATTTCAGCTACTTGAATGAAGATGGCGGTAAGATCGATTACCGAAGAAGATTTCTGTTGCTTACGTATTTCTGTGGTTCACATCTGACAGACGTGACTTGAAACGACATTAAAACAATATATTTCCGATAAATCTGGAATGAATATTGATATTTTGACTCTTCTCAATCATTTTTCATCTAGAACAGATGAAACTGATAAAATTATGACAGATGCAGAGTTTCTGTTTTACCGACACAAGGTATGTCGCCATCTCTGATAACTTCAGGAAATATTAGTACGGTATGAAATCAAGTAGGCAAAGGTCTACAGTTTATTCTAGTGCTTGTTAATAGGAAGCTGTTTCACCATCCTATATCCACCTTGGGATTTGACCTGTTTTAAGACAGCCAGAATATCATCTACCAATCAGAGAGTTGTGATAATTCTGGCTTTTCATTATGTACCTGTACGCTTCCAAGCAGTTGAGGTTGCTATGGAGCGACATACAAACAAAATGTGGAAAGAGTCTCAATACAGTGAACAGTGATAACAAAAGCCGAGAAAACTGCTCTATCATTGTAGTTTCCGGAGATGGATCCGATGTACCTAGCTCTGAGCCTCTACAGAAGAAGACACAACGACAAATGTGTGGACATTTGCACCGAAATTCTTGACAAGCAGCCTTTGGATCAAGCAGCTTGGTGCCTGAAAATGCGAGCCATGACCCAGAGAGTCTACGTCGACGACATAGAAAGTGAAGAAATTCCCCAGGAGGACTTTCTGGACAACAATGCCGTGGCTACCGCACCTAGACCCGGGACTAGTTTGAAAACTTCCTTGCCTCCCACCACCAGTGTTCTCGGGTACGCTAAGCATCAACTAAATTGAAAAGACACCAAAAAAATTCTGTTAAGGTCTAGACCCCGCACTGCAACTGGTCGTCCGATCTCCGGCGTGGCCCGTCCAGGTACCCAAACTCGCCCGGGTTCAGCTCTGGACCGTCTGCGGTCCGCTAGGCCAAACACTGGCCAGTCCGCCAGAGCCATACGATTGGGCACGGCCGCCATGTTGTCGCAGCGAGATGGACCATTCATACAGGTCTCGAGGCTCAACATGTCGAAATACGCGAAAAATCCAGCCCTGTCGAAGCCTCTGTTCGAATACATTTTCCATCACGAAGGTAGGGTTTTGATGCACCTGATCAAACCATTCGAAATGATGGAGGTGCAAATATAGAATATGCCCGTATTATGGAACAATAACGCGGAAATGCAATTTGATTTACAGGGGACGTAAGAAGTGCTATGGAACTTGCAGTGCAAGCAACCCAACACTGCCAGTTCCAAGACTGGTGGTGGAAAATCCAACTGGGCAAGTGCTACATCGCTCTGAACATGATCAGAGAAGCCGAGCAACAGATCAGGAGTGCCCTGAAGCAACATAACCACGTGGAATCCTTCATCAGGCTGATAAGGATCTACATGCGCTTGGGTAACCAAGGAGATTTTTCCTCCGAAAAACAGTTGAAGTTGCTCTCGTTTCCAGATCAGCCGTTGTCTGCCACAGATATATGCAGGTCTGGGCTGGAGGTTTTTCCCAAAGACGTGGCCATAATGACGGAACTGGGCAGGATATCTGAGGCTTTGAACGACACCTCAACTTCGGTCAAGTATTTTCGAAACGTCGTGTCTGAGGAGGCAACGAATGCAGAGGCTATCGCTTGCATTGGCATGTATCATTTTTACAACAATCAACCGGAGTTGGCACTGAGATACTACAGGTGAATACACTTATAGGAAATTAAGTTGGGTACTGGTAGGCAGAATATTCCCCATTCTTGAAGATGGCAAGCCATATTTCCTGTTAAAGTTTCATCAGAGATTCTTGTTGTGGATTTTGATCCATATAGTAATGTATTTATGATAGGCATTCATTTCGATAGGCCAAGCAGTGATAAAAGCTTGTACGCCAGTTAGCTCCAAACCACTCTTAGAATAGAGAGCTTAGGATGGTAAAAAGATTCACAATGCAAGTTGTGCTAGGATTTTTTTACTGAGCCAGAGTGAGAGGACAACCATAAAAATTGAAGAACCCTTTGTAGATTACGGAAGGCTCAATAAAATGGTCGGAAGAAGGGATATCAATTAGTTACCAAGTTTGGATATCTGGAAAGTTGCCTTTGGAGTCTGATAGTGAATACGAGGTATCCCAATGGGGTACAGGGGTATATGCAAAATAGATCTGAAACCAATCTAATGCCAAGTTGCAGAAAACTTCTCAGCTTTGACGTAGAAGCAACTTGCACTAAAGTAGGGACCTTAATAACCCCATGATGGTGTTGAGCTAATAATACAAGAATAAATATGTACAGTTACCACTAACTATTAGACAGTTAATGCAACTGTTTTATATTTGACAACTTGATAGATCAAGGCAAAGAATCAGTATTTATCGCATCATGGACCAAAAATAATCATTTCAGACGAGTTTTGGCTATGGGCGCTCATTCAGCAGAGTTGTACAACAATATGGGCCTCTGTTGTCTCTTCTCGCAGCAGCTGGACCTCACTCTCTCTTGTTTCCACAGAGCTCTCGATCTGGCAACGGAACCAACGATCAAAGCAGAAGTTTGGTATAACTTATCGCACGTTGCAATAGTGAGTATACCAGAACAATCACTGTGGATGGCAATAATTCATAGTTGGAACTGCCAGGTCAAGTCAGTTGCAATAAAGCAATCCTCGTAAGTCTAGGACTTGTATGAGTTATTAGCATTCCAGATTGATCCTTTTTCCAATCGTCATGACCTCCTCTAAAACCATGCGATCTGATGGTCTAGTGGAGTTTAATGATGAACTTGATTTCCTTGGTTGTTCTATAGGCATCGGGAGATGTACAACTGGCGGTCCACTGCTTGACTTTGTGCCTGTCCTCGGATGCTGCGCACGCCTCTGCTCTCAACAATTTGGCCGTCTTGTACCACAAGATGGGCAGAACGATCCTGGCCAAGGCCTACTTGACATCTGCCAGCACCCTGGAGCCCGGTTTAGTGGAGCCACAAATCAATTTGGAACATTTACAGAATGAGTAGGATCGTATATATGCATCGATTACGGAAGATTTAGAGGTCCTGGATGCTAATGAGACAGGGCGCGTATACAGGGCGATTCCCAAATAATCGATCGACACGGGATGTATCGAGAAAAGTCAAGCGCCAGAAGCAAAAATGAATGTATATATGTAATATTCTTAGATTTTTAATCGGAAATAAATGGTGCTACACATGGATTAACAATATTCTTGTTAAGTACTTTCAAACCTGGATATGTCTGATATTTTGGAATTGACGAAAACTATCAAAAATATTGAATTTTTGACTGCACGACAGGACATCTCACAATGTTCCCTTTGAAAACTAGGTTTTTCTATTTTGATTATATAATGAAATCATTATGAATTGCAAAACAGATGCTATTTCTATACGCATTTTGTTGATACAATCGAAATGCCAAATGAAAGTCAGAAGAGTTAGGCCCAGTTTACTTATGATCGATCTTGGATTTGGAGATATCAGTGAAAGCTCAATGTTTTTATTGGTTAATTTTGATTCAGAGTGTGTTTTGATTTGATTCGACCAATGAAAACAATAGCAACATCGCATTTTTCACCGCTTGTATCGAAAAATCAAAATCGCTCAACAGTTAACTGTTCTTCACGCTTATGCGTCAGATTTCAAATATTTCAATGTCATCATTGTTAACAATCGAAGATGTCTCTGTTATTTATCGATATTAAATCATTTTTTTTTCAATAAACGACTTCAAATCAATGCAAAATAGAAAAAATTGTGTATGACACTCTGTCGTTCACTCGTCGTACTCCAATCAACGCGTGCGACAAAATAGAGTCTTATGTACTATTTTCCTTAAATCATCAAAATTAAGTACCAATCATTCAACTTCTTGTATTCAGAGCCAACAGTGTGTAAAAAACACCATTGGTATATCATCAAAGTTACTTTTGTAAGGTTTTGTGAGAACTATTACCTAAATAAATTTTTTATGGTGTTGCATTTTCGAATATCTTCCATCCACTATTCAAACTCAACACAACTGTTTACAAACACTGAATTCCATTTAGACAATAGAACTTTTGGAAAAAGTGACTTAGGTCTGACAAAATTTACATCCAATAAGAAATAGCCAACTCCCGGGGTTCTAGCAGATTTTCACAATACGAGAACCACCCTGTATGATGGGTAGACAGTTTACACTGCCAGATCGTATTGCTGGCGACCACGCGACCTACGGACACCCTGTATAGACTCGCACGCTGCGTGTTGGCGCGCTGTCTCCCCATTGGTCCAAACGATCTTCGAAGAATGCAAAACATTTTTTTTCCAGCCGCTATCTAATAACGTAACAAGTCCTCACGATGACGTAGCAGTTGAAAAAGCAGTCTGTTCAATCACGACGAAGAAGAAAAAAGGAGAAAAAACTGCAGAAGTAGTGCGGCGAAACCGAGATGTATAGCTGAATATGGTGTGCTCACTGTGTGCTTCCATATGTAGCCAACTTAAGCAAACGCACTGTATATTTTTATTATTTTTGATGTGATATCTAACAATATATGTATATGTATCGTTTTTGACATTCCATATGTACCAATGGTGGATTTATGCAGCAATTTCAAGTCATAAGTTTTATGTCCCAAGTTATTAGTATTAAGATTCGAGACAAAAAGGGAAAAAGAACATTCAAGCTGGAATTACTAAGGACTGTCATATCTTAGGGATATTATCTTCCATCGATCAATTTCTGTGGTTCATTGTCAGAGGTCACTTTTTACTGGGCTATTGGAAATATTTATTTATTTCTATTGTGTCGCAATACATCAATCAACGAACGCACAGACTTCAATAATATTTCGAATTGAAATTTTCTTACCGAATACCACTCTAGCTTCAATTAAAAACTATAAATTTTTTATTCAACACGAATATTTTGTGTTGTCTTCAAAATTTCCAGTAATAATTGAAGCTCTAGTGGTATTATAAGTGAAAAATAATAAGGGGTATCGAATCTGGCGATCGAGCTGGCCAATTAATCAATTCCCTTGTATTAATCGATTCAGTATTTCCTCCCAAATGCAGAGTATTTTTGAAACTACTCATCATGAAACGGGTGTCAAAAACATTGGAAACACCCCTAAAAACACGGTGTCACCAAGATATTTTGAGTGAGTTTCTGTAATACCGGTTTTAAATTTCCTATGTTTTCTCTCTATATAAAACTCTTGCGGAGCAATCAATTTCTCTGGCCAGGGCGTACCTATCTGTAAATCTTTTATTATTTATCTGACCGATTCTCTTTGGGTTTGTTTTTCCTACGCCCCCCCAAAGTCAGTGGAAACTTTATTGTTGCCTGCTTATAACGGAGTTCGATTGATCTTTCTGATCCTTCTGATATTTCTGATCCTTCTGTACTTTCTGATCCTTCTGATCCTTCTGATCTTTCTGATCTTTCTGATCTTTCTGATATTTCTAATATTTCTGATATTTCTGATATTTCTGATCCTTCTGATATTTCTGATCTTTATGATCTTTCTGATCTTTCTGATCTTTCTGATCTTTCTGATCTTTCTGATCTTTCTGATCTTTCTGATCTTTCTTGTCCTTCTGATCCCTGATATTTCTGATCCTTCTGATATTTCTGATCCTTCTGATCCTTCTGATCCTTCTGATCCCTGATATTTCTGATCCTTCTGATCCTTCTGATATTTCTTATCCTTCTGATCCCTGATCCTTCTGATCCTTCTGATCCTTCTGATCCCTGATATTTCTGATCCTTCTGATCCCTGATATTTCTGATCCTTCTGATCCCTGATATTCCTGATCCTTCTGATCCTTCAGGTCCTTCTGATATTTTCAATCCTTCTGATCCTTCTGATCCTTCTGATCCTTCTGATATTTCTGATCTTTCTGGTCCTTCTGGTCATTCTGATATTTCTGATCCTTCTGATCCTTCTAATCCTTCTGATCCTTCTGATCCTCCTGATCCGTCTGATCCCTGATATTTCTGATATTTCTGATCCTTTTGATCCCTGATATTTCTGACCCTTCTGATCCCTGATATTTCTGATCCCTGATCCTTCTGATCCTTCTGATCCTTCTGATCCTTCTGATATTTCTGATCTTTCTGATCTTTCTGATCTTTCTGATCTTTCTGATCTTTCTGATCTTTCTGATCTTTCTGATCTTTCTGATCTTTCTGATCTTTCTGATCTTTCTGATCTTTCTGATCTTTCTGATCTTTCTGATCTTTCTGATCTTTCTGATCTTTCTGATCTTTCTGATCCTTCTGATCCCTGATATGTCTGATCCTTCTGATCCTTCTGATCCTTATATACTTTCTTATCTTTCTGATCCTTCTGATATTTCTGCTCTTTCTGATCTTTCTGATCCTTCTGATCCCTGATATTGCTCATCCTTCTGATCCCTGATATTTCTGATCCTTCTGATATTTCTGATATTTCTGATATTTCTGATATTTCTGATATTTCTGATCCTTCTGATCCTTCTGATCCTTCTGATATTTCTGATCCTTCTGATCCTTCTGATCCTTCTGATCCTTCTGATCCTTCTGATCCTTATATACTTTCTTATATTTCTGATCCTTCTGATATTTCTGCTCTTTCTGATCTTTCTGATCCTTCTGATCCCTGATATTGCTCATCCTTCTGATCCCTGATATTTCTGATCCTTCTGATATTTCTGATCCTTCTGATCCTTCTGATCCTTCTGATCCTTCTGATCCTTCTGATCCTTCTGATCCCTGATATTTCTGATCCTCTTTATATTTCTGATCCTCTTTATATTTCTGATCCTTTTTGTATTTCTGATCCTTCTGATATTTCTGATCCTTCTTATCCCTGATATTTCTGATCCTTCTGATCTTTCTGATCCTTCTGATCTTTCTGATCCTTCTGATATTTCTGATATTTCTGATATTTCTGATCTTTCTGCTATTTCTGATTTTTCTGATTTTTCTGATATTTCTGTTATTTCTGATCTTTCTGATCTTTCTGATCTTTCTGATCTTTCTGATCTTTCTGATCTTTCTGATCTTTCTGATCTTTTTTATATTTCTGACCCTTCTGACCCTTCTGATCTTTCTGATATTTCTGATCTTTCTGATCTTTCTGATCTTTCTGATCTTTCTGATCTTTCTGATCTTTCTGATCTTTCTGATCTTTCTGATCTTTCTGATCTTTCTGATCTTTCTGATCTTTCTGATCATTCTGATCATTCTGATCTTTCTGATCTTTCTGATATTTCTGATATTTCTGATCTTTCTGATCTTTCTGATCTTTCTGATCTTTCTGATCTTTCTGATCTTTCTGATCTTTCTGATCTTTCTGATCTTTCTGATCTTTCTGATCTTTCTGATCTTTCTGATCTTTCTGATCTTTCTGATCTTTCTGATCTATCTGATCATTTCAATCGTTCGGACTATCAACGATAACCAGCCGAGTAGTGCTTCGGATGACACTTAAAAAGCTAAAATCCCTGTTTTCCTTATTCATACAAGTCTCAACCAGACTTCGAGGGTTGCTTTGCAACTAAGTCGGCGGTTAAAACACTTTTCAAAACACTTTTTTCAAACAATATTTTTATGCGGGCTGTCATCGATGTCAATTTTTTCTTTTTATAATCTGATATTCTGATATACGTTCAAATAAACAGCACAATCACAGATAATAACCTACAAAACCATCACAGAATTTTCGGAACATTAAACGCATGCTCAAATTATGATTATCAGTTTTGAGAATTAGCTATAAGAGATAAAAGTTGGCCAACTTACTTACGACTTCCAACCTAAATCTTATGTCAACGTGTATAAATGGAAACATTGAGAACCAATGATAAAACTTCTTATGACTTATTACTGAGAACTCACGACTTGAAACTTTCGACTTAAAATTTCTGCATAAATCCACCATAAATGTTTCAGTGATGAATTATTCTGAATTCTAAAATAACAATCGAAGAGAGTTAAATTGTTACTGCATATTGATGGATGTCCAAATGGTCAATGTCTTGCTTCAAAATATGAAATCTACATATCAAAGTTGAAAAAAAACTTTTTCTGTCAACCAAGACGTTTCCAACACTTTTATGCAGGAAAAACTGTTATTGTTACAAAAATTCACAATTTTTTAACGAAATATCTCTTTCCACTGATTTTCTGGTAATCGAAATAATCATGTTGCCAATATAATGAATAAAAATTACCAGAAAGTCGATAAAACAAGGTTGTTTTGTGTACGTTTTGAAGAAGGGTATATTTTAAGAAAAATAAAAGTTTTTTTCTGCTGAGAAGTGTTGAAGACAAGTAAATATAAGCGAGTTTGATGTTTTGCGTGAATTTTGTTAGTTTTTGATAGCAGAAAATTTAGATGTCAAATTTATGAGACCAAATGGGTTACGTAAGTGTCCCCAAAAATTTTCTTCAAGCTCATAGAAATGCGATAAGCGAAGTTTTACCAAAAACCAAATCGTCTTCATTTTGATGGTTCGAAATTTTGCATCGCCAAAAATATGGTCGGAATGCGAGATGAAAGTGCTAGTTAATGACTTCTTCAATAGTAGATTATTATTTCAATGTGACGTTGGATTCTTCCTTCCACATGATGGAATCCCCCCAACAATCAACTCCCAAAAACTCCACGTCTACCATTTCCCAAGTGATCGCACCATCCGCACGCACATCTTGACACTACCCCCGTGCGAGGCTAGCCCGATTTTCACCGCCCGGAATGCGGAGGAACGTAGCCTCGCCGCGGGACGACCAAACACACCTGAGTTCGGTACAGCCGTCGAGGAAAGTTTACTACGCCGTCAGCGTGCTAACGCATCCCAGGCATCCAGTAAACTGCGACCGCGGAGTGTACCTTTCAATCGCGCAGTCGGCCAGCTCGCCTATGGCGGTGCGGCGCGCCGCGCACCGCCATTTGTTCAGCTGGCCAGCCGCATTCCGATGATGTTTTGCCTTAGAATGTACCTGACCGCTGAGCAGTCGAACTGGGGAATTTAGTCGAGGGATAGCTGTGCCGGTGTCGGTGAAGCAAGGAGTTGCGTTTTCTCAACACGTGGACGGTGTGGCCCTAGTGATCGGTGCGTCGTGCGTTGTTTTTTTTTTTTGGCAGTGAACTCAGTTTTGGATTGCTAGGTTTTCAGTGGCCACTTCAGCTTCGATCTGATCGCTCCTGAGGATATTCGTTCCAACACATGGTAGGTGACTTTCCATAGTTGAGGCGGGAATCGAAGTGATTTTCTTCACGTGAACAATTCAGACTGAACTTTGGTTCGGTTCCGAATATCGAATGCGCTACAATGGTTGATTTGATTTATTAACTGTAGCCACTCACGAAGGTTTTAAATACCAGAAGACTAGACTTATGAAGCGAAAATAATTACAAGGGGTTAGGGTTAGGTCCAGCATTTCCACTCTCCCTACCTCACCCTAACCTTGTCGCAGAATTATTGAAACAGTGTTGAAGCTCAATAGGGCTCATAAAAATTAATTGAGCATCAGAAGATATAAGGTACATCTCAGCTTGTGCATGAATTTGTCCATAGATCATATAATGCTTACGCTAGATCCTAGTATTTGTTTTGTATTAGAGGGGTCTGCAAGAAAGTACACCAATCTTCAATTTTGCGAGGAATTCCAAGGAATCCCAAAGAATATCAAAGAATTCCAAGAAATTCCAAAGAATTCCAAGGAATTCCAAAAATATTCAAGGAATTCCATTATGTTTTTACACCAGAATTCCACCGCGGTTTACCCCTCGGTACTGTATGATATTACGTGGTCATATGTATGGTCGAAATTTTAAAATGACCAATTGATGGCTTCGTACGTTAAACCCCCCGAACCTACCAAACGAATAACTTGAATACCGCATCTAGCGTAAGCATTTATGATCTAAGAATTTGTCTACCATACCTCACAATATGATAGTCATTTTCCTTTTATTTGGAAGCTGGTAAGTTTATCTAACCTATCTAGTCTAGAGCATTTTCAATAGAGCATGCTTCCAGTAGGTACATACAGAAGGTAAGTACGTATGCAATTTTTCATATGAGAATTTTGCTGGACCGGCATTTCAGTTCTCAGAGTAACAAATTCAATAAGGTAAGCTTTCCTGATACTGACACACGTCTCAATCTTTCTGAAGTTATGCACATGCTTACGCCTACTCTGCTATGCTATAGTATCGGCTACTGCTTCTTCGAGTTGCATGCCCCAAGAAAAAATATTCATTAATATTGATTACAGTCCTGTTCAGTGAAGCAGACCCCTACACGAATTAACCCAACCTTGGTGCAGCCCACTACGATGGGAACCGTGATTTCTGATGGTCCCAAGAAAACAATTTCCTGGACTTAATTGAAGCCGATCCTCTTCTACGTGAACACAGTCTAGACTAGCAGACCTGATTATGGGGTTAATTTTTGTCTCGATTTTTGTTTATGACAATAAAGAAATCAGCTTGAGACTTGGTCCATAATTTCTGTTTTTTTTTGGCATCGTTTATAAGTATCACATAGTGAAGTGAATGAGTGTACTAGTGAGTTGTCAGATTTTTTTTTACAATGACTACAATCAAGAAACGAGAATGCAGCATATCACGAGAAGACTGTCGGGAGACTAAATGCTTCTAGTTTCACGCCCCATATATCGTCACAGTCTAATGACCAAGGAATGCGGTTTTACAATAGTTGTACCTACATCATTGCGCTTTACAATAATAATTTCATTAATCAAGCCTTCTGTGGTTTCTTTCGGTCTATTGTGTGCGCTTATTCCATTTAAAAGGCCTAAATAGGAGAGAATGAACAAAATTAAGGTTGAGCTTTCGATTTTGATGAACAAAATTTACCAATTTAGAGTTTGCGAGTTCTTGAAAATGTTTCCATGACGCAAAAATTCCAAATAAGTTATTGAAAATACAATCAATAACAGCAGATGATTAATAATCAAATTTTCAAATCTAGCTCCCTTATTACGCAAGAGCAGTTATTTTATCCATCCTCATGATTTCTTTTTAAAATACACCCTATGACAAATAAGTTTTATTTCTTATAGGTACAGATTATGAACAGTTCGAAAATTTCGTACCGTTAGGCTTATTGTTTTTCTTCGTTTTCTAGACTATATCTGAATAACTACTCATTATTTATTATTCCATTCAAGAGGCAGATGAGAAATCTCAAATTCCCCATGTAATTATAAGATAATCATGAGAATAATTACAATAGTGTGATTGTTATCTTCAATTTCATTTTCATCAGCACTCATGTACACCTCGATAAAGCTTCTACTACACCTACTATAAAAAGAAATTAAATACGACTCCAAAGCTTCCTAGTAAGTGATTCGACGAGTATTTTTGTATTTTTCAAACCAGTGGAGCACAAGAAATAAAGGGAGGTAAAAGAGAACAAAATAGTTGAGAAAATAGTGAAAAAACATGAGATTTACACCTAGAATTATGGAAAAATTATAATTTCAAAGTTATGAAAAATGTGTCGTTATACAAGGTGTATTTTTGGTTTTACTCATAAAACAGATCGAAGTTGACAACTCCAGAAATGAATAAAATCGAAAATGGCGACAATTTAAATATTTAGAAAACAAAAGATGACCAATTTCTGCAAGAGTCGCGTAAAAGGTTCTTATCGAGGTTCTTATATTTTACAACTTCTCTCACATTGTAACAAATCCGTACTTATCTCCTAGATACCCTCATAGCTGTTCATCCTCATCTTTGCACCTTGTATAATCATTCACTTCTATTTCTGACATAACACACACAACATTATGGGCTATATTTAGAAATATCCTGTTATTTTTATCAAATTCATTATCTCGATTGATGTAGCCTGGCTTTAAATTTGATATTGAAATTACAACCAGTTTTTCTCGAGGAACAAGATTTTAGCTGGTCTTGACATTCATTCATTTTTGAATGCATTACGGAACAGCTCCGAATATCGTATTCCGTATAAAGTTCTCAATATATCCAGTCTGATCAGAAGAAAGCGAAGGAATTTCGATAAAAACTAATTACTTGATTTTTCTCAGAAAATCCATCTGGGGTATTCTTATCGAGTAAAATTCGTACTTTCACCATTCTCCATGCAAAATAAACCAACTTCATACCCGTAACCTTGATCATATGTAATCGCATTGAAGAATTCTCCAATTGCTCTGATGATAGGATACATTCCAGCACATATTTTGATGCCTTCATTATTGTTCAGAGGAATGTTGATTGAGGAATATTTGTGGGGACTATCTCATCAGACCTTGTCGGTGAAGGTTATGAGCTCAATAATTGTACGGTTATGCAAATTTAGGTAGGTAAGTAATAAAAACATTGCATTACACTCATTTGTAAATAATTATCACTGTATTCATTCTAGGTAATAACATAGAGATATTGTTTATCGTATTCAGAATTCGTTGCTTCTATATATCATATATAACTTATCTATTCATGGGATATTTAAATCAATAGGTTTGAAATTTAAGTATAAATAAATAATACAAGCGTTCAAGCAATTACTCAGCTTAACTTGAGAAGTTCAATGAATTTTATCTGGATAGTGACAGAGCATTCTTGATAGGAACTTGTCCTTGTTGTATAATCCTAGAAAGCCACTGATGAAATATTGCATACTTGAACGGACACTCTGTATACAGATAGCTTGGGTATTATTGCATCCAACAACCATACGAATCATTATCTTTGGAAAAGATTACACATATAAGAATTGAAAGAAACACCACACCCATATCTGCATATTACTCTGCCTACGTGTAGCAGTTATAAAAGTGAAATTGCATATTCAAAAACCACATTATAGACAGATAAACTCTCTAGAAATGAGCAGTAAATATCTTGCATTACCTAGAAATGTTTGATACTATATAAATACGATACAGGTTAACATAAAAAGTTTTTTTTCGACATTTCGATATAATGAATGAAAATATGTCACTGTAATATCGACTTTTTATATATTGTCAATCAGAGTCAGAACTGTATGTAAAAATATTGAAAAATCGGCAAATACTCAAATTCTGTAGTCTGTACCTCCATTATGCGAGTCATGGATTTCGATTAAAGATTTACTTTATTGGTTTTCCAAGATACTACGAGATTTCTTGTCCAAAACTGATCAGGTCATCAATAAAAAAAATTGATGGTCAGGGTCAGCTAACATCTACTATGATGAATTCGAGAGGGAAACGTGTTTGTGGAGTCCCAACACCACATTTTGATACATTGGTGACCTCAGCTAATCTTCTTTGGAACCAGTAGAATGTTTAGCCTAGGTGCGTCCA
The DNA here is from genome assembly GCA_029955515.1 of Chrysomela aeneicollis. NCBI lineage: Eukaryota > Metazoa > Arthropoda > Insecta > Coleoptera > Chrysomelidae > Chrysomela > Chrysomela aeneicollis. Next base: position 13,081,187 of record JARUHQ010000022.1, read on the forward strand.
CTCCATTCATAAGGTAGTCAGTCGTTTGTTTTTAGTTTATTTCACACGCCTTCCTATTATTTACTTATGGTAATGGTGATATTGAGTAACCGAAGCAAATATGTCCTCCATATATGACTTATTATTCAAAAGTAGGTACATATAAACACAGATTTATGCCATACATTATTTCTTTTGCAGCGAGAATCAAGTTTTCTATCAATGCTTAACAAGTATATAGTATGGTCGATTTGATTATACCGGATCATAACATAATTCAAGGCTCTTATTCTAACATCAATTCATTTGAATTAATTCCCATTCATTGGTTTTGCTGTCTCAACCATCAAACACGTTATAGAAAGGATTGCCGCGATTTTTTCACTTTATTTTCATGAGAGAAATGTGGGTTCCAATAAAAATATGCAAATGTCCAATGCAAACGTTGAAGATAAGCTACACAGCCCACACTTCCTCTTCTTCTTTTTTTATTGCAGGTTTTGCTACCTAAAACATAACCAAGCAAAATGCCTTGAACCCTACGATGGTATATTCAGAAAATTCGTGAACGAAAGGAATCAGTAGTAGTATCTCAAGTGTCTCGTAGTAAACTGATTGAATCCATCAATCTTTATTTGCGTATTGAAACAGCCCACAAATAAGCAATATAATAAGTACAGTGTGTTCAAAGGAAACATGATTCGATAGTATTTCCGAGAGCTTGTTTCAACTGGGTATTTTTCAAAGAGAATTCTGGACAGACTTGACACTTCTGACAAGGTGAGTTCCTTTGAAACTACACCTACAAAACCAAACGTTTTCTGTTGGCCCTGAGAATTTTGAATGGAAATGCCCCAGCGACTCGAGTTCGCATAGTCAATGCCCAGAAACCAACCGATGAAAATTCAATGGATCCTTTGAGGTATAAGATAGATTGAATTAAACATCGTCCCAATGAATAGTAACTGCATTTCATTGATGATCGGTGCAACTGCCATTGTTTCGAAAATGGCGAAAGCTCGGAGCAAGAAAGAACAGGTCTGCAATTGAAAATCGTCCCACGACGAGAATAATTCTTCCATATAGAGATACCGGTTATGTTAAGGGAATGCACGACTTTTTGTGGATGAAGTGATTTTTTCTGCTCCAGACTCAGCTAGGCATCAGAGTGCACTTGAGTCGAGGAAAATGTATATGCTTTCGAGTCCTGACCAATCCCCAATATTTCGATAAAAACAATCCATATTTTGACAATATTCGTTCTCGAATATCTGATGGTCCACCCTAGCAATGATACATTTGTTGAAGGAGTATTTCCAGACTTCCTGAAAATCAGTATATTGATTTCTTTTCATAAGGCTAGTGACTTCTCCGATCTTTTCAGTGGCTCAAAATATGGCAGAAAGTTCTTGGCAATATTCAGAAAAAATTTATTCATCGTCTTGGCTACTGTCGAAAAGCTTTTTCTTGCGTCAAATCGATTTGTTATTGTATTTTGCTCGACAATCGCCTAAATTATTCCACAAAAAAAAATGCATATTGCCAAAGTACCTACGAACCCAATCGATTTCACTTCTTCCAACCATTTTTCCTCAGCATTGTGGATTTTTCTTAAAAAAATACGGAAAATCGTCATATTTCGAATCATCAAAAGCGGCAATATTCCTTTCATCGTTCTTATACTGATATTCTTCTGAACTGGCTTTTGTATTTAGGGCTATCCTGCTATTTCTTTTTTCGGGATCTTTAATCGGCTGTCATAAAACTTGACCGTTTATTCACGAAATTTGAAGCATTTGCCGTGTTCATGATATAGTTCATTATGTCATTACGTCTCACATTATATAGAATGTACATCATTCAAAGGACATTGGTCATTTTCAAGGTCACCGTTGATTAAATCAAATCAACAAGTGTTGGCAACAAATAACAATTCGAAGAAAAACAAAAAAAAAAGGGAAAAGTCCAATCATCTCTGGGAAGCCTAATTCCACACGGCCCGCTAATTATGATGATGATAATTTCGTAACGTGTTCATCATTATTGACGGGCGCCGGTCTCTCTGGAATGTGGCCTGATGGCCTTCGATTGTCGACTTGGACTTGGGCGTGTTATGTGTTTGTGAACGAATAAATACACACAATATATAGTGTCTGCTCGCCTAGGCAGACATTTTTTCGCTACTCGCCAGTTAGCGATGTTTTCAGTGTATTCAACAACAGTGTGTTCAACTATTTTATCCTTCCAACCTAACCTATACAATAGTTTGGCCGGTCTGAGCCCGTCTAAACTGCCTGTACGAAATAACATTTTTGGTTGCATTAAACACTGAATTATTAAAACGCCATCTTCCCTACTTCACGGTGCAAATTGGAGCGAATGCACCTACTTGAAACAAAATTTACTATAACTAACTTCAAAATCATCACGTATTGCATGATTCTGGATCAACAGGTTAATCATATGCTGGGCTTTCACATGTATAATCATCGCATTATCGTATGTACATAATGTACCTTTATAATATTTTTCACTTGTATGTGGGCTGAATCAAGGTCTGAATCCCAATAGGGGCACCACTGCCCCACAGGAATGTCGAAGAGTCCGTATCAGTCAACGATGGCCGAAAAAATGTCTACATTTGTCTGATTTGCATATCGCTATACGTCATCCAATCAGTTTTTTTTTTCTATTGCCGCCGATATCATCTTTCCCGCATTGGTGTCGGGAGTGTGTAATGATATTCGGGTACGGGAGTGTCTGGTCAATTTACCGGACGGAAATATCGTCGGTACTAAACAATCCCAGCAAGAACAAATGTTCTGGAACTGTTAATATTAGGAGGCTAGTCCTTGCTCACAGACTACCATAACTATTTTATTTATCTCGTATAAATAGTCAGATACACAATGATTTTCTAATTGTTAAATCGCACATTTCGAATAATAGTACATAACTACACATTTTTGATGAAATCCTACCTCATAAGAACAATTTTCTTTCCAATGCTCATTCTTCCTCATAAAATATTTCCTATTGGAGTCACAAAAATTGAAAAACCACCATAAGTCATTGGAATTCTATAAATCTGATATTGAATTATGTTCAATATAAGAGTACGTCCGGTCGTATGAGCATTCATTTCCTTGAAAATTGCCACTGGATGTCTGATGTGGCGGACGAAGGTAGATAAGAACGTATCGGGTTTTCGATACAATGGCAGTTTTATTTCGATAGTATGTAACCTCGACCTGAAATTCTTGTGGATTCTGCCTGGTCGACCTGCGAAATACGACTCACCACACCTAAAAACAATTTATAAGCTCACATTGTTCCGAGAACGATAATAGATGGCCACTGTACGATGATTATCGTTGTAGTCTCAGATGCGGTTTTTTTAACGTATCTAGTATGTTCTGGGCTATTTTAAGTTGATTTGAGACACATTCGATTTTATTGGCTTCTGATGCACTTTAATCCGGTTTTGGAAATATCTAGACTAGTAGGAATTAACTGATTTAATCGAGGATTGCATTGTTATTCAAAGCAGTTTGTAGTAACGTGATTAATAATTCTTTGTTTACATGATAGTTTTGAGTTCAACTTATTATTCGAGAAAATGAAGATAATTTGCATTGTCCCTAATCGAATGCTTTGGAATCCTTGCATTATTTTGACATTTCAATTTGAACATACAGTCACATTGTGACACGTGAAGAGTCATTGAATTTATCGCAAATTAGCTAGAGATTCTAGATTGTAGGGGGGGGGTCGTTAGGGTTGTGCAGCCTCTCAAGCACCCCTACTTATAAAGATCTTTTGTGCATAAAATAGCTCGAGGAGTAATTGATTATTGAAGTTTTCAAAATGTCAGGACTCGAGTGGCTAGTTAGAATTTAGAGTAACGAGATGAAAATATAATGTTCGAGTTCATTATAGGGTTCTCAAATTCGACATGGAGGGCTTTCGCGTTCCTAGTAAGGTTTTCAAATTTGAAGTTGAGTTCTCAAGTTAGAAATAGGGTTTTCAAGGTTGAAGAAGGGTTTGAAGTTGTGAGTAGGGCTTCAAATCCTGAATGGGGTTCTCTCGTTCGAAGTAGGGTTTTCAAGTTCGAAATAAATAAGTGTTTTTTTAGTACCAGGGAGAGTTAGAAGCGATGTTTTCAAGTTTGAAGTAGGATCCTCAAGTCTGCAGTAGGAATCTTAAGAGCGAAGGAGGGTCCTCAAGTTTGTAGTAGGGTTCCCACGTTCGAAGTAGAGTTTTTAAGTTATAAGAGATGTTTTGATGTGCGGAGGGTTTTTTAGTACCAGGGAAAGTTAGAAGCAATGTTTTCAAGTTTAAAGTAAGTTCTCAAGTCCGCATTAGGAATGTTAAGAGCGAAGGAGGGTTTCCATAATTTGAAATAGGGTTCTCACGTTCGAAGTAGGGTTTTCAAGTTCTAACTAAGTATTTGATGTGCGAAGGGATTTTTAGTACCAGGGAGATTTAGAAGCGAAGTTTGAAGTAGGGTTCCCAAGTCCGCAGTATGAATCTTAAGAGCGAAGACGGGCTCTCAAGTTTGAAGTAGGGTTCTCAAGTCCGAAGTAGGTTTCTCAAGTCCGTAGTAGGGATCTTAAGAGCGTTCTCAAGTTTGAAGTATGGTTCTCAAGTCCGCAGTATGAATCTTAAGAGCGAAGACGGGTTCTCAAGTTTGAAATAGGGTTCCCAAGTCCGAAGTAGGGTTCTCAAGTCCGAAGTAGGGTTCTCAAGTCCGTAGTAGGGATCTTAAGAGCGTTCTCAAGTTTGAAGTAGGGATTTCAAGTACGAAGAAGGGGTTTTCAAGAGCAAAGGAGGGTTTTAGAGTTGTAATGTTTGTTTTCAGGTGAGCGAGCGGTTGCTCCCTGAAGAGATGAGCGTGTCATGCGCGCCGGCCTGTGCACGGTGAGCGCCCCATTGGCCGCGTGCACCACTGCAGCAGCCGCCCTTCCCCCCTCAGCGCGCTTCCTCGCCCTTCACCTGCTGCACCAGCAAACGCTCTATTTCGTCGTGCAGGCCAAGTCGCGTGTCAGGGAGCTCTACCACCAAACATGCAGGCACTTCCAGCAGCAGGGCATGCTCGATACGGACCTCTTCGGATTGGCTCTCATCTGTGGTAAGCGAGATTTTTTCGAGAGGGTGACATTTCTCACTGATATATTATACATGATGGTGAGAAAAAAATTTCTTGTTGAGATTAATTCATGAAGAACTCGTTTCTGCAAGTCTGACGACTGAAAAATCATATTTGGCGGGAATTTAAAAGAAGTTGTATGTGGTGTTGAAAAATGGGCCAAATTGGCAAGAAATCTAAATGTTTGGAATCCTACGAGGACTCTATATGTACCACATTTGAACCAGATTGAATAAAAAATATACGTTTTTATTCCTCTACCCTTACTAAGAAACATTTCATATTCTTGTTTTTTCTGGAAACAGATTAAATAACTTAAATTACATAAGTTTGGCTCAAAACTGATCAAATATTCGAGACATTTCGACACTTTGTGGTAAATTAATGAAATTATGATCTAGTCTTGTCACTAGGTTACACCTAGTACCTTGTATTTTGATGCAGATGAGCTCATTCAATATTCTCAACCCGTAAATAAGATTCAAATCAACTATAGTATTTGTTACGAAAACTTAATTAATAATTTGTTATTTTTCGAAACCACATGAAATTTTTGTTAAATTTCTGCCAAATCTGAGGTCACGTGATATAAGTTTCAACGGACTTTTCATTTTTCAAATGTCAGACATGCATAAACGAACCGCCATTAGAGTTTTTCAGAAATTTCAACAACAAATTTCCTTCCATATGTAGCCAAATTTATGGCGGGCGCTGTGTGTCAATTTTACTCCAACAAATTATAAATAATAATAATAACCTCGATGGCATGAAATATTAATTCCTTTCGATGCATATTCCAGTAGAAATTCCTTCCTTATTGTAAGCTTCGGCCAGTGCTGGATTATCCTATAACGTCTCCCATCTCCCTACGATCAGTCGTGAAATTGCGGCACTACCGTCACATCTCCCTACGATCAGTCGTGAAATTGCGGCACTACCGTCACATCTGACAAGAACAGTTTCAAAGTCTAGGTCAATCCACGTCGTTCATTTCGATTGTAGGGTATTTACATTTTGTACCTGGTAATAGAGTAAAAATACATGCAAACATAGGGAGCGATAGTTAATAGTACTATTCTTTATATATTGAATCATTAACAATTAATCAGTGAGAGACCTATAATAATTCCCTTTGAGTCGTGAATAAACGTGTCTCGAAGTTCATCATTTCTCTGGGATCAGAGCCTTCCGACGTACCACAATGGCGGAGTTTAAAAACCCATAATATTACGACGTTCCACTGGTGTTACACTTATTGTTGGGACCGGCCATCTGGCCGGGTCGTCCTAAGGACGCTTCAAAGGTTGAATATTTCTTGAGATGAAGCGAAATAACTCGGCTCTCTCTCGTCGGCGCTGTTGCCACGTGGGCAAGTGTTGACCGTACGAGTGAAATGCACATCAACGGGTAATCAACCGGTAGACAACAGAATATATGTAATTATTATGTAACGAGAGAATAGTGATCCGTTACACAAATGAATAATAATATATCTTCGACTCTTCATTTAATTTCGACCTGGTTAATTTTGTTATGGATAGCTCAGGCTCAAGACATATCATAACCCCCAGTTTGACTGCACAACAAAATCAAACCACAGATCTCTCAGAATGCGGGTTTACGTAATTTTTCAATATTTATGAATAAGATATAACCCCACAATATTCAGAATATTTTTCATGAGTCGGGATAGATATGTTTCAAGTTTAAAAAATCAATCATTCGTCATTATTTCTGGCATTCATCATTCTGAAATTTTTAATTTTTAGTTTCCAGCCACACATGAGTTCAAACGGCTAATTTTGGAACAAGAAGCCAGGAAAAATATTTTTTTTCGATTTTTACCTTGCATTTCTTTTATATTAAAAATTCAAGTTCACAAAATATTAATTACGATGTTTGATTTTCTCAAATAGAACGAAAGTTTACTGAAAAGGCATCTTTTTACGAATAATTGATGAGTCGTTTCACCATATCTATATCCACCTTATATCGACCTTTTCTCCATTGCCCCGGATTTCACCGGAGACGTGGCAACGCCGCTTGGCTCGGCGGCGCACGACCGACTCTCGGTCGGCTAGCGAGAAGGGATCGTACCGGCCGGGTCAATAAAAATCGGTGGGGGCCGCAGGCGAAAAAACGCGACCAAAAAAACGGAGCCGCTGCGCGCTGCTAAAGACAGGTAGCAGCGGTCGCAGGGTGCCGAGACGCGCAGAGAGAGAGAGAGAGAGGGGTGGGGAGGGGAAGGGAGCGCGGGCCGATCGGGATCATTTGTATGAGCGCGGGGAATGCGCCCGGCCCGGTACAATCCCGACCAAAACGTGGGGGTCGCGTGCGGTGTTGTCGGATCTTGGAATTTTTCCGTGGGTTTGGGGATTTTTCATTGATTTTGACACGACTTATCAAGGGGATATCGGGGGATGATATAGGAATTGGAATTAATGACAGATAAACATTCATATAAGATGACGTATCGAATTATAACTACACACTCAATAACGTATTGAAACTTGACGAAAATGGCGATACTCCACACGGAGTATCCTCCCTGTCCTGTATGTTTTATAAACATTAGGTTTCCATATTTTATTGATGATTCTTCAAATTTGTTAAGGTGCCTTTTATTCGAGCTGTTATTTCATTAACAAAATTTGTTACATAAGTGTCATCAAGATCAAGATCTCAAATGAAAGTTTTGCTAGTAAATAGTTCACAGTTCTATTCTATCATTTCCATCTATTGAAAGAAACTTTTATCATGTACAGAAGGAGAAAACTCGGGATGAAAACACATTGATTCTATTTTGTATAAATTCCATAGTATTCAGAATCGACTTTGATGATGATGATGATCATTGTTAACACAATCATGTTACCAGTTTTTTATATAAAAGAAGAGCAAGAAATCTTTGACAACCATTCGATAAGGCCGAATGTTATAAAAATCCACGAACTTCTGAGGAAAAATCCGCTTGAATTAGAGGTGGCACTTGCCCAATTCAACTTGTCAAAGAATCCGAGTTACTCCTATCGAATTCCTCAGTTATACTCTCGTCGCTTGTTCCCAAGAAACGCTAGACCAATTATTATTATCATTACTTGGTCGATCTTACATGGCCACATCCTGTTCTAATAACACTGTGTCGCATTTTCTAAACTATAGCGCCTCAATTCTTTCGGCCCATCCTCATTAAAAACCACTTAATATTCAAATTTTTCTTCGGGGCAACCTTTTTTTTCTGACTTTATAATCGCCGGACATCACAAACAAATTATTATGGGCGAACTCGACCAACTAATTCGATACAACTTAAAATGCAATTAAATATGGTGATAGGATATAGCGTGAGATTGATTGGCAGTCCAACAATACACTTGTCGGAATTAAGCGTCCGTATACCTACATATATAAAAATATCATCACTTTCACCAATTTACAACATCAACGCGTGAGCTGGGGTTTCCATTTAAAAAAAAAAATGCTTTCCATTGCAACTTCCCGTTTGGTTCAACTGCAAGTTTGTTTTTTGAGCACCCAGTGATATGTGCGATGTGATATATCGTTAGATCCAGTTCGAAGATTTTCTTAGACCATTGTGTTTTTTAGGTAGATAGATAGATTTGTGTTGATTGAAAGAGTCTGGTTGGCTCTTGATTGAAATTATACATCAAAGTTTCATGACCTTACGTACCAAAGAATAATGATTAATCATTTTATTTATTTTTGCCTCAGGATGGACACCCTGTAGAATACGTGGTAGATGAAATGTTTTATTTACGTATGGTTTCCTTGTGTAACGTGTTTTTTTATGGACTGGACTAATAATACTAATACTTCAGGAATGCAGGTATCTGCCCACATCAATAATAATCATCTATTTGTTTCTTGATCACGTTCAAATGTTCGTAACATTTGGGTTAAGTATGCTTTCATGATGCAATTGAAAAATATTTGATGTCACAATCGGAATTTATACTATTGGTAATAATAAATGTTCGTCATCCGAAATGACTACGTTTTTTATCATGATCTTATTAGAATTCACACCCATTCAGAATGAGTTTTGTTTATTTTATTTATGAAACTGAATCATCATCAAATATCCGATTTTTTATAATTTTACCACCTATCGGTACCTGCATAAAATTCCACCCAAAGTAGTTAATTTATCAGAATGAAGTAGTGCCAAGACTATAGATGAAAAACGATCATAGCAAAGTGATGGGTATGTAGGTAGGTATACCTGAATAAAAAAGAATAATTGATGCATTTCTTGGACATGACTATAATTTGTCCACATGATAGGAATGCAGCAGTGGTTTGTTATCAGTCACCAGTGATTAGCGTTAGATGTTATCTATCCCTTGGTCAATTCAGGAATGTCAAACGCAACGGCGTAGTTGTCTAATTTTTCAAGAGGCACATATGGAATTCTGGCAGTATTGGCATCAGTTCAAGAGTCCTCAGACTTTTTATTATCATTCATCTCGGGTTTTTTTTAATAATAATGGAATAATTGACCCGATGAATTTCTCAGAATTTGAAATGGGAATCTGACGATCTATTCTACAAACATAAACTCGTGGCCTCTCAAGAAAATTGTACAATAAAAAATATAAAAATTGTCATGGACAATCATTGCTTGTATTCCTTCCTAAATGCATCGGATTTTAGAAAATTATATTTCCGTTAAATTTATTGAAATTCTTTGGGGAATATTTCGTTTACGTACGCCACTGGGGCATCTGGAATAGGCCGGGCGTAGAGGGCCCTGAGGCACACCAGCTCGGCGGCTGTTTGGAATGCGGTCCGGTCTTCCAGTCGACCAGCCTCCAGTGCTGCGTTGTCAGCTCTGCCGAAAAATCATGAATTTTGCTAAAAGATGTTCGATGTAGCACCAATGTCGAATTTCGGAAATAATATCACTTTATGTGTAAAATTTCCCTGGATTCAACATTTCTTCAATCAGAAAATAATCAATAGAGTAAAACTAATCAGTCTACCCCAGAAGTTGCCTGCAGCGTTCGTAGATTCTTATTTTTTCTTCAAATCCACATTTTTTTTTGCTGACAATCGATTTCATTTTTTAGAAAAATTAATTCTCATCGGAGAATTCTTATACCTACATAGTTATAGTTGCGGTTTCATTTCGTTTCTCTATAAGCTCGAGATAAAGGTCGATCGGGCATCTTGCTAATTTTTCAAATTTTTAATCAACTTCTATGTTCAATCACAATCTCAATCAAGTTCTAGTCGATATAGGGTTATATTGAATAGGTCCTGACTGACTTCAATCATTGTTCTCTTATGGTGAATTTATGCAGCAATTTTAAGTCATAAGTTTCAAGTCGTAAGTTTTTAGTAATAGTATTTAAGAAATAAAGGAAAAAGGACCATTCATGCAGGAATTATTAAGGACTGTCATGTCTTAAGGGTAACTTCTTCCATTGGTCAATTTCTGTGGTTCAGTGTCAGTGGTCACTTTACATTTTCAGTCATCAATATCCATTTTCTTCATAATCTAATGATTCTGATATGAGTTTGAATGAATAACACAATCAAAGACAATGAACTATTAAAAACCGTCACAGAATTGAAAACTTCGAACGCATGCGCAAATATGATCAGTTTTAGGTTTTAAGCCATAAGAGATGAAAGTTGACTTAAAACTTATGTCAAGTGTATGAATGGAAACATTGAAAAGCAATGATTGAACTTCTTACGACTTATGACTAAAAATTTACGGCTTAACACTTATGACTTAAAATCGCTGCATAAATCCACCATTAGATACAACAGTTGCACCAACTTAGCGGTTGTGTACCAAATTGTCTTGACAGAATATTATAATAATATACACAGCTATACGTATTTCGAAATTCTTGCTATTTCTCTGTAGTTCATAATTCTTTCAATGAAACAGAATGAGGTGAGCTGACGCCATATTGTTTACTGGTTCAGCTGATTCAAGTCATCAATCTCTTCCGTTCATCTTGAGTTCAGTAACAACAATATCTGATTTTTACCTCACGAAGGATATCTAGATAGTGTTTTTCACATTCATACGTTTTTTAATGGATAGAAATGACATTACTTGTAGATGTAATACTTTAGAAGAATATAGACATGATTACAAAATAATTTCGAATGTAATCATGACAAATATTTGATAATTTTCCCAAAATGAGCTCAAATAATGGTGATCTCAGGTCCGAACCCTCTGTGAACGCGGCAACGCCGCTTTTCAGGTACAGTCGGAGGCTGGAGAGTCGTCTCTCGCAGCCCGGGAAATGGAATTTTAATGTATTTTTTTAATTTGAATTTCGTACAGGTGTAGGCCGAAAATCCCCCGACAGACTTCAACGTGGAATGCGAAGGTATCTGCGGTCGCAAGAAAAAAGTGACTGCTCGCTCTCTGAAATGGAAAATAAACGAAAAACGAACCCGCCTCTCCTCGTGAGATGGGTGTTTGTTGGAAATGCCAGGCCTCTCCGAAAAAAGAATATACAGGGTGATTCCTTCTGAAAAGTTATCACATGTTCTCGATATATGAAATAACAATCCGAGACCCTTTGAAAAAGGCAGATATTGATTACGTTCTAACCCTCCCAACAACAAAATTTTGGTGGTCATTCGATGGTGCTAAATGTACCCACAAAATGTTCTGATGAAAATGATATTTCATATCGTTTACTACATAAGGAAATATATTCATTCAGATTAATCTACCTCGATATCAATAATTATGATGTCCGAAATGTCATAATAATACAAGCTATTTCATGAACTTGGATATAGATATGGTAAAACGACTCATCAATTGTTTTTCGTCAAAACCTGTAGACTGGTTTAGCGAAGATCATAACACCGGTGATAATTAACTAATCGTTCGGAGATGGCGTTCATATCGCATCTGATATCAATATCGATAATTCAGTTCCCTATTAATATCCCTATTCTATGGTTTCGTGTTCAAGTGACAGTGACAGATCATTCATAATTGTGATTTTGGCTTGAAATATGAATATTGTTCGATTATAGTAGACGTGGCGCCATCCATATATGAAGTCGTGTAAGTATTATTAGTAATTGAAACTATGATTGAAATTCAACAAAATCAAGTAGGCAGAAGTCTACAAATATTTCTAGTGCCTTTCAATGGGACTCGTTCCACCTTGGACCTTGATTAGAAGGGTGGAAGTTAAAGTAGCTCAACCAGGTGGTTTTTCTTTTTTGTTATTTTTCTATTATCTGCACCGCGCTATATGTACAAATAGGAATTCAGTTATATCGTCAAGTTATGTTTATTAGGTACTTTGATATTTTTCAGTTATAGTCGTAGAGAAAGCATAGTCTTCTACTAGCATTAAATTATTATTATAAGTTTAGAACGACATAGGGCATGGTATAAGCGCGAGTTCAGTCTTTCTGTGTCTCGTTAGTCGCGATTGTGAAAAACCTAGCGAGGATATACGAACTGATGTGGATGTTTTGTTCCAGATGGCGAATACCTGTTTGCAGAACCTGAAAGCAAGCTTTCGAAGTATGCCCCGAAAAGCTGGCGCTCCTCTCACAGCCACGGCCTGGACGCCAATGGCCGTCCAGCCCTGGCCTTTTACTTCCGCGTGCAGTTCTACGTCGACAGTCCCTTGCTGCTGCGCGATGAAATCACCAGGTGGGTACCCAAATGCGTCGTTTGGTCGTCCAGGCGTTTTCGGAAAGCGAAGTTGGCAATATACCCATTAACCCCATCTTGAAAAATATTTATCTCAAAATCTCTTGAATATTCAATATTTATCAGTAATATAATCCTTTGCCCTATGAGAAAAAAATATTCTTATATTATCAGATGTGTTGAAAAATAATAAATGAACTAATCAAATTTTAGGAGTAATTTTTCACATTATTGTAGAACGATTCGAAATTTTGCAATATATCAAAATGATGGAACAAAATGCTACTCATTCACAGAATTCGAACAATTTTCGAAACATGAGAAATCAGCATGTTCTGAACATGATGACTCTACATTTGCAACATGAATTAAGAGTATTCCTGTCTTATATTTCTAAGACAAATACTGCATCCCCTGATCATTCTTTGTCTTTATTCTCAGTATTCAGAGGTTGCTCGTCTCATGATTCCACATTGATCAAATCGTTGTATGATTCGACTTCATCTTACACCCCATCACACTGCCCGTGAGTTGACTCGTTAGGTCGGGTGTCACCAATTTTTTATTTCCTACTTCTCCTTCCGAAAACGCCTGCACCATATTTCCATCAAGCGACAATTCAACTCTAATTATTTTATCCGCTTCGTGAATAGTGTTACGATATTTCTAATTGGGTTCGTAAATTCAAAACACTCAGTACATAACTGAACAATTTATTTCACCAAACACTCGAAATACAACTTAATAAACAGTAGGTTAAATCACAACGATACTCGCTTCACAAATCTCAATGTACACAAACTAAAAGACTGTCTGCGCCAATCCGCTCCTTTTTATATAGACACAACACATAATTCCATAATTCTCTAGAAATAACAGAAACTAACTAGAAATGAATCATCTGCTAATTATTGGTAAGCCGCGCCGTGTCGGCGAGTGATGTCATCGCGCGAGCCGCCGAGATAATGACTTCCGGTCTTCTCGGAAGCACAGCGCCTAACAATAGTATTTATAGATTCTGTAATAGCAGTAAGTCATTATACTGTACATACAGATGATGATGAAGACATTTGTTTCATTGTCATTGACAAAGTCAACAAATATCAATGAGAGTGTTAGATTCCCGGGTATTTATTGTAATCTTTGCATTCTTCTCATGCAATGCAAATCTGTCCAAGTGGAAATGATGTTATCATAATTATTTTTAAATTATTCCGTATCCCCTCCCAGGCACCACTACTACCTCCAGCTGCGCCTCAACGCCTCGTTGGGGGCGGCGGGCGAGCACACCGCCCACCTGGCGGGGCTCTCCCTGCAGGCCGACCTCGGCGACCACGATGACGAGCGCACCACGTTCCGGCCCGAGGACTACGTGCCGCCCCACCTGCGCCCGCCCGCCGCCCTCAGGGCGGTGTCGGCCGCCCACCGCTCGCACCGCGGCCTATCGCAGCTCGAGGCGCGCGCGCAGTTCATAGCGGAGGCGGGGCGGCTTCAGGAGCCCGTCAACGCCCACCTGTTTCGGTTAGTAGATGAACCAGGGAGGTTCTGGGACACTTTTTTTTGATACGCGTTATTTATTCTTCAGAGGTTGGTACAATCGAAATGTCAAATTTCGGTGTTATTCACGGAAGATTGTGGCGAGACATCTCGATTATTTATTCTCGATTTTTGGGATGGTAGTTTCAAATTCGTTTCAAAATTTAGAAAAACATAAATTCTTTGATTTTGAACTGATGTTTGCGAACAATAGTTTCGACAACAGGAGACTGAGACCCTACATAGGTTTGTGCCCTTTCCACTTGTTGGTGATGTACTGAAGACACGCCTTCAGGGGTGAATCTGGGCTTGCCTTGGGTTCATCACCAACGGATTGAAAGGAATACCTATATGTTTGGTCTCATCAACGTTTTATTGTCCTTCGCCTGGACTCTATATACGGGGTTATTCATGTCAAACTCAATGGATTATTGCAGATGAATCGCTCGATTTTTGAAAAGTTCTGATTTTGAAATAGGTAGAGTTCTATTATTAGATAACAAAAAACAAATAACAGAGTAGCCGTTGACGTTTTCCGAGGAATGTCATCAAGTGACAGTATTGCAGCTCGTGCGCGGAAAAAATGTCATCAAGTGACAGTATTTTCGCTCACATCCCACATTGATGAAAACGAACCCATTATTCTATTGCATGACGGAAAATAATAGTGACACCAGTCCGTTGAATATGAAGCAAAAATAAGTTTGACCATATCTTTATGTTATTTGAATATAGTATTGAGTTTTCTTGTGTAGGAACCGTGTTTATAGAAAAAATCTCCTCCGCTACGCGTCGCGCGATAACTCTCTTTATCGAACGGCAATCTATCACTTTGCGCACCTAATACACAAATAGCTATTGTGATTTTTCCGGGATTGAATTCTGTATTCATTCCACCATCTAAATCCCACTCTCCAACAACTTGTTCCTCATTCGCAGATTGAAAGCATCGAAATCTGAGACGGCCCCTGGCTCCCTGCTGCTGGCCGTCTGCCCGCGCGGCCTCAAAGTCTGCCCCGACAACAACCCGCCCTCCATCTTCCTGTGGAGCAGCATCGGCAAGCTGAGCTTCGAGCGCAAGCGCTTCGAGATCCGCACCGGCCACGAGAAGCTCACACTGTACACGACCAGCGACGAGAAGAGCCGATTGCTGCTCGCTCTGTGCAAGGCCGCCCACCAGTTCAGCATGGCGGTGGCGCCAAGGCTGAGCGCCGCCAAGCGCGAACAAGAGGAGAGATTGCGGTGGGACGACTGCGGCCAGCGGGTGTCTGTCATCAGCTCCACGTCCTCCAACACCACGTCGGGTAAGTTTTAGTCTTTTCGCTGCGTGCCGGCACTTTCGGTGGGGGGTGGAACGCCGATGAAAATGATAATTATGATGATGATGATTATAATGTTAATGATGATTATGATGGTTATGATGATTATGATGATTATGATGATTATGATGATTATGATGATTATGATGATTATGATGATTATGATGATTATGATGATTATGATGATTATGATGATTATGATGATTATGATGATTATGATGATTATGATGGTTATGATGATTATGATGATTATGATGATTATGATGATTATGATGATTATGATGATTATGATGATTATGATGATTATGATGATTATGATGATTATGATGATTATGATGATTATGATGATTATGATGATTATGATGGTTATGATGATTATGATGATTATGATGATTATGATGATTATGATGATTATGATGATTATGATGATTATGATGATTATGATGATTATGATGATTATGATGATTATGATGATTATGATGATTATGATGATTATGATGATTATGATGATTATGATGATTATGATGATTATGATGATTATGATGATTATGATGATTATGATGATTATGATGATTATGATGATTATGATGATTATGATGATTATGATGATTATGATGATTATGATGATTATGATGATTATGATGATTATGATGATTATGATGATTATGATGATTATGATGATTATGATGATTATGATGATTATGATGATTATGATGATTATGATGATTATGATGATTATGATGATTATGATGATTATGATGATTATGATGATTATGATGATTATGATGATTATGATGATTATGATGATTATGATGATTATGATGATTATGATGATTATGATGATTATGATGATTATGATGATTATGATGATTATGATGATTATGATGATTATGATGATTATGATGATTATGATGATTATGATGATTATGATGATTATGATGATTATGATGATTATGATGATTATGATGATTATGATGATTATGATGGTTATGATGGTTATGATGATTATGATGGTTATGATGATTATGATGATATTCATGATTATGATGATTATGATAATTATTATAATGAATATAACGATTATGATGACTATAATTATTATGATTATGATCGTGATGGTAATTATGATGACTATCATGATTATGATTATGATGATAATTGTGACGAAAATGATGATTATGTTTATAATGATGAATCACTGAATGATGAAAATGATGATAATAATGAGAATGATGAAAATGATGAAAATGATGAAAATGATGAAAATGATGAAAATGATGAAAATGATGAAAATGATGAAAATGATGAAAATGATGAAAATGATGAAAATGGTGAAAATGATGAAAATGATGAAAATGATGAAAATGATGAAAATGATGAAAATGATGAAAATGATGAAAATGATGAAAATGATGAAAATGATGAAAATGATGAAAATGATGAGAATGATGGGAATGATGAAAATTATAAAAATTATTGGAATTATGACGATGATGGAAATGATGAAAATTATGATTATGATGATCATGATGAATCCCTTAATGATGAGAATTATGAAAATGATGAGAATTATAAAAATGATGAAATGTTTATAATGATGAATATGATATTGCTGAGAATTATGAAATTGATGAAAATGATGAAAATGATTATGATGATCACGATGAATCGCTGAATGATGATAATGAGAATTATGAAAATGATAAATATGAGAACTATGAAGATGTTGAAAATGATGAGTATTATGATATTCTTGAGTATGATGAGAATTATGAGAATGATGAATGATGAGAATGATGAGAATGATGAGAATGATGAGAATGATGAGAATGATGAGAATGATGAGAATGATGAGAATGATGAGAATGATGAGAATGACGAGAATGATGAGAATGATGAGAATGATGAGAATGATGAGAATGATGAGAATGATGAGAATGATGAGAATGATGAGAATGATGAGAATGATGAGAATGATGAGAATGATGAGAATGATGAGAATGATGAGAATGATGAGAATGATGAGAATGATGAGAATGATGAGAATGATGAGAATGATGAGAATGATGAGAATGATGAGAATGATGAGAATGATGAGAATGATGAGAATGATGAGAATGATGAGAATGATAAGAATGATGAGAATGATGAGAATGATGAGAATGATGGGAATGATGAGAATTATAAAAATTATTGGAATTATGACGATGATGGAAATGATGGAAATGATGAAAATTATGATTATGATGATCATGATGAATCCCTAAATGATAAGAATTATGAAAATGATGAGAATTATAAAAATGATGAAAAAGTTTATAATGATGATATTGCTGAGAATTATGAAATTGATGAAAATGATGAGAATGATGAAAATGATTATGATGATCATGATGAATCGCTGAATGATGATAATGATGAGAATTATGAAAATTATAAATATGAGAACTATAAAGATGTTGAAAATGATGAGTATGATGATATTCCTGAGCTTGATGAGAATGATGAAAATGTTGGGAGAATTATGAAAATGATGAGAATCATGATAATTTAGATAATGATGAGAATGATGAAAAATATAAAAATTATGAAAATTGTTGAAATTATGAAAATTATGAAAATTATGAAAATTATGAAAATTATGAAAATTATGAAAATTATGAAAATTATGAAAATTATGAAAATTATGAAAATTATGAAAATTATGAAAATTATGAAAATTATGAAAATTATGAAAATTATAAAAATTTCGAAGATGAAGAAATTGATGAAAATGATGAAAATTATGAAAATGATGAAAATGACGAATAATGATGAAAAAACTATGAAAAATCGTTGATTATTTTCAGGTATCGTGAGCGACCGCGTCCACTCGGAGGACGAACTGGAGATAATGATCACGAGTCCGCCGGCCCCCTCGACGGAAAGTCTGGCTCTGGCCCACCTGCTGGACAGTGCGCCGGCCAGCAGCCGGACGTCGACCGCCTCCGCCTGCGCCGCCCTCAAAGAGGACCAGGTGACGGCGGCAGCGGTGGTGGAGGAGGCCGAGGAGGTGGAGGAGGAGGAGGAGGAGGAAGAAGAGGACAAGCCGACGTTGAGCGAGAGCTCGACGAAGACGAGCGGCAAGTGCGCCGGTTCGCAGTGCAGCTCGTCATGCAGCACCGTCGTGGTCACTACTGCGCAAACCAGTAAGCATTCCACTAGCATTCGGTGTTATTTCTTTTACTTTCGAAGTAGTTTGCAGTCTAAAAAATTCCAATGATGAATTTGTGACGCCGGTAGAAATGATGAGATTTGGAGAATTCTAAATTGTTGCAGAACCCAAAGGTCGGAGAACCTCGACGACGAGCAGCCTGGAGCTCGGCTACTCGCACACGGCGCAGAACTCGGCCCTCAGCGACGCCACCTGCATCGAGCTAGACCCGCGCACCGATGAGGCCGTCTACGCCGCCGGCCCCGCCCCCAGCAGCCACACCAGCGGCGTCTACACGCTCACCTCCAGCGAGCAGTACACGCTGAGCTCGAGCGACAACTATGCCGCCCCCAGCGAGCGGTCGGATGGCGGCGGCTTCCGGCCGCGGGCCGACAGCAACGTCAGCAACTGCGGGAGCTTCCACGGCGACGGTAGTGACCCCACCGATAACCAGCACACGCTGCTCTCTGCAGAGGAGCTGTCGGATTTGATCGTGGGGCGGTATCCGTCCCGCAAGAGTGTCAGCCACACCTTGGACTCTGATTCGGACTACGTCACTTTGCCTTCCTCCTACCAAGGGTGAGTATTTGTTCGATTGTGTCTCGGTTGTGTTGATGGGACGAGAATTTGATTCCTGAACCTTTGTAGAGCGTCTATATCAGAGGTGCAAAATGGAGAAATGTCAAATGAAAATTCGAAATTGGTGAAAACTACCTTCAAGTCGAATTGAAAACTACCTCCGATGTTGATGGTAGTGAGAACCCATAATATGTGGCATTGCAGGTACGCCCCGATTCCGCCCAAGCGCATCGACAGCGTCCGGCCGCCGCCGCCCCCATACGACCTCCACTTCCCCAAGCCACCCGCTGCCGCCGAGGAGGACGAGCCCGACGGGCACTGTGGCGGCAGCCCGCCCCCGTACCCCTCCGAGGAGGCAGCCGCCCGACTGGTCACCACCAGGTCACCGAGCGTCCTCACTGCGCTCGCCAGCACCCTCTGCCGCCCTCCCTCCGCCTCCGCCCCCCTGGTGCCGCCCATCCCGCCCAAGGGGCCGCGCGTGCTAGTGCCGTGCGGTGCTTTCCTGCCGCCCCCACCGCCGCCCCAGCCGCGGCAGCCGCCCCCACCGCCGCCCCAGCAGCCCGCCCTGGCTGCCCGGCTGTCGCGCGCGCAGGTCGAGCAGTACCGCCGGCAGATGTTCAGCGACGTCGACTTTGTCGTGTTTCCGTTGAAGGAGCCGGCGATCAGCAAGCAGGAGTACCTGGAGGCCAAGCAGGGGTGAGTGTCCCCAACACTGGGTGGTGAATTAATCTCGTGGGGTTGGGTCGTATGAATTGTGGAATGCGTGGAAATGGTCGACGGTTCGAATAGTTCAATACTCACCAACCAATTTCTTTTGTTTATTTTTTTTATCGAAAAAGTTTATTCTCTTTACAATACGTCTAAATACACAACAACAAGCATATTATATATATATATATATACATTATTTAGGAACCCACTGTATATGAAGAAGATGAAGATTACAAGTTGTTGATTGTCATATTATGATGTTGGATCATAATTTTTTAAGATTTATTTCCGAATGAAAGTATAATACAAAACTAATATAACATGGCGCAGTCGGTGAGATAAGATTTGATCATAAGTACAATCATTTCAACGGAGCTACAGTAATAATCATGGTCATCAGGATTATTATATATTATGAATCATCTTCAATTTCTGTGCTCTGAAGTTATTTCAATACGCTCTTGTATAATTACACTCCACACATATTTTTCCAAAAGCTGGGCAATCCGAATCAGAGTCATTCATTAATCACAAAAGAATACACATTGTGTTACGACTTATATCACGTGACCTCAGATTAGCCGGGAATTTCAAAAATTTGTCTGTGGTGCCATAATCAAATATGTATGTAATAGACTTTTGCGGGAGATTAATTATAAAAATACGATAGTCACGTGATATAAGTCGCAACGGATTTTTTAGTTGACATACATGCAGAAACCAACCGCCACTAGAGTTTTTCAGAAAGTCAACAACATATTTTCCATGTCTAGCCAACTTTCTGGCGGACGCGTATATATATATGATAATCCGCCCCTGTAACACTCTCTGCGGCTTTTTGGCTTCAGACCTCTCAGAGACATTTCATGACTCCATCCTTGCATTGCAGGTCGCTGCTGGCCGCTCTGGCGCACCAGCCGGTCTTCTACCGGAGCACGCCCTACCTGGGGCACTACGCCTCCAGCCAGAACCTCTCCGACACGTACGTCCAGCTGCCCGTCTACGGCGCCCCGAGCGTATCCTCCACGGGCAGCCTCGACCCACCTCCGCCACCCCCGCCGCCCACCCGCCCCGGCCGCTTCATGCGCACCAGATCCGATGACAACATCCTCAACTCGCTGGACGCCGCCAAGCAGCCGCCCAAGTTCCGGCGGCTGCCGCCCCCACCACCCCCACCGCCCGACAAGGACAAGGCCGCCCTCGACATCCGCACGCTCAGGGAGAAGAGCAAGAAGATGGACCTGCCGCTGATATCGGCACTGTGCAACGACCGATCGCTCATCAAGCAGACCAAGGCGTTCGTGATGCCGAAGCATCCGGGGGAACCGCCCCCGATGCCTGTGCCCTCGGCAGCGCGGGGGAAGTACCCCGTGTCGGGGATGAGCACCGCTAGGTTGGGTAGGGGCGGCAGGAAGCCGCCCGCTGCTAGTCACCGCCATCCGGGTGATAAGCTGCCCGAGATACCGAGGGCGCCGCCCAATAACTACGTGCTGACGGATCCGCGAGTTCAGAGGAAGGCGGGGCATCCGTGATGGGGGGCGGTGGTCTGCTAGTTTGATGTTGGGGTTGAAAACTTCTCCTTACGAAAACGCCTCGACTTTACTCGCGGTTTGATTTCGTCGCTCTATAAGTTTGACCGGGCATATCTGCGCTGGTTTTTCGAGTTTTGGATCAGCTGTTCTTTTATCGGTAGAGGAACGAGGTGATTTATTTTTTCATGGCATGAGTGCGTTTGTTACCAAAAACATCTGTAACTAAGACTTCTTATTCTTATGACAGGCAACATCATCACATCTCTTTGTTATCCCGCTTCTGAATAGGTATATTTCAATTTTTTGCATTAGTGTCACACATTATACTGTCTGATATGTTTGCTAAATTCAGAAGATTCATCCATTTTTCATTCATGCTTATATTTATTGACGGTGAATATATGCAAATATTTGAAGTATGCGCACTTTTCTATCCTACGTGAACTGATGCCGTAATTCACAATTGCAGCTGCTGCCAATAGGCGAGATCACTAAGTTCTTGAGCAAATACCACTTCCTTCATAACCACCAAATAAGGCTGTTTGAACACTATGAAAACCGTGCCGAGATGTAACGTAACAAGATTTGAACTATCACTGTGCGTCTAAATAAACACAGCCTCCAATTCAATGTGATAAATGCTGAAACAGTCTGTTCTATTCATAAGATGAAATTGAAAATTATCGGCTCGGAAGTTCCAAAAAATTGTGAACCCGGCAACATAGGAAGATGCCTATCAGAGGACTTGTAACGTCACAAGAAATGGCCATGACGCTGTTGTTTGAATATCTCACTGAATTGGAATGTTTTAGAGCGGCGTTTATTCGAACATTACTTGAAATACGTGATATTCTACACAATATTTCAACTACAAACACTTTTAAACTAAATGTTCGCGTTTGTGATCTCGCCTATTGGCGTCAGCTGATTATTATTCAGAAGAAGTCACATCGATATGGCTGTTCAAAGCTGTCGTTGTAGGTTGTGGACCGGAAGCTTCCAAGATAGTGACAGGGTTACTAGATTCGATTGTTAAATTTTCGGGGAACAGCGTTCCAGGTGTTGATGCGATGACGTCAGAGAACCTCGATGCGATCGAAATTTGGGTCGCGATGAATTCTTGAAGAGAAAGTGAGTTAGTTGACTGTATACGCTAAATTTCGATATAAATATTTTGTTGTTAATTTCCAGAATTGTTTTCACTTCTCGAGATTATCAAATATGTTGTTCAGTTATCGCAGTTTTTGATGGTTGTTGATCTAGAATAGAGATCATTTTTTGTTGCTCAGGGTGCCATCATTCCAATATTTTTCATTCGAACTGGAGCCAATATTTCGGCCGATTGAAACCACTTGGCCGCGATATTGGCGTCTCCTTTCTCAGACAAGAAGAAAATCGAAGTGAAAATGAATTCGATTTTCTCCTCATCTGGATATCATGTACATAGAGGTTGTATTGTATACTGTACGGAGTAAGACAATTATTAGTTTAAGGGTCCCACTTGCTCAACTTTATAGTATTTGACATACAGTTATTTTTGATATGTATAATATTTTTATTTATTTTCTTCGATCCAAATTCCAAAAAAGCTTCAAGTATATGGTGCTGCCATTAGTTTTAAATAAATTGAAAAGAATACTTTACGTTTTATTCACCTTCCCAACTCTCCCAAAGTGCATTCGTCGATAAAAAAAACAGAGCTATTCAAATCAGAAAAACTCAACATGATAAATTTATTTGTCATTGAAAACTATTACAAATAAAGCAAAAAAAAGTGCAAGTGCAACATTCAATTCAAAACCACAACGACGGATTCTCCTGGCCACAAGGAAATGTCCTTGAAAGATATGGTGCCGGACTTGGAATCGGGTCTGGGACCGATCACCACGTCCCCGCTGTACAGAATCGTGGACAAATCCGTCGTCATCCTCTTCTTCCCGAGGTTACACGCCACCACGTACTGCTTCCTCCTCGGATACCACCTCTGCACAACCAGAAACTGGTTCTGCGCGTACTTGACCTCCGCGTTCGCTCTGGTACCTCCCTCTTTGTAAACCGCGTTCATGTAGATCGAGGGGGACGTTTCCCGGAGCCCGACCATCCTGCCTATGGCTTCCATCTGGTCGTACCTGCCGACGACCTCGTCATCGCCGTGGATCCAAGGCAGCATCTTCATCTTCTGGTTGGGCCAGGGCATCATGGTGAGCTGGTGCAGGTGTTTAATGTCCTGCCTGTCGCCCTGACGGTCCGCGATCTGGCGTAGCCCGAGCTCATCCCCGTAGAATACGGAGGGAGTCCCCGGCAGCATCAGCTGCAGCAAAGTGGCCCCCAGGGTGCCGTTGCCGTACGGAAGAACGTCGGCCAGTCTGTTGGAGTTGGCGTTGCCCAAGGACCAATGCACCCAAGGCATGCCGGGGGTCGTGAACAAAGTACTGTTGTGCAACGATCCGAGCGCTTGGCTCACCTCCGTTGCCCCGTTCTGCAGGTCTAGCTTCACGTCTACCAAGTCCACGTTGTTGTACACTATTTGCCTCACGCTCTCTGGCACCACGCTGGTGAAGTCCTCGCTGACTATTATGGCTCTGTTTTCGCCCAGGATCTTCTTCCAGCTCCTCAGCGAATTAGCTAGGTTGGGATCGTTGCTGAGGAACTCCAAGCCTTTGAGGTAGAATCCTTCCACTCCGTTGGCGATCCAGTAGAGTATGGATTCCTCTATGACGTCCAGCTGTTGGTCACGTCCTTTCCTCAGGAACTCCACAGTGGGGCCTGAGCTACTCTCGCTCTTATTACTCCCCCTCTTATTGGCAAGCTTTTTGACGAAAGGGTACACTGGCAGATCCAATATCACCGAGATGTTTCTAGAGTTCAGGCGTTTCACCATGCTCGTGAAGTCATTCAGGCTTCCTAGTGGCTTGGCTATCTCCGTGAGGCTGGTGACGTTCTCAAAATCATAGGGGTAGTTGTTGCTGTCGAAGATAGAGTTGAGCCTCACACCTCTGACGCCGAGGTTCTTGATGTACTCCGCTTTGAAGGCTATGCCTTTGAAGTCGCCCTCCATGTTTCGGTCTCCGCTGTAGAAGCTGGCAGGGAATATCTCGTAGAGCAGATTGCCTTGGTACCAAAAGGTCGGGGGGTTGCAAGTTTTGGGCAGGGTGGCTATCATGGCGGCCACAAGAGCCACCATGGCCACCAAGCCCGAGAGGTACACCCACATGGACACTTTGCGGATCAGGGGCCAATTCCATGTCATGAAGAAGTAGTTGTCTGGGGGGTTGCGGAAGGTTAACTGGAGCGGTTGGGTTTTTCCATTTGTTTCCTGGAATGGGAGTTTTTAGGCACAGGGATGTTTGTGATGGTGGTTTGCTCACCTCTGCTTGGTGGTTGTCTTCGCCGTTGATTGCTTTGGCGTGGTATCCGTTTCTGTGGTTCAATAATTGGGTGCAAGCTGGCTCTGCCAGAGCTGAAGAGCTTGAGGATGCTGACTCTGCTTTTTCCTCATCTGAACCTTCAAAAAGTATCTGAATAATTAATGGCACTTTCTACTCTAACCTTCTGTCAGTGTTAATTTTTTATTTATAATTTTTCCTTACTTCCGATTTGCTGTAATTTTGTCGCCAATTCATGGCTGATGTTGTAATCGGCTTCTGTGAGTTCTTGAAGAGGGTTGATCAAAGCATTCGTCGGAGGTGAAGGGGTGATCAGAGGGCATATCGAGGCGACTTCGTCTGTGAGAAAGGAAGAACTGCTAGGAGATGCTGTCAAATGTTGGGCGTCCACTCTCAGAAAGCTGTCCATATTCAGCAGTTTCACATACTTTGACCTTGTGGAATATTATTCAAAATCAATGAAAAAATCATCATAGAAAAAATTTAGAACCAACTAATATCGTGTATTTTGTAACTTTGAAACACCATGTATGTTTGCTGTTTTATGAGATTATATCGCGATGTATATTTATGGAAATAAAAAAAATTAATATCTGACCTTGAATTAACTGGAGAGCGACAAACTTAGAAAACGAAGATACTCACTACGAGAGACTCATATAATATTATGGTGATGGAATGCCTGAAACTTTCCGTTCACTGAATTACTAACATTTGGTTTCAATATAAAGTTTATTATTACAAATGTTGCACATGTGAGACAGTTGACTGACGACAGCTGGGCTTCGATCGATGTGGAGCAAGCGTCGCGACGCTTGACGTCGCCATAGGCGTAGCATGGGCGTGGTATTGATATATTTACATGAAGATCGTTTGGACAAAAATACGATAAGGATATCGCTGATCCTGATTTTTCGATGTTTGTTTCAATTGGAAATGAGTTAAAGTTCCTGATTGTGAAATATGTTTACTATTTTGGATGTTTGGTCTGAAAATATGATAAGGGATAGTTACAAACATTACTCTCGATACGCATATTGAACATCACCAACACGTGAGTACCACGTGTTGGTGGTATTATCGTTATATTTATTAGTTCATTACCTACCTATATAGAGTGTTTCGTGGAGTTCAAATAATTTTCCTTTTAGATAGATGTCAAAAATGGATGAACAAAAGTTACTGAAGTTTATTCTACTTGTTGAAATTATGTAAAAATGAACATTTTACTCTTATTTTTTCGAAATAATTATTCGTTTGCTGATCAGCTTCAAATTCATTTTCTTATATTTTCTCTATGAGGAAAACCTACCTGAAAAGGTAGATACAGTAAAATCTGTGGGATAAGGCATTTTTATAAGGTTATTGCGATCTTTGTGAGCAATAAAATAGATTCGAATTATTTCACAGGACACCCTGTATCGTTCAATATTCATTTTCTGTTTGAATATCTCATCTCAACATGATGTTATGATTTGTTTCTGTGTTATTCTTGTAAGGCTTTCGGAATAAATAGATTGATAGCATATCAAAACTGATAAGTGACCTTTCATATTGCATTTCAAGTAATGAGAGAAGACTTTGAGTGAAAAGCAGTTAAATTCCATGCATCAGAGTGCATACTAAAATTTTCGTGATAAAGAAACCAATAATACTGTGATTTCCGAGGTAGTCATCTTATTTGAATTTGATTTTTTTAACGTACATTATTATAAATAAAGTATTATGGGTAAGTTACCTGAGTCCTAGTTTGCAGAGTAGGTATGTTCAACTACAGTGTCATTAGTTTTAGACAATAAGGTAAGTGCGTTCAACTCCTTCATTTATTTTGACTTATCACATTCATTATAGGTTTAGTCCTAATCAGAGAAATTTATATAACAATAAATTATAAAAATATATATTATCGTGAATAAAATTTAATAAAATAGGTATATATAATGACGATTTGTTAGGTTGCAGGATACATCAATACAACAGTTATCTTCTGATATATGATATATGGGATGTAAAACTACAAGAAAATAGGAAATTTATGTACCTACAATTGAGATTATAAACAGTACCTATCCAAAAGATTAAAACATCAACTCAACTGATCAATATAATACATCCTAGGCTCACAATTGGTATTTCAAAAACCGTTATTGGGCAATTTCTTCCTCGAATAAATGTTGATGTGAAAAATAATAACGTATAATTACTTCCGTATCCGTATATTTCCAAAGAAAACTGATAATTTTGTTTATATTTATCATCGACCCTATTTGACAACTTTATGTTACTATGAGTTCCACTTGAAATTCTGGAATGGGTTTTTAGTCGTTCTTCTGTGACTGAGAGGAATGAATGAGCAAGCAGCTTGAAATCGAACCTTTCTAAACTCGGCGCTGATTTTGCGAGCTCTTCGAAAAAGGAGTATTTTTTTTTCGATATTTCTGAAATCTCTTCATAGAGGAAGTATAGTTTACAACACCTATCAGGGAATAGAGAATATAAAAATATTCAATCGATAATTCTATCATAACTGATGTGGGAGTTCATCAACTGCTATCTAAAACAAACATGACATGGGAGTGACCTATGAAGGATTTCACCAGCAGTTATCTCAAAACTTCTCTTTTTTTGATACGTACTATCTTTTTTCATAAAACATATTTCATTTTGCTGACCGAAAATGTTTTCATACATGTGAAAACGTTGAGATCTTCGCCAGTGATGATCTGATGATTGCCAATTGCCATAAGTTAGCTCCAAACATGGAGTGGAACTTCAAGTATTTTTTTTTTATTATTATATATTACATCACCCCATGTGACTACTAGTTGTTTAGAGTGAAATGTGTTCAATTATTGAGGTTTCTACAGAGTTTTTCTGGGAAAGGGTAATTGTGGTTTCCTCATATTTTTTTCTGAAACGATGCAACATATAGAATTTGTACAGGTATGTACATCATTACTCCTCATACGTCTTTCCTTTCTGCATTATTTTATGCAGTTGTTATCATTTTTTGGAAACCACAACTTGCCATCTCCAAGAACAACCGAAATTCTGCCATAGTTTTTACTCAGCATCACGAAATTGGTCATGTCAAAATGATCAATGAAGTGCATGTGCATTCCAAAAATAATAGTTGACACAAGCTGATTCAATTACAAATGTTTGAAAAATAACAAATTAGCAACTCGAATAATGTTTTATCATTCACTACTTGTTGGATGTTCTTGACGTAAATACGTGTTTTAATTATTTGCAGACTTAGTTGATATTACATGGAGCGATTAGATAATACTTTCCACTCTCGAACAAAAACGAAATCAAAAAGAGTTTTTGACTGCCAATCAAAAGAAAAGTTCTCCTCCGTACCTTGGAAATTGACTGTCTTCGTAGACGTTTACCACATCGAGAGCCCAGGTTATGAGTCGTGATTTCATTGCTGGGTGTTTCGGAGGTAATTTTTTCCGTCACAGCTTCAGTTCTGTTCAATTCAACCCTGTATATCTTTCAGGGATGGCCGGAGTGATGGTGGGCCACCCCTTGGACACCGTCAAAGTGCACCTCCAAACGCAGGACCACTCGAGACCTAGGTACAGCGGCACCATCCAATGCTTCAGGTCGCTGCTGGTCAAGGGAGGCCTTAAAGGCCTCTACAGGGGCGCCAGCAGCCCCGTCTTGGGCGTCGCCGGCATCAACGCCGTCGTATTTGGCGTCTACGGCAACTCCCAGAGACGCCTGAGCGACCCCGATTCACTGAGGTCGCACGCTTTGGCAGGAGCTGCCGCTGGATTTTTCCAAAGTTTCATTTGCGGGCCTATGGAACTGGCTAAATCCAGAATGCAGGTGAGATTTTCCTTAACCATCCAGAATGTTCGAAACGGGCGTAATAGTGTATCTACACCGGTACCATGACAAGATGGCCGCCATAAACGCGGGAAATTCAAATTCTACTGACTCATCCAAGATGGCCATCTTGGATGAATTTCCCGCGTTTATGGCGGCCATCTTGTCATGGTACCGGTGTAGGTACACTACTGGGCGTGGTCTCTAGGATGTGGTAGAGTTTGCTTCATCTTTTGACCACAAGAAATGAACGCCTGGAATGTTGGAAGGGGTCATAGAGATTGAAACTCTTTTCGAAAGCTTGGAGGTTATTGCTAACGAAATCGTTGATAGTGAAAGTACAGGATCACCAGAGAAAGATAAACAGCTCTCCTATGCATGTAATTTAAAAGCTTCAAACTGATCAGGTTTTCTGCTGCTTACAATACTTACCTTCAGTAGCTTACGTATCAGTGGCGACTCCCTAGAAGTCGAATGATGATAATGAATCACCTTTCCTATTATTTCTACTCTCGATCTTTAGGTTTCAGATAAAGTCGGTACGGGTCCATTGGAGTGTTTGAAGAAAATCTACACCAACGAAGGATTCAGGGGCCTATCCAGAGGGCTGGGGTTAACCATAGCAAGGGAGGTCCCCGCTTATGCCGTATATTTCTTTTCCTACGAATATCTCACTAGGACCGAAGACGAAGCGCCCATCTCTACAGGAAGGATGCTGTTTGCTGGAGGGTTAGCAGGTACATATGCCGCAGGTCACAATTCTTTATGTGCTTGAAAAGTCTCTGATCCCAATTAGCCAAAGTACATCTTTGAGACGTCCTTGGGACTACGTTATATAGAAATAAAATGAATGTCTTCAAGTCGACTTTCATGTCTTGAGATATAACACGAAAGTCTTTAAGAAGTCTTTCATATATCTTGAGATGTAAGGACGTTATAAAATGTACGTTTTTGAGAAATATTTTATATATCTTAAGAAGTAACGACGTTATAAAATGTACGTCTTTAAGACGTCTTTGATATGACAATGTAATCTTGACGACGCTAAAGAGAACTAAAATGTACGTCTTTATGAAGTCTTTCATGTATCTTAAGAAGTAACGACGTTATGAAATGTGCGTATTCAAGACGTCTTTGATATGGAGAAGTCATGAGCTCAAATGTCTCTAAGACGTCTGGTGTTGACTGTGACAACTACCCCTCCCCTTTCACCATTCCAGGGGTGTTCTCCTGGACGGTGACATACCCGGTGGACGCAATAAAGAGCCGCATCCAGGTGGACGGGATCACCGCGACGCGCTACATCGGCGCCTTGGACTGCCTCAGGAAGAGCGTCGCGAGCGGCGGCGCGACGTCGCTGTTCCGCGGGCTGACGCCGACGCTGGTGCGCGCCTTTCCCGTCAACGCCGTCACCTTCGCCGTCGTCACGTGGACCATGCGCCTCCTCCAGGGGGGCGCAGAGGGGGAGGCGGGAGGGGGATCCGACTCGGTGCTGCTCGAGTGCGCAGACGCACTGAGGAGTTTCGGGGTGGCCGAGGAGGTGCTCGTGCGGAGGGGGGTGGATTTTGTTTGATAAAGTTTCGGTTGATTGTTTTAGTTTGTTTTTTTTTTCCGCAAATCGCTAGGAAATTTTGACATTCCTGTCAAAATTTCTTGAAGAAAAAGTCAGGACTTCCTTACTGTGAGGAAATGTCATTTCCTTACTGTAAGGAAATGATATTTCCGTACAGTTGTTAGTGTTCTACATAAATGATTGAAAACACATTGCTTATAAGGAATTAATTTATATTTTGAAAACATCAAGTCATTGCTGAATACATTTTTAAGATCAATTTGTTATATTTACAGTAATTTGACAGTTAGTACAATTATTGAACATTGGAGGAACACTGTTAGAACTATAAGAAACATTTTGGACAACATGCGGGGTGGTAGGGTTATTTTGTTGAATATTTTGTACTGTGAAAATTTTATTTGCCACCTCAACCTTATTGTTAAGCGATTCTTCGATATATCCTTCAGCAACGTTTGATGACTTCCATCCGCCATGCCTCTTTAAACTAGTTATGTCGGCACCAGAGTCAACCAATATTGTTGCAGAATACCGACGAAAGCAGTGACCAGTGTATTCTGTCGGATTTACCAAGTTCAAATAAGTAGCAACTATTTTGGGCATTTTTCTAAATTGATGAATTCCTACCACTTGTCTACAACCCTTTCCGCTTTGATATTTAAAGAAAAATCGGTCACTGTTCATATTTTCTGGTCTTAACGAAACATACTTTCGATAAACATTCAAGTAGATCTGATTAATTACAAATGATCTTGGTTTGTTGGTTTTCGAATCAGGTATGCTGATTAAAAGCTTAGATTCTAGGTCTTCTATATCGTGTACAGTCATTCGGACTAACTCATCCATTCTACAGGCCCCAGAAATACCAAATATTACAGTCACCTAAAAAATAGAAATTAAAACCTTGTAAATTACCTTAATCATTAAATTTTCTTTATCTGGAGCTTCCTGGATAAATTTTTCAATTTCTTCCTTCGTTAAAATCTTAGATTTCTTTGCCCTATAACCTTGAGCTTGCCGTTTCAATAAAGAACGAAGTTTTGAGTATATAGATATATCTACATTGTGTTTAATTGCAAGGGTTGACTTCAGCATTGAATAATTGGCCCATAATGTTGAAGATTTCATCTTTAAACAAAGGTCTAGGAAGTATGCCATTACAACATTTTCTGAGAAAGAACTCGTATTTTTACTCATGCGATAATCCATAAAACGTCTGTATGCATTTTCGTACTTTTCTCTTGATTTCTTTGGCAATAATTCTAATGAAGCAGTATTCACTGCCTCAACCAGCTCTGGAGGAGTCCCAGGAATGGAAATTTCATCATCACTTATCATTTTACTTTCGAGAACACCAGCAATTAAATTTATAAGCGTCAAGTTTGACAATTCAACCCCAATACGTTTCCATAGTAGCCCAAGTAATTTTATTAGGAATTTCAAAGCACCATTTATTTGGGAATAAAATTATCGCGTTTTTTTTTAAATAAATCAATATCTGTCGAATTTTAAACGATTCGCGGAAAAATAGTATGTTTACGTCGTAGGAAAACAATGTACTATTTTTGCCCATTCGACAATAAGCGCACATTGAAGAATTTTTTTTTCTACAGACGGTTGACAAATTAGCCTTTGACGCTTTCAAATCCCAATACAAAATTGAAGTTTTCCGAAAAATGTCACAAAGTGACAGCATTGCCGCTCGTGCGCGGAAATAATGTCATTTAATGACAGCATATTTGCGCTCGCTTCCATCCTTGTTGAAAACGAACTCTTTCTGTTGTATGATTTTTTTTATGTTCTGGTTTTCACGAAAAGAGATATCCTGTAATGTTCAGAGAACATCGTGAGAACCAAGGGAAAGAAGGTAGGAGTTGGTGTTCCTCTTAAATTCTTCTGATCGTTTGAATACAGTAAATTATTTTGACGTTTTCAATAATTTTCAACTCTATAAATTGTTACAAAAAAAAATCCAAAAACTGTTACATGATAATGCAATATTTCGAAATATAATTTTTTTGAAAATGTTTGGAAAAGCTCAGATAGTTACAAATCAGATTATTTGCTTGTGAACATTCATAATCGTTTTTCATTCTGCTGGAAGAAAGTGGTTCTTGAACTGTGATTAATAATATTTTTTTTTGAATACATGTTCAATCTCGTGAATGTTCCATTGTTGAGGAAATAAATGGAATGATTGGAATGAAAGAATGAGAAAATCACGAAAGCTTGTCTAACAGCAATTTCCTTTGAATCGTAATATTTATCTAATGGATGGAAAATGAAAAAGGTTGCTGGGGTCGGCATAAAGTGATTTGAGAAAAACAAGACAAATTCTCATCAGAAAAGTGGACGTATTTATCAGTTCCATATATTCCCAGATGCATGGTATTACGTGTCACAAATACAAAATACTCTAAAGTATTTATAATCTCTAGAATTTGATATTCGTATGTTCAGGAGAAACAAAATATTGAAAATCTTCAGAAACATCGTTGTGATATTTCAACAGAAATTGCGCGCCTCTCCAGATAGTAACAACTTGATGACTTCCAAAAGGGGGATGAAATCTAACCAAATCTTTTGACCACAGAAATCATTATCAAGAACTGGTAGGGTATGGTGATGATGAACGTTAGATTATAGGTTGGGCAAAGGATTTCTTGTATAGTTATCCTGCATTATTGATTAAATGAAGCTCCAGTATGTAGGTAGACACTCGCAACATATGGATATCAAACTCTTCACATTCATAGATCATTCATGCTATGTAGCATCAACGGTATTGTGTCTGCAGAAAAATTGCGACTGTCATCTTGTAATAATAGATGTGCTTCCTATGCCCATTGCCTATGCTAATACACCCGACACCTTCTGAGAACATGAATATGCTGAGGGGAATAATCCTTTCAATGGCATTCTTGAAAGAGATTTCTATGAAAACGTTCGGAAGGCTCGATTTGTAATGGCGGCGCCCCAGATAATATGCATGTCTGATGAAAAGAGACATTTGCATATTTCCTTGGTGGGTGAATGAAATAACTTTTTTTTCCGAGCGCATAAAGCGAATCAAGTGAAATCGAATTCATCATCCGAGAGAACAGATTTGAACCCAGAAGAGAAAACAACAATGACCCACAATAATACACACTTAGCCCATTTTTCCCAAAATTTCGGACACCGAAGACAATTTGAGGATTCCGTAAACGCATTCTAATTTTTCCTGATTTAACAGCCTTCTTCCTCGATCAAAGACCTCCAGAGTCAAACGACTCAAGTGAATAATGGCAAATTGCATGACTTCCCCTTTGAAAAATATTCTCAGTTAGCATAGGAATCATCACCAATAAAGTTGCATGGTGATCTATAGGGCCAAGCCTTGAAAGATGATATTGAAACCAAGTCATGAGATCCAGACCCTGAATTTGAGGATAATATACCCTCGATGGTTGGGCTGGGTCACCAAGAGAGTTAAATGTCGCAAACGTCATTTCACCTGTCCTTCAAATTTGACTTTTCATTTCATCTTCATTTATAGCTAACACCATACCAAATTACCTGTGCAAATTTCTTTTTCTTTGAAAACACCCCAACAAAGTGGCGGTCAAAAATGAGATGGGCGAGTCCACCAATATTGTGGAGAAGCCTGTGGAAGTAGGGTCTGGGAGATGCATGAGCATCCAAGCTATGCAAGCCCTTTTCGAGCTGAGAGAGAACAATCAGCTGTGTGATGCTACCATTCTGCTGGACGATGGTGCTGAAATTCCCGTACATAGAGCTATACTTTGCGCCTGCAGCTCTTATTTCAGGTAAAGATGCATTGATGAAAATTTCATGAGACATCATCCTAATTCAAGCCTTCGTATACTTTAATTGATGGGTGAAGCTAATGGATACATCCGTTTTAATCTAGATGTGAATATGTAGTTTAATATTTTAACAATCTTTCATCTTGACCACAGCAAAGATTATAAACACTCCTCAATAGAAAGGAAGTTTAATAGAACTTCAAGTGAAAAGTCGAAACGTTTCAGTGACAACAACAGCATCAGACATCAGATTCAACGAATACGAACTCATAAGAACAAACGTTTCCATTCCTATGTTCCAGAGCTTTATTCACAACGACATTACACCACAGAGAAAAAAACCGGGTGCAATTACCAGGGGTCACATCGGAAATGTTGCAGATACTCCTAGTCTACATCTACTTACGAAAATTGGACATAAACCAGGATAATGTGTACTCTCTGCTGATAACTGCGGACTATCTGAGCATATTGGGCGTGTTGGAACTCTGCTGTAATTTCTTGGAAAATAATTTAAACTCGAAAAACTGCATAGGGGTTCTGATTTTCGCCAGAAATCATTTCTGCAGAGAGCTAAGTAGGTCAAATCGATTCTGACTATGTTTTGGTGGAGTTTTTTTTTCTCATCATCTTCTCTCGTAGGCGCGAGCTCTTGGAAATACATCATGAGAAACTTCACCCAGGTGGCTTCCGAAAGCGACGAAATACTCACGTTGTCTCTCTCGGAAATCCAAGAAATCATCAACTCCGACGATTTGAACGTGAAGAGCGAAGAGACCGTTTGGGAAACCATCTTGAGGTGGATCGACCACGACACCGAGGCAAGGAAGAAGCACATCGTCTCCTTGATGAGGTGCATAAGGCTGGGTCTGCTGGATACGCAGTTCTTCTTGGAGAGGGTCAAGGAGCATCCCTACGTGTCTGGCAGCGAAGAGAGCCGACCCATGATCATCGAAACTTTGAAG
The DNA here is from genome assembly GCA_029955515.1 of Chrysomela aeneicollis. Classification (NCBI taxonomy): domain Eukaryota; kingdom Metazoa; phylum Arthropoda; class Insecta; order Coleoptera; family Chrysomelidae; genus Chrysomela; species Chrysomela aeneicollis. The sequence continues at coordinate 13,116,433 of JARUHQ010000022.1, forward strand.
TTTCTCTACGATCTAGAGATGATTACTCACAGGTGATTTTGTTGTCGCAATTTTTATCTTCACACTATTAGTTATGTTTATATTTATACCTCTTTATATCTTTGTCGATGGAATGCAAAATCTTCTGACAATAAAGGATATTTTCGATGTCTTAGTAGATTGTTTAGGCCGGTCCAGGGCCACTCATTCCAAAGTCACCCCCCTCAAGGTCACTCTCCTCAAGTTCATTCCTCTCAAGGTTGCAAACGTTCTGTATTCTTTTTTCTTGACATAGAACAAAGGGGGAATCTGTTCGAAGAAACCTTCAATCAAATGACCCTGTATAGCTTTGAAGGTGGCCATGTGATGGCTAATTCTTCATAATTATGATAATCATCGGTAATATTTGTTGACATCCCAGAGACGGAGAAGTGGTAACTCCAGAGATAGCCCGTCCCAGGGTACCCCACGAGATTCTCTTCGCCATAGGCGGCTGGAGTGGTGGATCTCCTACTAACTTCATCGAAACGTACGACACGCGAGCCGACAGGTGGGTCAAGGTCGAAGAGGTCGACCCCATGGGGCCGAGGGCCTACCACGGCACCGCCGTCGTCGGCTTCAATATCTACGTCATCGGAGGCTTCGATGGAATGGATTACTTCAACTCCTGCAGGTGTTTTGACGCCGTCAATAAAACCTGGAAAGAGGTGAGTCGAGTGTTGAAGAGAGAATGTTACTTTATTTTCTCCATCTTTTTCGTGTCTTTTCTGTATCTCTTCTTCGTCTCTTTCGTGTCTCTTCTTCGTCACTTCTGTGTCTCTTCTGTGTCTCTTTTGTGTCTCTTCTGAGTCTCTTTGTGTCAGTTCCGTATCTCTTCTGTACCTCTTTTGTGTATTTTGTGTGTCTCTTCTTCGTCTCTTCTGTGTCTCTTCTGTGTCTCTTCTGTGTCTCTTCTGTGTCTCTTCTGTGTCTCTTCTGTGTCTCTTCTGTGTCTCTTCTGTGTCTCTTCTGTGTCTCTTCTTCGTCTCTTCTTCTTCTCTTCTTCGGCTCATCTGTGACTCATCTATGTCTCTTTGTGTCAGTTCCGTATCTCTTAGTTTCTCTTCTTCGTCTCTTCGGTGTATTTCCCGTATATCTTCTATGTCTATTCTGTACCTTTTCTATGTATTTTCTGTATATTTCCTTCGTCTCTTCTGTGTCTCTTCTTTATCTCTTCTGTGTCTCTTTTGTGTATTTTCTGTGTCTTTGCTCTTTTCAAGGTGTCCGCTTTTCTTCTATGTCGGTTTGAGGTGACCTCTCACCTGTTGGTACTTGTAGGTGGCACCTATGCACGCTCGTAGATGCTACGTCAGCACGGCTGTACTCGATGACTTGATTTACGCGATGGGTGGATATGACGGCCACCACAGGCAGAACACAGCAGAGAAGTACAATCACCAGACGAACCAGTGGTCGCTGATTGCACCCATGAACATGCAGAGGTCCGATGCCAGCGCTTGCACTTTGAATGGTGAATTCATCAAATCATTAAGAAATTTCCGAGAAATCATATTCACGTGATAAATTTTCAAATCTACAGTAATTACAAAAATCAACTCGATCTTACAAAAATTTACGTAAATCTACCCAAATTCACACAAACTTATACAACTTTACATAAATTTACACAAATTTACACAAATTTACACAAATTTACACAAATTTACACAAATTTACACAAATTTACACAAATTTACACAAATTTACACAAATTTACACAAATTTACACAAATTTACACAAATTTACACAAATTTACACAAATTTACACAAATTTACACAAATTTACACACATTCACACAAATTTACAAAAGTCTATGAATTTACAAATTTCAGGCAAAATTTACATAACCGGCGGTTTCAATGGCCAGGAGTGCATGCATTCGGCGGAGGTGTACGACCCGGAAACGAACCAGTGGTCGCTCATCAACCCGATGAGGTCTCGCCGCTCCGGCGTCTCGTGCATAGCCTACCACGGCCAAGTGTACGTCATCGGCGGTTTCAACGGCATATCGAGGATGTGCAGCGGCGAGAAGTTCAATCCGCAATCGAACTCATGGGCTCCCATCCCGGACATGTACAATCCGCGCAGCAACTTTGCCATCGAGGTCATCGATGACATGATCTTCGGCATCGGGGGATTCAACGGTGAGGGTCTATCGGGATGTTCGTTGAATCTGGTCGCTCAGGTGGCCGCTTCATCGCTAAACGTCCAGGAAGTGGGGTGGGCCCCGTCTGTGAGATGTATGTTCAGGTGTTAGTGATTTCAGGAGTCACCACCATATACCACGTGGAGTGTTACGATGAGAAGACCAACGAGTGGTATGAGGCGACAGACATGAACATCTACCGGTCTGCTTTGTCCGCCTGCGTCATAGACGGTCTGCCCAACGTTCAGGATTACATCCACAAGCACAGGTACGTCCATCGAGCTACCTAGCAAGACCTGCTTGTTCATCGATGTCTTTCCAGAGACCGGCTGATGGAGGAGAAGCGCCAAAAGATGATAGCCTTGGAGAATCAGAGGAACCAGGCGGGGATGGCAAACGCGGCCAACAACAATCAGCAGGAGAATATTGCTGCCGCTGTTAATGCTAACATGCAGCAGCTTAATATTCTACAACAGCTTAACGCCAATTTGAATCCAGCGTTGCCACCTGCTCCGCCGCCCAATCCGAATCCCGAACTGATGGACGTGGACGAAGAGAACGACGAAGAACTGCAAGCTCCCTTATGACTCCCCAAAGACTTTGTGCGCACACGCGTGCTTGCAGTTGCTGATCTTCTGATCATCGTATCGTGATTATAACGTCTTATTTATGCATTTTTATACAATATATCATATATTTTCCATCGATGATAGAGTTGAATTATTAGGAATGAGCGAGGATATAGATTCCTGACTCCTCGAATTGTCTAGCAGTTCTGTAGAGGTAGTACTTCGATACTCGCTTTGGTTACTGTACAAGTATCTATGTTCACAAAACTAATCACGTAACTTAACTTTCTTTATGACAAACTATCCGCGAAACTGCGGTCCTTTATATAGGTACAAAACAATGATTCTAGAAACGATACTTTTTGTCTTGAATGCTCGAGAAATTCCAGGATATATCAGTTGTAGGCCATCTTCTAGAAACGATACTTTTTGTCTTGAATACTCGAGAAATTCCAGGAAATATCAGTTGTAAGCCACGGAAATATATCATCCGCTAATAATGTTGGCGTGTGTTGCTTTTGCGAATACATAAATCATACGGCGGTATTTATTTTTTTTGGCTTTTATCGGACGCTATGGTCTAAAAGTCAGATGCTGATACGAACAAGAAGGGGAAGATGGTGAAGTGACCAAAATCAAAGTCTGTGAGTTGAATTTCACCAATGACTATATACAGGGTAGGAGGTAGAAAGAAGTTGAAATTGGGCCAAAGTTTCTTGTTTTCATGCTCACTATTATGGGGAAAGAGAAGCCACGATAACTGTTTTCATTTGAAAAATGGCCAAACTATATCGATCGATTTGAAATTCCAAAAGCTCAAACGAGATGCCGTTTCAACTCAATTTCCTAACTATCCATACAGGAAATATCGAAAGACACCGCAGAATTTACAGTGGAAACTTATTAACGTCCTAACACCTCCCAAGATGAAACATGTCGACTTCCAATGTTGAAGTCAACAAAAAATTCGTAATCTCGAATACAATGAGCGATTGGTTGGAAACTTGAAAACCCAATTCGAGGCGCACCGCGCAGTCTGAAAACACGCCTGCTCTTGTTTCCGTGTATAACGAGCGCCCCAGCCGCCCCCGATTGGAAAGTTTGGCCGGCCGACGGGGCGGAGAAGAGTTGCAGCAAAACTTCGGCCGGATCTCAGAGCGCGGAGTTGTGCCCGTACGCCCGGAACAACAACAGGTAGGTGGTGTGCGCTTTCGTTTGTTTTTCGGCGCGCAATCCAAACAGGTGGTTGGTCTGGTAAATCGTGCGGAGTACCTGATGGTGAGGGAGTTGTACTTGGTAGCTGTGGGAGTTGCGTGGACGCTCGAATGAGGCTTGCGATGCATTGTTTGGCGTGCGAAAAAATCGATTTGATCTCTTTTTTGCACTCTGAAGAAATGATTGAGGGGTAGAGCACTAGAGAAAATTTCAGTTACAATAAAGCAAACACCATTAATTCGTTTCTGAAAGAGAGACAAAATTAGTTGATTTATAAAGTATTATACAAACATGAAATTAAAATATTTGTAGTTGACTATGATAAATTTCGAACATACTATTTTCTGACTTTCATATATCATCGGGAGGAACTATTTGAGCGATTATCTGCAATGGCTGTAAAAAAATTTGTATCGTAAAATTTGGCTTCACTCGACTCAATTCTTGAACCGCATCTTTCCAAACATTTTCAAAAATCGATCATCGATCTATAGGTTATGAAATATGATGAACCTGTGGAATTAATTATTCTCGGTAGAATTTAAATATTTTGAAATGAAACAGATATTCATTGAAAGAATAAGTTTCTATTTTAGTTGTATAATCAAGTCATTGTGCAACGCAAACGCATTTTTTATTATTCGGAGATTGGTACAATCGAACTGTCAAATGAAAGTCAGAAGAGTTAGGCCCAGTTTACTTCTGAGCGATTTGGATTTGGTGATATTAGCAGTGAATAACTCAATGTTTTAATTGGTAAATTTCAATTCAGAGTGTAATTTGATTTAAATTGACCAATAAAAACAATAACAACATTGAATTTTTCACCGCTGGTATTGCAATAATCAAAATCGCTCAACTGTAAACTGGGCTTTACGCTTGCGCGTCAGATTTTAATTAATTCAATGTCATCATTGTTACCAATCGAAGATGTTTCTGTTATTTATCGATATTAGATCATTTTTTTTTATCAAATCAATTCAAAATTGAAAAAAAATGTATATGACACACGTTTTATAAGACACGCTGTCGCACTTGTTCCCTTAAAGCACTCTCCGCTTTGCTAGTCGTACTCCAAACAACTCCAAAAACTTGTATTATAATGTACTATTTTTTCAGTCGATTAGAGTGAATGGATTTTCTGCATAAATAAAATTTGAGTAGTCAGAATTTTGTTAATTTTCCATTGAACGACATTATTTTCACTTTGTTATAACCCAGAGATAAGTTAGGGTATCTCTGTTATAACGTTTTTATTGATGAACATATTTTGGTTCAATTACGTTCAGTAATAAACCTGTAATTCCCGAATCCAGTGGTGTAGAAAAAATTTCAACAAACAGTCTAAAAGTGAATTGATGGATTGATTGAACGGTATGTTTTCCGAATATTATTCACTTATAAATTGATATAATAAAGAGTGACTTCCCGAATCCAGTAGTGTCGAGAATACTGTAGTCAGAATTTCGACAGAGATCTGAAATTGAATTGATTGATTGAAAACGGTATATTTTCCGAATTTTACCCACTTATAAATTTTTCATTAATGAACGCATTTCAACGTTATTTTGATATGGACCATTTCGAAGTCTCATCAATCCAGTGGTGTAGTCGTATTTTCTTCAAAAAAATATTTTTTTCGGTTCTTGAAACCGGATAATAATACCAGTTGTCCCTGAAAACGAAGGCTCGTTCGTTGAATTCGGCAGTCTGCTCAACTTTTCGAGAGTTTCCAGTTGTCACTTGCAAAATACACGTTTTGTGTAGGTATACAGGACGAACTTTCCAAAACATCGCATATCGAAGATGCTGAAAATCTTCGTGTGTCTGGTGGTGACCTTGAACCTCGTCATCGGCGCCATCTTCAACGCCGACGTCGATCTCGAGGAGGGGGAACCGCCGTCAGACGTCAAAAAAACTTTGAAGTGCCACCGCAAATTGTATACTTACTTGGCCACCCAGGAAGACGAGAATGGGAAACAGTGCTGGGACAGGATATCCGTATGGGCATGTTGGGGTAGATGCGATTCCAACGAGGTGGGTGAGACGCAGAATATACAGGGCGTGATAGAATATAAGGTGCTCGATCAAAAAAATAATGTTCCTCAAATGACAGAAAAACGGTAGACTTGGCAACAATGCGCAACTCGCTATTGGATCCGGCGTGATTTTATACTTGGGTACCTACACGATTTTTTTTGAATTCGGGTGATTGTGGTATATCTGAGATATCTGGCATGCACTTTATTTAAAAAATAAATCAACATTCGAGTGCAAAATCTTGCGATTAAAATAAATACCATGAGATTATTGGAATACAAGGAGATAAATACTTGAAAAAGGACAATAACTTTTGGAATAAGGAGATCATTGAACACGTAAAAAGCGATCACAAAATCATAAATATAATAATAATAATAATAATAATACCTTTATTGCTTCTTAAAACAGTGTTTTACAGCAAGAGTTGTGTAGTGCGAGAACTGAATGTATATTATGTATAAGACAAAAACAAAAAAAAATACCTGTGTGAGAGAAAGTGGATATAGAAGATTTTGAGTCTATTCGTTTAAAATGAAAGACATAAGTTGCAGAATATTCCATCATAAATCACAAATAGTACCGATAGATATATATATATATATATATATATATATATATATATATATATATATATATATATATATATATATATTTATTAGCTAATCGTTTGATAGAAAAAATATCGTAGTCGACAATAAAGCTTTATTATTCACAGCAATTATCCATTAGGAACTATCTTCATCTTTTGTCTTTCGGCTATTTATAAATGAATCAGCGAGATATCAAAATTTTATTACCTTTTTTATTAGCTTTCATCGACAAATAAAAGGAAGACAGCTGAACTATACTATAAATCAATCAAGCTTGGCACCAAAATAATATCGCACCGTTAATTGAAGTTGAAGGTGACAGATTATGCGACACAATTCAAAAATTCCAATTCAGCTATTTTATGACCGAAATTACTACTATTGTCGTTATAACCACTTCCTGCTACTGAAATTTTCCCCTGTTAGTCTAGGCACTATAGGAAAATAATGATTTCGTTAACAAACTCCAATTGATTCGTGCACAACCAACATAGTTCAATTATTTTCATCCCCAATTTTTATCATCCACCAACATCAGATGGGTAGCCTACCTACTTATGCAAATCCAGAACATTATGTGCAGCCAATTTCCCAGCTGAAAGTTCTAAATCAATTTGAAACCACTTGAATACAGCTTCTCATCTTATGGAGAGGGATTTTTGTTTGTAATGGGTACAGATTTTATGGTGTATTGATTCGGATGCTAAACTTTGTACGAAGTAGTAATAGATTGAGGGTTATGCACAGGTACTTGAGGGGATGCATAGCCTTCAAGACCTCATCTACAATCTACAACCTATCATATCATAATTCATACTTTTCCGCCATTTCTCTGGTATACGAGGTTCAAAACAATAGATGCGTTTTATTGGTTTTCTACTGGAAGCGGTGGTAGGAATGACGAATAAAACGACATCAAAAGACGTCAAACTTGTTAATTTGTTGAAGTTTATTAATTTGAAAGTAATATATATATATTTCTATTTTGGTTGTATAATGAAGTCATTGTGCAACGCAAATGCGTGTCGAAATAGCCTCTATTTCGATACGCATTTTTTATTATTCAGAGATTGGTACAATCGACTTGTCAAATGAAAGTCAGAAGAGTTAGGCCCAGTTTAATTCTGAGCGATTTTGGTTTTGGTGATATTAGCAGTGAAAACCCCAATGTTTTAATTGGTAAATTTCAATTCAGAGTGTAATTTGATTTAAATTGACCAATGAAAACAATAACAACATTGAATTTTTCACCGCTGGTATTATAATAATCGAAATCGCTCAACTGTAAACTGGGCCTTACACTTGTGCGTCAGATTTTAATTATTTCAATGTCACCATTGTTACCAATCGAAGATGTTTCTGTTATTCATCGATATTAAATCTTTTTTTTTCAAATCAATTCAAAATAGAAAAAATTGCATATGACACACGTTTTATAAGAAACGTTGTCGCACTTGTTCACAAACAACGACAAAATAGCGTCTTATAAAACTAGTATCTTAATATACTATTGTGAGAGTTGAGAGAAAACATTACTATTAGTAGTTATTACTCCATTATTTAAAAGTACACAAAATATTCAGGTGAAATGAGGGGCTTTTACAGCTTCGCCTTCTTACTTTTTGGGAATTATTTTGAGGTTATATGTTATTAAATCGCGTTTGCTTTCTGTTAAATCGCCATTTTCTTCATCCCTTCCACAATATTATTTCTGTAATTCCATCTGAGCGAACGGAATGAAAAGTTGAAACCAGTTGCAGAATAATGTTAAAAAACGACCAGAATCGACATTCCAGTAGGGGAATCTTGCCAATAAAACGCACCTAACATTTGCTCTTTCTGCTACATGAGGAGATGTGTCAGATAATTCACTGTCACTATCATTTTCCATCATGCAACAATGATGGATGCTCTAGCGCAAATGTTGATGCTGTCACTTATGACATTATTTTCGCGCACGAGCGGCAATGCTGTAATTTGATGACATCCCTCGGGATTTGAAAGCGTCAAATGCTACTTTGTGAACTGGTTGGAAAAAAATAACTTTCTGTTGTCAGATCTCGGATTGGCGCTTTCCCTTCAAGAAATCCAACCACCCCGTTTGCGTCCACTATGGCCGCAACAGGGTGTTCGTCACCCTGAGGCATTGCGAGGAGGGGGTGAAAGAAGGCACCAGCTACTACGAATACTACGAGGCGAACCAATGCAAATGTCAAATCTGCTCTTCCACCGATACCAGCTGTGAGGGGGTGAGGTACAGGCCTCAGCGTTCTGAGCTCGACTCAGAAAAGTACGGCTTTGATTTGGATTAGGCACAGTTCCGGTCTTGGGTTTTCAAAAAAAAGTTGGCTCTGTTGAGAAGGATTTCATTGATGTTTGCTATAACTGGTCTCATGAATTTTTCTTTTTATTGTAAATGGCACTGTTTCATTCAGATCTTATATATTGTATTTATGTCAAATATACTATAGGTATAGATGTTGTCCCTCAATTTATGGATTTTTGAAATAACACATGACTGATAATAGTTGTGTGTTTCAGGGATTTATATTATTATCAATGTGTCTATTTATGATAACTTTCAGTATTATAAGTATTGGTAGGAAAATAAAAGTATAGGTTCGTCTATTGGTTCCTTTTTTTAAACCTCATACATTGAGCAGCAATAAGAGTAGGTATAAGGAAGAAATTCATTAAAAATTTTGCAATTTTTCTTCAAATTCTTTGAACATATCAGTTCTGATGGGTTAATCCTAAAGAGTGAAACTCAAATTGAAGCACTGTTCCTTGAGGGTTTCCCAGAAAGGCATATCTACCATACCTTGCATGTGACTCAAATAGGGCATGGTAATGGTAATCTCCTTTCACTTTTCACTAACGTAATTATTTTCGAAATTGAGTTTGCAGCCTCAATTAATCCCTATGGAGTTGTCAACAATTTTTGTCACTTAGTACACATAATATAGAATAACGAATTTGTAGTGTTTCTTGGTATGCCTACGCATATATCCATCATTTCATTCGTGGGGTATGTTTTCATATGTAACATGAATAAAGTATCTCTATCTTTTGACAAGTCTACTACACAAGTTCACAATTGCATTGTGATGAATGAATATCAAATAATGCCTCCTGTTATCACGAAATAATCATTCTTGTGGCACAATTTACTGACACGAAACGTATTCACTAATAAATTACTTTCCAGTTTCATCCCATAATTAATAAACAACGGTATGCGAAGCGATTTAGGAGATTCTAATCAAGTATTGACAGAGTCGAGTTTTTTTTCGGAAATACATTATTCTAGAACAGTATGCTTTTCAACATTTCACAATTGAACTCAGATCAAGAATAGCAGGCACAACTGAGCATGGTTGAACATTTCAATTTTTGCCCGTCAAACTAACGAAATGTCTTGATTCCCACATTTTTTCCGACGTGCTAATTCAATCTTCTGTTTTGCATAAATTTGAGTTACTCTTGAGAATATCATTATTCGTAAACCTAGATTGGTGATATTCAAACATAAGTAGATCAAATTTAAATTAACTTGTAAGTGAAAGTTGATGTAGTTCTCAACTAAGTATTTAAATCCCCCGCAAAAATTGAAGATTGGAAGTAAATATTTGTAGACGTAATTGCAGGAATTTTATTTGAAAGGGACAAATTACACCTAACGCAGTTGTAACTTCCATCAACCACTCTAATTTCTGCTGCGAGAAAAAGTTTTCGCACTTTGTAGCTCTGGAAAACTCGTGTAGGCGTCTGGCAATCAACAGATTTTCCATCCAGTTTTCCAATATCTACGACATGATTTTTCAGCACCTTGAAGGTGAAGTGTTCGAAAGCTGTTAGGTATTTCAACAATAAAATCACCCTGTATGAACGAGATTATATCATACCATTAAAAGGGGAATGAAAAATTTAGAAAATCAATCAAGATAAAATGATGAAATCAGGTATTTCATCGAAACTAGTTTTCAGTCTTGATAGGATTTGGGTGACTATTTTTCTCTCTAAATAAATCAACATAATCTTGTGTTCTTGTACCATCTCCGTATATGAATGAAAAATTTTCAAGATAACTCACTTTCACGAAACGACAAAACGAAAGTTTACTAACCCTGACCTACCATACTATATATGAAGTAATCGATAATCACACTATATGATGCCATGTTTGTTCATTTCAATGTAACTATCCACATAATTGGTACTAGAAAATATAAGCATAGCTACCAGTTTTCTAATTAATAAAAGTTTCGTGTCACATATACTTATTAGAAGAATTTATTACAACTTCCAAGGAATTCATGTAATACTTCGTGGAAAATTGCTCTCTCGTTTTTCAACTAAACTGTTGAATATAATAATTTCCTATTTAATATGAAATGGCTATACCCCAAATGAACTAAATAAAAAATTAGGAGAAATGATCCCACATGCCAAAGACCGCTTTGACAAAGAGGATGTTAAAGTTTCTCCACAATATTTGAAAACCCCTTGCCAGTTTTTATAACATTCTCAAGAATTGATTCAGAGGATATTTGCTGAAAATTTGTCATGTACTTCTTCTGTTAATAATTATGGCATTTTATTCTGGAAATTCCGAATATTGCACACATCTGAAGTGAATAGATCTAGTTGTCGAAAAAAAAAAATCCATTAGGATGATCATTCGTGTGAACAGAGACTGTTCTGTACATGTCAATAATGAGGAAATTTGTCGAATCACTATAGCGTGATGGTTTTTTTTTTGTTAGCATGAGGCCATATATAATGAAGGCGTAAATGAAAATTCTGGTGATTGGGTGCGCCTAAAAAATCCCAAGAGAGCAATGTCGGACATTTCTCTATATGTAGAATTAGAGAGGGTAACTAGAACATCATAGTTGATATCCAGGGACGTAGCCCAAGCTCACACGGCTCAAGCTTTCACAAGCACTTACATCAAATAATCATCGAGTACTGATGTATATTTTTTCCATTTGGTTTTCCATATATACAGGGTGGCCCACCCTGTATGGAGCGCTCAACATATTAATTCTAATAATGCAAATTTGAAGAAAGAATAAAGATTCTGAAATGGATCAATCCATCAGCTGCCGCCTTATGGAAAAACGCAGAAAATATGAGATAAAATGAAAATCCTTCACGGAAAGTAATAACACCTGTAACCACCTCAAGAGTTGTAATGCCTCGCAAATCGTGTTTCCGTGTGCTTGCATCCATTAGTATCTAGTAAATACACCGAAAACGAGGTTGCCAATAATTTATTCATCAAGCTTTCCCGACGTTTGATAACTTTTATAATGCTATTTCATGGAGCATAAATCTCAAAGAGGAAGGTTATACTGTGCAATGAACATCCCTATAGTTTCGTTCCCCAATTGAAAAATGCTAAAAATATAGTTATTTAAAAAAAAGAATTGGTTTCGTACTAACGCAGCATATACCTACTTCTCCGGGAAGTTACAAAATTTTCATTTTCAAAAAATATTTTATTTCGTCCTTCACCTCACATAATCGGCCAACATTATTTTCTTCTGATAAACAACGAACAAAAGTGTAAAAGAAAAGAACTCATCGATCAGTATTAATCTCCAGAGAACTAGATTTCATATAATTGAAAATTTTACCATCACCAAGTATTATTTTCAAAGGCAAACCATTACATTGCATCAGATGGAGTTGAACTTTCCATTTCTATGACGTTCTCACCTTTGGTAAGTAGTTGTTTTAAGTAGGTAGGTACTCCACAAAACTGAAACCCTCTTCTTGATAATAGTTGAATGAAGAATACAGGGGATTCCTTTATTTCAGATGAAAATCGTATCATCACGTCCAATGTCATCAAAATATATCTTATGTTTACTCTCAGCTCGATCAAGACCGATAAAAGTCGATAAAGAAAATAAATAAAACTGTGTATTAATTAATAAAACAACTTATTAAGAAATAAAATTTAATGAATGGCATTTCTATAATCAGTCAGTACAATATATACAATAAATTTAACTGCAATGTACAACAACATTTACAAGTCGATAATATTCCATTACAATTTTCGTCGCCAAATTTTCACATTTTTTGTACGCCTAAACAGTACGTCAGCCTTGAAAAAATCGATGGGAATAAAATATTCCTGTGCTCAATGTTCTTCGAAAATAAAAATGTCCACCCCTCATACGGGGGTGAAAAAGAAAGTACCCTGTTTTCAAGGGTGACGCACTTTGTACGTTGACATTCCTGCTGCGGCTGCTCTAGTCTTTCTTGCAGTGGTAGCAGGAACACGTGACCGCGGATTTGAAGCTGAGCGTTCTGATACCTTCGATGCAAAACACCCTAGCTTCGACTGTCTCGGTTTCCATCATGCTGCAGCACTGGCCGACCTGAAGAATTATTCAGTTTCAGTACACACATATTGGTGTTTTCAGGAGATCATTGAAATATATGATATACAGTGACAGACAGAAAGTGCGCTTCATATTGGAATTTATTTCATTGATTGATTGTAGAGAACGACATTTTAAGCTATAGGTATAAGTTGTGAAAAAAGTCTGGGATGAAATGGATTCATTGAAATAAACAAATTCAATTTGGAATAGTATGATTACACAACAAGTGTGGAAAGTGACATATTTCACACGAGTAGACGAAGAAACGTAACGATTTAAGGAAATGCACTTTCCAACGAGTTTTGTACACTATTTTTCCTACGACTCCGAATACTTTCATTTCGAGGGAGGTCTTGTAAAAAATGTAACTTGAGCGGTCTCCAGAATTTCAGGTAGTTTTGATTCAATATCAAGTACTGTTTATTTCCATATTCAAGATGATATTTGAATACTTCTCCAACAATTCCTCATTATGATGTGAATTACTGATTGATTGAGTTAGTTTGGTTTGGATAAATTTTATTGATATTGACACCAGCGTACATAAACAACCTTGACACCATTCACCTGCTAGCGCCAGTAATCACGCAACCAGGAATACAGAAACATAGAAGTATGTAGTTCGCAAGCGCGCACGAGTTACTCGAGTTAGTGCGTCCTTGACTCTTTGCAAACATCTGTGATACCAAAGAATCTTCTCGTTGGTGATACTGTGATATCAAACTGATGCAAGCAGCAAGCTGCGCATGAAACTGTAGCCGTACTCTTTTGAATGATCTAACCCTCTGTCATCAACATCGAAATAGTATAGGTTCCAGTTTTAAAGTGAATTCAGAGGTTATGTATCAGACACATTGAAATTAATAGATAAAGAGTTCTCGGTATAATCCAAAACGAGACAGAAATTTCAATAAATAATATGAATTTGATTTGAGAAAGCTTATATTGACAGTGAGTACCTTCACAATATACCTAATTATTTCTATATCAATTCAGGCGACCGTTGTGATATTTTTCATATCAACACTAGTGCTTTTTTTCTTTCAAATAAACAATACCATGGTGATATGAGCTACTTTCTGAATAACAAAACAGTGTGATTATTGACGTTTTCATACGTGGTCGTAGGAAAAAATACATTTCTGACAAAAAAGACATTCGTATTTTGAATAATATTTTGTGAAAATCAGATGATGATGAGAAGATGTTTTCATTGTATTCGAAGAAAATTTGAGATCTGTGAATTTTCACTGTGTCAAAAATAAAACCAATTTTTTGTTCTAATGAAGAATTTAGACCGAAATCGTATAGATTATCATTCATAAACAGTTGAATATATGGCAAATTGAATGATCTCGAATTTTCACCGAATATAATAGCAATTGAGAATATGTAGTGCACTCATTATGCGATGAATATTTTGATGCATTTCACCTACCGAAGTCACTGGTTGGCTAGGGGTAATTTTTGGTATGGACGGAACTGCATAGCTTTCGCAAAAACCTCGACAAGCGTTGGTAGTCATGTGAAACTCCACGCAGTTTGGTATGCTTATTTTTCTAGTGTGACCTGCAACAAAAAAACAACGGTAGGCGACATTTTATTTGCTAGACATCAGGGGTCACCAATTAGATTCGCTTGGGGTCCGTTTCAGAAAAATCTGAAAAATAAGAAAGATAAGAAAAATCTGAAAAATCAGAAAGATAAGAAAGATCAGAAAGATCAGAAAGATGAAGGGTCAGAAAGATCAGAAAGATTAGCAAGATCAGAAAGATCAGAAATATCAGGAGGATCAGAAGGATCAGAAGGATCAGAAGGATCAGAAATATCAGGGATCAGAAATATCAGGGATCAGAAGGATCAGAAATATCAGGGATCAGAATGATCAGAAGGATCAGAAGGATCAGAAGGATCAGAAGGATCAGAAGGATCAGAAGGATCAGAAGGATCAGAAGGATCAGAAGGATCAGGGATCAGAAGGATCAGAAGGATCAGGGATCAGAAGGATCAGAAGGATCAGAAGGATCAGAAGGATCAGAAGGATCAGAAGGATCAGAAGGATCAGAAGGATCAGAATGATCAGAATGATCAGAATGATCAGAATGATCAGAAGGATCAGAAGGATCAGAAGGATCAGAAGGATCAGAAATATCAGGGATCAGAAGGATCAGAAGGATCAGAAATATCAGAGATCAGAAGGATCAGAAGGATCAGAAATATCAGGGATCAGAAGGATCAGAAAGATCAGAAATATCAGGGATCAGAAGGATCAGAAGGATCAGAAGGATCAGAAGGATCAGAAATATCAGAAATATCAGAAATATCAGGGATCAGAAATATCAGGGATCAGAAGGATCAGAAGGATCAGAAATATCAGAAATATCAGGGATTAAAAGGATCAGCAATATCAGGGATCAGAAGGATCAGAGGGTTCAGAAAGATCAGAAGGATCAGAAATATCAGGGATCAGAAGGATCAGAAGGATCAGAAGGATCAGAAATATCAGAAATATCAGAAATATCAGGGATCAGAAGGATCAGAAGGATCAGAAATATCAGGGATCAGAAGGATCAGAAATATCAGAGATCAGGAGGATCAGAAATATCAGGGATCAGAAGGATTAGAAATATCAGGGATCAGAAGGATCAGCAATATCAGGGATCAGAAGGATCAGAGGGATCAGAAAGATTAGAAGGATCAGAAGGATCAGAAATATCAGGGATCAGAAGGATCAGAAATATCAGAGATCAGAATGATCAGAATGATCAGAATGATCAGAATGATCAGAAGGATCAGAAGGATCAGAAGGATCAGAAGGATCAGAAATATCAGGGATCAGAAGGATCAGAAGGATCAGAAATATCAGAGATCAGAAGGATCAGAAGGATCAGAAATATCAGGGATCAGAAGGATCAGAAAGATCAGAAATATCAGGGATCAGAAGGATCAGAAGGATCAGAAGGATCAGAAGGATCAGAAATATCAGAAATATCAGAAATATCAGGGATCAGAAATATCAGGT
This sequence comes from Chrysomela aeneicollis, assembly GCA_029955515.1. Taxonomy (NCBI): domain Eukaryota; kingdom Metazoa; phylum Arthropoda; class Insecta; order Coleoptera; family Chrysomelidae; genus Chrysomela; species Chrysomela aeneicollis. Next base: position 13,132,439 of record JARUHQ010000022.1, read on the forward strand.
ATCTGATCCTTCTGATCCCTGATATTTCTAATCCTTCTGATCCTTCTGATCCCTGATATTTCTGATCCTTCTGATCCATCTGATCCTTCTGATCCTTCTGATCCCTCTGATCCTTCTGATCCTTCTGATCCATCTGATCCTTCTGATCCATCTGATCCTTCTGATCCTTCTGATATTTCTGATCCTCCTGATCTCTGATATTTCTGATCCTTCTGATCCCTGATATTTCTGATCCTTCTGATCCTTCTGATCCCTGATATTTCTGATATTTCTGATCCTTCTGATCCTTCTGATCCCTGATATTTCTGATCCTTCTGATCTTTCTGAACCCTCTGATCCTTCTGATCCCTGATATTGCTGATCCTTTTAATCCCTGATATTTCTGATATTTCTGATCCTTCTGATCCTTCTGATCCTTCTGATCCTTCTGATCCTTCTGATCCTTCTGATCCTTCTGATATTTCTGATATTTCTGATCTTTCTGATCCTTCTGATCCCTGATCTTTCTGATCCTTCTGATCCCTGATCTTTCTGATCCTTCTGATCCCTGATCAGAAGGATCAGAAATATCAGGGATCAGAAGGATTAGAAATATCAGGGATCAGAAGGATCAGCAATATCAGGGATCAGAAGGATCAGAGAATCAGAAATATCAGAAAATCAGAAGGATCAGAAGGATCAGAAATATCAGGGATCAGAAGGATCAGAAGGATCAGAAATATCAGGGATCAGAAGGATCAGAAGGATCAGGGATCAGAAGGATCAGAAGGATCAGAAGGATCAGAAGGATCAGAAGGATCAGAAGGATCAGAAGGATCAGAAGGATCAGAAGGATCAGAAGGATCAGAAATATCAGAAATATCAGGGATCAGAAATATCAGAAGGATCAGAAGGATCAGAAGGATCAGAAGGATCAGGGATCAGAAATATCAGAAGGATCAGAAATATCAGGGATCAGGAGGATCAGAAATATCAGGGATCAGGAGGATCAGAAATATCAGGGATCAGAAGGATCAGGGATCAGAAGGATCAGAAGGATCAGAAGGATCAGGAGGATCAGAAATATCAGAAGGATCAGAAATATCAGAAGGATCAGAAATATCAGAAGGATCCGAGGGATCAGAAATATCAGAAGGATCAGAAGGATCAGAAATATCAGAAATATCAGAACTATCAGGGATCAGAAGGATCAGAAGGATCAGAAGGATCAGAAGGATCAGAAGGATCAGAAATATCAGGGATCAGAAGGATCAGAACAATCAGAGATAAGGAGGATCCGAAATATCAGGGATCAGGATTAGAAATATCAGGGATCAGAAGGATCAGCAATATCAGGGATCAGAAGGATCAGAGGGATCAGAGGGATCAGAAAGATCAGAAGGATCAGAGGGATCAGAAAGATCAGAAGGATCAGAAATATCAGGGATCAAAAGGATCAGAAGGATCAGGGATCAGAAGGATCAGAAGGATCAGAAATATCAGGGATCAGGAGGAACAGAAGGATCAGGGATCAGGAGTATCAGAAGGATCAGAAATATCAGGGATCAGGAGGATCAGAAATGTCAGAAATGTCAGAAATATCAGGGATCAGAAGGATCAGAAATATCAGGGATCAGGAGGATCAGAAGGATCAGAAGGATCAGATGGATCAGAAGGATCAGAAGGATCAGAAGGATCAGAAGGATCAGAAGGATCAGAAGGATCAGAGGGATCAGAAGGATCAGAAGGATCAGATGGATCAGAAGGATCAGAAATATCAGGGATCAGAAGGATCAGAAAGATTAGAAATATCAGAAGGATCAGAAGGATCAGAAAGATCAGGGATCAGAAGGATCAGAAAGATCAGGGATCAGAAAGATTAGAAATATCAGAAGGATCAGAAGGATCAGAAGGATCAGAAGGATCAGAAGGATCAGAAGGATCAGAAGGATCAGAAGGATCAGAAGGATCAGAAGGATCAGAAGGATCAGAAGGATCAGAAGGATCAGAAGGATCAGAAGGATCAGCAATATCAGCAATATCAGGGATCAGAAGGATCAGAAATATCAGGGATCAGAAGGATCAGAAATATCAGGGATCAGGAGGAACAGAAGGATCAGGGATCAGAAGGATCAGAAAGATTAGAAATATCAGAAGGATCAGAAGGATCAGAAAGATCAGGGATCAGAAGGATCAGAAAGATCAGGGATCAGAAAGATTAGAAATATCAGAAGGATCAGAAGGATCAGAAGGATCAGAAGGATCAGAAGGATCAGAAGGATCAGAAGGATCAGAAGGATCAGAAGGATCAGAAGGATCAGAAGGATCAGAAGGATCAGAAGGATCAGAAGGATCAGCAATATCAGCAATATCAGGGATCAGAAGGATCAGAAATATCAGGGATCAGAAGGATCAGAAATATCAGGGATCAGGAGGAACAGAAGGATCAGGGATCAGAAAGATCAGAAGGATCAGAAGGATCAGAAGGATCAGAAGGATCAGAAGGATCAGAAGGATCAGAAGGATCAGAAGGATCAGAAATATCAGAAATATCAGGGATCAGAAATATCAGAAGGATCAGAAGGATCAGAAGGATCAGAAGGATCAGGGATCAGAAGTATCAGAAGGATCAGAAATATCAGGGATCAGGAGGATCAGAAATATCAGGGATCAGGAGGATCAGAAATATCAGGGATCAGAAGGATCAGAAGGATCAGAAGGATCAGAAGGATCAGAAGGATCAGAAGGATCAGAAGGATCAGAAATATCAGAAGGATCAGAAATATCAGAAGGATCCGAGGGATCAGAAATATCAGAAGGATCAGAAGGATCAGAAATATCAGGGATCAGAAGGATCAGAAATATCAGAACTATCAGGGATCAGAAGGATCAGAAGGATTAGAAATATCAGGGATCAGAAGGATCAGCAATATCAGGGATCAGAAGGATCAGAGGGATCAGAAAGATCAGAAGGATCAGAAAGATCAGAAGGATCAGAAGGATCAGAAGGATCAGAAATATCAGGGATCAGAAGGATCAGAAATATCAGGGATCAGAAGGATCAGAAGGATCAGGGATCAGAAGGATCAGAAGGATCAGAAATATCAGAGATCAGAAGGATCAGAAATATCAGGGATCAGAAGGATTAGAAATATCAGGGATCAGAAGGATTAGAAATATCAGGGATCAGAAATATCAGGGATCAGAAGGATCAGAAGGATCAGAAGGATCAGAAATATCAGAGATCAGAATGATCAGAAGGATCAGAAGGATCAGAAGGATCAGAAATATCAGAAATATCAGGGATCAGAAGGATCAGAAGGATCAGAAATATCAGGGATCAGAAGGATCAGAAGGATCAGAAGGATCAGAATGATCAGAAGGATCAGAAGGATCAGAAGGATCAGAAGGATCAGAAATATCAGAAATATCAGGGATCAGAAATATCAGAGATCAGAAGGATCAGAAGGTTCAGAAGGATCAGAAATATCAGAAATATCAGGGATCAGAAATATCAGGGATCAGAAGGATCAGAAGGATCAGGAGGATCAGAAATATCATTGATCAGAAATATCAAGGATCAGAAGGATCAGAATGATCAGAAATATCAGAAATATCAGGGATCAGAAGGATCAGAAATATCAGAAATATCAGAAGGATCAGAAGGATCAGAAGGATCAGAAGGATCAGAAGGATCAGAAGGATCAGAATTATCAGGTATCAGAAGGATCAGAAGGATCAGAAGGATCAGAAATATCAGGGATCAGAAATATCAGGGATCAGAAAAATCAGGGATCAGAAAAATCAGGGATCAGAAATATCAGGGATCAGAAGGATCAGAAGGATCAGAAATATCAGGGCTCAGAAGGATCAGAAATATCAGGGATCAGAAGGATCGGAAGGATCAGAAATGTCAGAAATGTCAGAAATGTTAGAAATATCAGGGATCAGAAGGATCAGAAATATCAGGGATCAGAAGGATCAGAAGGATCGAAAATATCAGGGATCAGAAGGGTCAGAAATATCAGGGATCAGAAGGATCAGAAGGATCAGAAATATCAGGGATCAGAAGGATCAGAAGGATCAGAAGGATCAGAAGGATCAGAAATATCAGGGATCAGAAATATCAGGGATCAGAAGGATCAGAAGGATCAGAAATATCAGGGATCAGAAATATCAGGGATCAGAAGGATCAGAAGGATCAGAAATATCAGGGATCAGAAGGATCAGAAGGATCAGAAGGATCAGAAGGATCAGAAGGATCAGAAGGATCAGAAGGATCAGAAGGATCAGAAGGATCAGAAGGATCAGAGGGATCAGAAGGATCGGAAGGATCAGAGGGATCAGAAATATCAGGGATCAGAAGGATCAGAAGGATTAGAAATATCAGGGATCAGAAGGATCAGAAAGATCAGAAGGATCAGAAATATCAGGGATCAGAAGGATCAGAAAGATCAGGGATCAGAAGGATCAGAAAGATCAGAAGGATCAGAAATATCAGGGATCAGAAGGATCAGAAAGATCAGGGATCAGAAGGATCAGAAAGATCAGAAGGATCAGAAATATCAGGGATCAGAAGGATCAGAAAGATCAGAAAGATCAGAAAGATCAGAAAGATCAGAAAGATCAGAATGATCAGAATGATCAGAATGATCAGAAAGATCAGAATGATCAGAATAATCAGAAAGTTGAGAAAGATCAAAAATATCATAAGGATCAGAAAGATCGATCGAACTCCGTTATAAGCAGGCAACAATAAAGTTTCCACTGACATTGGGGGGCGTAGGAAAAACAAACCCAAAGAGAATCGGTCAGATAAATAATAAAAGATTTACAGATAGGTACGCCCTGGCCAGAGAAATTGATTGCTCCGCAAGAGTTTTATATAGAGAGAAATTAACTCAAAATATCTTGGTGACACCGGGTTTTCAGGGGTGTTTCCAATGTTTTTTTGACACCCGTTTCATGATGAGTAGATTCAAAAATACTCTGCATTTGGGAGGAAATACTGAATCGATTAATACAAGGGAATTGATTAATTGGCCAGCTCGATCGCCAGATTCGATACCCCTTATTATTTTCACTTATAATACCACTAGAGCTTCAATTATTACTGGGAATTTTAAAAACCTCACGTAATACTAGCTAGAGTGGTATTCGGTGAGAAAATTTCAAACCGAAATATTATTGAAGTCTGTGCGTTCGTTGATTGATGTATTGCTATACAATTATACTATGAATTTGTTCTTCGAAAAAAAAATTTCAAAAAAATCTGAAAGCAAGATTGAATAACAACAATTTACCTGCAGTGCACGAAAATGGCAAACCAGGCATCGATAATAATATAATTATATTGAAAATTTCATAAATTTATTTATTTCTGACAGTGACATTATAAGCTTATATCGTCATAGTTACGATATCTATAATGAGGGTCATAACTCCCTTGGGATATTAAGGTTCAAAAACTCCCTCTTACCTTTTACAGGTGAAAATGATACAAGAAATGCTTATAAACGTTTATATGTAATGAAAACTAAGACATATTTTCCTTATTCACGTCATTACAAATAATAAATGTACAATTTTCAAATGTTCCCTGAAAATTACTTCCGCCGCTGGAAACAATTTCTTCTTTTTTATGGGTGGTGCTGTTGCTGTTCACTACAGTCGAGGTGCCTGCCTCTTCTGATGGCAAAGTAGACAGCATACGCGCCGTTTTATTTCTCAATTCAATACTGTCCTCCAGATACCCCTCTGCCACCGTGGAACTTCTCCAACCTCCGTGTCTTTTTAAGTTTGTCATAGTTGCTCCTTCATTGGCTAGGGCAGTAGCAGAAGTGCGACGAAGGCAATGTCCCGTATAGGTTAGTGGGTTTGGCAATCCTAAATACATTGCGATTTTGCTGGGAATTTTGCCAAACATATTCTTTCCAATTGGCTGAGTTGTACATTTATTTTGTCGGAAGCCCAAAAAAAATCGTGTTGTACCTTCAGGACGCGAGGACATATAAAGTCTCAATAAAGGCAAAGCAGAGAACTCTTTTTCATCCACAACTGTGAATTTCTTCGATACACCAGTTTTACTTTCCGGTACGTTCACTACCATAACAGTATCCCGGTCCTCTATATCTGCTATACTCATATTTAGAAGTTCCTGAGTTCGGACGCAAACTTTGCCATCGGTAATTAAGGCCCTCATAATTCCCTTAATACATAAATAACTATTTCAACCATTTAGAAGGCTCCTTTTTGTATACGTTGCTTATAGCAACGGGAGATTACCGTGAACCGTGATAATTTCGTTACTTTCTATTGATGGAATTAATAATAAGTGATAATTTTTCTGTAAAAAATGAAGCGCCTTATATCTATTGACAAAAGTCGCTCAGAAGAAAATCTGGTTGGACATGATTGTGATATTAGATGTTATGATTACTGTCCTGGAATTTTAGTAATAAACCTTTAGTTACAATCATTGATAATTTTTTTTGCATGGATCAATATACGTGGTAGATCTCGTGAGATGAAATGTGGGTAGATCAAATTATACTGGACGCTCGACTTTAGATAGTTTGGATTTCCGAATTCTCTGACCATCGGAACAAGTTTAGATTGATGAAGATTGAATTGAAACTAAGTTTATGCGGAAGCGAGAAACTGGGGCATTTCATTACTTTGCCTGGTCTGATAGATGAACTCTTGAGGTGATTTTGCGATTTTCATGCCCAAGAAGATTACAGCGTATCGTATATTTATCATTTATTTATCGAAGATCTTGTCATTTTCTTTCTATCATAGAAACTGAAAAATGTGTTTTTGAACAGCGATTTCGTATCGGGTGTTACTGAGTGGAAAGATCATCAGCCTGTTCATTTTTCGATGCTTCGAAAAATATACAATCCATTCAGACGAGACTGGATGATGGGAATATCAGCTGATCCAACTTGGATTTTGCATGGAAAATCAATTACCGCAGATAAAACTTTTCCAGTTAGAGGTTTTGGAAGTTGTTGCGAACTTAAAAACGCATTTAGCTATAGAAAAGGTAAAAAAGTTGTCACAAAAGGATGAATTAAGGTGTAATTATCATCGGCACTAGTACAATTATATTTCTCTTTCTACAACCGGTTAACGCAGTATGAGGAGAAATTGTAAATTTGAACCATCTACCACAGAAATCTAGGAAAAATATGAATCATGATATGATAGATTCATGACATGGTGGCATGAAATGCTTGAATGGTAAATATATCAAAGTAAGTACCCTAAACTTGTCACATTTCTCAAAAAACATATGAAGCAAAAATAATAATTACTGTAGAAGGTAAATTTCAATTATAGATACTTCATACTCTATGGTAGTTTGAGAAGCGTCATCAGTATAATAGTAGTAGTAATAAAGTATGGAGTTTTCTTGAATAGGAACTGCGTTTGTAAAAAAATCTTTGGTGTATTTCAAACGTGTCTTGCAGCTCTCCTTATTTGTGACAAAAAAAGTGTTATCTCATGAATATTGCCTTGCAACATGTGACAAATACCAATTATTTATTTCACCCATTCTGTTTTTTCATATTGATGTATGATTACTTTGATTTGAGGAAATGCGAAGAATTCATTCTGGACGTCGCGTGCTATATTATAAAAAATTCACATCCAGTGATCTGCTAAATTTCAATAATAGATTACCTCTCATTGTATAATGGTTACTCATTAATGTGTATAGGAACTATTTCACTATAAATTAATTTCAGCAGAACTCGCCATTATCGTTGGAAATATACAATAAGTTTGTCTTATTATTGGAACGATGCATATCAAGCTAATCAAAGGCATGTCGGTGTGTCTTACTACGAAAATATTTGTATAGATTACTATATTTGAGAATATAATATAAGAATGATTCCTGAAAAGAGAGGAT